>OV884014.1:80214685-81445269 GCA_930367205.1 Acanthosoma haemorrhoidale | reverse complement strand
AGTTAACCGTGTGGTGATTTAATCCCACTCCTGTGGGGGAAACTTTCCCTACTTTGTATTGTTTACCTTGTCTAACCTGACTCATAACATTGTTACCATCTGTAAATTCACTCTATTCTACTGTTGATGTTTTAAGCTAATAAAAACCTTTTTAAAGGGTTAAACATTCGTTTTTCTTTCACCACAATTTTATTAGCTTAAAAACATCATTCTCTTTCATTCGTGTTTTGAAGTTTCGGGTTCCGCGATATTTACAGTGCCGTCGTTTGGTTTGTGATTTCGTTTTTTTACATTAAACATTTGTAATCCGCGATGGACAGGTATCTAAAGCCCGATAAATTCAGTGCCAGTCCAGATTCGCCATCTGCTGGAAAGGAGTTCTCACATTGGCTGAAAACCTTCGAAAACTTCATGTCCTTGTCTATCGAAGCATTGGAAGACGCTGACAAACTGAAGGTACTCCAAAATTTCCTTTCGTTCAATGTTTATGAACTGATCTCAGAAACTACTACATATGCTGAAGCGAGAGAAACTCTGACTAAGATCTATGTTAAGGAGAAAGGGGAAATATTTGCACGTCACATTTTGGCTATGCGTAAACAACAACAAAGCGAGAGTGTTGACCAATACGTTCAAGCTCTGAGACTGTTGGCAAAGGATTCTAACTTCAAGGCTGTTTCTGCTGAAGATCATAAAAATCAGTATATTCGTGATTCTCTTATTAATGGACTGTTTTCTTCTCAAATCCGTCAACGATTACTTGAGGAGTCTAAAACATTGAGCCTTGATGACGTCATCCAACGCGCACAAGCTCTCGAGCTGGCCCATAAACAAGCTAAAGGATACTCAAATGGTGCTAATGATTTCTCTTGGTCGGCTATTGGGAGGAACTCCTCCCACTCTGGTGCACAATCCGTTGACCCCGGCTCTCAGACACCCAAATCAGATGATCTGAACGATCTTTGTGCTGGAACGGGTCAGAAGAAGGGCAGCCATTGTTTCTTTTGTGGATTTAGCCGCCATCCGCGCTCAGCTTGCCCCGCTCTTGAATCAGAGTGTGCCAATTGCAAAATCAAGGGCCACTATGCCCGTGTATGTCGGAAAGCTAAGAAAAATGCTCAGAAAACCAAACCTGTATCTGCAGCTATTTTAGCATCACTGAATGACAGGTTTTTTACCTCAGTTAAGCCATGCTGTTACCCCTGCTCTTGTGAATGGAATCCCCTGTAACTGCCTCGTGGACACTGGAGTTCTAGTAGCTTCGTCAGCCTTGACTTTGTCCGTGAACACAACATTCAAGTTATGCCTGATGCAGGACGAGTATCGATGGCATCCACGTCGTTATGGACCGAAGTTGAGGGTTTTATTCTCGTAAAGCTAGAAATTGCTGAACACACTTACACTAAATGTAAGTTGACTGTTTTGAAAGAACTCTGTTCCGATGTTCTCATCGGACACGATATACTCAGAGCACACTCAAATATTCTGCTAAAATTTGGTCGAGACAAGGCACCTCTCACAATCTGTTCGTATGCTGTAGCTAAGATTGGCCCTGTACGTCTTTTTGACCATCGCCCTCCTAACTGTCATCCAATTGCCACAAGGTCCCGCCAATACTGTGACGAAGACACTCAGTTTATCAAGACAGAAATCACTCGGTTGCTTTCCGAAGGAGTGATTGAGCCCTGCAATTCACCATGGAGAGCTCAGGTATTGGTTGTAAATAACAATGGAAAGAAGAGACTTGTGATGGACTATTCTCAAACGATAAATAGGTATACACTACTTGATGCCTACCCCTTGCCAAATGTTGACCAACTTGTCAGAAAAGTTGCTAATTACAAGCATCACAGTGTCGTGGACTTACGGCGGGCGTATCATCAGATCCCAATATGTGAAGATGAGAAGAAATATACTGGTTTTGAAGCAATGGGTAAGCTTTATCAGTTCACACGCATACCCTTTGGCGTGACTAATGGAGTAGCCTGCTTCCAACGCGCAATAGACCAAATAATAACCGCCGAAAACCTCACTGGAGTTTATTCATACCTCGATGACATCACTGTGTGTGGAATGGATAAGGCTGACCATGACCTGAATCTAAACAAACTTATGTTGACACTCGATAAACTCGGCATCGAAATCAACAAGGAGAAGAGTAAATTTCATCTTGCAAGCGTAAAACTTCTGGGACATCTCGTTTCATTCCATTTTATCAAGCCAGACCCTGCACGGCTTGCCCCGTTGTTGAATATGCCACTGCCACATAACTCCGAATCACTGAAGAGAGCTCTTGGTTTCTTTGCTCATTACTCGAAGTGGTTACCGAAATTTTCAGATAAAATCCGGGCCTTGATTGATGCCAAAACATTTCCGCTGAATCCATCGGCTGCCTCTGCTTTCGAAAAGCTAAAAAAGGATATTGCCAACTCGGTCGTCACAACCATTGATGAATCTCGCCCGCTTATAGTGGAAACCGATGCCTCTAAGTTTGCACTGGCAGCTACCCTTAGTCAAGATGGACGGCCGGTTGCGTTTTTTTCACGATCACTAAGCAAATCCGAAATCAGTGGTCATCCATCAATTGAAAAAGAGGCTGCGGCAATTGTTGAATCCTTGAAACATTGGAGAGCATTTCTTCTTGGCAAACATTTTCGCCTTATAACTGATCAGGAGGCTCTGTCTTTCATTTTCGACCGAAAGCATGGGAGTAAGGTGAAAAATGAGAAGATCACAAGATGGCTAGCTCCGTTCGTTTATGATATAACTTACCGTCCCGGTGAGGACAACACCAAGGCAGACACTCTCTCCCGTGTCTGTAATGCTTCCATTTCTACCGACTTGCTCCAGCTTCACCAATCGTTGTGCCATCCTGGTATTACACGTATGTACCATTGGCTCAAATGTAAGAACATTCCCTATTCACTCGAGGATGTCAAGAAGATGACTTCAAGCTGTACCATCTGTGCTGAAGTAAAACCTAGGTACTTGAAAACTTCTGGAACCCTAGTAAAGGCCACCTCTTCATTCGAACGCATCAACATAGATTTTAAAGGCCCTCTTCCTTCCAAATCACGGAACTTCTACCTCCTCACCATCATCGACGAGTATTCCAGGTTCCCTTTTGCATATGCCTGTCATGATGTTTCTGCCGTCACTGTGGTGGATTGTCTCAAAAACCTCTTCTGTTTGTTTGGAATGCCAGCCTATGTCCACACTGACCGGGGAGCTTCCTTCATGTCTAGAGAAGTCAAGGACTTCCTCCATTCAAACGGTGTAGCCACCAGCAGAACAACCCCGTATAATCCAGCAGGAAACGGACAAATTGAACGCCGCAATGGGACTCTATGGAAAACCATTTGTCTCTCTTTGAAGACTCAAGGACTGCGGACGGAGGACTGGGAGAGGGTCCTACAGGAATCCCTCCACGCCATTCGTTCTCTACTTTGCACAGCGACTAACTCCACTCCCCACGAACGATTTTTCAGTCATCCTCGCCGCACAGCCAATGGAGTCACCTTGCCGTCTTGGTTAACCCCTGGTCCTGTGCTCGCCAAAAGGAACGTGCGACTCAGTAAATACGAAGACCCCGTCGAAGAAGTGGAATTACTTGAGGCTAATCCACAGTACGCCCAGATTCGCAGGAAGGATGGATCAGAGTCAACCGTGTCCCTGAGACAATTGGCACCTAGAGGAACTCCTGAAGTGTCAGAGCAGTCTTGCCCTAAGGATGATGAACCCGATGCAATATTGGAGCCCCCTCGCATGGAACCTCCAGATGAATCATCTGCCGCTCCATCTGTTCACGGCCCTCCCTCTGTTGAGTTGGATTACCTGTGTGTCCCTCAAGACCTCGACGTGTGTCCAAGGCTCCATCTTACCTTAAAGACTATATAACTAATTAAAAACCCTTAAATGTTGTAAACCATGAATGATGTTTCAAATCCTTTTTGTTTTTTGTATTTGTATGTACTTTAAATTTTGCCAAATGTTTCCTCAAAAACCCAGGGTGAATGTGGTGATTTAATCCCACTCCTGTGGGGGAAACTTTCCCTACTTTGTATTGTTTACCTTGTCTAACCTGACTCATAACATTGTTACCATCTGTAAATTCACTCTATTCTACTGTTGATGTTTTAAGCTAATAAAAACCTTTTTAAGGGTTTCCATGATTTCACACTTTTTTTTCATAATTCTGAAATACAATAGCTAATTTCAAAATAAATGAATTCTTAAATATTGTTTTGTCGGTAATATGGACCTATCGGAAAAAAAGAAAACGCGCATCCCAAAATCATAAGCCAAAAGAACATTGAGCAGTTAACCGTAAGTATTGCTGATAGAGTAAGTATTAGCATTTTCTTTAAGTTATATTCGGTGGTACTGGTGAGTCCTATGGCCGCAAGTGGTCTATAGGAAAACATCGCTTCTTATATTTGACATAAAACTCGGGCGCGTGATCGGTAACAAATTTTCTTTTATATATAAGTTAGAAATGCGTGTAATTCGTAAATACACCTAACCTGTAAGATTTACCAGGAGCTATTGGTATATAGAATATACAAATAGCTCCTTCGCCAAAAATCAGTAAGAGCCTATTGCCTACGCCTTCAATAATATGTTGCTGTTATTATATAGAAATGTTTCATAACCAACGAGAAAGAAAAAAAACACTTATTCATACAGTTTTTATTGTAATGGATATATTTAATTATTCTCTAGCGTTGGTTCCTATAGAGTATATTTATATATAATAGTGGTTTCATCAATTATTAAAGAGTGGTTTTCCTAGGGCTTCAGTCTCTGCAGGCTGCATCAAGCTCCTTGCAGTGAGTGGGGCGATACCTTTCCACTATAAACAAAAAGGTAACGAAGCCTTGGCCAGGACCTCGTGGGTGGCTTGGAACACTGGCCAAACTGACTGACGAATCCACACTCTCACTCTCTCTCTCTCTCTCTCTCTCTTATATATATAAATTTAGGATTTTAGTTTGATTGGATCACCTCAACGAATGCTATTGTAGAGCACAGTTTGCAAAAACTAGCACACTATACATGTTTGGAAGTAAAGACAGTGAGAGGTCTCTCTCTCTCTCTCTCTCTCTCTCTCTCTCTCTCTCTCTCTCTCTCTCTCTCTCTCTCTCTCTCCCTCTCTCTCTCTCTCTCTCTCTCTCTCTCTCTCTCTCTCTCTCTCTCTCTCTCTCTCTCTGCATTCTCTCTTTGGGCTTGACAATTAAAGCTATAGACATACACGATCTTAGAATCATTAAGGATGCACAAATATGCGCAAACACATATGCATGTAGATATTTGTGGAATAATAATTAAGTAGCTTTCGATACCTTGAACATTTCTTCATCTTGAAATTTGACATGCACCTCCAATCCTGGTTTTAAGCAATGTTTTGTAATCACTTTAATTAAGCCGCAATCGACAACTGATTTCTTCGGATTGTATACGTTGAATTGATTTTGATAGAGCTTGGATGGCAAAAAACCCTTAAAAAATAAAGAAAATGGCATTAAAAAAAAAAAAAGAGTACTGCAAGGAACATGATTTCAAAATTTCACTCGTACCTCCTCCATTCTCATGGATCCTCTTTAAGTTTAGTACCTTTCGAGCAATACAATTGTATATGTTATACAATAGTTAGTGTTATCAAAATCAGAGCGCTCATCTTCAACAATTTTGAGATTAGAAAAATCTTTGGAAACAAATACTACAAATGTTTAGTGGCATAACAAAAAGAAACAATAGGCTTCGAGATCTTCAAACTTTCCGCGTTAAGTCCTAACACTTTCTTAAGCCTTGGCTTATGTTGGATGATGACTACTAGTAAGGTCATCTTATTTTTAAATTTACAAACTTTTTACTCTTAATTAATTACACATATTTCTTATTTTGTCTGTTCTATAGATAAATAAACATAAAAAATGTAAATCAGAAACACAGCCCACATAAAAACAAAAAAAGTTTATATCATATTACGATTCCACAATGTTATTAGCAATTATATTTTTTTACCGTCATTATAATTTTTTTCTTTCTTGAAAATAACACTGCATGATATCTTTAAATTAAAATACACCACTCATTTCCCTAGTTATGTAGTTTATTAATCCACTTCATCGAGATAGACATTAGAACATAATCAAGAGATTATCAACTATAATATTTCTAATTTTAACTCCATAAAACATGTATTGTATCTTCATACGTACATATACATAAAAATAAATTGTAGTACTGATACCGGAATAGGCAAAATGTCGATCGTTGATGTAATAGGAGTAATAAGAGATATTTTTAAAGAGACTTGTTTTTGAAAAACGAATTTTCACACATCATAAATGGAGGCGTTTCGTATCAAAACCAGCACAATTTACTTTTTTTTTTTCATTTTTTTCAAGTATAACCTCCTTAAGCGATTCTGATGAAAGGCAGATATATCTTGTTTTTTGAGCTGTTTTTGAAACTCCTCAAATCTCAATATACAGGTGTCTCTTTTTGAGTGTTACTCCGAAAATTAATATTACAAAACATGACGTATGTTTTAGTTAATCATTTTATTATCGCCAGGAATGACGGTCATCTTGTATGCAACTTCTACACCGAACTAGAGTTGTGTGAACGGTTTCAATTTGCAGTATATTTTACCAATGAGCTACTGTTTTTTGAAAGAACAAAACTGTATCTGGACATTAACATGAAATAAAAGAAGTGAATTATAAAATTAAGCATTTTCTGAAAAAAAAATTAATGGTTACTTACATGGAACAGGACTACAGTAGGCGTCACGATCAACGAAGTGTCTTTAGGAAGTCCAGGCTCCTCTGTAGCAGGGCACCACGTTTCCTTAATGCTGTTCAAAAGCGCGTCATACTTTTTGAAAAGATTCGAGAAATTCGGCTGTCCTAAACTTATTGGCTAAACAAGTGATAAAGATACAGTTAAAACTTCAACATTGTCAGGTTATTTTTTGCAATATCAAGTAGAAATATATATGTAGCTGTAAATACGGTTATAATAAAGTTAATTGCAGTGGTAACACAAAACGCCACGCTAATAACAAGATGGAATAACAAATGTGTTTCGCACTTTAGTTATCTTTTCTTAAATGGTAACGTGATTTACGGCAATTTCCTTGAAGAATAAGCTGATGGAGTTGGTCAAGTTATTAAAAATGGAGGTTAACATCAGATTTATATTTGAGCAGGACAATTGCATTGAGTATATATTCAACTTGAGTAAAATTCGGGCAAATTGTATGGTAGGTTTCGAATGTTTGAATCAGTCAGCATACTTCATAACTTCATACCTATGGGTTTGACAAATTGTTAACAAAGACAAATTTTATAGTTGGATAAAATCAATGTAAAGAAACGGACTTTACTTAAATGAGCAGATTAGGTACAACTTAGATTTAAACAAAACTGTTTCGTAAGAGCTGAGCTTTTTCAAGACGTTAACAACAAAAACCTGCCAGTAATGATTTCGTAACGTACACAGGTGTCTTCCTTAAAGAGAAAACCAACAGTCCAAGAGGTTTCCAAGAATCTACCAGGTATGGCAGAAATGTCAAGCACTTGATTCTCATCTAGGCGTAGCAAGTCCATCCATGGGAAGTAATTTTATTTATCGAGTAAGTTGTCTCCTATGGCCACGTGGTTTAGAACATTGTGACAACCTGCTAACATATCTAACCACCTGGTAAAATGGTTACAAACGTAACAGCACTAGTTGGTCCTATACTGTCTAAATGGCTTGATTACGTCAAAGGTGGCCATTGGTAAAAAAACAAAACAAATTTAATTAACAAGAAAAATTACCTGTGAGGTAGTGTCTGTAACGCTCCCTATTCCTAATTTCTGTATTTTTTCTGCCAAATACGCTTCTTTTGATTTAGGCACTTTTGCTTTTAAAGGCACTAATTTGCTTTCCGTCGTCGAGACTGACGGGGATTCTACCGACACTGGTTCCGTTTCAGTCTTTAAAGAGGCTGATCTTACCAGCTTCCTTCTTTTGGATATGGTGGGTTTCTTGGTTTTCAATTCACGTTTGTTGGCATTGTAACTCTTTAAATGTTCTTGAATAAACAAAATTCGCTCTTCCATTCCAAGAACTTTTTGTTCGTGTAACCTTTTCATCTGCGATCTGAAAGAGGGTAGATGCTAATAATTTTCAATCAAGACGTTATTGCGAGATTTATATCTTTCTAAACTTTCTGACTCTAAATGAGTAGCAATGCCTTGAGTATGGCTAAACATTTAGTCACAATGTCAGTTAGCATCATAATGGAATGTATGATTTAGGAATAAATATTGAATGGAACATCTTTTAAAATTTTGTCGTTGTTTTTTCTTTGCATGCACGAGTATGTCTCAGGATACATTTCACAACTAATGACAATGTGCTAGTGACAAAATCATTTTCTGCTTATTAGGAGAATTTTAACGGAACTGTTGTTAAAAAATCATTCTGTCATACCGATAAATTGTTATAATTACAGAATTCAATATAGATTCTTTAAATGAATTTATTTAAAATTGGTCATTATATTTCCTCTAGCTTGGCTACATTTTATACAATTTCTAATTATTCTACATTGTGATTTGTGCTTATACAAAAGTATAATGATGTACATTGAACCGAGCCTATCGCCGCCTATCGGACGGGTGGTGATGAACTGGTTATGTACTTAATCCGGTCTTAAAACTCGTTAAAAGAAACATGTGTCGAGAAGAGGGATAGCCCAACTCATTAACTTCCATCACCAATAGTTTTCACCCTTAAGGAAAATTGTAGAAAAGTATAACATACACAGGTGGCCTGAAAAGTTTCCGACCTCAACATGAAGATGATAATAAAATAAATAAAAGCTAGTGAAATAAAAGCTTTGTTAGGTCGGAAACTTTTCAGGCCACCCTCATATGTTACCTAAATTAGATCTTTCAAGATACAAGTTTTTAGGCTGATCTGAGTATAGAACATCCGCCAGTAAAGGTACAAAGAGGTGCGAGCAACATCACTCTAACAAGAACATAGAAACAGTGTCCCAAAGGACTCTGAGACAGCTATGTAATGTATATAATCTTATTATTAACAAATGGTATGTTTATCAATATCATACAAAGAACTGTATCTCTTAACTTATAATCAGCTCTATTTGAATTATCAGCAACTTATTTTCCTTTCCCAGACCACCATTCTGAATATCTGTCTCCCACGACCTTTCAGTAATATCTGTACTTTTATCATTACTGTTATCATTTTCATACGCACATAAATACCGCTAGGCATATGCCAGAGTGTCGATACCCTTCAGGCATTCAAGTGGCTAGTAAGCTCTCAGTTGTAAGCATATCTTTGTACATATTGTGTTTTGTACCAAAGTTTTTTTTTTGAAGTCTTACGTAGCAAATTTATAATTGACGACATATTTGTGACCTGGGAATGTCATGACACGTTGCTGATTTCCTTCTTGAAGGAGGAGTATGTACATATGAAGGACAAGGCTTTCCGCCTTCCGTCGTTTGTGCGGGGTACATCAAGGAGAGGTGTTGTCTCCGTTACTACTAAACGTATACACTTCCGACATTGCTGGAGCAAATTACATAATAACATGATCTCTTCTAGTGATGGCCCAGTGGCCTACAATAGTGGAATTTTTTTTTTCCATAACCCCTTGCTACGAAATCAAACTTGTCAATCCTTGAAATCAAACCTTACTACAGAATTCAACATAGATTCTACAAATGAATCTATTTACAATAGGTCAATATACTACCTGTAGCTTGGCTACATTTTATACAAGAAATAAATTTATCCAGGAGTACTCAACTTGGGAATGATATCACTGATAAACTGGGTCAAGTGAACATTACCGAGAACACGGTAATATTCTCCGACCAAAAATGGAAAACGCCTTCAGCTATATTGAGAGGATTGGAACTACCGGGTTAGCAGTGTTATATATTTAGGCAGAGGACAAAACTAAAATCGTATTTAGCAAGCCTTACTGGCTACCCTGTTTTTAGGCTTCTAGGTGACAGGATCCTGATAAAAGATTTTGAATGGAGGATAGAGTTTAAAAATTATATAAAGCATTTTTTTTTTGATACGAGTAGTTTTTTGACAATATTTAATAAGTTTTAAAAAAATTACTCGGATACCCTGGCCTAAACACTGAAATGTTTCAATACTGTACATGTTTCTTTTGACAGAAATGTATTTCATTGGAGACTTTGTTCTGGAATATAATTTATTTCTAAAATAAATTCCACTTAATGTGAACAGATGGAAAGGTGACTGATTCGGAGAACAACTAGTACATCTTTTCCTTGCGATAGATGAACCATAATGTGTACATTTATAGGAAATGCTCTTCAGCCTCTTCACGTTTTTATTTTAATGTCAGGAGATTGGGCCGCTGGGAGGAGTAGTGGAACCGACTGCTACGGTTTGCCGCCAGTTATAATGAATAGAGGAAAAGCGCTGATTAATATTGTTCTATGGAGCGTGGAAATGAAAGTGTTCCCGGTCCGCTCCGGCTGGCTGGGTCCTGGCTTTTCCTAGAGGGCCATCTTCCACGGGGCTGTATTTTTTTGTGGCCCACTATCTCTGTTACAGGGGATGCTAGGCAGCCCATTCATTATCGAGAGGGATCTGCCGTCTCATTCATTCAGTTTCACACCCTCACACCTCGCCTCTCACAGCTGAGTTTAGTTTTGGAAAATGGTACTGCTCGAAAACCAGCAGGTGACGTTTCAAACTAGGTTTTTGATCAAACCTTATTGATCAAAAAATTATTAAACACGATATTTACAGTGTTTAATAATTTTTTATATCTTGCAATGGTAACACGCAATTGATACATATTATTTCATGAAGTGCTGTGAACTTACATTTGTAATATCCTGTTACTATTTGGGCTCAAAAAGCTTCTTTTTTTCTTCTCAAAAAGCCCTAGCACAGGATGCGTATCCCAGACGGGGTTCCCCCATGGCTCTCACTGTTGACGGGACCATGGGGTATTTTGTTGCATGTGGTGCGCGTATCCCAGTGAATTGGTTAGTGCCTTTGTTCTTTTAAGCCGGTTTAATTGTATTTCCCCCCTTAAGGATAACTTATTGCTATTCACAAAAGGACTCAAATCCTTCTTGGACCAACGGTGCCTTCTTGATGAGCACCCCCCATATTACGGCTGCTCAACCTGCATCAATCCCCAGGAGGTGAAGTGCACTGGTCCCTGCAGGGATAGTAATCACTATGAAGTTCACTCCGAAATGCAAGTTGGTTTGTAGGAGGTCGAGAGGCCGCCTCCCTCTTAGACGTCGCTATGGGTTGCTGGGGATGAGATGGGAGAATAAAGCATTCGTATACCGTTTAGGAGGAAGGGAATTTCTGGTATCGTGATGCCGCTAGATAGTAAATGAATCGTGTCATAGTAAATAAATGGATGTTTAGATCAGAGTGAAGGGGTTGTTGATATAGTAGGGACCATTGGCTATTTGGTGGAGTATTCTCTGATTAGAGGGACTGAATGCGGGTAATATTGGATGGCTTGACACTTCTCAATACTTTTATTCCATACGAGTAGGTAGGTCGGATAATAGTTGTGTAAATCAGTCTTTTGTTTTCTATTGTTATTTTGGAGCAAATGTCCTCGTAGATGTAAAAGATGAAATAGTTTGTATCGTCTGTTTCCGAGTACCTCCCCAAAAACCGGTCGGGGCCTCGACCTACTGAGCTGGTCCGGCAACAACTACGAATAATTAATTAAATGAGGGCACACCAAGTGTCTGTCTGAATACAAGTCAGTTTATTCTTACTCATTGACATATACTAAAGACACACTTTTATTTAAATCTTATTTGGTTGAAAAAATTCTAGTCCGGATGATATTTTTTACAATTTTACCTGTAATTATTGTAGATTCTATCACCGTTTCTTATCAGTACTTCTAAATTCAAATCATTCTCATCAGCTAGTTTTTTCAAATAATTCATTTTTCGTGCCTGGAATAGAGCTTCCTTCCTATCACCGTGATGGCAGAATTGTTTCTTTTCAATTGTTTTCAGCTTGTCCTGTAAGATATTGACAATTAGCAGAACTCATAAAGCATAGTTTGGATTGTGTAATGTACGCAAATCCTTCATAAATCTCTATTGTGACAGCAATACACTACGGTAGGTTATGACATTTTTTTTCTTCGAAGCTCCTTTATTTGGTTTTATTATAATGTTTAGAATCTACAATGAACCATAAACAGTTCCTGTGGGTATGCAATTCGACAATTCTTGTATTTACTTAATTCAAGGTTTTTTGTAATAAGAATACGATGGGGTTCACCTACAAAATGGTTATATGAATAGCTTGTTCCCATGGATGGTTTTAAACACCGTGCTAGTAAGATGCTACAACGAGTCAAAAAACAAGATTTTGTGGATGGATGGGTCTATCCATCGTCGGAAGGCCACACATCGAGTGCGGTTAGGCTATCTATTTAGGCTATAAATCAAGTCCAATATACGTTAGGTAGGGGGTGTTAAAACGTCGGGGCATGGTAAAGCATTGTTTTACTCTTGGACAAGGAAATTGATTGCGGAAATGAGGTATGAAGAGGAGAGGGGAGAAGATAACTGAAAAAAGAGTCATACGGGAAAAAAGGGACACCGGCCCGGGACGACTGCGTTTACCTCCATCCACGTGTGGAGTACCCGTTTTGTCCCCATATTCTAGGAAAAAAAAGGTAACATTGCGAAAAGTTGGAAAGTTCTAATTTTTTTATATATCGGGGCTATAATAAAAAATCAAAGGTTTCGACCTCCCTCACCCCCTTGTGTGAGCGCCGTGGCACGAGAAAAACCTTCAAACATAGTCCAGTTTTTGTAATTTTTCACTCATATCTTATTATTCATATATACTTTGAGATAAAAAACTCCCTCTATAAAACTTATATAAGATAAAATTGACTACAAATTTAATATGTAAGTTTTTTTCTGTATCCATTGACTCCGGCGCTACTTTCCGTTAAAGTTGAGAAATATTTTGGAAAACGGCAAAAATGTTGTATCATTATCAAATTTTCCAAGGTTACTATCTACTCGTTTTTATTCCTTACCACTCCAAACATGAATGACAAAGAACGTAGGTGAAGAACGGAAGTTGAGAATGAAAGGTAAACATTGTAGAGCCGTCATGAGGGAGTCTTACGGACCTAACAACTACGGTGGTGGGGAAAGAGTTAAATCAGGCCTGGTCAACCCAAATCCTTTCACGGACCACTAAGGGTAAGGGCGAGTAAGGTTACAGCGGGCAGCGCTTTAGGTAAGAATGCGTTTAGAAAACATAATACAAATACAGTTTGAATAAAACTTTATTGCTCTACTAATATTCAATATAATTAACTCTCCGGTCTTAATTAGATATTAGTTTTTCCTTTCTTTTACTTAATTTTTGTAAATCTATATTATGTTCAACGTCGCACATCTTAGCTGGTTTTCTAAATTGGCATCAGCTAATGAAGCACGTGAAGGAAACTCTTTGTAAATTTCATCTACGAAAAAAATGTTTCACAAAGATATGTGGATCCGAAAGCACTTACAACTCGTGCAAAATATCTTAAGTTGGAATATCTCTTGGATTTAATATAAGTATAGTAAAAATTAATTTTTGATGTGGACGCAAATTTTTTTTTCATTTCATTGTTGTGCACTGTAACTCAATTTGCTCATCAAGCTGATGAATATACAAGAGTGCACTCAGACTAACTCTGCTGTACAAGGAACCGCTTTTTTTTAATCATCTGGCGGAAGTTCCAGCAATTTCAGGACGAATACTTTGAGACACGAAACAGGTTCAGTAAGCTACACTTGAATATGTTCCTGACTCTGTCTCTCTCTATCTCTCTCTAATATACAACCAGTAGTGAGGTACTGTTAATCTTAATTGTGTTCATCATAATTATTTTTGTATGAATAGTGTAAAGGAAGATCATTTTAAAGTTTAATATTGTACCTATAACCAATTTAAAAATTACTTTTTTCTAATTCTATGTATGTACTTTTTTTTAATAATACTTTATTTTGAGTCCTGGGTCCCATCCTCTATAACCTATACACCGCTGATGCCCCCTCTACCCCCAATACCTTCTTGGCAACATTTGCAGATGACACTGCAGACTTGTCATCCCACTCAGACCCTGATATAGCATCCCAAAACCTTCAAAAACACCTTGATGAGATCGAGTATTGGTGCTACCAACGGCGAATCAAGGTCAATGAAGCAAAATGTTCCCACATAACCTTTACCCTCTGCCGCAAGTCCAGTCCGCTAGTCTTTTTAAATTCGATTCCTCTCCCTGTGTCTGAGTACGGTATTTAGGCTTCCATCTGGGCAAAAGACTAACATGGAGCCCACACACGAGGCTAAAAAGACAAGAACTTAACAGACGCTTTGGACAACTGTACAGACTACTTCGAAGGACATCCCATCTCTCAATAGAAAATAAACTACTTATTTACAAAGTTATACCTAAGCCAATCTGGACATACGGAATAGAACTATGGGGGAAAGCAAAAAAGTCGAACATCAAGCGCATCCAATCCTTTCAATCAAAAGTCCTGTGAACAATAGTAAATGCCCCTTATTACTTCAGCAACAAAACCCTTCATAACGATCTTAATATACCCTACATTCTTGAACTCATCCCTTCCAAGTTCATAAAACTCCATAGTAAATTATTCAACCATCCTAATCCCCTAGCACAGCACTGCACCACTCATCCCTATAATTCTCCTCGGAGACTGAAATGGCAGTGGCCTAGTGACCTGCTAATGCGTGACAGTGGGATTCCTGGCAATCGCCAGTTTCTCCAAACATGTCCTGAGCGTCTGTGGCTCTCACGCTCTTGGTCAGCCTCCACTGGCTCGTATCCGGTGACGCGACGGACGGACGGACGGAGCGTGGGGGACTTCCCAAGATTCCGCTTCCTCTTTCGTATGTGAGGGAGGCAACAACCTTGTGGACTTGGGGGGCCCCTGGGCTGTTTGTAAATATTGTATGAATGTGCGAGTGAATGATGAATTGTAAATATGGTATGAATGAGAACATTTATCTCAACTATTTATTGCCTATTAAGTATTAAGGCAGATTGTAATTCCATCATAATAAAGTTGTTATTTCTGAAACTTTATTTTGACACACTTTGATTTACAATATTTATAATATGTAAATAAACTAAAATTTCACCGGGTGATTCTGCATTTGCTATGCTACATTTCGTACAATACAGATATGATGTTATGTATCTGATCATTGTGGAAGATACAAAGGACAATTCCAATTGATCTTGTATCTTGGTATGTATCACTTGTCGACAATGATCTCGGAACTGGTTCTTGGAGCACCCTAATCCTTTGCAAGTTGGCTTCTTTACTGGAATGGGAGAAACCTGATGGTTGGAGCGTGGTTCAACCACAATCGTTAAGCAAGAAGCAATGCTTCAAGGTAAACCATAAAATTAATGTTAAAAATACAGATTTCTTTTTTACTTAGGAAATAAACTATACTAATAAATATTTGTTTGAAGATCTAGGTCTGAACTCTGCCAAGAATACATTTCTTCATTCAATAACATATATTCTTGATTAGTTCATATTTATCACATGTCAAATACTGTTTTCAGCCTAGAAAGGATAGGTTAGTTTGTTGTCGAATCGAATTCCACTCCGCCCAAGATTGGTTACATGCGTTCGGTGGGTTTGACACAAAAGGGAATCAAGGAAAACGCCAGCTTCAGCATTGATTACAACAAAAATAACATCTCTACCATCGCGAATCCGAGATTTTCCACGCATTAAAGGTATCTTGTTATTCATTCTATAATCCCTAATTAATAACACTGATGGAAATGCAATACGTTTTCCTAGGCCATGCTGCATTTGACGAAAATGCTAAGGAAAGAGTGTTACTTCCGACTAATGGGCTGTTGATGACTGCAGTTTGGACAGTGATATAATTTTCCAATTTATTAATTGCTTAATGGTTGGATAATTTTAACAAAATACATCCATTTGTTCATAGTTATACATTATTATGTAGTGAAGAGTTGCTAGGAATATTGATAAGAATTAGGATAGTCGGATTAATGAATTGTCAAGTGCAGTATATTAAAATTTACTAGAAAACTTTGTAAAAATATTTTGTACAATTTTTGAACGGTTTTCATTTTTTTTAAGTGAGTGATAAATGAATGTTTTAAATAAAAAATTTTTAATTGTAGTAGGTTTATGTTATGATATTGCCAAACACTGTTTCTGATTACCTCCCCGTAGGATTACATTTTTTATTTCATCTGTTCTTTGTTGATGCTAATTACACAGCTATTTAATTATTATGTGTTATTATCAATCTTTTCCTTGAGTTGTGACAGTTTATTTAACGCTAAACGGATCAGACTCAATTAGAATATGATTCATTCGTCATAGAATCAGTAGCGGTATTGATAAGGAGTTTATTGTTTTCCTTTTGTTTCAAAATCCACCGAACGCAGCTTATCTTGGAAGGAATAAAATTCGTTCCGACCACATAAAATAAAAGTAGAAAATGAAAAATGGTTGAAAATGAAAGAATCATTACTGCTGGGTTTATAGATTTTAGTTTAAGAACTATAGTTGGACAATGGTATTTAACAGATCAAAACTTTAATATTTTTTTTTGCCCCTCTGGAGGGGGGGACCCCATCCTATATCAGTATTTATTTCAATATTTTGGACACCCTGAAGTGTTTATTTTGGGAAAAATATTTCTTGAAATGTATAAGTGTAGGTCTGTTACTCAAGCAGAAACACTATCAAACCAGCTCAACACATATAACAGAATTCACATCCAGTTTAATACTGTCGGGCCTTGTTGCTTAAACGTGTGTTGTGCGTGAATGTGTATTATGAGCAGTTTTTATCTTGTTTATAGCAGCAGTTAGACTTTTTTAATGTTATTTTTTACTATTATCTTTTGTATGTTAACATGTCTAAAAGTTATTTTCTTAGAGGTATGGGGGTGAGTATAACTGAAGCAGTAACAGCTCATTCTGAATATAAAACATCCTAGTACCGGGTGGGAAAAATCAGGTTACAATCTTTTTCAGAAGACAATAAACAGTAGGTATTGGGTACTTATCACCCTTTGTGGTGCACATACCTTTGGGTACATCTAAGGCTCACATCATTGATTAAATTAAAGTGTCTATTACAGCAAAGTTACTAACGCAGTTAGCAAGATAGGTTATAAAAGGAACTATTATATTTGGTGAAAGTTATATTCACCGACACGTTGGAGGGAGCTGTATTGTATGTGTTGGTTTAAATATACTGATGGATTTTGTGTAAAAAATAATTCAACATTAAAGATCCTTGGGTCTTTAGTAAATTTTAAATAAGCCATTAAGTAGTATATAATCATACTAGCAAATAAACTAACTTGTGACGATGCAGATCTCGCGGCTTCTGAACAAGGATTAAAGACGCCGATTAATTCTGATCCGTTTGGCGTGAAACAGGGCGCTAATCAATTTTTTTTTCGGCACAGGACAAGGAATATAGTGAAAATTTTAATGGGGTTGATATAATCAGGAAGTAAATTTTAAAATGAACGTCATAAAACGCATATTCAACATTATGGCTGAAGAAAATCCGGATTCTAAACAAGAGGTATAGTAAGAATACTTAAAGATGTAAAACCAGTGTGATTTATAGTAAATATGAATTATATTGAATGTGCAACACTACTTCTGTATAATGTAGCGTAGAGTATGCGTAACAAGTACAAATACACTTCGGAGATCATATAGAAAACGTAATGTGGAGAAAATGAGGGGATCAGTTTCGAAACTAACAAGAATCTCCAGTTTTACAGTTTGTCTGCAATGCTTAAAAAACCTCGGGTGCTGATCTGGAAATTTATAAAATAATTGCTACCTGGTAAAAAAGTGATCCTGTTTTATTTTTTGTTTTAAAGTTAAACTCTACCCGTTCCATTGAGCTCATTGAAAACAAACTTGAAAATGTTGTTTGAAGTTGCAACATTCAAGTGTATGCTTTAACTAACCAAAGTTCTTTTGACTTTGACTCGTCAAAGATTACTGGGAAAGGAAATGATAACGGATCCCGTAAACGTCCAGAACCCATTCACATCACTAATAATACATAATAAAATAACAATGAATTACATCACATAATAAAAAATACTGTTAACTTTAACACAGATGTAAAGGTATTGGGGTAGCACTGTGTGAATATATACAATAAATAATTTAAATTTATAAGTTAATTCTAATAGTATTTGACAACTGTCAGATTAAACATATGAGGCAGCACTTTAAACCGGCATGGGCTATTTGAAAAACCGACGATTTCCTGGCTAGGAAATATTTTAATTGACATTGTCAATATATTTCTCTTTGTTTTGCTTGTAATGCGATATGGAAGTAGTAAACATTGAGTTGCCGTGTATTGATATTGTTTTAAAAAGATATATATTTTTACATATTGTGATGGTAACAAAGTTTTTTTTGGTTGTGCAGAAGTTGCCTCCATATCATATGGACTAATGGAGTCAAGATCGTAATTAAAAATAATGATGAATAAAAAATAACTATCATATAAATACTTACCATGGATTAAATGCATTTACGATTCTTAAGATCTTTTTTTTTAAATTTATTCCTCGTCACCTTATTATTACTATATTTGCTTCAAGTTCCTCGCTTTATTGGCATTTGTCAATAAAATAAACCTTTCTGCTTAAGGATGCCTTCTTGAATAATGTCATTTCAAAGTTGAGGGAGCTCAAACATTCCGCTATGCACAATAAACTACCAGAAGAAACTAGAAAAGAACTTCATCTGGTGTTGAAAAGGCTAAGTTGTAAGGTCATTCTTGGTTCAATGAAGCCGGAAGACGTTGCCCCTCAGCTATGCACCTTGGAGGAAGCAATGAAGACTGCGAACGCTACTGCTGTCGATGTGATCTTGGCTAATTTGAACAGTAGGTTGGACAGATGCGTCATGAAAATCCACGGAGAGGTTTGCCCAAGGCATTCAAAATAATAACATGTTCAATAAATCATCTTTAAATATTATAACATTTCAGTTTTTCAGTCAAGGTTTTTTATTGAAAGGACAGTGATTTTTTTTTCAGTTCTGTATGTATATGATATCTCAATTACCATGCCCTAGATAAGATTTTAAAATCCAAAATAAAAAAAAATTGTTAAGTTAAAAACAATATATCTTAGTTTACTTCTTGATTGGAAAATAAATTGGGCATTCTAAGAAAGAGCTCAGATTGACAAATTATATGATAAAAATTGAAATATTTAGAAAAAACAAAATGAGTGTATTTATATAAATGATAATTGGATTTTTATGCTTATGTTCACTTCTAGTACGTATTGGGATTTTCCCCAAAAACCTTTTTATTTTATATACTTTGCAATGAATTTAGATTTGACTGGGTGCATTCAGTCGGATATCGACGTGGGTTCATAAAAAAAAAGATTGTTGTATCTTCATCAAAATTATTTATTCATGACATTTCGATCAGATCCTCCACTCGCATACTCTCCAAGTAATGGATTGTTTTATGTATAACTCGCCGCATAATATATAATTTGAAGCAATGTAGAATGAAGTTTTAAGGGTATTTATTGCTCGGGCAAAACAAAAAAGCAATCGGCCCAGGTACTGCGAAGTGGTGTGGGAAAGACAAGATAAGTCATTGTAAAAAGTCATTTTGGTGGCAGAGTGTGCAGTTCATAAAAACACCCTTATTTACAGCAGGTCGAGCATCTGGTAGAAAAACTTAGAAAATGGATGTAAACAAGACACTTTAACTTGGTAAAGATTGCCATAAAACACCCTTCTTTACATGGGGCTGGAACACTAGTCAGTTCTAGAGAGGCTTGGAGACGAGAGAGTTAGGGTTGAGATCACTTTAGGACCAAGAGGAAGACGCAGAGTTAAGAAGAGATAAAAGGTTTGACGGAAATTCTGATGAGGTACTTGGCAAGACTACTGGCTTACTTCAATAAAGATCATCTGCAAGACCCAACCATGTGTACAATTAAGTAAGAGACAATTTATACTAACATTTAAAATATATGTTGATTACGTCCAACAGCCAATATATTCATTTCATTCATGCAAATGCATCACTAATCATGCAGTGAATTCAATTATTACCTTTATTCGACTTCAATGTCAAAAATTCCTTACATTGATCAATGCGAAATTTATTTTTGGAAAATAATTACATAATTGGGATAAAAAAATAATCAAACCAATATTAATACATTTTTATTTTCAAATAACTTTACACCAATGCAGTTAGCTCAGAGTTTGATAGAATAATCAAATCAAGTAGTTTGAATAATTTTTGACATCCCGAATCAATTCAATTCAGTTAAATACATTATTTATTTGACCAGAGCGTAGAGGCGAGGTTCTCCGGATAAGGTAGGTGGAATATATACATGTATCGATAGATAGATATATAATTTCAAATATTTTTATATATTGAAAATACATATGCCCGGAGACCGAACGTTTTGTGGTGACTTAAAGAGAATGCGCTACTAGGGCATTATTAAAGCAAAGTCAATGAGTGGCCGGGAGTCAAGGCACTTGACAGAGACTTTTGAAATATTATGCTGTTATGAATTTGTATAGAAGCGAGGTGATCGTTGAAGACTGTAAAAGTAAAAATGAGAAGTTGTCGTAGAAACATGAAGAAGCAGATCCAGTTATAGCTTCTACTTAAAAATACGTAACACAGTAGCGAAAAATCTCACTACGCCAAAGAAAAATAAGGGGCTTTAAGTTTCATGATGAATACAGTACATGAAATAATAACTCCCTTTGTTCGGTAGGACTATGTTTTTGTTTATATGGTCAATATTTTCTGGAAAGTGCCCGTGCTAATATTTTTCAAAACAGAGATCCAACAGAGGGTGGCCATATGTAAAGTGAAAGTCTTCTTTCCACGGCGTCTTTATAAGTACATAAATAAATTATTACTGGGTTTTATTTTGTCTGTAAAACCATTTTATTTTCCTTTACTTACATTTTCTACCTATGAATAAATTTCGTCTTGTCAGCCTCCTTGAAATGAAACGAAAGGGGTACTTGTATCTTGGAATTACAGAAACGAAAATAAAATTTTTTCTGGCTGACAGACTTAATGGCCCAGTATTAGAGGAGAGAGAGGAAAGTATCGTTTATCGTCTGCATATCTGTTTGTACTCATGTATGTTCTATGATAATGACCGTAAAATAATTTAATTTATCTGAAGTATAACCAACTTATGGCACCTTGAAATATGTTTTTTAGCTTTTGTTAAAAAAAGTGATAAAAGTCGTAGCTAAATTCTGATTTCCGCCCATCGTTCATTAAAGACTGGATAACAAAAAGAGTTCCAAAAATTAAAGTATTGAGGACCAACAATATAAACCGCGTATTTAATACGTTTCGTCTGATTTTAAAAATAAACCATTTATCTGCAGTGCTCTGAAGTTTGACTTCCCACTTCAGCAAAGCTCATTCGAACACACTTGGTTAAAACCTACTTACGGAATGCTAAAGATGGTGGAATGGAAATTACCTGGAAAGGATGATAGCTCGGTCTGCGACAATTAAAGAACGGCAACATTATTGCCTGTACCAAGCAAAGTAAAAATATAAATATTATGGAATATGATATCTCACCAAATGAAAAGAATGGAGATTGTTATGGAGTTATGAAGTCAGGCTTATCAGTCTAAAATATAAGCTGTCATTTTCTCATCATAGATCGAATTGGAACATTGGAGAACCTCTGGTAATGGCCACCATTGACTTTGAAAAAGTGTTCCTCGGACATTTGGGAGAGAATGTGTTTCTAGGAAAGATATGGAGCTATTTGCATAAAGGGGGTAAAGACTTTAACCCGTTGATACTTGAGAGCCTGGAGATAAATTACTACAAATTAATTAAAACTGATTATTTCCAGGCTTTGTGTACTGGCGTTATTTACCCCCACTTAAATTGTTGATATTTTAGCCAGTTCTCCATAAGTTATTGTGATGGACTGGTCGCTGTGAAGCGATGAATGTTGTTATGATCTATAACATTGGCGTATATAATAATCTTCGTAAATTTTTACCCATATGATATTGTCATTTCCTTAATTTTAACTTATAACAATAGTATTTACATTTTTATAATATGTACTATTTATATAATTGTATTTTAATCTTTTAAATTTTTATTATTTTTATCTTTTTAATTTTGTAGATTTTAATGTTTTTGCTTGTTGTATAATTGTTATAGCCTGTTTTGGGTCAAAACTAAATTATATCATGTCTTCCAATCAATTGTATATAGAAGTTAAGATAGACTGAAGTATATCGATAAAAAAGGGGGAAGAGGTAACTGATAGACACGGTGGTTAAACTAAGAATGGCTTTTATTTATTTTACACATCTATATATAGGATCACTGATCCTCTGAGGGGATTAACTGAGGAGACTTACCTATGTTATCTCCTCATAGCCACCTCTCCAGTTAACTTAGACATAAAACAATACGAATTTCATGTGGTGGGAATCCTGTCAATGGCCAGTGTATCGTAACTACATAAGATAAATCACCCTATACTCTATTGCATATATATTGTAAGCATAAGTAAAATAACATGAACTAAATATATTATAAACAAATATAAATCATTGTGAATGTGTTAAGCAATAAAAGGCGGAAGCCAACAAAGTCACACGAGAAAGGGTCACCAGCTGGCAGTCATAAACAGTCATAAACTTAACAACCCTTTTGGGGGCCTCTCTACCTCCAGGGCTTGTCCCCTGGCCGGGTAATAAGGCGGCGGTCACGTTCCTCACCACACTCACCGCCGGCTTAGTCCCTTGCAGCCTCCCAGCAGGCAAGGGGAGAGGGTTCTTAAGGCAGGGCTCCTGGCCCTGTTAATCAGTCTCTTAGTCTCTCGCGAGTCTCTCGTGGCCTCGTTGACGCTTGCTTGGTTTCCGTTCGAACTCTGAAAACTTGCCTTATTCTTTATATAAAAACCTCTGTACATCTTCTCTTGAACATAGTGCATTGTCGGGGCACATACCTATCATAAATGGAGTCAGATAGTAACGCCGTCATGGAACGATTGTCCAGGTTATAAACCCGAACAATCCGCACTTGTCACCAGGGCTAGGGTGATCAGGCACCCCCTAGTGACGACCCGACAGCCAGTTTCTTCAAACATGTCCTGAGCGTCGGTGGCTCTCGTGTTATTGATCAGCCTCAATTGACTCGTTGACGCGACTGATGGAGAAGCGTAGGGGATTTCTCAAGACTTCACTTCCTCTTACACATGTGAGGGAACCGTACGGATTTGGGAGATCTCTGGGCTGTGTAAATGTTGTGTGAATGTAAAACTGTAAATACAGTATGAATGAGATCATTGATCACTATCACTTATTGCTCAATAGGGCAGGTTAACGGCTTCTAACAATAATTTTGAATGATGGCTTTACTGACGAATACAGCAAGATTGGTCCACACCGGCTTGAGGTCGAGTATCATCTAGGAGTTATATATTGTAAAGTATATCGGGCGGCCTCGAGTAATAAATTCGGCATTCACGGTCTGGCTAGTAAACGATAAACTGTTCTCTGGTGGATTAATTGCTCAGTTATCATCAACACTCGCTTTTCATAAGTTCGTAATTAAAAATAGCCGAAACACGTGGTTATTCAATCATATGCCATTACAATTTATTCACTAATAAATTAGAAAAGAAACGCGCATTCCCCCCGACAAAAAATGTGTACTTTCATCGAGTCGGTAGTTGCCAAACTGGGCGCATTAATTCCAAAAGATGGAGCGTACTCGTTTAAATCAGTGTTGTTGCAATGCCTGGAGGAAGGAGGCCCGGAAGGCCTAAGAATGATCAAAGAAGAATTGAACAAATTGGATGAGAAGCCAAGTGAAGATATTGTCAATGAAATCGAAGAAATGTATGAAGACTATACGAGGGATCTGACGTCTAAGTATAAGACCGACCAGGTACATACAATATATAAACGGAATAATATAACAATAACATATGTCCTGTGATTGACTAATATACAAAAAAGGAATTTTGTCAAACCTTTCTTCTTCTTAAAGATTGATGATATCCTATTAGATTCAAGGATAAGAGGCCTCGTCATTTTTGATCAGTATGTCATATATCTATTATTGGCTATTTAAACATTTTTGGGGGCTATAATGATATCTAACCAAAGCTTTAGTGAGACCAAAATTACCATCCTTGATCATTGGAAAACAATTAAAGACAAGTGGGGGGGGGATTTGTAATTTAATGACACTTTTAATGAATTCATACCCTATTCAGTATGATAGAGGAAGTATGTATTTTCTATTAAGTGTATTATTTACATAGTTTTTTTTTTGTTCAAAAGCACAATTAAAATATTAGATTTTTGGGGGCTATAATGATATCTAACCAAAGCTTTAGTGAGACCAAAATTACCATCCTTGATCATTGGAAAACAATTAAAGACAAGTGGGGGGGATTTGTAATTTAATGACACTTTTAATGAATTCATACCCTATTCAGTATGATACAGGAAGTATGTATTTTCTATTAAGTGTATTATTTACATAGTTTTTTTTTGTTCAAAAGCACAATTAAAATATTAGATTTTTGGGGGCTATAATGATATCTAACCAAAGCTTTAGTGAGACCAAAATTACCATCCTTGATCATTGGAAAACAATTAAAGACAAGTGGGGGGGATTTGTAATTTAATGACACTTTTAATGAATTCATACCCTATTCAGTATGATACAGGAAGTATGTATTTTCTATTAAGTGTATTATTTACATAGTTTTTTTTTGTTCAAAAGCACAATTAAAATATTAGATTTTTGGGGGCTATAATGATATCTAACCAAAGCTTTAGTGAGACCAAAATTACCATCCTTGATCATTGGAAAACAATTAAAGACAAGTGGGGGGGGGATTTGTAATTTAATGACACTTTTAATGAATTCATACCCTATTCAGTATGATACAGGAAGTATGTATTTTCTATTAAGTGTATTATTTACATAGTTTTTTTTTGTTCAAAAGCACAATTAAAATATTAGATTTTTGGGGGCTATAATGATATCTAACCAAAGCTTTAGTGAGACCAAAATTACCATCCTTGATCATTGGAAAACAATTAAAGACAAGTGGGGGGGGGGATTTGTAATTTAATGACACTTTTAATGAATTCATACCCTATTCAGTATGATAGAGGAAGTATGTATTTTCTATTAAGTGTATTATTTACATAGTTTTTTTTTGTTCAAAAGCACAATTAAAATATTAGATTTTTGGGGGCTATAATGATATCTAACCAAAGCTTTAGTGAGACCAAAATTACCATCCTTGATCATTGGAAAACAATTAAAGACAAGTGGGGGGGGGATTTGTAATTTAATGACACTTTTAATGAATTCATACCCTATTCAGTATGATACAGGAAGTATGTATTTTCTATTAAGTGTATTATTTACATAGTTTTTTTTTGTTCAAAAGCACAATTAAAATATTAGATTTTTGGGGGCTATAATGATATCTAACCAAAGCTTTAGTGAGACCAAAATTACCATCCTTGATCATTGGAAAACAATTAAAGACAAGTGGGGGGGGGATTTGTAATTTAATGACACTTTTAATGAATTCATACCCTATTCAGTATGATAGAGGAAGTATGTATTTTCTATTAAGTGTATTATTTACATAGTTTTTTTTTGTTCAAAAGCACAATTAAAATATTAGATTTTTGGGGGCTATAATGATATCTAACCAAAGCTTTAGTGAGACCAAAATTTCCATCCTTGATCATTGGAAAACAATTAAAGACAAGTGGGGGGGGATTTGTAATTTAATGACACTTTTAATGAATTCATACCCTATTCAGTATGATACAGGAAGTATGTATTTTCTATTAAGTGTATTATTTACATAGTTTTTTTTTGTTCAAAAGCACAATTAAAATATTAGATTTTTGGGGGCTATAATGATATCTAACCAAAGCTTTAGTGAGACCAAAATTTCCATCCTTGATCATTGGAAAACAATTAAAGACAAGTGGGGGGGGGATTTGTAATTTAATGACACTTTTAATGAATTCATACCCTATTCAGTATGATAGAGGAAGTATGTATTTTCTATTAAGTGTATTATTTACATAGTTTTTTTTTGTTCAAAAGCACAATTAAAATATTAGATTTTTGGGGGCTATAATGATATCTAACCAAAGCTTTAGTGAGACCAAAATTACCATCCTTGATCATTGGAAAACAATTAAAGACAAGTGGGGGGGGGATTTGTAATTTAATGACACTTTTAATGAATTCATACCCTATTCAGTATGATACAGGAAGTATGTATTTTCTATTAAGTGTATTATTTACATAGTTTTTTTTTGTTCAAAAGCACAATTAAAATATTAGATTTTTGGGGGCTATAATGATATCTAACCAAAGCTTTAGTGAGACCAAAATTACCATCCTTGATCATTGGAAAACAATTAAAGACAAGTGGGGGGGGGATTTGTAATTTAATGACACTTTTAATGAATTCATACCCTATTCAGTATGATACAGGAAGTATGTATTTTCTATTAAGTGTATTATTTACATAGTTTTTTTTTGTTCAAAAGCACAATTAAAATATTAGATTTTTGGGGGCTATAATGATATCTAACCAAAGCTTTAGTGAGACCAAAATTACCATCCTTGATCATTGGAAAACAATTAAAGACAAGTGGGGGGGGGATTTGTAATTTAATGACACTTTTAATGAATTCATACCCTATTCAGTATGATACAGGAAGTATGTATTTTCTATTAAGTGTATTATTTACATAGTTTTTTTTTGTTCAAAAGCACAATTAAAATATTAGATTTTTGGGGGCTATAATGATATCTAACCAAAGCTTTAGTGAGACCAAAATTACCATCCTTGATCATTGGAAAACAATTAAAGACAAGTGGGGGGGGGATTTGTAATTTAATGACACTTTTAATGAATTCATACCCTATTCAGTATGATACAGGAAGTATGTATTTTCTATTAAGTGTATTATTTACATAGTTTTTTTTTGTTCAAAAGCACAATTAAAATATTAGATTTTTGGGGGCTATAATGATATCTAACCAAAGCTTTAGTGAGACCAAAATTACCATCCTTGATCATTGGAAAACAATTAAAGACAAGTGGGGGGGGGATTTGTAATTTAATGACACTTTTAATGAATTCATACCCTATTCAGTATGATAGAGGAAGTATGTATTTTCTATTAAGTGTATTATTTACATAGTTTTTTTTTGTTCAAAAGCACAATTAAAATATTAGATTTTTGGGGGCTATAATGATATCTAACCAAAGCTTTAGTGAGACCAAAATTACCATCCTTGATCATTGGAAAACAATTAAAGACAAGTGGGGGGGGGGATTTGTAATTTAATGACACTTTTAATGAATTCATACCCTATTCAGTATGATACAGGAAGTATGTATTTTCTATTAAGTGTATTATTTACATAGTTTTTTTTTGTTCAAAAGCACAATTAAAATATTAGATTTTTGGGGGCTATAATGATATCTAACCAAAGCTTTAGTGAGACCAAAATTACCATCCTTGATCATTGGAAAACAATTAAAGACAAGTGGGGGGGGGGATTTGTAATTTAATGACACTTTTAATGAATTCATACCCTATTCAGTATGATAGAGGAAGTATGTATTTTCTATTAAGTGTATTATTTACATAGTTTTTTTTTGTTCAAAAGCACAATTAAAATATTAGATTTTTGGGGGCTATAATGATATCTAACCAAAGCTTTAGTGAGACCAAAATTACCATCCTTGATCATTGGAAAACAATTAAAGACAAGTGGGGGGGGGGATTTGTAATTTAATGACACTTTTAATGAATTCATACCCTATTCAGTATGATACAGGAAGTATGTATTTTCTATTAAGTGTATTATTTACATAGTTTTTTTTTGTTCAAAAGCACAATTAAAATATTAGATTTTTGGGGGCTATAATGATATCTAACCAAAGCTTTAGTGAGACCAAAATTACCATCCTTGATCATTGGAAAACAATTAAAGACAAGTGGGGGGGGGGGATTTGTAATTTAATGACACTTTTAATGAATTCATACCCTATTCAGTATGATACAGGAAGTATGTATTTTCTATTAAGTGTATTATTTACATAGTTTTTTTTTGTTCAAAAGCACAATTAAAATATTACATTTTTTGGTCACTGAGAACGTTTACATGTGTGCACAGCAATATTTTTTTTTTACTAGTAATGCAATAAATGATAGGGATATTTAACTGTAGGAAAAACTTATCAAAATCCTACATATTAAAATAAAGCTAAACATAAAATAAAATAATAATAATACTAAATAAGATATAAAGGAGCTATACTAACAAAATGAATTAAGTAAATATAAATTTAATTTGTTGATATTGTTTCAATAATATATTTTTGGATCTTTTAATTGAATTTATAATGTAATTAAGTATCACTTATTAACGGATACGGAAGTAAGAAAAAAGAAATTTTCTGCCTGGGTGTGTACATACTATTGGATTGTGGGTAATTGTAGATCCGTTAGCATGGTGGACTTCTTTGTATATCGAGGTAGTTGTTAATTTATGCGCAAGCTTATGTTCAATACGCTTTCTTATTTCCGGTAATAACTCCAAACCAGTGTTATTTAATTGTTAAGTGTTATTTAATTAAATATGTCATTGTAGACAATATTACTGCTTTATGTAGGATTACTTCGTTTTCAGGGGCCATTTTTTATTTTTTTGTGGAATTAGGGAGACATTTTTGTAACAAGATTTTTAGTTTCGTTGCATTTTTGTTTACGTGGTTTGAGAACGAATGGGAACGGTCTTATGTTACTCCTAGGTAGAGAATAGAATGGAACCAGCGTAATAGGGAGTTTGATAAATATTTATTTTACAGTGACTAGGTAATTAATTAATAACTCATTTAATAAATATGTAATTTTCATCATTGAGCCATTAAATGAATATACCACACAAAAATACATTCCTCCAAAAAAATCAACGGTTAAGTTTAAAAAACCGAAATAAATATTGTTTATTTTATATCAGGACGTTGAGATCTCTAATTTGGTACCATACTCAAAATTATGTAATAATTTTATAATACCAGCTAATTAATTACTGATACATATTCATGTTTTATGAATATATATTATTTCAAAAAATAAATATTTACCTATTGAGTATGGATTCAAATTAAATATTTCTTCGCTCTGATCAATAAATTGTAATTTTTGTTTTTGAACTGAAGTTTCACGAAATCATTGAAATTGTGTTCCCAACATTAACTCATTTTAAAGAGAGATGTTAATTTGCATATTACTTTCATTTAAATAAAATAATGCTATAAAAAACAATAAGTGTAACATATCAGTTTATTAATTTGTAATTAAAACCAATTTTTTTTTCTTAAAGTAAATATCCCTACGTGCTAATTAAGAATATGTAGAGGGTTTAGTGGACTATAATTACAATAACACTTTAAATCAGACTAATGCCAATTAAAAAATGTGATTCCCGTCTACATTTTCAATCAGTACGGTCTGTTAGAGAAATCGCATTTGAATAATTACGTTAATAACACTTCAATAAAACTTAGGAAATCAATCAAGATGGTGTTAACAGTTAACTTTTATCGTCTGGCATTTCCCGTTGCGTATATCCTAAGTTATTTTAGACTAGACAATTATTGCTATGCACTAATAATGACAGATAACTACTAATCTAACCACCTGATCTGATTGTCCCATTCATTATTATATTTGTAGATATGTCGCATACATTATTAACAATAAAAGGTGTCCCTATTACGTTACATTTCACTACGGTATCATTGGAATTGAGTTTGTGAACATTGAGGATATAGGTGCAGCTGCAAATCCCTTAACTTGCTGTATCGTATGAAAAAAAATACTAATTCTAAACCCGCGGTAAAATAATACCAACGATTGAGCCAACAGTGAGCGAAATCTCGGAATGGAATTTGTAAGAATAGAAACAGTCAGTTTGTACAACTGACAAATGCAAAAGGTAACAAATTCAAATTTAAAATTTAACCTACCAACTACTGACCGAGCATGGAGCAAGTGGAAACTATTTGCGCATGTTTGAACTCATTGGCAACAACGTACGCCGTTGTGACATCAGTGCAGAGCACACTCGCTAACTCTTACTATTTCATTGTAGACTACTGGATAGACCAAAATAAAAGTTAAAACGAAAATATTAAAAGGTAGGCCATGGCTTGTTCAGAAGCAGAGTGATTGATTAAAATGATTACTTTGAAGAGTTAAGTTTTTTATAACCTCAAACTATTCCGAACTAAACTGGTACCAATCCCTTCACTCACTACCTAGGACTAATCTTAGACAGTTTCCTCACTTTCACAAACCACGTGAACAATAATTGCAAGAAAACTATAAACCTCACCAGTAAAATGTGACCTGAAAATAAATTAATACAACACAAAGCATTAATCCACCCCGCAGTGACATATGCTCCGCCGGTTTGAAGTTACGCTTGTACTTCAAATTACAGGAAATTTGAAGTGGTATGAAACATCAGTATGCAACAACTAAGCTCGATACATCAAGAAACCATGTTAACAGGCCTACAATTACTCCAGAAGTAAGTACACGCCCAGACAGAGAATTTCTTTTTACTAATCTCCATATACAAAAACCCATTAATAAGAAACACAGCTATTACAGTAAGCATTCCCTTTTAAAAATACATTTACAAACTCACAAAACATAATACTGTTGAAATAACATTCAATTAAATAAATATCTTCATTAAGTTAATTTTATTTCTTATTTTTTTTTATATTTAGTATTATTATTATTTTCTTTTATTTTTGTAGGGTTTTTATACTGTTAAAGGTTTACATTACCAGTAAAAAACATTGTAGTGGACGGTCTCAGTGACCAACGCGTGTAATATTTTATTTATTCTTCTGAACGACATTGTAAGCTACGTAAATAATAAACTTAAAAATACTGAGTAGGGTATGTATTCATTAAAACTTTCCTTAGTTTCATTAAGTTAAGAAGCCTTTGACTAGCTTTTAATTTTTTCTAATGATCAAGCATGGGAAAATTGATAATATAGCCCCCAAAAAATGTTAGACTACATTATACATCTGAAGAAAATTGTGGACTATGTAAATAATAAACTTTATAAAAACAAAATTTGATTTAATATACTACAGTGGACCAAGTTGCACGTATGATACAGCCAGCCTTTAGTTATTCATTATTTATGTTTTACGTTGTTGCTTTTATTCTAACTTCTATTTTTTTATGCAGTTACTTTTTATATCTTACAATTGGTACCATGTAATTTATATTCTTATGCAAATATGCTTAAACTATCAAATGTGTTTGCATCTAATAACACAGGCCAATAGGTCTTTTTGGCTGGAGTATTTGGAATGCTCTTGATTCAAATATGGCTCTAGTTTTTGCCTAGGAGCTAAAATAAAACAACTATTCACTACTGCCGTAGTACAACTATTGTATTAATTACATTCTTTTCTTCAATAGGAGCTAAAATAACATTTTAGTGAAATATACGTTACATTATTTTAAGTTAAATCCATGGATCAAATCAAAAACTAATCACGGATTATTTATTATTATATATACAGATAGAGGTCATCGATGAACTAGTCACTGAACACTTCAGGAATTTCTTTTCCGTGACATTGTTGATTGCATTTCGGAACAGTCCCTTTTAAAACTCCAGAAGTAATTTGCCATCATGTGCGTATCCCACATGATCCATCTCCCTCGGTAAAGGTCCTCTATAGTTTTACTATCCTGGTGAAATCTTTCACCGTGTTCCTCCCTGGTGTCTCCTAGATTTTCAGGAAAACGGCCTAAGTGGATGTGTAATTAGTGCACCTCATGTTACACCAAAGGGATTTAGTTAAGCATCTTGTCTACCAGTTCAGCATAATTTTCACCTTTGCGTTTGCCAAGATAATTTCCGGCAACTGCAACAACTGAAGTCCAGGCTTTTCGCTCAGCCTCATTCATAGAAATTTATGGTAGCAGGATCCTTATTGAGTTGCCATATTTGTGGGCCATCAAATATTCCTGCTTCAATTTTTTCCCTACTCAACTGAGGCAATTGTCTCCCAATATATGCAAAGCATGATCCGTTCTTATCATGAGCCTTTACAAACTGCTCCATAATGCCCAGGTTTACATGCTGTGAAGGAAAGATCATTTTATCACTTTCAACTAAAGTAGATTAATGACATTCTTTTCTCAACGTCCACGATTTGTCTCTTATGCCACTCTTTTCGGACCCAGTGGTATGTTTTGTCTATGCTATCCCAGAGCGTCAAGAAGCAAGGGCATTTGGTGCGGCCACTTTGCTCTCCAAGGAGAAAGTTTACTATTTTTAAGTCCACACAAATCACCCATTGATGTTCTTGATTTACCTTCTCAAAAAATATTTTCCTTTTTTTTTTTGTAGGCCCGTGTAATAGATGTAGCATGTAATTGTAATGAAGATATTTATAAAAAAATATTATTATTACAAAAAAATCGTTATAACTGACGTTAAGAGATTTTTTTTTCTTTTCGAAATGTAATTAAGAATTCATTTTGCAAGGATGTTCACCGGAAGGACGTGCCTAAACAGTTTAAATATAAAGAACCGTTTTTTTCTTTTGAAAAAAAAAAAGAGACTGACAACATTATTTATATGTTCCACGACTTAGGTAAACCGCCAGCGCGATGTAATATGTAGTATTATCGAGACTCCACTGTATTCACATGTTTATTTATTCGATAGGCAGCCGATATAGCTAAGTCAGTGAAAGGAATGTACGTCAACGGCATCTTCATGGCCGAGTCGATAACGGGAGAGGTCGAGAACAAGATGCAGGATGAGACATGGAAGATTCTGAGCAGACTCGAAGCCTGCGACTCGACCCCTTTGCCAGCGGACTTGGCCGAGCAGCTACTTGAGTACGGAGATACTATCTGTATTTTATCAAACTCCTCTAAAGTTCGTCATATCCACAGCCAATTTGTTAAGAAAATCAATGAATCGACATCTCCACAAACCGAATAAAAATATACTCATCATCAAACAATTTTTTTTATTTATATATATATATATATATATATATATTGTAACATTCATGATATTTGAGGATGAAGATCATGACCCTCACATATGGTAAGGGTCATTTTTTTTCCCCTTATACTCCTAGGAGTGGGGATGAGCGGGAAACCAGTCTTAGCACAACCGTCGAGATGAACGCAGATAGCAAGCTCCCGAATTGGCTGTTAACATACAGGAAGAGAGGAGAAGAACCAACAGCGGAAGTAACGTTGGTTGGATTACAGGAAGATCATCGATTAGGTGATATTAATATTGTTTCTTATTATGGATCCATTAAAAGAAATTGAGCTCAAATTCATGTTTGTAATTAGTAGTAATTATCCTAATTTAAAAGGAATTGAATATTTTTTTAAAATATAATTATTTGTTATAACCATTTTATTTGAATATATTTCACAATTCCTAGTTTCTCAATTTATTAATAACCACAACATTAGCCTTGAGATCGGGCGATTAAATCGGGATAAATTCCTATGTAAAAGACATAAAACAATTTGAATTAAAGATCTCATAACGGACCTGCCAAATTAGTTAAGTTAAATTGATCAGATAAAGTAAAAAGATAAATGGTAAAAAATGAGGTAGGTTTCAATATATATATATAACTAAGAGATTTTTTTTTCTATTCGAAATGTAATTAAGAAGTCATTTTGCAAGGATGTTCACCGGAAGGACGTGCGTAAACAGTTAAAATATAAAGAACAGTTTTTTTCTGACAATACTGACAACATTATTTATATGTTCCAATATATATATATATATATAAGTTAAGCTCCGGGCAGCATCAGTACTCAACCTTAATCCCCGAACGTCGGGATGTAAACATCCCGAATGTAAATATACAGGGTTATAGACTCGAAATAAACAGTCTAGTTCTAACTTTCAAGCGTGTTGTTTCTCTGTACCTTTTTTCCCTTTGTTTTGTTAATTCTAAAGCCGGTAAGCATTAACTGGTGCCGAAACCCGTGAACTCGTGGTGTGGAAAGAAAAGTAAGCGACGTCTGTTCGATTTTTTTTTTCCTTTTTGCCGTGTTAAATAAAAAATTGAAGAAAGAATGGCGGAAGGAGGCGTGCTACGACCACCTGTTCTGAACGTAGCGGATGGCGCGGAACATGTAGCAACGAAAAGGGTGGGCATTTTGCCAGAAGCTCATGCTACCGCTCTTGCGTTGATGAGAGTGAAAGCAATGAACACTCAAGATCTGAGAAATGCAATTTCAGAGCTGGAATGGTTCACTGGCGAATTAGGAGAACTCAACCACTTTCTGAAGGGAGGAGATCGCCTCACTGCCTTAATTCTAGCAAAATCGGAGGAAAATCTTCTGGACCCCAGGGATGCAGAGTCACTAAGAGCGGCCCTGATATGTCGGGTCAAGAGAAGGATTCTCAACCAGATCCAAGCGGATGAGGAGACGTCGTGGGAAACGGTGAAGATGCGGCTAAAGAAAGCATATGGAGGGGGGCGATGGACGCCTGAAGAAGATATTTTCCAGATGTTCCGGGAAACAAAATCATCAAGGCAGAGTAGCGGCCAATATGCCGCAGTTCTTCTAACCCGTTATAATCAAATAATGGAGAAAATGAGAGAGACAATGAGCATCGAAGAGGTAGAGGGCAGAATGGGATTTCTGTCTACTATACTAAAGGTACAGTTGGCGAAGGAAACAGGGAGAAAAGAGGTATTCCCTAATGAGCGCTCATTCCTCGAATGTGCCCAAGTCATGATTGACACCAGCGCCAGGGAGGAGGAATCGAGGATACATGAGGATGAGGGAGAATGGAGCCGGATAGTGTACAGAAGAACCAGGGTCCCTAAATCAAATTGGAAAAAAGTCGAAACACCAACCGGTAGGGACAGGGGAGCGGCAGGCGAAAGGAGGTTCAGGGCGGCGAGACCCAGGTACGGACCCCGCAGAGAAGAGAGAAAATGCCATGGGTGCGGGAAGACGAGTCATTTAGTGGCACAGTGCCCCCGCACAAAATGTTTCGAGTGCAGTGAGGAGGGGCATATCGCTAGGCATTGCCCTTACGTGTATCGGAGGAGAGATGTTCATAGGGCAGAACCCATGGAAGTGAATACGCAAACGATGCGGGAAAGAAGAAATATATCACCCAGGGGTAATGAATCTTCAGCTGAGGAATCTTCAGGAGCGTCAGGAACGTCGGAAACGGAAGAAGAGCCGGCTCGCGACAGGAGCCGAGAGCATGAGCGAAAGAAGACTACTTCGAGAAGATGGGAGCGGCGTGTGGCAGCCTGAGGAGGGTGGCAGCAGAGTGGCGACCGCACCCTAAAGTGTAATACAGTGAGAGGGATACTGTGCGAGTTGCCAATAATTAGAGTCGAGGGGGGAGAGAGGTGCTTGGTGGATACAGGAAGCACCAATACCATAATGTCACGCGGTGCGTTGGAGCGGCTGTATGGCAGAGAGAGGGCACTCCAGGTCAAGGTATGTAAGTGCAAGTTAATTACCCTGGGCGGGCCCTGTAAAGTGGTGGGAGAGGCGGTCGTGAATTTAGAGAAATGGGCGAAAAAAAAGGGCGATATTAACGTACATATTGTGGAGTACATGCCGCGCGAGTATGAAATAATAGTGGGGTGTGACTTATTGGGTCGGGTAGGCGCGCTTGTAGAGAACAAGGGAAAGGAGTGGCGGATCAAGTTGGGGGGGGTTACTTATCAATGTCAAGGGACCGTAAGAGGTGGGAGTGCGCGGATAGGGGCAGTCAAGAAAGTTGTGGACTGGAGGGAAAGCTTACGTAGGGAGTTCGGAGATATTTTTTACGTGGAGGGTGATATGCTTGGGGCAACGGGGAAGACAGTACATGAAATCCCATTAAAATCTGACCGAATAACGTACGTGAAGGAGAGACGATATCCGCAGGCACTCCGCCAACATATCCGGACAGAAATCGACAGCTTAAGACGACAGGGTATAATCGTTGATAGCACATCCCCTTATAATAGTCCTCTGTGGGCAGTACGAAAGAAGAGTAAACCGGGAGAGGAGGGGGAGAGATATAGAGTCGTCGTCGATTTTAGAAAATTAAATGAAAACACAACGGATGAGAAGTATCCGATTCCCCGTTTTGAGGACATTCTCGACAGACTGAATGGAGCCACAATCTTTAGCACTTTGGATTTGAAAGCAGGGTACCATCAAATCAAAATGAGCGCTACCGATCAACACAAAACAGCGTTTACTTTCGAGAGGGGGCACTATGAGTTCACTCGGATGCCATTTGGTTTGAAGAACGCTCCGATTACTTTCCAGAGATTGATGGACGAAATCCTGAGGGGGATAGACGAGGCGGTATGCCAGATTTATATGGACGATCTGTTGATCTTCAGCCGAACAGAATCCGAACACATCGAAGATCTCCGGAGGGTATTTCGACGTTTGCGTGAATTCGGGTTAAAATTGTCGATGGAAAAATCATCGCTGGGAGAGGATCGGATCAACTTCTTAGGGCATACCATCTCGAGGGAGGGAGTCCAGCCGGATTCTGCAAAAGTCGACGCAATTCGAAAGATAGCGGTGCCGAAAGACGTCAAGGGCATTCGGCGACTTTTAGGTACGCTAAATTACTATCGGCGTTTTGTGCCAGACATGGCAGAGTATCTCGTACCCATCAGTAACCTGCTGCGGAAGGGGGCGCGGATAGCGATTACACCTATTATGGAGCAAAACCTTCGAAAATGCATGGCTCGACAGCAAGAGGAACCAATCCTGGCGTTTCCCGATTTTGAGAAGCTATTTACTATCACCACCGACGCAAGTGAGTATGCATTGGGAGCGGTGCTGTCGCAGGAGGGAGATGGGGGGGAACGACCAGTGGCGTACGCGAGTCGAAGACTGACCGACACGGAAGCGCGGTACAGTGCCCTCGAGCGTGAACTTCTTGGCATCATATGGGCTATTGACCATTTTCGTCCATACGTCTTCGGGCGGAGATTCAGAGTACATACGGACCACAGACCTCTTCAATGGGTGGGGAAGCTTAAGGAATCATCAGCCAGGGTGACACGCTGGAAGGAGTTTTTGTCCCAATACAACCTGGAAATTGTATACAAACCAGGGAAGGACAATGTAGTGGCGGACTGGCTATCTCGAGCGATTACCGTAAATGCAGTCGAGGAAGGGGAAACGTCCGGGGATCACAGACAATTTATCCAGGAATGGGCGCCCGGGGAAGATGGAAGTCGCGGTACGCGGGACGATAGCGATGGGAGCGAACACCAAGAAGCGGAAGAATCTGCCGGAGAACGTCCGGTGGAAATGGAGACGATCGAGGGTATGATTAACGATAAACGGCGACAAATTATTTGGAAGACGCAAACAACCGGCCTGATGCGAGCTACTCATGAAAACTATGGCAAGAATAGTATTACGACAATCTGGTCCCAACCGGGTGTCAAGGGTGACCAAATTTGCCAGGCATTGAAAGATGCATCCAGACCAGGGAAGACCTACCATCTATTTGTCGGCAACGCGACAGTGTGGGATCTGATCAAGAAATTATGGAGAACAGAACAACTGGGTATTGATCGATCGTTTGTTCGTTGTCTGTCTATGGTCCAGACACTGCGTGATGAGGAACGGCAGCGGGAAGTAACGCTTGCCTACCATCAAGGGAAGACGAACCACCGCGGTGCGCCGGAGACTTTGCAAGCATTACAGCGACGGTACTTCTGGTGGGATATGAAAAAGACGATCCAAGAGATTTTAGGAACGTGCGATATATGTCTTAAGACTAAATATGATCGACACCCACCACAGGGACAACAGGAGGAAACACCCACAGCAGAGACGCCACTGAGTGAACTACAGATTGACACGTTCACTTGGAAGGGGTATAAGTGGGTTACGACAATAGATACCTTCAGTAAGGTAGCTATGGCGTACGCCGTAAAAGACAAATCATCCAACGCCGTCTTACAGGCATTACGAACGTGGTTCCAGTTTTATGGGGTACCGGACCGAATCTCGTCTGATGGGGGTAGGGAGTTCGATAATGCAAACGTTCGGACGGAGATGAAAAATCTTGATATCGTGTGGCATCTCAACACCCCAGGACATCCTAAGAGTCGCGGAGGCATCGAAAGGTTGCACAGTACCTTGAGTGACCACCTGCGGGTGTATCAGGTAGAAAAGGGTCTGCCGGCGAACGAGGCGATGCCGAAGGCAGTGGCGGCATACAATCATTCCATCCACTCCACCACGGGGTTTACGCCGTTCGAGATCCTCTTCGGACTGCGCGCGAGGCGCCGGAACGGGACAGAGACGGTGGCGGACGAGGGAATGGCGGAGCAAATGTTAAGTGCTCACTTAGAGCTTGGAAAACTTTGGGGCAAAGTTCGTGACAAAATCGTGAGGGAGAAGGTCAAGAGAGTTTCTCGGGTAAACCTCAAAGTCCGGGGTCGAATAGGGGACCTTAAAATTGGGACGATTGTATATCGTAAAATTGGCTCTAATCGGAGCAAAGAGTCGATCAGATACGAGGGTCCATTCAAGGTGGTGGTGATCAGGGAGCATAACATCGTCACCATCGAGAGTACAAGACCTCCGACGAAACGGAGGACCGTCCACGTCGAACAGTTAAAACTTCCACCAGGGGGGAAGGGTGCTGGCCATGAGTGAGTTGGAGTGTCCTCGCTTCTGCACGTAGCCAAATTTGGTATAGTATACATACGTACACTTTGTACCATTTGTAGAAGTATTTTTTGTTTGTTGTTTTTTTAGAATGTACACAGGCTGTATAGAAATATCGACTTTGCGTAGCGTGTAAGATGCCATTGTTTTCTGTGAGTAATGAGCCATGTAATTTTTTTTTGTTTTTTTTTTATTTTGTCACTAGTGGCTGCAGTGTTAGAAGCAGCGTTTTATTTGGACTATAAGTGTCTTATAAATACGACCGAATGTAAGGGATTACAGGTTGTGTACTGTTTGGGCTGGCCTTAGCTCCCTTTGTACGATTAGGAGAGTGATCGTAATATCGCCTAAGTCATCCTCAATTTAGACTTAGACTTCATAGTTTACGAGGAGATGTGCGTAAACTGGCAGGGGGGAGTTAAGCTCCGGGCAGCATCAGTACTCAACCTTAATCCCCGAACGTCGGGATGTAAACATCCCGAATGTAAATATACAGGGTTATAGACTCGAAATAAACAGTCTAGTTCTAACTTTCAAGCGTGTTGTTTCTCTGTACCTTTTTTCCCTTTGTTTTGTTAATTCTAAAGCCGGTAAGCATTAACTTATATATAACTTATATATATATAATCCAATATATAATATATATATGTAATGAAAGTGATCTCTTTCATTTGAATTTGCCGTGCTGCTTCCATTGGCCCCCACCAGATGGAGCAGCAGTTATCAGATAGAGAAGGTTATGTGAGATAACAGAACATGTAAATAGTGTGTAAAATAAAATAGTGTAAATAGAGAATTGATAGTTAGAAACTGTAATTGTCGTTTCTTTGTTTACAGGTAAGATTGTGTAAATCAATATTAATAATTGTTATAATATAATATATAGTGAATAAAATTGCTAACTTTGTTTACAGAGAAACTGATTTCAGTTTATTCACCCCACCTTCAATAATTGTCTTACATATATATATATACCTTTGTTAATCTTAGACAATCATGTTTAATTTCATATAATAATGTTTAATTCTGTCAGCGACCTTTTGAATATTCCAGATTAGTAAGTGGTGATCCTTGGAAGGATACCGTTTTCCTGGACTGGAGCTTCTCAGAAAACGCTGGTGAGAGAGACATGGACGCCACGGCTGTTTCGTCAACGCCACGCAGCTCCTAAGGTTACCCCGCGCATACACATGCATCGAATGACAGCGCCGGCCAATCAAGGCCAGGGATGGACATGGGATCTTTCTTTTTGCCAATAGAATGGGGATATGGGGGATGCCAATAGGATGGAATGGGGGCTTTAGTCCATTTCTCTCCCGAGTGAAGGAGGCTAGCTCCGGTACCAATGTTAAACGGTTATTTCGTTTTATAAATATAAAGAAGTTATAAATTAAGTCAAGGGGTAATAAGTAGTTAGTGTTTACGTAGAAGAAGTACATTAAAGGCATAACAAGAATTCAGTACGGAAACTAAACAAAGAAAAAGGATTTGTATGGACATAAGAAAGTAACGATCAAACGACCCCGCTACTCAATGAACATAATTACGGTACTGAATAATAACAGTAAATGGAAATTCTATACTTATAAATTTTAAGTTTTAAAAAAATAAAATGTGCCCAAGCAGAGTAAGTAACATATCAGGAGTATAATGAGCTATCAGTGGGTAAGCTGATGATTATTTTTGGTTCCATTTTCATTGGAGTTGACTAAAATGCAATTGACTAATTGGAAACTACTTGCGTGATATTCTACCTCTTCGTGATTTCAAGGATCTAAGCGTATTGGGTTCCCGTTATGAAACAGCCATGTTAAAATTACTATTTTGCTGGAACTGTCCGCGGCGACGGTCGGCAGTGACTGCTGGGAGTCAACTACTGCTTTGAGGGAAATCAAGAGGCCATATTTCGTTGGAACTGCCCGGCAGTAAGCGGTCGTGGCGTACTCGATTCGATCTTACACTGATTAACTGCCAGCAATCACTGCCAACCGCTACCCGTTAGTGAAATAGCACCTTAGCAGTGTTTAAATTTAAATGGAATATTCAAATCACCATCTGTTTTAGATTACATCATAACATGTGACATCAAATGACAATTCGATTCTCACTCCGACACATACACTGAAACAACACAAGGCCAGGAGTACTCTGTGCGGAAGATGGGCGAAGAGAAGGCTTTCAGTGATCGCCTGCTCGAAGCGCTGGGGGACCTGGTTCCTGAAGATCAGAAAGAGGCGCTGAGGACGAAGGCAGAGAAGGTCGCTCAGGAAAGCTTGGAGGGCTTCGAACAGCTCAAGGAGGACATCGCTAAGATGGCGGGAGGCGTGAAGAAGTCGGCCGACGAAACACTGAAATCCCTGGAAGAGGCCTTCATCGATTTCCAGTCCAGCGTCGATCAGATGAACGACAGGCGTCGGTTACAAGTGAGTTGGATCGTATATCTCACACAGAAGACAATAACGGCACTTGATCGTTTTTGCGTACGTTCTGAGCGTCTTTTAATTCAAGTAAATCTTTGCGTGAAATTCAGAAACATAGCTTTGCGCTCGTGGATTATTAGCATTTTTGATATAAATAACGGTCTTGTTCAAACTGATTTGAATATACTTTTTTTCTGAATATTTTAGTCTCAAAGTTTTATTATCCGTCTCGAGCAGACTTTAAATTAAATTTTACTATACGATAACTTCATGTCTGTCGATTTTATCTCATCTTGCTTTTCAATTTTAGGTAGAGGAAGTGTGCAGTAGATTAGGCCTTGTTCTGGAAAGGCTGAGCGAGTCGAATATCGGCCAACAGCTAAGAAACAAACTGGAGAAGAAGGCGGAGGCAATCTTGGAAGCCGTCAGGAAAAGCGAGGAACAACTGACGAAGGACGTCATGGACCAACTTGAGGATCTGGCGCAATCGGTCAACGATGTTACGGATAAGGAAAGCAAAGAGATCAAGGCGGCGATGGCCGATGTGATGGAAGCGGTCGCAAGCACTGAGAAAACACCAACATAAATGAAACTTATAGATCTACGATCCACGAGTTCTCATGTAACAAATACTAAAATAGTAAAATACTGATAATGACAATTTCAGATGAGTTGTTTCGAAAACGCTTTTAATGACTTTCTTTAATTATAGCCCATTAATAATAAGCCTCAACAGATATTATTAACCCTTTAAATGGGGGATTTTTTTTTAAATTAAAAAATAATTCATTAATTAATAACCCTTTTTAATTTTCACTGAGCAATTTTTTATTTTTATCATATTTTGGGCCTCATTACAAACTTCCATTCAAAATATCTATATCTTTTCAATGTGAAAATGGGGCTGCAAAAAAGTTGTCAAAGCCAATAGTCTGATAAAGTCCCAACGCTTTATACGTATCGGGTCATCAAGAACTATTTTTCTTTGTAATTTTGACTTTATAATTAATCAATTTGAACTTCATAATTATATGTGTATGTTTATTAAACGTACCAGGCGCATCAAGTAAGACATTCATGCAATATAATCATCTATGATATATAATGAAACTATGATTAAAAAAAAAATTGACGATTTTGTATTTATTTTTTCATTCATCATTTTGTTGCGATGTTGCGGACTACATTAGTCTACATCTACACAACCAGAAAAAAATGTTGGTAGATTTTTTTTTCCTTTAAAAACAATATTAGACTAAATGTAAGCAATGACTACTTTACAATGTTGTGAAATTATATAAGTTAAAAATAACATATAAATTATGCATTAGCAATTAAATAATACCTTGAGAGGAAATCGTCATCGGCGTTTCATATTTGTAGCCCCTGTTTAGTCTTTCTAGTTCTCTCTAATCTTTTAGTGCTTTGGGTTTGTTATGTTTTAGTACTACTTAATTTATGACTGATACATGGGGATGGTTTTATTTTTACCATCATCCAAAAATCAATTGAAATCACCACGCGAAAAACCTCACCCCTAAAAAAAAAACACTTGTCCTGTGAAAGTTGCGATGCTAATCATAGTTTAACAGTCCAAAACAAAAACGACTTCAAGACCTATAGGTCTTGACCATCTACTCAAAATTATACGGGAAATACTTATTTTACAAATAGATGACACCCAATATGTTTCATCCGGTTGCTTTTTTTTAATATGATTGCGGCAAGTGGGACTACTTATACGCAAAAATCTTTCTTAAAAAAATAATGGTTGAGTTATTGTTACGAAGGCTACGTTAATTAGGGTTGTAATGGCTTTTCATTATTATATTTTATGAAAAATTCTTGTTGTATAACAATTTCTCCGTCACGCTCCATAGATTAATGACTTACATGTGGGTCTGTCACCATGGCCACTGCTGTTTCTATAGAGGTTATTAAAAAAAAGTATTTGTCACTATGATTGAAAAATAGTTTTAATGGCACTACATTTCTTTTTTTTTCAGGGGGTTCCGTTTATTTTTAGCATTATATTACTGGGAAATTAAATTAAAATTTCTCGAAATTGTCATGCCTTTTTAACGAAAACATTTTCTATCTGCCCAATGCCTGATAGATTTGCTATTTCTGGCTGAGGGTTGTCAATGAATAAATTATAGGACAATCATTTTCAAACGGCATGGAAAGAAACCCAAACCTACTGATGCTAAGAAAAACTTACTTGGTAACATTCAACGACGATCTTATAAATTAATTACAATTATATATTCTCGAACTTAGCTTCAACAATATTGCGGAGAACTAACTAAATGCCCTATGGAGTCCAGACGGTCAAAGGCCGACTGTCGGCAAGGGATTCATCAGCTAGGTTCGTCCTAAGTGCTAAATTCGCGAGATGGTTTAAAACAAAGAAACAATCTTCTGTTGAAGAGAGATAGATACGGTTCAAGACGTAAACAAAGACAAGGGAGAGGATATAAGGAAGTGCATAAGTTATGCAGTAGAAGCAGCAGCCCACAGGAAAATTACGTTAAAAAACAAATAGAGAATAAGAAAAAAAAAATGTGACTCAGATGGGAGGAGGACTTAAGTAGTGAGTTTCTGCCTGGAGGTATCTCTTGCTTGGCAGCTCTTCGAGGAAGCATTTCACGTTTCTCTGGAGCCGTTGACTGGTCGGACTGGTTAGAAACGATTGCTTTTGAGCTTGCTCCTACATCAGATTGAAGATATCGATGTACACTTGTAATATTTTTATTAAGATAGATGTAATCTGTTCATCATTTTGATTAATGGTATAATCAGTCAACCCTCGTTTGAAACATGTTAACTTTTTGTTGTTTTTGGTTAATAAAACATTTAGTTGCAAAAGTGGATTGAATATTTAAATAAAGTATAATTTTATACAACTAATAGTAATGCAATACGCTTAGGATTTGAGGAATCAAATCTGTTAGTAGTTGAATAGTTAGAAGACATTCCTAAAACTTAAATATTCTAATTATTCAACTAGAGCGTAACAGCGTGGAGTTTATGGGTACGTTAGGTAAATAGATAAACGGATATACGTATCCTTAGAAAAGATACATCCTTTATATATTGCCTTAGAGTTTTATATATTCGGATACAGTTGTGTATCAGATAGATGAATGTATCGATACTCGTGGAGGTATCCGTATAGATAAAAATATATACTAAAAGAAAGCCCTCGTTCACCGAATGTAGCAGGTGATAAGCAGTTGATAATGTCGAAGTGAAAAACAGTTGTTTGCGGAAAGACAAAAGTTTGTATCTACGTTTCATCAAATATATTTTGTACATATGTATTACTGTGTATGCATCGTATCTACTTATCGCCGAATACGTTTTGTATCTTTGGATCAAATGAATTTCTTGAAACACATTTCAGAAGCTATATAAGAGCTAAGGCACCATTAATTAACAAAGTAACACAATATATAATTTAAAATTAAAAAAAAACCAATAATCAGGTATGTGATATACCATCCGCACAAATTTTTAATATTCGGTGGCCGCGGAGCTTTTTTATCACTATTTTATTTTTTCTTCTCTTAAAGATTCTGGTTAGGTGATATTTTTATTGACCAATATGTATTTTGGGCCAAATATAGTATTCGTTTTTTTTAGTATTCAAAAAAAAATATATCGAGTACCCATACCATATTGTCCTAGATGTGTTCCTTATATATATTTCGGGTGTATAAAAAAAAGTTGAGTCCAATGACCTTTGCATAAATTTAGTTAAATAGCCGGAATATTTGCCCAAAATCCACCTATCGTAAATGCTTATTATATTTAGTTCAGATCTAGAGGCATACTGGAATGTTCCACTTACCTTGAGCCTCTTCAACTCCTCCTGTTTTTTCTTCAGCATGTGGACGGTCTCCAGTTTTTCTTCCTTCTTCTGTGCTGTCGCCTTTACAATATGTTTTTTCACCGATTCCTGCGTCAGGGGGAAGTCCTTTATCTCCTGAGGAGGTTCCTCGATGATGGGCACCTACGTGGAAGTCAAAACGCTATCTTTAGAAGTGTACTCACACGGCTATGTAAAAAAAAAAAAAAAATAATAAAAGATAGAAAGAGGAAAATGTTCTTGGTAGGTTGAATGGCTCGACGGATAACTGAAACACGGATTCCACAAATGGTCCCTTTTTTTTTTTATACATTTTCTTTTATTCTATACAGTGTAACTGTCAGACGTACAGAGTAAGCTGGTCGTTAAATATTGAAATCTTTATCAAAATTATTACATGCAATCAATACACAAAGTATTGTAAGTAGTGCTCGTGACTTCAGTTTTTTAAAGCCTTGTTTTTGTTGTGGAAAAAGAAGCAAAACTTTCTTTACAGAGCTCACAAGAAACTAAATGGTAGTATAGGAGAATATGGAATATGGAAATGCGGGTTAGGATGGCCAGGGGGGGGTGGGTATGGAAGTTCTGTTAGCAGGGGGTGGTCTTGAATGAATCGGATGTTGAGATCAGCGTTAACGGTACGGTTCTTGACATAGAAGGGAGCATCTTGTGGAGGATTAAAGACATCGGACACGAAGAATTTTTCACGGCTCGTTAAATATTAAATTGAAATGAAATGAAAAACAAAAAAGCTTTATTCTAAGGTATTGCCTCCTAAGAATAACAAAAAGAAAGGAACAAATAAGTATGTCTAGCTGAGCGAAGGAAAACATATTGGCACTGGGTTTGTGAGGTGCTGCAACGAGCCAAAATACTTGATGTCTCCGGCGGATGAACTCGCCCACCGACGGCACACCATGCAGCGGGCGCAGGCCGGCGTTCTTTAACACTAAAACCTCCTTTATCTCAACTTTTTATTTAATGGGAATCTGACACTTAACTCAAATAAAATCTGATAATCTACTGATTAGATTAAATGTTCAAATTAAAACACTATTTTAATTTGTGATTAATTTGTGACATATATTTCATCGCGCTAATAAATATATATGATGAGTTTGATCCTTTCTCGATTTGGGTAATAGTGTGCTTTGATGGTTTAGTAGCAGTGTGCCGATAGAGGCTGCAAACCAGAAAAAAAAGTAAACAAAATTACCAAAATACAAACCTTTCGAAACAGTTCGGGTGTTCCAGATTCGCTTCCCACGACAGATCTGCAAGACACCAACTTCTTTACGTCCCAGACTGAAGCGGTCAGCGAATCATTCTTTGACATGGACCTAAAAGGAATCTTTAGATATATTCTTACATAGAATACATCTTTTATAAATACCTATTCCTTGCCGGTTGATTCGCACATTTTTTATCTTGATTGAGGTCATAACTGACACCTACCAAGAATATTAGAAAAGTATTTCTTACAGTACAATAGGGGTACAAAAAGTTATTCAATTTATTTAAAAGTTATGTTTTAACTGGTTCACTTTTTTTTTTTTTTTTATTCAAAGTAGCCATGAAAATAAAGTTTTTTTTATAAATGTTTTCTTTGTAAAGGTTTCTGTTCTATTTAAATATATTAAACCTTATGAAAAGAATTTTAGCATCAACAAAGGCAAAACTTGGAATAAATTACTATACAAGAATTATTATTATTAATAATTATAAAGTAAATTTATTTTCTGATATTTCTATTTACTTATTAAAAGCAGGCGTTCCAAAAGCCACTGCCGACAACCCATTTTATGTCCTTACCTCTTCAAAACTACAATAGTACCAAATTCCTTCGTCATAATCGTAATACCTTTTTGATCTCCATTCACCACTTTCCTTCATTAAATGTGTTCAAGACAAGATAACCTAGTTATTTGCTATCACAATCAAATGAGCAGATCATATTAACAAATCTTACAAATGAATGTTTATTTTTATTATATTTCACATTATGGGATTATGACACTGGGCTGGACCCGTTAGTACACATCTACACAGGTGGTCTGAAAAGTTTCCGACCTCAACATGAATATGATAATAAAATAAATAAAATCTAGTGAAATAAAAGCTTTGTTAGGTCGGAAACTTTTTAGACCACCTAGGGTATATTTTTTTTTTTTATGTATAAATCTATTTATGTAGATATTTCTCTATTTATATGTGAATACCCAATTGTGAAATAGTCTGTACATTTGTGGAGATATTTTATTTTTATAGTAAGTTCTTGTTTTATTGTCTTCATATTGTATTTGTTAACATACATTTCATTTTATATTTTTAATTATTGAACATATAGTACTGCGCCTGCGCTAAACTTTAACAGACCGTATTCGTGTCGCTCTGCAAACAAACTGTTTTCGTTACTGTTCATAGCAAGTGTTTAGGTCGTAGAACAGACTATTGGATGAACTGTTCAAGGGGGGAGCTATCTACAAGTGAGTGGATTGTGAAGCTGTGGACTGTATTTGCTCAGTGTATGTTGGTCATTTCATTGAGAAGGCGGCCATATTGAGAGGCTGTAATAGATCAGCTTTGCTGGCGATAAGAGTGGGGTGGCCTGCCAAACCCTCAAGGCCTTCACTGTGCCCCACTGTCAGCTTCGTAGTTTCTGGTTCTGTCTACGTGCGTTCGAGGCTACCTTCGACAACTTGATTTTTATTTATAAAAAATATTTAAAAATTCTTAAAAATACCGTTGATAATGGAGACATGTCTTTCTATCAACAAGTGATGTCCGGAAAAAAAAAAAAAAAAAGCTCTGGTCTCTGTGCCCATCACCCCTAATCCGTCGTCTATTAAACAGAGCCACAACGATCAAAAAGAAATGTGCATGTAAATTCTTCAGCCCCCAGCAGCTCAATGGCAAAACTACCACCACCACAACACCTAGCACATCAAAACAACAAACAAATGTTGATTCCCCATTTTTCACGCCCAACAATAATGAGGCGTTGAAAAATGTTGAAGTGGAGGGGATGGTTATTACTCAAACACCCACACATCCTAAACCACCGGCAATATTTGTACGTAACATTAGTAATTTTAAATTGCTATGTACTCAAATGAGGAAAATCGTAGAGACGGGCAAATACACATGCCTCAATCGGTCTCGGGACACGAAAATTTCTCCGGGCCCTGCCGATACATATCGAGCGATAATTAAATACTTGGAAGAAACCGGCTTCCTTACTTACCAGTTAAAGCAGGAAAGATCGCTACGAGAGCATTGATCAGAAATCTTCACCCGACCTCACTAGCTGATGAAATTGAAGACGAACTCTCAGCTCTCGGTTTCTCAGCTCTCAGCAAACGTTTTACGTGAAGACCGGGAAAAACGCGAAGCTATCAAGACACCACAGCCCTTGTTCTTTGTCGGTCTAGAGCGAACACCAGGAGTAGAAAAAATCTACGAACTGACCCACCTGTATTGCAAAAGAGTACAAAGAGATCGCAAAGCCTTACCCCAAACGTGACATAGTATAATGTCATAATTGCCAGACATATGGGCACACGAAGTCATACTGTCACCACCCTCCCAGGTGCAGTGGGAAGCACAAAAGTGAATAGTGCAAGAAGCACCTAAAATCACCTGCAGTATGCGTTCTCTGCAATCAAGCTCACCCGGCCAACTATAAGCACTGCGACGCTTACCAAATCCTCAAGTCCAGGAGCAAACAACGTCGTCGGCCAGAAGAAAAGAAGCCTGCCCCAGGTAGCTCAAGAAGCGTCCCAGCTAGAAATTTGAGGACTTCTGTAACTTTTACCGATGCCGTTCACTACTAAAGGCAGTCACAGGCACCTCCCACTCCCTGTCCGCAAGTTCATTTTCCTCAGCATTCCGTTCATCCTGTCAACCCACAAACTCCATCCCATCCTCAACCACACATCTCGCATATTCCTCCACCTTCAAGTTCTTCGGATCTCACCATCCTTTTAACCTCATTCCTTACAGAGTTCAGAACACTAATTACCATTTTAATTAAATGTTGTCTCCTACCTTATCACCGTTAAACAAAATCCATAAGTGGATCCTTCCGACTCCTTATCCATTCTCCTATGCAATGAGAATGGTGTTCGCACCCACACTAACGAACTGACAGCATTACTCCACGACAAGAACATCGACGTAGCTCACATTACTGAAACAAGACTTATCGAACTGATCACCCAGATGGAAGAGCACATGCAGGCACCGCTGTCATTGTTCATAATTCCATTTCTCATCACATAGTTCCTTTGGTAGCACACGATTTCCTTCAGTCCACTGCATTGTCAATCAGCACCTCCACTTTCCCCCTCACTCTAGCTTCAGTGTACTGTCCTCCCAATAAATCCATTTCTGATTCCCAATTCATCTCCTTTCTAGACTCCATCGGTCATCGTTTCCTTGTGGGTGGGGACTTTAACGCAAAGCATCAACATTGGGGCTCAAGATCCACAAATAAACGAGGACGTGCTTTGCTGTCTGCACTCACACGGAAACATTGTTCCACTATCTCTCCTGCACAGCCACCTATTGGCCATCAGATCCCAACCGAAATCCAGATCTCCTAAACTTTTTCTACTACAATAGTTTGGGAACACTAAACTACTCACTCACGCGCCTCGATGACCTCTCATCCGATCATAGCCCTGTGATACTTACCATTTCCCTAAGACCTATCCACAAACTGCCTCCTCATTCATTTATCAGGGGCCCAGTTGGCTTGTTATTGGCTTATCTTGGGCTACCTGTGGCTGGCTTTTCTTCTTCTGGCCGACGACGTTGTTCGCTCCTGGATTTCAGAATTCTGTAAGCCTCACAGCCTTTATAGTTTGCCGGGTGGCCTTGCTGACAGAGCACGCATACAGCAGGTGATTTTAGGGGCTTCTTGCACAATTCACTTTTGTGCTGCCCACAGCACTTTACACACCTGGGAGGGTTGTAGAAGTATGATTTTGTGAGCCCATATGCCTGACAATTATGGCATTGAACTATATCGCGTTTCGGGTAAGGCTTTTTGACCTGTACTCTTGTGTAATACAAGTGGGTAACCTCCTAGATTTTTTTCACTCCAGGTGTTCGCTCTAGATCCACAAAGAATAAGGGCAGTGGTGTCTTGATGCTTCATCATTTTCTTGTCTTTCCTCACGGAGCACATTCGTAATTTGGCAAACCTTGTATCCTAGGCTTAAGAGCTCCTTCTCTATCTCGTCCGCTGGTGTAGTGGGATGCAGGTTTCTAATCACCACCTGCAGTGATCTTTCTTGCTTTAATTGGTAGGTATGGAAGTCGGCCTTAGTTTCATCTAAGTATTTGATTATTGTTCGGTATGTGTCCGGAGTGTCCGGAGAAACTTTTGGGTCCCGGGACCGATTGAGGCAAGTGTATTTGCCTGTACCTACAATTTTATTCAGTTGGGTACATAGTTATTTAAAATTACTAATGTTACCTACGAATATCGCTGGTGGCTTGGGCTGCGTGGGTGTTTGTGTAGAGTCCATGTCCTCTACTTCAATATTTTTCAACACTTCGTAACTATTGGGCGTGAAAAATGGAGACTCATTAGTTGTTGTTTGTTTTGACGTGCTGGGTTGTGATGGTATTTCTTCCATCTGCTGAGCTGCTGGGAGCTGAAGAATTTACAGGGGCAATATTTCGATTAGATCGGCGTGGCTTACGTTTGACCGGCGATGGAGTGGGGGTAGGTCCCAAGGACCTTGAGCGTTTTTTCTTATTTTCTGCTGACATTAACTGCTGATAGAAACGCATGTTTCATCAGCAGTATTTTTCTGAATTATTCAGAATTTTTTTTTTTTTAATAATAAAAAATATTTGGCCAAAAAAAGTGGAGTACTGCTCTTGAAAATAAATTACTAATCTACAAAGTTATACTTAAGCCAATATGGACATACGGAATAGAGCTACGGGGGACAGCAAAAAAGTCGAACATCAACCGTATCCAATTCTTTTAATCAAAAGTCCTGATAACAATAGTAAATTCCCCTTATTACGTCAGCAACAAAACCCTTCGTAACGATCTTAATATACCCTACATTCTTGAACTCATCCTTTCCAAGTTCATGAAAATCATGTCCTGAGCGTATGTGGCTCTCGCTCTTCGTCAGCCTCCTCTGGCTCGTATCCGGTGACGTGGCTGACGGAGGAGCGTGTGGGACTTCCCAAGACTCCGCTTCCGAGGGAGGTGACTAACATGTGGATTTGGTAGGGCTCTGGACTGTATGTATACATGGTATAAATGAGAACATTTATCTCAAGTGCTTATGCCCTAATAAGACATATTGTAATTTTAGCACAATAAAGAATATTATATACACGGGTGGTCTGAAAAGTTTCCGACCTCAACATGAAGATTATAATAAAATAAATAAAAGCTAGTGAAATAAAAGCCAAAATAAAAGCGTTGTTAGGTTGGAAACTTTTCAGACCACTCTTTTATATAATTATTGAACGCTTTGTGTCTTTCACTTATTGTAATTTTTTTAATTATTTCTCTGCACACTGTAAATTTTAATGGAGACTGATGCTGCCAAAGAACCCAATTTATGTTAAGTAAATGTTTGTTCTTTAAGGATAATGAAGTCATTATCATCATTATTTTACATCATAATAATCACTTTCCTGGTTATTCATTTCTTCTTCATCAACTTTCTCCTGAAATCAATAAAGCCTGTACACTCATTCTCCACGAAAGACTATTTACCTACAACTTATCACGTGACTTCATCATTACCGTTCTTGGATGAAACTTAAATTTGGGATTCAGGACTTCGTCTGTTAACAATATTGATGAGGCGTTTACTGTCAAGTGTGGCCTGTTGATATATCTTACTGATTTTAAAGTTGAATAATTGCGTTCGTGTTTTCAAAACCTGTGTATTTCCACTGCCACAGAGGTCGAAAGAGAAAGTGTATGTTCCGATTACATAACAAATACACATGTATAAGTAGCTGGAACTTTCCATAATTTTATGGGAACCAACAAATGTGATAAGTGGGCGTTACAATGATGCTTCCGGCAGTGAGAGCCTTCTGTATCATCCCAACCATTGAGAAAAAGCTACACCCTAGACGCCTCAGAATATATATATATTTTTTTTTTATAACTTTACTATATTTTGCATAATCCAGACTTCCAGGAAATCTCTCTTACCTTGTTTGGAAAAATGGATACAACCTTCTCTTCGTTTCTTTTCGTATTCACAGATGTTGTTACCTAATACTAACAATACAAATACCCGATGTCGATATAAAAAAAACTCTTAAGCGTTGTTTTTCACGAAACGCGTTGCTATTTCATTTCACAAGCACAGAATAGAAAACGAAAAAATCCCAGTTTCACATGTCTCCAAATTTCACAAATAGTTTTGATTTTTAACGAATCTGTGTAATTATTTGATTACGTGAAGGGAGAGATTGGGGGAGAGCGCGTGCCAATCGTCTGCCAATATATTTGATATAATATAATATCATAAAATGATGCAATCGATTTGAAATTCTGAAATTAAAAATGATACACAATGTACTTGGCTTCGTTGACATGACTCTACAAGGTGATGGGGCTCACCTTTTTGATCACATTTATTCACATTAAATTTAAAACCCGTCTTAAGTAAATTATACAAAGAACAATTTTAGTAACTAGCTTGTTTGTGATTTTCATCATTATTAATAACTATTTAAGATAATGATTCTCGAATTTGCCCTTATGATTTTATTATATATACCTGTCTTTATTGAGATAAAATTACAATTTGGCAATAAGTAATTGTAATAAATTTTCTCTTTCATACCATATTTACAATTTTTTTTTACTCGCTCATTCATAGAGTATTTAAAAACAGCCCAGAGAACTCACAAATCCACATGGTTGTCACCTCCCTCGCAACCCAATGATTAATAACACGTCAATGAGGACAACGCTGGAAAAACGTATAAAGGTATAACAATTAATATAGTTTTAGATAAAACAATAAAAACCATGGATATCGCGCGGTGGATGGATTTTATATCGTTCGAGCCGATGGAGAGTTCATGCAGAGATGTGATACAGATTTATTTATACCTTTATCAATTACAAGTGAATCAACACTGATTAATATCTATGATTTATATTACCTGCTCTCTTCTGGCTCTTGCACTATTGGCTGTCCATACTTATCATCTAGAAACTTTTCAAGAGCATTTATATTGAAGGAGAATTCTCTTCTCATTCTCTTCTTTATGGGAGGGAGTGAACGAAATTTCGCCTTCGGCGCCCTGACTGAGTGTTGCGCCAGTAAAGCGTGGAAGTCGGATGTATGTGTGTAACATTCTGAAAAGGGATCATATCGTAAGAGGAACTAAAAAACATGTATTCGTCTTGCATGTCTTTAAAACATATCAGTAACTTTTCATGTTTATTACAGCATTACGAATCTATTGGCCGCAGAACTGGCATGTGTTTCCTGAAAGTCTTTAAACAAATATTTTCAATGTGATTTTTGCTAACACACTTAGCACAGGACCAAACGCAACAAAAATCAACATTACTCTTTTCTTAACGGGAAACACTGTTCCTAACATAATATGTTTGGATATTCTTATATCGTTATGAGGTCATTTATTTACTTATAAATTACTCCTAGGGACTTAATAATTACTAACTCATTCGCCGAGCCATACATTTGATAAGAAAATTCGTTACCATTGAAATTCTACCAGACATGAATAATAAGAATATGTTTATTTTGTTGTATCGCCTAACACGTTTCTATAATTTGTCGACAGAATAGTTACTGTTTTCTCTCTAAATTTTGTATTGGCCTTTTGAGCGTAGAGATTGGAGATCCTTCTTCTCAATCTCTGACCGTTGCACGTTGTGACGATGTCCAGAAATTAGAGCCACAAACAAAATGTCAAAAATCGCTTTAAGTGATGAGGATTGAGCGGTTGTTTGTTACTGCAGAAGAAGTTGACTTAGATCGACGGACTACCGAAAAAGTGTTTTCCAGTTCTACAAAGAAAGTCTAAGTTTTACTAATGAACGGATAGTTTGCTTCTTTCATGAGAACATCATCTCAGCCACGTGTAAATAGTGGATTCCATCTATTTCTGTGCCCATCCATTGAAAATAATTTCGGTAATGTTTGGTATACATGCCGTAGAGGTTAGTGTTATTTGAAATTTCTGGTTTGATCCTCTTTTTCTATTAGATATACATGTAAAGAGTGCCCAGCCGCCCTGTACTCTCCACAATCGACGTCTCTAAGGGCACACGTCACCAGATAAAATAAAACAAATTTACCACATCAATTAAAGAAGCCACATCAACTTACCAAAACAACCAGCCCTTGGATCACTTCCTCTGTCCCCTTTCATCGGTTTGTTTAAATTAACGTCAGCCGCTGTAATTTCCTTTCTAGGAGCGGACATTACTTCTGCTAGTCAAAATCACAACTGTAATAATATGTCATTTATTCAATTGTTTACTATAATTTAATTATAAACAGCAGAAACCATTATTGTGATAGGTTGTATATCTTAAAAAAAATATGTTTTCTTATGTCTAAAAGAACAATTTGAAATGAAATATTTTAGCACTGGTTTGTTCTTAGACCGCACGCAGACTTCAGACAGCTCATTCCTGAGATTCTTTCATCCATCGTCACTAAATTGTGTGATATTTGGAAGAGTAGAATTACGCGACAAGCTTGAAAATCCGTCCATTCACCATATAGTTAAGTAAGCTTCAGCGTAGTGGCTTCCAATATAACCTGCTAACAATAAAACCTGACTCGTTCAACCATAATAACTAGTGGCGAGATGTTTTTGTGATGTAAAATGATGAGAGTTCAATTTGTCAATTTGTTTAGAACCTACTTCAATTGATACATGCCAAGGCATATTTTTGAACAGATTCATAAGTGAATCATAAGAACAAAAGGTTTTAGAAAGGTAAACAATATCAGTTATACTTAAATTTTTTTTTGCATTACAATTCGTTGTTCAATACTCATTCAGTACTCTGTTTTTTTTCAGTGACCAATAAATTCGGTAATGCCTACTTTTTTTGTTTTAGAACCTATTTTTATTAACCGTTCGGCCGAGAATAAGAGATTTTTGGACTACCCTGTTCCAACAACTTCATTACCCGTTTATTCCTTGGAAATCACTGGATGGTAGCAAATCCACTGAACAGGTATTGTTTTATTTTCATGGATCTTTTTGATGGATGGATGAATATTTTCGAGTCCTACTTACACTAAGTCACCGGTAATGGTTCTAGACTAGTTACGGTTAGATTGGAATGCTCATTTGTCTCACCCCAACCATGTAGCCATACAAATGGCTTAAACGTGAAGGAGGTAACTTTAGAAGAGACTGTAAAACAAAAGTAAATTTGAATAAATAAAAAATGAATTTAAGTGCCATAAAAATAATGGCGTATTTATTACCACAATCTAGTTGCCTTACCAGGCCCATCAGAATTTATCTCCTTCACTTTATTTCTTTTATGTCTATTTAAAACAAATTAACATCATCATATATGCAACAGAACTAAATTTTCTGTGAGGTGGTCTCTCGTATCTGCAGATACCCACTTATATTTATGGATATGAAATAAATTAAATTTCCTTCATACCAAACAGTCACGCTAACCACCACACGATGTAGTAGCACTAACACTTATAAATATTTTTTTTAATAATGGCGTAATCTTAATTAGATTAATCTTTGGAACAACAAATTTTGTATGCTCCTCATAGTCATTGGACGGAAGTTTTATTTATTACGAATCCAATGAACTAGAGAAAGAATTATCACTGCGAAACGAGTGACATGGATATTGTGTGACTGTAACTGTTTACCTGACGAACTAAATTAACGGAGTGTTGGTTTATTTACAGATTAGGAAGTCCCAAGGCAAGTGAAGACATTACCCAATCCTGTGTGGACACGAACACTATATCCCTGTTCCAGAAACTAAAACAGGATGCGAACGTTCAATGCGCAGGTACAACTCTATAAAATATTGCTTACCGTTCAGTAGAGTCTGTAGAATTGGTTCATTTCAGAAGATGGCATCTCCTATACTCAAAGTTGTCCTCCACAGGAGATACACAGACGGACAATCTCTGCTTTGGATCTGCGTGAATGATGCCGAAAATGTTCGACAAGGCAGAGGATCTGTGTTCACTAATCGAATTAGATTTGGTTAGCCATGTGCTGCGTGCTCTCTGGACCAGGTGTTCCATGAAATCGGCTGGAGCTTGTGTTCCAGGCGACATGTGTTCCAGCCGGGCGGCTCCCTTCATCCAGCTCCAGTTCTTATTAGTAACCAATTAACGCTAAAGCCGGCACGCCATTTAAACTCACGTTATCGTGAGCGCCGATAACTTTGTTTAGCAATCTGATTTATCAATTTTTTGGGAACAGAACAAGAAAAATAATTTTATCCATAAATGTTTGAAACTCTGTGTCTACTCACAAATTATTAATAACTTTTTTATTACCCTGTATGATTTCTAGATATAAATGCCACTCTCATAGGTTAAAAGAGAAAGTTGGGAACATAAATATTTGATACAATGACAACAATATTTTATACTCAGTACATAACACGTTACAGTTGAAATAGTAAAGAACGTCTGATTTTGTTTTCCCAGAAGTTGGTATTTTTTTTTCATGCAATGTCTGCATCTAAACTGCTAAGTTGCTCAATGGAGTGGTGAGTCTTGACACCGCAAATATAAGCAAAGTTCTGATTGCTCGATAATGACAGCATAGGTTCGAAAGTGCTTTTAAAATAAAAATACAAACCTGTAGGAAGACAAATTGGACGTAATATGAACCCACACAAGCATTTAAGCGGAAATTAAAAGAAAAGTTAAAATACACCTAATAGCCAATCAGTATATAGATTAAAAGGCGTGAAAAAATAATTAGAAACATGTTAGCTATATATATAAATTTATGGCATAAAATAAATAGTTAAAAATCTAGTTATTTTATATGAAATATATATTAAAGTAGCATAAAATAAATAGTGTTTTTATTCTTTCCTTTTTTATAGATTGTTTATGTAAAATATTTGTTAAAATATATATAAACATTAGCAACATTGTTATACACGGTTTACATGTTGGCATATTGAAACCTACCTCATTTTTTACCATTTCTTTTTCTACTTTATTTGATCAATTTACCTTAACTAATTTGGCAGGTCCGTCATGAGATCTTTAATTCAAATTGTTTTTATGTCTTTGACATAGGAATTTATCCCGATTGAATCGCCCGATCTCAAGGCTAATGTTGTAGTTATTAATAAATTGAGAAACTAGGAATTGTGAAATATATTCAAATAAAATGGTTATAACAAATAATTATAATTATATAGAGTGCTGACAAAAAGTATAAAAAAAATATTCAATACCTTTTAAAATAGGGTAGTTACTACTAATTACAAAAAACATGAAATTTGAGCTCAATTTCTTTTAATGGATCCATAATAAAAACAATATTAATATCACCCAATCGATGATCTTCATTTTATCCAATCAACGTTACTTCTGCTGTTGGTTCTTCTCCTCTCTTCCTGTTGGTGACCACCAATTCGGGAGCTTGCTCTCATTCGCTCTTCTAGACGGTTGGGCTAAGACTGGCCGTTTATCTCATCCCCACTCCTAAGAGCATAAGGGAAGATGCTTACCAGATGGGAGGGTTGCTGGTCATGATATTTTCAAATATCATGAATGTTACAATATATGTTTACTTATAGTGTTGTTTCATCTGGAAGAAGGCTGGTGACTAGGTCAGTAAAGTGATGTTGGTACTATCTAGACTATCTGATGTGTTTTTAACTGTTATATGTGTGGGATAAATTGTTGTCGAAATTATATGAAATATTCATATGATCAAATTTCTATGTTGGCCTTGAGAATGGAATTTGTATGTTGAAAGCGTTCAACATAGTAATAAGCTATCACTAATTTGTGAATAGACAAAGCATTTCATCCATCCAAAAAAAACAAAATCCGCAGCCATTAAAATTTAATCTAAATCACTTTAAATACTGTTTACTTCTAAAATAAACAATAAATAATAGTACTGAAATTAAAACCCCATATTTTCATTCTTTTTATTACTGTTATACTTATTTTTTTTCTTACACAAAAAGTACTAATATCTCGTATTTTCTTTGATATATGTGCAATTAACATTACAGCACGTGTAGTAAAAAATATGCACCTCTAACGCGGTCCTTTATTATTTACTCCAACGAGGAAAATAATTATGTTTACATTTTAGTTTATTAATTCGGAGAATTACTTTTTTTTCATAAAAACTGCTTCTAAATTTTTGTAGTTTACTAAGTTAATGAATATTTTTTGACAAACAAGGTTATAACATAAATTATATTTCATCGTAATTCTCCGTTTTTTCTTACTTTCTCGATTTATGTAATCTTTTATATATAATTTTGTAAAATAAAAGTATGCTAGTAGGCACGGATTTTATTTTAGAGCACTGAAAATTATTGTAAACAATTGTGAATCGGCCATATAGAGATTTGTAAAAGGTAATATGGACATTTCACCTGTTTACCAAGCGGCTGGTATGGTTTTTCCATGGAATAGTGGTTCAAATTAGCTCTGAGTACTGTTGAACATGCATGTCATGGGGAAAGAAACCGTTTTTCGATATTAAACCTTCACAACGAGTGTTGTAACTGGTTACTGGCTATTACCTGAGACTTCGGTGACAGTATATAGCTGTCACTTAAGTTCCTCGTTACTTAATAACTGTCGTCAAGCGGCCAGATACTTAAGCTAAATATTTTTTCTCCGAATAACGACGCCGTGGTCCCTTTGAAATGCCACTCGGGCCGGCAGAAAGTGCACGCTCCAGTAATTCCAGGCTGGAGAGTCTCCTGAAGAGATAGCCGCTAGAACAAATCAATTGACGTCAAGTCTGTTTGCTTTAAATCGGCAAATCCATTTCAACCTGCTTGGGGAGAGTCGTAGTTTTCACTCGAACTTCTTATGTAGCTCTCTTCAAGAGGTAAAGTATTCTGGTTTATAGTCCTGAAAACGGTAATATAGATTAGGGAAATAAATTGACCTGATTCAAATCAAGTTATTACCTGGGTGCTGACTTGTGCTCACAGGAGTCCGAAAGTAGGAATATGTCTCATTGGTTCATACGAATGCTTACGGTTAAGGTCAGACAGTCTCCAGTACCAGGAATATCGCAAAATTAACAATCTCAAAACAGTAATGACTTTATTCAAATTTTTATTGTCATAAAATTAAAATCTGCCTTATTGTGAAATAAGTAGTTGTGTTCAATGTTCTCATTCATACTATAATTCTTCATCCGCTCTCTTATTTTCATACAGTATTTACAAACAGCCCAGAGACCTCCAAAATCCGCATGATTGTCCCCCCCCCCCCCTCGCATCCGAAAGAGGAAGCAGAGTCTTGGCAAGTCCCACACACTTCACCTTCAGCCACGTCACCGGATACGAGCCAGTAATGACTTTATTAAAACACTTCATTAATAAAAACAATTCACAATAATGACGTAATGTAGTAAAAGACTATTAATGCTGGAGATGTAATTCCAGAAGATGTACAGTGTCAGACTGGGTGAGGTGTGAAATGTGCCCCGATTTTGTTGGTTTTTTTCTTTGTTAATCCCTATATGTTTATTTATTGTAAACTAAAACACATAAGAAATAATATATGTGTATAGCTAATATATTAGTTCCATATACTGCCAACATGCAAAACTATCTTAAACCTATAGCGTCCCCGCTTCGACTGCCTGCTGACTATCAATGAGGGACACCACTCTAGATATGTGACCTGCGGTTAACTCGAGGTACATAAATTGCCAAAGTAGAAGCTCATCGGGTACACGAATTTCCGGCGTGGCACCAATTCTTCAGTGTTTACTTCTTATTTTGTACGCTTTATATCACGCCGACCTTCGTTGGGATACAGACCCATTCCCCTATAACTATTGGAATATACAAGAAGATAATCGATTAAAATAACTCCATGACTATCCACAAAAACAGTTGTCATCACTTTCCCAGCCGAAAAAACAGTTTTTGCTTTTTTTGGAGCCGGTTCCCCCTTTCCAGTCCACTGTTTGGACTGTATTTTTGTTTCGGGCGTATAATGATGTATCCAAGTTTTATCCACAGTAATTAATTGGCACCAAAACTCGGATTTATTGCGCCTAAACTGCGCCAACAGAGCGTTCATTCGAACAGGTTTTTGGTCTAACGTGAGCAAACGCGGCACACAACGCGCGGACAGCGTAGATGAATTCATCCAGCGTAGACATATCAAATTTTTCGACTCATTAAAATATTTAACAAACCCGGTGTTTAACACTATAACCCCCGCTCCGTTCCCCCATCGATGGCAGGACGCTGTCGCGGCTGGAACACTCTAGTCCTAGGTTCTAGGTGGAGATTTAGTTTGTTTTGTTTTGTTTTGTTCCTAGTGTTTAGTGTTTGGCGTCGGTGACAAATAGAAGGTGAGCCTCATCACCTAGTGTGAATATAAGACTGAACAGCATCAAAATTTATTGTATTATGCACTCCTCCAAATGCATTTAAATGCAGGAAGAGGAGAAATTTGTAAGTTCGATTATTTTATTGTATATTTTATCACTTGTATTATTTGTTTGAGGATTTGAAATTAAAAAAAAACAAAAAAAAAAAAACGTTCTTTGGACATGTTCATAACCTCTGCTATCTCTCTCACTTTAATTCGCCGGTCGTCTAGCACCATTTGGTGAACTTTGGCGATGTTTTCGTCGGTAGTTGCAGTTTTTGGACGTCCCGAACGTCCATCGTCTCCCAAGCTCTTACGACCATGTTTAAATTCAGCTGCCCAAAATTTCACTGTGGTAAATGATGGTGCAGAGTCCCCATACACAGAATCCAACTCATCTTTGATTTGCGTAGGCGTATTGCCTTTCAAAAACAAATATTTAATGACAGCTCGATACTCGATTTTGTCCATTTTCATAAAAACACTCACATCGACTCACTCAAACGACTGTTACACAACAACTGCGCGCCCAAAATGGCTGAAACTTTGGTGAGTAACTGTCAACAGATGAACAACGAAATTCACTAGCTTTTATTTACGACTGCTCCTATCTTTATGTTGAGGTTGGAAACTTTTCAGACCACTCTCGTACTTACGATTAACGCCAAACCAAGTATCACTTAGATGGAAGGAATTAAGCCAAAACCTCGGAATGCGTTTTAGGATATTTATTTTGCGTTACAGTGTTACGGTTCGTTTCTAAATCTTGCGTTAATTCTGGGACACCCTTAATATGAACGGTAACAGAGCAGACCTGAAGTTCTTTATGGAAATGGGGATCGATGCGAAAAAAATTGCCAACGATATCCGAAGTCTATAATAATTTACACCCTAGGTATAATAAATAATCATATCTTCAGACAATGAAACAAAGGCTCGTTAAATATCATATAAGGCGTCAAAGCGATATCTCATGATACAATCAATCCATGATATCTGAGTAAAAGGTACCTTCCTGGAAAGAAGGAGGGTAATAAAAACTGTCTTGTCAAAGATCAGTATGCTGTATCGCTCGCACTACAAAATAAAGTATTTTGATCATTCATTCATTCATGATGAATTAAGATAGATATTCATTCATCATGGCTCATCATCTATTGTGGAATAAAAAAAATTAAGGGAGTCAAGAATCCAACCCGGGTAATCATAATGAGTAATGAAGCACGCTCACTACTACGCCAAAAGCATTGCCTTTTTTCTGAGACTGTCGATATTTTATAGACTGTACTAATGAAGAAAATAAAAAAATTCTTATTATGATAATATTTTTCATAAGGTGAAATAATATCTTTTTTCGGTTAAGACTGTCCCTAATAGTTTTATACTATAAAATAAACTTGTTTTGGCTAACATATTGTTTTCTCACGGTGTGTTAGGTGGTTTATTTTGGATTCGGTTTGGGAAAAAAGTAGTCACTGGAGGACCTTGGTTCGACACGGTCACTGGGCATCGAGCACAAGGATTTTTTCCCGAAGGGGTAGTGAGTGTTTCACTTTAAACCTATTCTTACGAAAAAAATATCAAAAACTACATAGGCTATGAAGACAATTTCGGTTCTTCATACTGTGTAGTTTATATAACGAATATTACTTGTTGTCAATCGTTGATAGTACTTCTCCGACAGTAGTGTAAGAAAACAAACATGTAACGTCACTTCCACGTTTAGTTCCGGGGAATAAATAAAAAGCCTCAAACATATATTTTGAGGGGAATCGTCAACATTTTAACACTCTGGCATATTATGTGTTCCATAAAAATTAAGGACTCACCATTAAGCTCTTTTAGCACTCGGAGTGAATAATACACATTTCTTCACTACTAGCCTCCTACCAAACCATGTTTTTGCACTCGATTTCATGTATGTTACCAATTTATGGCCCGGAGCAACATTGTTTAAATTCTTGGATATTATAGAGTTATAATACTTTAATTAATTATATAATAATATAAGAAAACATGACTTTTACTTTTTCAATTTGAGTTTGTTGTATAATGTTTACACCGTGTGTGTTAGATAAATATTTATCAGTGGGAATTAAAAATCAACGCCACCATAACTGACGAAGCAATATTTTTCAACAAAGGAATAAAATAGAGTGGTAGACAGACTATTGTAAAATGCCATGGGGTTTATCGTGATTGGAGACTCACTTTAACACCACCACGTATTAACCAAATGTGCACAACCGGAATCTTAGTTATTTCCATCCTTTTCCTGTTTGTCGATAGAAATTCTAAGCTTAGCAACACCCAGACTAAACTGAACAATTTCTTAGTATAACCCATATTAACTTAAGCAGGACCTAGTGGAAGCTGAATCAATCATACCAATATTAGAAACTATAAAACTATAAAAAATAATCCAAAACGAGTTAAATGTTTAATGTTGATGTGAAGAATAATGTTTGACAAACCAAGGTACGGTTGCACGACGTATTCAAAGCTGATTATTTTTTAGATACTTTAAAATTTATAGATCAATCAACATAGCGAGAATCTGTTAGTTCAAAATATTGCTAATATAGATACATTGCCCAAACATCATGGCTCAGGAAACAATATACTATGAAGAAATAGTTCAATGTATAAGATGTTAAATGTGTTCATATGTATTTGATCGTAAAGTTTAATATAAGCTAGTTTTTATTTTTTATTCATATTTTTTTCCTAAATTAAAAAATATAAGTACTTCAATGAAGTCTTTATTAATAATACAAATAAATGATGTAAGTTACTTTTTTATACTAGATGCATTGCATCAGATTATTTTTATTAAGAAATTCCAATGAGCTTACTAATTACTTCACTTCGGGATCAGCTCCCTGTTTTATTAAAGTTTTATTAAATTAGTTCCAGTAGAACACAGAGTCAAAAGCATCTTCTTTAACTCTTGATTGGTACATGGTCAGCTACAGATGTTTTATTTATATATTGAAACTTATGTCATTAATCTTATTTTAGGTTTTTTTTGTGGTTATAGCCCATTAAACTACCATCAAATAATATATAATCTTAATCATAACGTCAACATAAATTTGAGAAAAATTGTGTATTTTTTTCAAATTAACAAGCATTGTATATCAGTATTAGATTATTTTTTTATCGTGTAAATATGGGAAATAAATTGAATTGAATTTGAATGTCATTGCCTTTTTTTATTTATACCGCTGATTAGATTCTCATTCTGAAAAAAAAATAATCTTAATATATTCCAACTAATATTAGAATTAATGATATGACACCGTAAATATTTCATTCTACGCCCCTCTGAAAGTTTGAGACGTGGGCCTGGGTCGGAGGTTTCACGCCACTCAACGCGATAGAATGTAGTAAAAATAATCGTTGCATCAGGTTAAAAAAAAAAAGCTTGTTCTTCACAAGAATTTTTTTTTGGAGTTGAATTAAACTGAAAAAATGCACGCATGACTTGTAACACAAACGTCGGATGTGAGCGAATGATTACACCAACTTTCGATGTCGAGAGAAGAAACACACATGTACATAACTTATATGCCATTGAATCATCGTACATACCACCTTATTGAAGAGTCAATGTACAAAATAGCCATATCTATAGCAATGTGATTATATCAAATAATTTACCTAATTTGTTATTTAGTATTTAGGGAGTAATCTTTTTAACTGTATAAAAGTAAAAATATACAACATAAATTGGTATTTGAAGAGCTATAGCATAGCCAGAGGGAGAAATTAGGGGATATCAACCCCCTATTGTGAAAAAAACATACGAAAACAAAGTTATTTATATTGTGTAGATTTACAAATTCTCTATCTCTTTATTAATAATATGTAACTTGTGTTGGGCCTTAAATTTATTAAAATTTCAAAAATTCATTACTAAACTATTCACTCACGCACCTCGATAACCTCTCCTCCAATCATAGCCCTTTATTATAAACCATTTCTTTAAGGCAAATTCACAAACTGCTTCCTTCATTATTTATTAGGGGCCCAGTCGATTGGGAACACTTCCGCCAGCTTCTTACACCTTCCATAGACCTCAAAATATTCCTGTAAACATCCCAAGGCCTAGATAATGCAGTGCATTCTTTCACTACTCTGGTCTAGAGTAGGCTTGGGGGGAGGCTTGGGAGGCATTGTCACCCCACCGTCATCCAAAAATTCGCAATCGAATTCCTTTACCTCAGCAACTCAAAGATCTAATCCAATCCAAACGCCGCTCCGGACCAGTGTGGCAAAGATCCCGACATCCTGCTGATCGCCGCTCGTACAATCAGTATGCAGATTGGTAAAGGGGCAATTGGCATCCTTTTGTTCCGATTCTTTTAATTCCCACCTTTCCTCTCAGTCTACCAGGGATAACTCCCTGTTAAAAATCCTTAAATATCATCCTGTATCAAACCCACTCCGTTGTAATGATGGTTCCTGGGCGGCTTCGGATGGGGATAGGATGAAATTCGCTCTGCATCTTTCCCATACTTTCACATCTCACTTTTCTCATCAAAACCATACTCACAGCACAACTGTTGAGGATTTCCTCACTTCACCTTTACCTCTCCCACTTCCACCAAAAGCTGTTAACCCCTCTGAGGTCAGATACCTTCTGAAAAACTTACCTTACCGGAAATCCCCTGGATATGAACTCCTTACTCCTCAAATTCTCAAAAAACTCCCTCCTAAAGCCATATCCTTCCAAACCCACATTTATAATTGCATTATCCGAACTACGCACATTCCTCTCCTCTGGAAACATTCCATTATTGTCCTATTCACAAAACCCGGTAAACCACCCAATGACGCCTTATCCTACTGTCCAATTAACCTACTCCCTATCCTCTCAAAAATATTTGAAAAAGTCCTATTAAAATGTCTACTTCCAATTATTGAATCCCAAAACCTTTTTCTTATACACCAGTTTGGTTTTCGCCAACGACATTCCGCTGCTTAACAAGGCCTTCGCGTTGTTGATCACATCTCCTCAGCCCTTGAAACAAAACCGTATTGCACTGCTGCACACTGCTTCAAAAACACCTTCATGAGATCGAGCATTGGTGCAACCAATGGCGGATCAAAGTTAATGAAGCAAAATGTTCGCACATTAACTTCACCCTCTGTCGCAAGTCTTGTCCACTGGTTTATTTTAATTCTATTCCTCTCCCTGTATTCGAGACAGTACGGTACTAAGGGTCCCATCTTGACAAACGGCTGACCTGGAATTCACATACGAGGCTAAAAAGACAAGAACTAAACATACGCTTTGGACAACTGTACAGACTACTGGACAACTGTACAAAGGACATCCCATCTTTCAATAGAAAACAAATCACTAATTTAGCCATACGGAATAGAGCTATGGGGGACAGCAAAAAAATCGAATATCAAGTGTATCCAATCCTTACAATCAAACGTCCTGAGAACAATAGTAAATGCCCCTTATTGCGTCAGCAACAAATCCCTTCATGATGATCTTAATATACCCTACAATCTTGAACTCACCCCTTCCAAGTTCATAAAATTCCATAGTAACCTACCATCATAATCCCCTAGCACAGTCATTGCACTGCGCCACTCATCCATATAATCCTCCTTGGAGACTAAAACGGCATTGGCCTCGTGACCTGCTATAAATGCGTAACAGTGGGAGTCCTAGCAATGGCCAGTTTCTCCAATCATGTCCTGAGTGTATGTGGCTCTCACGCTCTTGGTCAGCCTCCGCTGGCTCGTATCCGGTGACGCGGCTGACGGAGAAGCGTGCGGGACTTCCTAACACCTCGCTTCCTCTCTCGCATGCGAGGGAGGTGACAACCTGTGAGTTTGGGAGGTTTTTGAGCTGTTTGTAAATAGCGTATGAATGAGCGAGTGAATGAAAAATAGTAAGTATGGCATGAATAAGATAATTTATCACAATTACTTATAGCCTAATAAGGCAGATTGTAATTTTATCATAATAAAGCTGTTTAATAATAATTAAGCTCCTATTATGTGCTGCGGGAATCAGCAGGGGCTTTATTAACATAGCGTAAATAAGTAATTTAGTCTGGGAACAATATTAGATGGATGTCGCTGATTTTCCGGTTGTGCCTTTATGGATTTTTTTTTATTTTGCTGCTTACTATATTCTTTAGGGATTAAAAAACATTGTAGGAGGTGCTTAGATGGTTAGTGCTAAGCCATTAACTTTCAACTTTTATTTGTTTTTATTTTTTTTATTATTTTATTTATTCCATTCTATTCCAATAATTGTAAAATCAGCGGTGATCGGTGGGTCAGGGTGACTGAGGATACCCCAGATTTTCGGTTTACATCGCACCCCCGAAACTGCTCGCCCTGATTCTGCTACTTTGTTGAATATCCGTGAGAAAACTCCCTGAGGACGGCAGACAGCCGGAGGAGCCACTGGTGGAGAAGATTGTCCGGGGGCGACAATACAGTCCGGTGGTCCCGCTAGGTAATAACATGTAAGGTGAGGCGACAATGTCTAACGGTGTGCCGGCCAGCTCGATCTAATTATCGCACTCCCACAGCCTCTTCTCACGGTTGTCAGCGCCCTGGCCAAATAGTCTGCGTGCGCCCTTGGGGGATTTGCCTGAAGGGTGGACACCTTCGTCAGAGAGCCCTTGCATACTTGAAAGGGGAGGTCAAGAAAATGGCGCACAGGTAAGAAGTACAGGTCGACGACATTTCTGGGCCATAAGGCACCAGGAGTCCAGGGGCTGATTTAGATGTTCAATCATAAATGAAAATAAATTTTCGACTTCACTTGAAAAGTTATTTGAAAGAAGAACCTATTGACAAAAACAAAAATTGGACCGTGGAACAAAATGTTGGAACAAAATATTGGGACTGACATATACGATGTATCAAAAAATTAAAACTACCTGACCTTCTGTATGGTAAGGCCCTTTTTTCAGCTTCTACTACTTTGTCGCATGCAACCTGCACTATTTTTGTTAATAATATTTTTTTTTATAATCAATGTTTATTCTTCTTTCATTTAACAACAAATCATTACTTTTATAACCAGAAAAAAATACCTATTGTCATTAAAATGACTGTTTAGCATGCGTTCAAACGATCATCTTCTCACGGTTGTCAGTGGTTAAATAGTCTGCGGCCTAAGGGAATTTGCCTTCAAGACTGGAAACCTTCGTCAAGAAGCTCTTGCATACTCCAAGGGAAATGCTTCAAAGTCAAAGGGGAAGTCAAATGGCTACGGAAGAGGGGTAGTAAAAAATTAGACCAAAAAATGGGCTTACATCATCCAGAATATTATTATCTCAGCTCTTATCTGCTTAAATCAATTGGGAGAATGTGGTCCTCATATTTTGCATACTCTAGTAACTTTGGCGGATTCTCTAATATTGTAGTCAATTTCAATTTTCCGAAAGCTCATTAAAATTTTACTGGATTATATGTATTAAATAATTAACGTAATTCTACTATTTTAGTTATATTACTTACCCAACTGAGTTCAATAGATTCGCCTGTGGATCTATAATTATATATAATTATCTGTAAATTACAAGGGGCTATGAAAAAAAAAAAATTTATATCATAAGATCTTTATTTGAAAAAATACAATTTGATTTACATCATATTAATTGGGATGTAAGACTTCTGATTCGAAAATTCATACAATGCATATATACAAAACCTGCACAGGTTTTTGGCATTGGCGAATTGGTTTTAGAAGTTCTGTTAATAATTAATAATTGAAAACGTTTTGACAATCTATGCATGTCTGAATTGGGGCCGAGTTTGAGATTGCGGGGGATGTTGAATGTTGAGTTTTCCAACATGTGTTAAACAGAAGGTGTCGAAACGTTGTCCACTAGTAAGTTTGATGAAGGCCTAACGACTCTCTTTCATAACCCTATGGTGATTTAACAAACTCTCTCTACTCGTTTATAAATTCAAGACAACAATGATATCATAATGTCGGATACTAGGGGGCGCCCGCTGAGGGGCTAGGTCTCGTCGACTCGGCTCTGCCCGGCGGGCGTCAAGAAACAGATAAAATGGGTAAACATGTGGTCTTTGAAGTTGTCTTGCGGCCTAATTGTCGGGCAGCTTTATTCGTATTGATCTGACTCCATAAGATCTTAGAAGTGCCCAGACAGTGCTCTTTGTTCAGGAGAAGAGGTACATATGGTAGGTATTGTAGGTAGTTTATGAGGTCTTGGAATGACCACGAATTCACACTCGATATCTCTAAGGATAGGTGAAAACCGGAGTCAACTTTTCGGAGAAGTGTGACCCGGAGAGAGGCAGACTAGATCGTTGGGGGAGACGGTACTAGGTAAAGTTTGTAGGGCCCCAGAGACCCTCTTCCGCATGGAAGGGATCCCTTCCAATGATGCGCTAGGTTTAGTAAGACAAAAGCAGAGAATCCCACTAGGAAGGTGTGGGGTCAACTAAAACTATCATGGAATATGCTCTAGCAAAATCACGCGTTGAGTTGGAAACACGGTGTTAATGATTTTTCAAAAGAAAAAATCTCAACTTTTATTGCTAATCTTTAAATCTTCTAGGTGTAGATTTTGAACGGAGTGTAACATAGCTGACAATAAAAAAAAAAAACCTCATTACTTTTTTTAAATAGCCTTTTCCATTGGTAACGAAAACAGGAAATGTTTGATGATGTTTTACAGGACGTATGTCAGATGCCTATTACATAATGGACATTTCACACATGCATCGAAGAACCGGCCCAGTCTTGAAACTTAAATGTGCAATATACTACAAGGGAATTGGAACAGTTATTGGTTTGTGATATCCACAACATGATTTGTGTGAGATTAACAATCAACACATTTCTATGCTTTGTAACTATTGGGTGCTAATACGCAATATGCTAGTATAAAATAAAAAAATAACTGACATCACTGCACTTAGTTATGAATAAAAATTGAACTTAACCTATAGTTAATTAATCAAGAAAAACATATAAAAAAAATAATGACACTAGAAATTATATTAAAATATATTCTTGGTATATATTAAATGTTTAAACTAAAACTTGAAGATTTTTGAAAATATAGACATTATGATTTTGTTAACTCTTACTTTTATTGAAACCATTTCACAACAGTCAATTCGGTACGTTTGTTTTTTCCTAAATAAAATAAAACAAATGTCTTCAAAAGATAATTGTATTCATAGGTAAATATAAATAACAGGTTTATATTGTGTGTAACCCTTGACCGGGTTTTTCCACAGAAAACCTTATTGACAAAAGGTTGGCAAAACACACAAACCACAACCAGGCCTTGACTTGACAGAGCATTTGTCTAGTGTGTCAACTGTGACATACAGGTAAGAAGTAGCTTTGTGGGACAGAGCACACGTGAGTACCGGCTGGAGTCAGCGATACATTGCAACACCAAATTAAGTAAATGTTTTTTTGTTTTGTTTTTTTTAATTGTAATTATGCACAAGGTAAACAGAAATACTCTCTAGTTTTTCATTCTCATTTAATAAGTGCATAAGAAACCTAAACGTAGTACTCTCTAAGTATCTCATTTATTGCAGTTTTCATTGAATACATCTATGTACAATCATATGGACATACTGAATACATTACTCATATTCTTCTGATTAATTTTTACAATAGATAATTTAATTTAGGGAAAAACAAACAAAAAAAAACCTAATCATGATAATGTAAATGACTGTTTTTGATTGCTTTTATCTTCTCTAATGGAACGATCTATAGGTGGAGCTTGTATATTTATGTTAATATTTATATAAGAAAAGATATTATATTTACAAGAATATATGTTTTGTGCAGTTGAATATATCGCTTTCATTTGTCCTCTTGGTTGTCTTCTATTTTGTTTTCCTGAGTGAGGACGTTTCTGAAAAAATGAAAATTATAAATGTGTAATATGTATATCATCCATGTAGGTTGTTTTGGAGAACATGAAGTTTTTTGTAATATAATTATAATCCTCCTCGGAGACTGAAACGGCAGTGGCCTCGTGACCTGCTATAAACGCGTGACAGTGGGAGTCCTGGCAATGGCCAGTTTCTCCAATCATTCCCTGAGCGTCTGTGGCCCTCGCGCTCTTTGTCAGCCTCCACTGGCTAGTATCCGGTGACGCAGCTGACGGAGGAGCGTGGGGGACTTCCCAAGACTCCGCTTTCTCTTCGCATGTGGATTTGGGAGGTCTTTGGGCTGTCTGTAAATATTGTATGAATGAGCGAGTGAATGATGAACTGTAAATATGGTATGAATGAGAGCATTTATCTTATTACTTATTGCCTTATAAAAGGCAGATTGTAATTATAGCACAATAAAGGAGTATATATATATATATATATATATATATATATATATATTTTCTTGATACATACTTTCTCTTGATAATTTCTTCTTCCTTTTCGATACTACATATCAATGGATCAGCTATAAACATCACTTTATTTAACATCGTATCCTTCTCACACCAAACACCCTTTCAGATATGAACCCCATTTAGATTTAACTATCCTTCACCCAACTCACTCGCCCACTTAGACTTTTCGTACAATTGTGGTGTTTTGGAGCTAATCATCGATGCTTCAAAAGCACCACAGAGAACGTCAGCTAATAAGATTAGCGTTAGGCTGACAAGGGAATATGGATATGATTGTGTGGGAGGTGTGATATAAAAGGACGAAGCCATCGAAGAGCTGCGTCGATCGAGAAGGCAGTTCCCACGAGTACAATAGCCCATCTCTCTTTGTTCTTCACATCTCTCTTTCTCTATCTTTCTCCCTCGCTCTCCTCTCTGCCCCCACTTGCTCCATCTCTCTCTCTCTCTCAGTGTGAGTGCCTGGCCGCCTAATACCTCTTCCTAGGGCCACACTGGTAATCAACTCCTCACAATACTCCTCTGGTGAGAGGAAATAGGCTGCCCTGCTGAGTGGGGAGGGGGCGTTTTCGAAACGGTACAGCCTTCTTCTTCAGGTGTCCCTAGCAGAGAAACTACTTTCTTTCTTTTATAATAGCAGGGTCGGTTGGATATTGCAGATTGAGTGACGGACACTTCCTAGTGGAGTTGCCGAATAAAGAGAGGAGTGTATGTACATCAACTAGATGCATCCGCTTAATGCAGGAAGTGCAAGAGTCATAAATTTTTTCAACATTTGATCATGTTATTCTATAACCACCAAAACTTGTTTGAAACAATTATAAACTAAATTTAATTTCCAGAAATATATATAAATCAAATAATTGACTTAGAATGTAAAGGAGATCCGTCCCATCGAAAAATCTACGAATAAAGTTTACCAATAAAACCATTTTTGTAACTACTTTCATACCAAGTGTAATAGGTAGACTATTTGGCTTCCTGAGGGATAGCGCAGTTAGTTTTTGGGGATTAATTTCGCGAAAAACCCTCAGGTCATCAACGTCGTTTGGGTTTAACCCATTTGGACAGTCTGCAAACAAAATAAGCAATTTTATTCACTATGTATTATATTATAACAATTATTAATATTGATTTACACAATCTTACCTGTAAACAAAAAAACGACAATTACAGTTTATAACTATCACTTCTCTATCCACACTCTATTTACAACTTTTGTTTCTTAGAGAAGGTTATCTCTATATCGTCTCACATTTTAAAATATTGCTGATAGCTCCATCTAGTTTTAGTTCGGCAAATTCAAATATTCAAATTAAAGATAGTATACTTTATTTACATCTCCACCCTCTAAGGTGAAAATCCTCAAAAAATTGAAAATGTTCAGTTTGGTAATATCGGAAGTAGTTATGTTATGTGAAAGAATCCAGTTTCTTGCTTCCTCTTCCGGTTTTTATTTTATATATTGAATTTGATATCTTCTCTGTTACTTCAAAGGGATCAATTTTTAATTCATATAATTTTTTCCGGTTTAATTTGTTGCCATTCTCTATATATACTGTATCTCCTGTGTTTAATTCCCAATGTTTTCTGGTTTTATAAAATATTTTTCATCTAATATTTAAAATATTCTTTTATCAAATCTTGTTATATTCGTTTGACTTTTTTGTTCTTTCTAAGGCTAATTTATTGTCATTCATCCAGTTTTCTTTATTGATTAATTTTTTAATTCTTCAGGAAAAATGCGTGTATCTGTGCCATCTAATAAATACTTGGGTGGAAAACCAGCTACTGTATGTTCTGTTTCATTATATTTATCCACACATTCTTAGCAACTATTGTCCAGGTTCTTTTCTTCCCTTTTTCGTTCATTTCACATCTGATTTTAATGACTAGAGTTTACTTAGTCTCTCATTTAAACCATTGGAAAAGGGTACATTAATTGCTGTAAATATCAATTGAACATCATTTTCCCTTAGGAACTCTTTGAATTCTCTTGAGTTGGTTCCTGGGTATTGATCTGTAAGTATTATGTGTCCAAGGTATTTTTCTGATTCTGCTGCGAATGTACATTTTTTTAATTTTAATCTGAAACCTTCATTTACTATTGCTTTTATTACTTTTTCTATGTGTTTTATATGTTCTTTGAATGATTTTGAAAAAATTAAGATGTCATCTATGTAATTTTCTGAAAAGTCTTTTAAATTGTGCTTTCTTAAGATGCTGGATAAAATTCTTTGGAAAATAGCTGGTGATGTCTTTAAACCATACGGTAGGCATGTCCATTGGAAGTGCCCTTCTTGTGTGACAAATCCTGTTTTCTGTCTATCTTCAATGCGTAATGGAATTGACCAGAAAGCGAAATTTATATCTAGTGTGGTGAAGTATTTGCAGTTTCTTTTTTGTATTATTAAATCAACTATTAATGGGAGTAGTTGAGCTTATGGTATAACTAGTTTCTTCAGTTCACGAAAATCTATACATAATCTTGATCGCTTGTTTTCATCTCGTTTGAATGATAGCGTTACCGGGGCTGCAAACGGAATGTAAGACTCTTTAAATAAATCATTTTGTAATAATTTTGACAACTGATCTTCTATTTTCTTCTTATCTGATATAGTGCCTCTTGCTGCAGAATCTGTCTACCAGTAAGTCAATTCTAGCTTCGTAATCCTTAACCGTGCCCACATCATATTTGTTCCTGGCAAATACTGTACTGTACTTTTCTATCAGTCTTTCTATCTTATTCTTTTTTATATCATCTAAGTGATCTAATTTTATTTTGAACCCGTCTTCTTCGATATGTTCATTAAAATTCATTTTAACTTCTTCATTTTTTTCTTTCTTTTTCTCAGTATTTCCTGTTTCGTCGTCTTTCTTCTATAATATTTGTAGATTCTCATTTGGATTAATCTAAATTTTTTATAATATCTAATCCTATAAGAAAATCTTCAAAATCATCTCTCTCTACAATGAACACATCAACATATTTTTCTATGTCAAAAATTTTTACTTTTATAAATTACTACTAAACCTTTTGTTTATGTCACACCATTGACTGTTTTAAAAAATATCTTATTTATGTCTTCTGTTTTTTTTCCTTTATCTTATTTAATTTTAAACTTATTAGAGAGACTTGGGATCCTGGATCATATGTCCCGTTTACCTGTGACTTCTCTTGTAATAATATTTTTACTTTAATCAATGGTGTGATTATTCGTTTTTTTGTTCTGTATTTAGATCTACTTCTAAGACTGAGTTGCTTCCTATTATTCTAGTTTCATTTTTGTCTCTCATTTTAAACCAGCATGAAGGTTCTGGATGATATTTGATACCTTTAAGGTATCATAATATATGTTGTTTTCTTATTGATAATGAACCATTAAACTTAACAATTAATTAACAAAGGAAAACATGAGATAAGTCTTGTAAAGCCTAACGAAAAAAAAAACAACTTATGTGCTAATTTTGTAGGGTAGTTCTTAATATTTATAATAATATAATCTACAAGATTTAGCCTATTAAACCTATCATGGAATGATCTAAATACCAAATTTTTGTCGTTAGGTTTCAAAGCTTTATTTTTCGGAATGGATTTGAAAATCTTTTTGCGTTATCCCATTTCCCATGGGAAGAACAATCACAATTTTGACTCTTAAATAGGTTTTGAGCTGTGGCTTGAGAAATCTTAAAGATAAGCAAAAATAGGTCTGACTTTTTCCTATTTATTAATTTTTCCCATACTTTCCATTATTGTATTTTTACCACCGCCTAGTCCACAAATTTGGATGTGTTGTTAAATATAAATTTGGAAATTTATAATTGCGGTTATTCACTCAATGCCAGTTCCATAAATATATAAAAATGCTATTAAACAAGACGAACAACTTGGCCAAGTTAAATGCGCCCTTCCCTAAGTCTGAAGTGCATACGCAGGATACGCGGTCTAAGGGGAGGAGGACGTAGGTGCTGAGCCTGGAGGAATATACCGTTGACTGCGGACGGGTTGCAGACGATTGCTTTTGTCTTTCACCTTGGCTTTGAGGTTGTTTCTACATCAGATTGGAGACTTAGAAGTACAATAGTCAGATTTAAGATTTATTTGTAGCTAGTAAAATAGATGTAATCTATTCAACATTTTGATTAAAAGTAAATTAGTCATTCTTCGTTAAAACAATTTAATAGTTTGTTGTTTTAGTTAATAAAACATTTTGTCATTGAATTCCTTCCATTTTGATTACCACGTTAATTTATTAAGTTAAATTACTTTGGGTTTAGTATCGATTGGAATCAACAGTAAGTAAATTGAATATTTGAATAAGGCAAGAACTTAGTTCAACTTTACGCAAATGGAATACGCAATCAAATCTGCCAGTAGTACGTAAAATAGTTAGATGGCATCCCTAGAAATTAAATGTTCTAATTATTCAACTAGAGCGTAACAGCGTGGGTAAGTCAGGTAAATAGATAAACGGATATTCGCTTGCTTAGAAAAGATACAGTTGTGTATCATATAGATATAGCAACAAAAAAGAAAAAAAGAAAAATAAACCGTAGCAGCAGTAGCTTGCTTTGGTAACCCACGAAGAGTTAGAGTATTATAGTTATAGTTAGAGCATTCGAATAATGCTCAGTACTTTACAAAATATGAATCCAGTGGGTTGCAAATTCGATATTACCAGCCCCCTACAGACAGCATCAGTTGTGGTCATGTAAAATACTTACTTCAAGTTAATGTTACTTTCGTCTTACAAATTTAGCAGTCCTTTAAACTTTTACAGTCATTCCGAACCAAATTAAAGTTTAATCCATAACAGATTAATTAGAAAGTATGAAGTAGACAGGTAAGTCAAAAGAATATTAAAGTTAAAAGTAATTTAGATGCCGTATTAATACGGTATCTTTCCAAGCAAAAACGGATATAAATTATCCTACCATACTTTTTTTTTTTTTATCGTTAAAATATTATTACTTAATTAATACGCTTCTCACAGTCAGGTATAAAAGCGTGGCATTCGTGTGAGGATTAATTTTAATGTACGGTTGCCTCCCATTCCCAAGAGAAAAAAACTAATTTGCATGAACGCAGGCTGGAAGCGTACATCGTGAGAGATGCGATCAAGTGATCACGATGCGTTAAACACCTAACTGTAGTTGTAATGCTTTCATACTCATTATTATTTGCCATCTTCTTATTATAAAAATCCAATAAAACTTTTTTTTTTTTTTTCCAATTGACAACATCGTTCGGATTGACGGACGCATAACAAATCAACTAAAAGTAAAACGATAAGCCTCTCTCGCCGGGTGAGTCACTTGAACGGGTCGTTAGTGCTTCGCTTCGAGTTAAATAAGGGTGAATTTCAATTCGAGACGAAGACTGAAAGGCTGGGCACTAAGACTACTGGCGAATCTGTGACGAATAACTTCACACAGGGAAAATTTCCCCGCAGTAGCGATTGCTGATACTATTCATTTCGATCAAGCGTAAGTGGTCTTAGCGTAAGGTAAGTGAATACACAGATATATATCCTTGTATTCTTGACACGACCACTTATACCATCTATTATTACAAAAACTCAATAAAATCAATTCAAACTTTTTAATGAAGCCCTGCTGACGATAATAGTGGACATCGAAAATATTTATGCTACCTATCCTGAATCAAATTGCTTTTCTTCTGCTCTTAGCATTATAATTAGCATTACATGTCATCAGGATTAAATTAATTAATTATATTTATATCTATATATAGGAATATATTTATTCGAATTGCAGCATTAAGTGGTCTTAGCGTAAGGTAAGTGAATATACAGATATATCCTTGTATTGGTGACACGACCATTTCTACCATCTATTATTAGAAAAAGTAAATAAAATCATTTTTATGAAAATGTTCATCTTTTTAAGCGAAACCCTTCATTGCATTACACTTGCACTTGCAGTATTTCCTTAACTGATGATAAATTTTCACCAACGACATGACCATATTTGAAGCTGCTTAGAAACTCATTACCATCTCAAAGTTTATTTGTGCAAATTTAATAAATATGTTATGAAAGCTTTCAATTACAATTTAGTTATAAATGTTTAAACTATTAAAACTGTATATATATAATCGATTTTTAATCGAATATCATCATCGACTTTGGAGAAATAAATTGTTATATCGAAAAACCTCACAAAATTGTACATTCTCGTATTATTATTATTCTCTCCCCAAAACTAATTTACTCCGTAATATTTTACATCAATAATTTTCAGAGAGTTATTGATGTCAAATAATTACTATCTGGGAATAAAAATGGATAGGCATCTCCATTTCTCCACCCATTTTGGTGATAAAATAGAAAACATTCAACACAGTTCTTACCGGCTTTCGTACTTGCTAACTTCACCCAACTTGTCGCTGCGCCTCAAACTGATGATATATAAATGTAACCTCCAGCCAGCTATGCCACCGGACAATGCAGGTAAAAGTATCACAACTAGTAGTAATAGTATTAGTACTATTACGCCACCACCCTTCGCACATCGATGGCAACAGACTTTCAGGGATTTGGTCTGTTAGATGTAAGTTTGCTTTAAGTTTTATAATTCTTAAGGTTAGCCCCATCACTTTTTAACCAGAAGCGTGTTAGCTCCGGGAGGATTTGGACTTTTGCATGTATATGGATACGTAAATGTTGGTGATTGTGCTGATATGTGTGAGTTAAGTGGTTCACATGGTCTTATCTACACCCTCCGGTCAAATACCCTTTGTCCTATAAAACAATCTACAGCCGTTGTCTGACACGGTGGGTTGGAGTGTCTCCTTGGCCCCTGAAGCGTTCCAATGGCTGTTGGAAACAACTGGGTGTCCAAGTAGCAAGCATAAATCTCACGGACTGTTAGTAGAAATGTTTTGACCCGTCCCTTGTAAAAAAAAATGGGGTCGTAAATGTGTCGAACGCTTTCTCTATGGGTCCTTTTCACCATTGTATATGGTCAGTGGCTCTTTAGTCTTTTACCCTCTCCAAGCCAATGCATTGTACCTTTCTACGAATCCTGAGCCCCAAAAACTCATTAGACTAAACTTGTGATAATATGCAACAAAAAAGTTGTTTGATTACCGTAAAATATAATTAATAACTTATCAGGCACGATTGCTAGGCAAAACTTTACCAACAATCAAATGCTTTTACAAATTGACTTAAATTTAAATATTCGTTTAAACAGTATTAATACTCGAAAAGAGACATTAACGCATGTATATTTCATGTTGCAAGTTTCAGTCTCTTCAGGTGATCTTTTATTTTTAAAAAATCTTATACAATCAACGTTTCACCAATTCAGGCATCATCAAGACTATATTTTACAAAATATTTATAAAAAATGTAAGTTTTTTAATAAGTAACATTAATAAAATACAAGATATAGACTGTTGGCCCATACTGTTTGTTATTGTTGTCAAGTTGTAGAATGATTTTGAGGAAGAGGAATTTAGTGAATAGAATATACTATCTATTGCATTGGTAACTTTACTCTAAACAAAAATAAAAATGTACAAGATCATAGATTTATTGAATGCAAAAGAACATAGTTAAAACAAATATATATATATATATATATATATATATATGTATATATAAATGAAATAGATAGCAGAATCGCATATTTTGTTATTACTTATTAGGGAAGGCCGTGTAAACAAAGGAAAAAATATTAACTTAATGCTATACAAATTTTTTTTTTATAAACATAATAGCAAAAATCAGAAACATCCAGTAATTACTCTAAATATTCAATTAATAAATCAAAAAAATCCTTTTTGCCTAAATTCAACTAAATATAAAGCTTGTCTTCATACTTAATTTTCCCACATTATTTAATGTATAATAAGTTCCAAGATAGAAAATAAAGATTCCCGCACTTAGTTTTGTATGTAACGATGTTATTTCCTGGAGTCTTATTTTGTAATTGTTTGACGTAATTTGCCGCACTTTTTATTTCACATATTAACAACTATTAAACATAAATAAATTTATTTGTTTAGTTTCAACATTCTGTATATAGAATGATGACATTGTCAATATTTATATCATCTGCCAGTTGATTGTCTATAAAGATTTATTATTCTTTAAGTGGCCATCGCCAATTTCCATTCCACCAATTGTCCAAATTCCAACTACGCACGTGTATAACAGGTGCCATTTTTTTGGGTTTTTGTTATTTTTGTACCCTTAATGGAATCGATATCCCATACGGAGTTTCCCACGATCCCTTGAGGAGGACCCCTGTGGTGTCCGATGCCTTCGGCGCACGTCTTCCAGAGTAATTGTTTACCTTTCCTAGAAACCGGACAGTGCACCTTAGTTTGTGTTGTTATAAATTATTTGTTCTGAAAAAAATTTCTTAGATTCAACATACAGACTGTTTACATGTATACTTCCAAACTAACTATAAAATATTTACAAATGGTGCCTAAATCTAACATAATCTAAGTATTTACAACTTAATCCTATCGTATCCTACATTTACATTGCCTTTAATTCATCCCGCATAACGATGCCTTCTTGTTGAGTCTTCCCAAAATCACGGCTTATCCTGTACCAGCCTACTCGAGATGGTGAAGTGGTCAAGTCTGCGAAGATTCTTCCACTTCTGGACCATCCATCTGATCCATCCCACCCTAAGCCTGTCGCTGACTAAGGGAAAGTACTTCCTCGGGGTGCTCCCCTTTGCAAATTACATACTTTTCATAATCACTGATTTTGTTGATTGAAAAATAATCATAATATTATATTATACTGCCAATGGTGTGTCTCTGTGGCTATTGTGAGTCCCCTCTTTGACCAATAAACATGAAATTTAATTTTTAGCTTACATTTGACTACCTGACGAGTAGACAATTATTTTTAATTCCATAAAATATAATTAAGGCTGCTACGTTCGCCGAACAGTGGGTTTCTTTTTCTTTATTCCCGGTTACTCTACGCGTATCGATATACAAATCTATGTGATACACAACTGTATCCAAATACATAAAACTGTAAGGTAAAGAAATAAATAATGTATCTTTTCTAAGGATATATTGCAATGTACCTTTTTATCAACTTTACATACCTTGTCTTCTTAAGGCTACCTTTTCTCAAATACCTTCATGCATATAATATAAAAGTTGTAAGATATAACCAACCTATTAATGTTAACCTGGGACCAAACACAACCCACAATTTCACAACTATAATTTATTACACCATACATTAATACTAGAGGCTTATTCAGCCTTAGAAAGATGACAAATCTAATCAATAATAAATAAATTCATAAATAAAACAAAGTGAATAAATTAGCCTACTAACATACCAATTACAGTTGACAAACCAATTATTGATAACGCACTCATATAAAATAAAGATTAAATACATATCTACAAAATATCTCGGGAGCGCATCCTCTTCCAGCTTCAACGACGCCTTCCTTCGGATTGCCATGCCCACATGCTCACTATTAGCACTCCTGTTGGAAGCTTCTTTAAGTTCCATTCAAAAATCCCTCCAGTGGTTCACCCCGTTTCAATCATGCGAGATAACGAGACTTCGATACATCTCAATATATATATATCCGTTTATCTATTTACCTGACTTACACACAAACACCATGCTGTTGCGCTCCAGTTGAATAATAAGAATTAATTTTTAGGGATGCCATCTAAATATGCAACTACTGACAGATTTGATTCCTCAAAAGTTGAGGAGCGTATTGCATTAGCGTAAAGTACAAAATTATCCTTTACATAAATATTTAATTCACTTACTATTGGTCCCAATTGCCAAAAGTAATTTACCTTAATAAATTAATTTGGTGATCAAAATTGAAGGAATTCAACGTTATAATAGAATTTATTTTATTAACCAAAATATTCTCGTTTCCTTGTGGGTGGGGACTTTAACGCAAAGCACCAACATTGGGGCTCAAGATCCACAAATACACAAGAACATGCTTTGCAGTCTGCACTCACACGGAAACATTGCTCCACTATCTCTCCTGACACAGCCACCTATCGGCCATCAGATCCCAACCGAAAACCTGATCTCCTTGATTTTTTCGTCTACAATAGTTTAGGAACACTAAACTATTCACTCACCTGATGACCTCTCCTCCGATCATAGTCCTATATTATTAACCATTTCCCAAAGACCAATTCACAAACTGCCTCCTCCTTCATTTATTAGGGGCCCAGTCGATTGGGACCACTTTCGCCAGATTCTTACAGACTCTGTAGACCTCAAAGTACCTCTGAAAACATGTGGATTTGGGGGACCTCCGGGCTGTTTGTATATATAGTGTGAATGAGCGAGTGAATGAAAGTTGTAAATTGGTATGAATGAGATCATATAGCACAATTACTTATAGCCCAATGAGGCAGATTGTAACTTTATCATAATAAAGTTTTTATAGTAAATTTTAAAAAAATACCGAAATATTAAAATGTTTTAACGAAGAATGACTGACTCAAAATGATGAATATATTACATGTATTGTACTAGCTACAAATAAAGCTTAACTCTTACTATTGTACATCGATGTCTATGTATATATATATATAATATTTTCGTATGTGAGCAGTGGTAAAGCATGGTACGGAAGATTGAAATAGCATCATCCGGCTTCAGGTGCGATTTCCTATTCACAATGGATACAACACAGACATCCTTGAACATGCCTCGATATGTATATTATTGATGCGAATCTTCCTTGTCAAACAGCGATCTAGATGATTCATGGTTTCATTGTCTACTAACTATAATAATAATATCTAAATAAACATAATATCATACAAAAGTTAAATAAAAGTGCAGACAGAACAGAAACCTGCATACCTGCATTAATACATATGGTTGAAATAATATGATTGACCCCCGTTATGGGGAATGTACTGTAAAAGTGGGACAAAGGCCGACAGTCGTCTTTCCATAAACCCCCGTTTTGGATTTGGGCCCATTTCCTCGACTGAAGGCAAGGGTGCCTCATCTGTTTTGGAGTGTAGTTTAAGGGCTGTAGGATTAGACAGTTTACAAGGCTTCGTTTTTTTTTTCCTGTCACGAAAATAAGTGTCAGAAGGGATATGAGATTCAGCAGCTAGGGTGGCCCGAGAATAGTGTGCGTAACCCATTCACAAGAAGGTGTGAAAAGGCATACACGAACACAAGGGCCGTAAAGAAAAAAGACTTTTGAAGAGAGAGAGAGATATGGTCCAAGAAGAAAACATATCGGGACAAGACGGTGGAAAGAACTTCCTTAGCAGCTCTACTGTGCTGAAGACTAGGTCTTGGGCAATTTCCCAGAGTTGGTCTGCTGCTTGATGCGCTGAGGACTGGTCCCGGGCAGACCCGGAGGTTTGAATTGGACTGACATCTTGTATCTTGGAAGCCATCGATTTATGTCAGTAAGAGATAAGTTTTATATTTAAGCTAGTAAGATCACTGTAATCTTCCTATAATTTAAATTCTATCGAAGTACATATTCTTCCAATAAAACATTACTAAATAAGTATAATATAAAAATTTCTATTTTATATAAATGAATCCCTTCCATTTTGATCACCACGTTAATTTATGATGTTACTTTGGGTTTAGATTCAAATTGGGACAAGAGAAAATTATTTGAGTAAAGTATAATTTGAAGTATAAATTCAGGCAAATGCAATTCGCTCAAGAATTATCTGAATCAAATCGGTCAGTAGTTGAATAGTTAGATGGCATCCATATTTAAATATTATAATTATTCAACTAGAGCGTAACACCGTATTGCTTGTGGGTAAAGCAGGTAAATAAATAAACGGATATATGAATCCTTAGAAAAATACATCCCTTATATACATATAGTTTTATGTATTTGGAAACATGGTTGTACTACTTTTAATACATAGTTGTATATCAGATAGATTATTGTATCGATACGCGAGGAATTATCCGTATATACTTAAATAAAAAACCCGCTTGGTGTAGCAATACATTGTTATTAATTCGTACTGAAAAGGTTCGTTTCTTAAAAAATTAATTCAGAATTTTAAATAGAAGAACATCATTTTTTTAGCTTGTACAGACCCCCGGAGTACCAGCCTTTGTCGAAGCATTGGAAGTTCAAAAATATGGCAATTGTATGTTTTTTAATCTCAAAACCGTGAAAAAAACCCACTCGGTAAATTTAAATAGTTTGTGTGAAGTTGAGTACTTGCTCTGGAACCTAAACTGGACATTAAAAATGATACGATTAGCATGGAAAAATGAGGCAAACCGCTTTTTTATTACTGACTCTAGCAACTAGGCTAAAATGAGCAACTTTAGCTGACTTCAGAGTTACAATTATCGCACCGCGTTTCCATTTTTTTGGTAAGTGACTGAGACGGTGGCAACAATTGAATATATTTGCTAATCAGAGAATACTCGTACTCTCAAGACAGATTTTTTTATAGGTATTATTATCAATTTTAAGGAGTTTTATAAGGTCCTGCAATTCATTAGGGAAAGTGAACTCCATTGGAAGCTGAACAGATGTGAAAGGTAACTCCAAATTTTGTTCAAATTCGTTTTCATTGAAGCGGTTTTATCTCCATTTGCGTTCGAGCTGGTGAAACAGGATTTGTAGTACTCAGTGAAAGCATGAGATTTGTCTTGATCACTGGTGAGCAATGAACCGTTTTCTAGTATAAGTGTACTTAATTAGTTGGTAATTTATCGGTATTAAATAAAATGCAATCTTATGGACCTTGGCACCCTGATTAATAATATGTATCATATGTTTTTTGTTTTTTTGAGTAGTAATTGCACAGTCATTAAAATTTAAAGTTTTGCCGTGTTCTAAATGTTTTATTCAGGAGAAAAGAAGGCCCAGACCCCCCCCCCTCGCTTGGTTACAACCTTCACCCACCAACAGGCATGAGAATGTTACCCATGAGTGCCGTCACTGAGCGAGGGTGTAAATTTAACTTTCCTTTTAAGTTACTGCGATGGAGAAATGGTTCCTCCTATGACGTCCACTTTTCCCCTCCACATAGCCCAACCCCCTTGGTGCGTTAAATCTGCAAACATAAGAGCGCACTGGGATGTATATTTGGAAACTATAGACGAAGGCTGAAAGACTGCAACCATCAGGTCGGACCCTACGCACTTCCTCGGAAGCGTAAATAAATGACGCTGAGAGGGACAAAAGACTGACGGAAAAGACAATGGCGAAGACAGACCCTATTCGTGCAATGACAGATGGTGCATCCACTGTTGAGACCTGGAGCTCCTGGAGAGAGTGCCCTATCGTTTGTCAAGATCTCTCTTCGACCATTATTATGTCCAGTCCCTGTCGTGTATCTCAGGGCTGGCTACTGGTGTCTGTTTCCTCCAGGCCGTCACTAATCCCTTACATAAACGCTCCGTGTCTCCCCCATAGTTCACTCACCCTTCTTACCCAAATGTCACAATCAAACGATCATATAAATATAATTGGCAACATGACACGCTAAATCATATCTTTTTTTGAGGTGATATTTTCCCCGGGGTGAGATAAAATTATTACTCCACACTGATTCCGTATTATCTCTACTTGTGGAAAACCCACGTAGTTAACACTGTAAACTCTGTGTCCAGTCCTTGGTGATTAGGTCACATATTTGGAAAATGTATTAGCTGGTTTGTTATAAAATAATTGATCCAATTGTCACTCTCTTTTTGTCTTTTTCATTATTTAAAATAAAAAATCATAATTTTTTCCCTAACAATGAATTATAGTTACGTAATATCTTTATAATAATCACTAATGGAGGCAGGAAGTAGAAAATCATAACTCATGAAATTAATAATATCTAAAGATAAGATCTACGGATGAGTGCGTTTCTATCAATTTTATCTGTATGTTTTTAGATTTTTTGCGTTGTTTTGCCGATAGTACAAAGTAGTGATTTCATGCAGCTTATTTTGCATTCTTGTTGTTCCAGCCCAAACATAATTTTTGTCGGTTTTGAGTTCGAGGTGCCACCTGGTTAGTTGTTCGGGGTAAAAGGAGGAACCGTTTGGGTTCGACCTTGACCCACCTACAGGCAGGCATTGACATCTCCATAGGTGCTGTCACTCAAAGGGGGGAGTAAATTTAACTTTCCCTTTAAGTAACTGCAATGGGAAAATGGTCCTACCTAAATGACAAATGACATTTAGCCCCTTTTGACCTTAAAAGGTTCATTTCTCCTAAAGTATAATAATTTTTTTTGTATTTAGTTCATATTCTAGGAATTTACAATTTTGAAAATGGAACTAAGGCTGTGCATGGAAAAAGGGAAGGGAGGAGATTACGCATATTTCTTGACTTCCAGGAGGAGGGTGATCCACTCAGAGAAAAGGCTTACTGACGGGCCCATTCGATTTTTGAAAAACCTGAAAAATTAATAGTTTATTGAAATAAAACAATATTATTAACAATTAACCTTTTTTTTTATTACATTAGTTTCATCGATCATGGCACGTGTCCCATCTATCCCCAGGAGGGTTCAGAAGATTAAACTGATTGCCGTTATTGCAGTATCTTCGGGATCGGCACAGACAAAACGAAAACTGGAAGAAATACACTTACTGGACGACTGCCCCCCACAAAAAAAAAATTAGGTCGTTAATTAATCAATAAATTTAACTAACCAATTAATGACAAATGTGAATTGTGTGCGTGGTTTGCTTTACATGGGCCATGCCCGGAGATACTACGATACCGGGTCAACCTGCCCGACCCCCATACTTGTCTTGAATCCGCAAACATAGGTCTATGTTTGATTTATTTATTTATTTTTTTTTTTTGTCTAAGCTCTCTAGTTAGAAATTCAGGATGAGGGAAAAATATAGAATATTTTGGTTAATCGGATCCTTATACTAAGAGTACCTGCTTGAAGGTGGTGTGTGAGGATTAAGGGATGTGGGAAGCCTTGGTGGAGGTTGGTTGTTTCGGTACAGTGGTGAGAGTCCACAGGTGGCTGGGCCTAGAGTCCTTCTAGGCATGTAGTGCAGTCTTATTTAGTTGGATAGCAGTGTTGGGTGCCCGTTAGAGGCTTGTTGTTGGCGGGCCTAGTGCCGTGATGTCCACCATTTCCTCTGCTTTACTCAATCTTGTGAGTTGCCATCGTGCCGGTAGCAGTGGTGGTGTCATGTCTTTGAATAGAGGGTTTAGACTGTGTTTCATCGAGTCGAAGAACTTGATGTGTCTTCTTTTGATGACGTCGGTGCTGGTGGGGAGCTCGAAATTTTCGTCCATGTCGGAAGCCTTCATTTCACGAAAGGGGGTATGCCAGAGTGCCGCTCGCAGGATCTTGTTCTGGAAGCTCTGGAGTCGAGTTATGGTGCTGGCATGTAGGAATCTAAAGAGTGTTTGATAACTGCCAGAGGACCTTAATATTTCAAAACTAGCCAACCTATGAAACGTGTAGGTAAAATTGTCTATATTAAAAAACATTCTACGAGTTAAAGGGCTACGGCTAAAATGGTACGCATGTCAATGTTGAGGATTATGACTCTACGTGGATGATATATAGATTCATGATTTCAATCATGTTTTGGTATTGTTCAATGTATTAATTTAATGTCATTAAAAAATAATACCTCTAAGTTATAACTATTTCATCATTTTTTCTATGCAGTGTTGGAATGTATGTTTGTACTAAACGAATTACACACTAGTATATTTGTTTCTACTGAAGACTTGAAACTTTGTATATAACTTTTGAGACTTTAGCCTGTTTAGAAATTCAGCGTTTTTCCCCCCGGCCCTTCATATGATAATATACGATTAACCTTTGCAATTCCGACACCAATAACCTTTGAAGTTTTGTCAGTTTTTTTATACATGTACGTGATCAGAGTACATCTTTGACATCAAAATCTTTCATAAATAGCTTTCACAATGCAGGATGCCATTTTGTAGCCATACTGACAGCAATTGAGGCCTTTAGAATCAAAACCAGTTAATCCATTTTCAGAAATTTTATAGAAAGAGACAATGAACAACCACAATTTCCATAAAAATTCAAATATTGTTTACTATAAAAACTTACTTTTAAACAAATTTCACAAATTTTTTTTCCAAAAGCAACAAAATTGTTTGCCCAAACTCAAATTCCTGGATCGGGTTTGTTTTTTGTCTCTCTTGTGAAATTTCCAAAAATTGTTATAGTGGATTTCGATTCTAAAGGGCTCATTTGTAAGTTTCAAAGTTTTGTTAACGTCATCGATATGCATGGCAGGTAAGTTAATGATTGTCCCCCTTATTTTTAAAAATAGTTATTTACTGAAAGTAGTTGCAATTTTCTTGTATAAAAAGTAGGTCTCACAAATAGAAAAAAAGACCTACAACATTGGTGCCTCAGTTGCTAGATGGCCATTTGGCTACTTGGTCATTACCTCGCAACCATTATTCGATTTTCTATTCTAGATTCTCCATTTCTTAGTTAAGTTATTTAATTATTAATCCCCCCCCCCAATGGTTCAGTGAGCCATGTACTTTGTGTTACATGTATTTTCACTCAAATACACTGTCTGTCTAAAGTTTAAGACCAGAGGACAAAACAAAATATTTATAAACTAAACGTTTTTATAATTTCTTTCAGATATAAAAAACAATATTATACCATTATGACCACACATTACGGAATTGGAAAAAGATAAAATCATTCCACAATCAAATTGAAAAATATTATTGCAATGAAACTAAAAAGTATTGTAATATTTAGGGTGGTTTAAACTTTTGACATTGAAAAGTGAATAGGGTAACGCAAAGCCCCAAAGGGCCGTATTGGAGAAGCCATTTACTTTTATTTGTTTTATCTATCATTTGTTAGCAGTATTGTAAGCATCGATCAATGAAACTTATGCCATTAACAAACTGAGATTGTAAAAAACGTTCATATGAAAGCTGTAACTAGTGAGATATATCAGAAACCGTGCCGACAAGATGAAAGAATACGGTGAGTGCCTGAGATGAAAGTGCAGTTTCCTGTGTAGGATCACACCATTCATCTAAGACAAGGCAAGGGAATGATGAATGGAGCCTGCATTGTGGGATGGGTGTTAAGGGATGTTAATTCGCCATAAAAAAAAAAAAAAAATGTGGGCCTCCTTTTGAAAAATAGACGGCTATTAAGAAGCTAATGAGTTTGGTAGCGGTTGTTCTATCACTCATCAGCTACCTCTACACTTCTCATCTACCGCCTTTTAGAACCTGAAAATTCTCTAGTGTATTTGTTTTTTGGAGCTCTTACACCCGTCACAGTTTTAAAAAGTTACTTGATTTGATTTGATGATAAGGATTGGGAAAAAAAATTCCCGTTACATGGGGACTATTTTTCTTAAGGACAAATATTTATTTAACGTAAAGCGGGCTTTTGGAAGTATCATTCCTCGCTAACAATATGAACATAACTACATTATTTAAAAAATATAATGAAATAAGTTAGATAAAATATACAATGTATATAAACACCGAAATACACAGAATACGCGACACATATTCTTCAAGAATTAAAGCATACAAAATTATGTGAATGTAAACAAAAACAATATGAAAAAAAAATAATAAGAACTTGCTCGAAAAAAAATATATCTACACAAGTCCACAGAAACACTCACCCTTTTTCCCAGCAACCCTTTTTCCACCCTTGTAATAATTGCTGAATTTTCTTTTTTTCATCTCTATTCAATTATGTCTTATGTTACAATATCTAACGGTCTGTTATTTGCAGTCTTGAATTTACATTGTCATATGCTTATCAAATCAATGTTATGAATTTTTTTTGTGTCAGCTAGACATCCCTATTTTATTCCTACGTTTTATTAGGGGACAATGCCCCACATAAAATGTTTTTTTTTTCATTACAAATGTAATGAAATGTGCAATGAAAATTCATTTAAATTAAATATTCTTGTTCAGTTATTTTCTCATTTTTACAATTTAATAATTATTCCAAATCTAGTCAGTCTTTCCATGATCTATTCCAAGTGTTAGTCAGTCCATGCCTCGTTACTACTTGCGTTATAACTGGTCTCAATAGTATGAAAACACAAGAGGTTTTAGTTTTGAATAGTTTAAGTTCTTGTTAAAAAAAGAATAAAAGAAACGAAACATAAACCGGCAGGGATTTAAGTTATTTATTTTTGCTATTTTTGCTATATAATATAGTTATTATATTTGCTATTGATATCCTTTATTTTTATAAAGACTTTTACGCCTCTAAAGTACTCTCTGGCGTTGAAAATCTTTTTTTTACTTCCTCCTAACTCTTATTCTGACAGTGACTGTTACATGGCAACCATCATAACTGTAAATCAGTAATGACTGCATTATGTCAGCGAGCTGAAACGTCAAGGGTTTTTCCAGTATATCACAATTTCTGATTTGTCAAAGGCTAGTTTTGTGATGCAGTGAGTTGACAGTGAGCTGACATTTGACACCATAATCAATATAAATTTAAGCCTTTTCTTTCTCGAAGATCATTTATTTGTGATACCGCCACAGCAACATAATATTTGAAAGAAAAAAGAAAAAAAAAGAATCACTCTCAGATGATAATAGACACCGGAAAGTATTCGGAATCTCAGACTTAGTTGGGATGGGCGATCTGGTAAGAAATTTGAGTTGGCTTGTGACAGAGAGAAATGAATCTATTAATATGATCGCCATAAAGAAAGCATTTGAAAAAAATAAAATTAAAATTAAAAAGCTTTAATTTGTTTATTTTTTTTTCATTTGTGCAACGAATTATTCCGATTAAACAGGCCACTGTACTAAACGTAGACAGGAAAGTCTGTTTTACATCGCCATCTTGTATTCGAAATTGTTTTTCTAGATGTTTTTGATTAATATCTGTATCAAACGTTTCATGGGCTACGTACAATTGAAAAAAAAATTATTTACAAGCAGGAAAATTGAAACAAAAAAAACGGCATCTAGTCACACGTTATGAGTGATGTATTTCATAGTTCATCAAGTATTATATTTATGCGCCCTCTTCTCTGTTTTAATTTTATAACAAGTATTCCTTCTTTTCTTGCTCAAAGCAATGAAAAGTCTTCGTATCATGTTGTGTGAGAGAATCTGGCGAAAAATTGGTGGTATATGTTTGTCTATAAGATGTGCTGTCCGGAGTGAAAGAAAGCCAGAGAGAAGAGGAAGGAGAAAAGTGTGAAATATGGGTAACGACCTCCCTCCCCAATTCTCCTAAGATCAACACCGTATACGTTCCGAACTCGTAGAATTCTTCTGACCATTGACGTACCATTGACCCCTAAACATGTTTTTTTTACGCATCCCTTCCGAAATGTACAAATAAATCTAGGATGTGAAACAAGTCTCAATTTTCGCCCACATGATTATCTTAACCAAAGGTAGTCACTGTAATCCAAGAAAACCGTTGAATGTATCTCCTAATTTCGGGTAGAGGGCCCATTAGATTCTCAGTCACTATCTCAGAGCATAAAGGCATACATGGGTACGGATCCACAAAAGAAGATGAAGGCCTGTCTTTACCTCCGGAACTATGAATTTTCGAGGTAATAACGGCCGATTCTGGAACGTAATCCCGCTGATTTATTAATCCCAAAGAAAAATAATAGTGGCAGGTCCGGGCAGGACTGATACGTCTGACACTACATATCATTGTGGTCTAGAGTACGCCCTTCCGGAAGATGCATAAATTATTGGTTGATAAACGACTGACGTGGCTATGCGATAAACAAATATGAGGCGTAACAGATCTGAATGGTCATAAAAAAAAAATCCTCTGGGATATTAATGGCGGAAAAAATGGTCGGTTCTGTTGAGCCCATATGGGCTTGTAACGGACCGATCGAGGTCGCCGCTTCCGCTTCCGGTAGCACCTGGTGTCGGCAAACATGGCCGCCTATCTGACACTTTACAATTTATCAAAGAAGATGGGGTCAATAAGAGAATAAACAACAGATACACTGGAAGTAAGCCGTTTAAGAAACAAAACACACACAAGAGAAGTATCTAATGGACTTTCTCATGAGAGAGTAAATGTGATGTAAATATGAATGAGATCACTCAAAATTAACCTTATCATAGCTTATTATAAATATTTAAGTGATATATAAATAAACAACGGTAGTTAATATAAATAAACAAGTGATTTCTAAGTATAATAAAAAAAAGGCAAAAAAAAAGGGTACAACCCAATTGAAAGCATACATCCTTAAGATTAAAAAAAAAATGTTTATTTCAAGATAAGAGTCACCTTTCACCCAATATGTACAATCCACTTGGTGTCAATGTCTGGTTAGAACAGGACTTAATAACGCATTCTGCTTAATCAATGTGTTCAATATAAGACAACACTTAGTAAACAGGAGAAGCACATTGGTTGAAAACTGACTTTTTCGAGAAAAAAAATAATGTCAGGCTCGATTAGTAAGCTTTAGAAAAATAGTTATTACATTATAATATTCTGAATTACATTTTCTTTAAGATATCTACTCTTTCAAAAGTTTTCTACCATTTATTTTGTACTAGAATTATTTATTGAAAATTTCAGTTGTTCACTTATTTCCTCAAAACAGACCATGTAACATTTATACTGCTACGTTCGGCGAACGGTGGGTTTCTTTTATTTATATGGATAACTCTTCTCTTATCGATACACTATGTCTATCTGATACACAACTGTATCCGAATAGATAAAACTCTAAGGCAATAAATAAAGGATGTATCTTTTCTAAGGATACGTATATTCGTTTATCTATTTACTTGACTTACCCACAAACTAGTTGATTAATTAGAATATTTAAGTTTTAGGGATGCCACCTAACTATTCAACTACTGACAGATTTGATTCCTCAAATCTTGAGCGTATAGCATTAGCATAAAGCTGTACAAAATTATCGTTTACTTAAATATTTAATTCACTTACTGTTGCTCCCAATTGCCAAAAGTAATTTACCTTAATAAATTAACGTGGTGATCAAAATGGAACGAATTCAATGATAAAATAGAACTTACTAGACACAGTGTTTTATTTACCAAAACAAATAAATATTAAAATGTTTTAACGAAGAATGACTGATTTACTTTTAATCAAAATGATGAACAGATCACATATATTTTACTAGCTACATATACAGCTTAAATCTTACAATTGTACATCGATGTCTCCAATCTGATGTAGAAGCCAATGTGAAAGTCAAAAGCAATTGTATGAAGTATGTCTGACCACTTTTATCATGATCCCTTTCTGAAATTGCTGGAGACTCTAAGCTGTATTGTCAATCAAGAGAGTATATAGCGGGACACCGTACAGCAGAGCTGGCATAAATGGGACACAATTATATATCATCAGTTTGAGACGAAGCGACAGGTTGGGTGAAGTTAGCAAGTGCGAAAGGCGGTAAGACCTGTGTCGTACTTTTTCTATTTTATTACTAAAATGAGTAGAGAATTGGAGATGCCTGTCCATTTTTATACCCAGATAGTACATTGAGAAAGTCGGTGAGCTCTCTTGCTCTCCTATAGTGTATGATTTTGGCAAAGCTTTTTTACCCTTGTGGAGGGAGATTACGCAATCGGTCTTCCCAGCATTTACACTGATGTTCAACATACCCAGTCACTGATTACGTTTACAAACTGACTCGACCTGTGTAAAAGCTCTTTGGCACTCATGCTGCTGCTGTAAACCACAATATCGTCGGTGAAAGTTCAGCCCAACTCTGGGCCCAACGTATAAATGTTCTCGTTATGGAACGTATTTCTGACCCTTCAATAGAAGGGTGTTTTTTTTATGGCCCTTTGTGGTCATGTATGCCTTTTCACACCATCTGACGAGTATATAGCGCACAGGCTAATTACATACTAACCAACCTACTAAGCACATAAGACCACCCAACAGATGGGGTAGGTTCATAGGTCGGCCTACATCTAAAGAGGGTTTTATGGCATGCCGTCAGTCGGCATACTACACTCCCCATGTCGGGGGTTGAACATATAACAATACATAAGGGCGATGCTATTAGTTTAAAAAAACTAGAACAAGGCAATTAAGCAATCATGTTTTCGTAACAGGATAGTAATTACTGATGCGGGTATTTAGATTTCTATAGGAAATGTTAGTTTAAAGTAGACCAACTTCCTTGGGAAGTCATCTCTTCTCTTCAAGCTGGGGGGCGGGGGGGGAAGAAATGAGTTGATCCACCAGAACAAAAACCTTGACCCATATGGTGTAGAAAATATTTATCTAGACCTAGACTGAGAGTTAGCAGTTATTTAATCGCCTGAGTCATAGAAGAGAAATAGCTCCGAAACCAGATGCACTGCCCATCTCTAGCAGCTTGACACGGAATATTTTCAACAGCGAACGAGTGAGGAAATATACGGACCAGAATATAACTAAAATATCGAACACTTATGTCAGTGAACAATACCTGACAATAGACGAAACTGTCTTTAAGAAATATAATATTGGGTAACGATTTACAATAGAAGGCGTACCGGTGAAGAAATATATGACAGGTTGGCTTTTCACGGTTGGAAAATCTACTAAGGGTGCCCGCTGTTATGAAAGGTCGTGGCAGGAGCTCAGCAATGTAACGTAATAATTGACGATGGCTAACAAGGGGGTTGGTTATCCTGACCGGTCGACCTGACCCCCTTGTTAGATTTACGACGTGCAATCAAGTCGTTAAAAGGGTTGAAGGAGCTACCTTCATCATTAGGGCGGCTGGTAGGAGGTATTCTATTATACGGGATTGGAACGGTGTTTTATGGCATAGCTTCCTCGAAGTGGGTTCTCAAAGCTGACGAGGCCTGACAGAAAGACCCGCACCCAAGCCTATTTATGTTACTTAAGAAAAAAAAAACGTGACCTACAGTTACGGCACTTAACTGTCACCCGATTGATTTATAAGGCATTAAAAAGATATTTCCTCGTAAAAGAAGAAGTGTGTAACTAGGCTGAAATATATAGATCTGGGAAAGACTACTATGTATGTTTCTCGGGCAGTAGTTTCCATAAATGTGTGACTCATTCTCTACATTTTTTTTTTTAATATAATAAAAACCAATCTCATATTTATGAAAAAAAATAAACTGACCGAGGAACAATAAGTCTACCGTTATAACAGACATAGCATAGTTAAAAATTATTATGTGGGGCTGGGGTGCCTCTTGGTTCTGAGAAACATAGGCTCTGCTCTGGTCCTTGTACTATTTCGGGCTCCCCAAAATGAGTTTGGATAACAAACGACCTGAGGGTTTTACTTCAAAATTAATCCCCCAAAACTAACTCCATTATCCCCCAGATAGCTTTGTGGGTTAGACTGCTACCTATTGGACCTGGCATGAATGTTCGGGCCCTTAGGCAGTAAATAAGTTTTTATTAAACTTAATTTTTTTGTTTGAGAGGGTTTATTTTTTTATGATCGTAATCATTTTTAAATTATAAATTTATTTTCTTTCATTTTCTGATTGTTTCGGCTGGAGACAATTAGTATATAAATATTGTATACATGGACATATATTTGAGATTAAAACTTTAAAAGTAAGTTATTACTCATCCCTTCCAAGTTCAAAAAATTCCATAGTAACCTATCCAACCACCCTAATTCCCTAGTCATTGCACTGCACCACTCATCCTTATAATCCTCCTCGGAGATTAAAATGGCAGTGGCCTCGTGATCTGCTATAACTAAGTGTCAGTGGGAGTCCTGGCAATGTCCAGTTTCTCTAATCATGTCCTGAGCGTCTGTGGCTCTCGCGCTCTTGGTCAGCCTCCGCTGGCTCTTATCCAGTGACGCGGCTGACTTAAAAGCGTAGGGGACTTCCCAAGACTCCGCTGCCTCCTTCGCATACGAGGGAGGTGACAATCATGTGGATGGGGGGCCTCTGGGCTGTTTGTAAATATTGTATGAATGAGCGAGTGAATGATGTTGTAAATATGGTATGAATGATAACATTTATCACAATTACTTATTGCCTAATAAAGAAGGCAGATTGTAATTTTATCTTAATAAATTGTTGTTGACTCAAAAAAAAAAAAAAAAAAAAAAAGTAAGTTATGAAATGTAGTTATTTTATTTCTCTTTAACAGAAATTTTCATTTTGATACATCGTATGTTGATCATCAACATACGTAGGAAATAGTTTGAAGGATTATACAGCTCGAGGAAGTAAATAAACACGTCTTAACACGTATAAGAGAACAAGGCTTTAGGCCTAGCCTGGATTAGTCAGTGATGAAGATAACTCCATACCGGACGGTTCCCCTGCGGACACGAAGTCGCTGTTCCTACAACTTTGAACTTCTCGGCCTATCTGCCTGTTTATCTCTCCGTGCGAATCGCCGCCCTGCGGTTAACTATCCGAACATCACCGCCCTGCGGCTGACTATCTAAACATCCAGTGTATCGTGACTATAAACTTTTTCGTAATTTTTATACGTTAATTATACTAACAATTTTTATACTAGTTATACTAATATTCAGGCCTGGTTAAGTTGCTGATCAGTAATTTATTTTTGTTTTTTAATAAAATTAATTGTTATTTCTTTAATTTTTTTGACTTTGTTTATTGCATATGCCTTACTGTTGGCAAGTTTGTGAGCTAGCCGACACAATCAAACATCCAGCTTCTCATGACGTAACCGGCGCAATTTTCTGGCGTTTGGGGACTTTTTAATTTTTAAGAGCTTTTAATGAAATTAGTTACAAAAATAGCAAACCTTATTCATGGATTTCTTTACAACACCGTATTTTCTTCAAAGACAAACTAGAAAATCCTTGAAGACCTTGATCGTTTTCTATATTCTTAAGTACGTTGGCCGATAAAAGGCAAAGTGGGAATCAGCAGCTATGGTGGCCCGAGAATAGTGTGTGTAACCCATTCTTAAGGAGGTGTAACAAGCATACTTGAACACAAACGGTCATAAGAGAGGAGAGAGAGAGAGATCCTTCCTGGAAAGGACTTGGTCTTGAGTAATTTCCCGAAGCGGGGCTGCTTCTTGCTGTGCTGAGGACTAGTCTCGGGCAGACGTCTCTCTGAGACGGTGAGGTTTTGTCTTGGACTCACATCTTTGGATCTCACACGTACCAAAGTGGGTAGTGAAATGGAGATACCTATCCATTTTTATATCCAATTAGTACATTACGAAACCCGGTATGTTACCCCCATTAATACGGTTGTCTATGACCTGTCATTCTGCCATTGTGTTGACCAACAGAAAGAAAGGTTTTCAAATGTTTTGCATTCATTCCTTGTATATTGTTCTTTCCATTGCCATCCTTGAAACTACACATTGTATTGCTTTTAGGAAGTCAGTTCTTCGGCCTGACTCTTTGAACAATTAGTTCTCACCCAAACATTCCAAAGCTCTGTATTGTAGTTTTCCTTTAGTATAATGGAACATCCGACATATTTTCTTCTATTTTGCTTTCAGAGAATACCTTTACGTTTGGTGTTTCGTGTAATGTGACGACGGTTAGACATCCAACTTCAGGTAACAGGTTAGAGCAGGGGTGGCCAATCTTTTGCGGGCGTGGTTCCACAAACTGGGGAGGGTTCACATTAAGTTGTTCACATTATGTTCTCTGATTGTTAGGGTACAATAATGTGAACAACTCAATATTCAAGGAATCTATTATAACAAACCAGAGTATCAGAAACGCGAATGAACCAATGTCTTTAAAATCAAATCGTGCCAGCTTGTATAAGATTGTATATACAATGTAAAGCTTGTAATTGTTTTGTATTTACCAACTCTTCAATGTTGGGGGACTCCGCCGTCAACTATGTCAACTATAGTCAACTGACACCATGTTGTCAACTTTTATAAACGATCGCTCGATAATTGAAGCCAATCGACAAGCATATCGGAAAGCTAAATCGTGTAACAAAGGGAACTCTTGGTTTTAACTGCTAAAACTCCATATAAATGGTAGTTCGATTTTAGTTATAATATCAGCATACTTCGATGGGAAAACAACGTAGTTTTGTAGATCAATAATTCACTCTTTTCATTCCAGGACAGTAATGATATAGTTTCGTGTATTTTATGTGAAGGGTTTGATAAAAATACCACAAAAGAATTTTCGTCCATCAAAGCCATAAAATCTGGTTTTGAAGGATTGGACTAGAAATGAAAATTTGATTTTATATTTTCAGGCTTCAATCTGACTCGCGTGTTCTTGCAACGGAATGCAATAGAAATGAAACGGTCGCTTTTCAAAAAGATCTATCACATAGAGAGCAAGCTTTGAGTCGTACGATACAACATAAGATATCATTATTGGTAAATGAGTAGATTTACCTCGCACAGGAATGTTCAACAAGTTTAGATGTGCAGTCATGTCACAGAAAAAGAGAGATCCCAAAGCCATTCACGTCTCCAAGGAAGGGAGAGACGTGAGAGGTTCTTCATTTTCTTTTAGATAAATTGTGACAACACTTTGTAGTTTCTAGATCCTTTACAAAAACGTTTCTCTTGAGAGCCAACGAACATCGCGATAATACTAGATCCATACTAAGAAATAGTAGTTCTCGTATATCATTTGTATATATAATCTCTTTTTGGAATATTTATTGGAATTTCCTGTGATTTAGGACACTAGCCCGTATTTCATTGGTCAGGCAATCACTGGGTTTTGTACAGAAGAGAATTCCAGATGTATCTTCCTTTTACTCCAAATTGGATTTTTTAGGCGCTGGAACATTTCCACCATAGATCAAACACGCTGGTTTTGGTTCGTTTGCAGCCGTAAACAGACACCGTTCTTCAAAATCCCTGTTGAACAATCTCGTTTCAATGTTCCATCCATACTCCAGCTAGCTCTTTTCCATAAAAGGGCCACAAACGGGATGGAGATTCCTTAAAGGATGGAGCATGGATACGCTACGTAGTACTAAAATTCATATTAGGTACTATAACTCTACTCAAAAACTTCATTAATCGTTAGCGGGTACCTACTGATACAGAGAAAGAATCTTTATTATGCTTAAATTTAATCTGCCTTATTGGACAATAAGTAATTGCGATCAATGTTCTCGTTCATGCCATATCTACAGTTCTTCATTTACTCGCTCATTCATACCGTTAGAGAAAGAAATGAGCTGAGAAATGAACTGAGAAGACAAACAAGTGCATGTTGGTTTTTAGAAAATATAAGAAGATGCGTACCTTCTGTCTTTTACCACCTGGACCATATGAACCGAGCGGTCAAAAATAGCGGTTTTATCAAAGCACCCCTACCCTTTAAGCGATTGCCAAAACTTGCCAATTTTCATATATGTTTATCGAATCACACGTTTGTGGTCTCCTATTATGTGCCAAATTACCAGTCATTTCATTAATTTGGATTTCTAAACATTAATAATTATATTAAACATCCGGGTAAAAGGTGATGTCCTAGGCGTTAAAAATCTTTCAGGAGAATTAGGGGGATTTATGGGCTATGTGTTTATCCTTATATTATACCCATATTTACTGTAAATACTGTAGGCATGAAAGGTTAATTTTGATGTTGTAAAAATGTTGTGAATGACACCTCTTATTATAATTACTATTAGGGAGGATTAGGGGCAGAAGGAAATCAATTTCTTTAGCGATATTTATTTTGTAGTCTTGGAGTATAGAGTGAACAAGTCCTAAAGATTCAGAAGCCAACTCTGAAAGGAGCTCCTTCATCAGGTGCCTGGTACTTTGTCAACACTAGTTGACCAGTGAAGCCTCAGAAGGGGTCTATAGAAGCAATGGAGCCTTCCCTATCACGTTGGTACAAACCTGGTCAGCAGTGGGTGGCCGGCCTGCAACAATGGGGCAGGTAGCGATGTGTTCACTCAGCTGTCTGCGCTCAGCCTCTTCAAAGTCGGCTGTCTCATCTTTCTGCATTATATCTCTTGTACTGTCTCCACTGATCTCCAAGATAACCCTCTCTCCCCCTCTCTCTCTATCTCTCTCCAGCCTCTTACAAATCACTATGGAAATGAAGTCTCTTCTCCATGCTAAAGCCCCATGTGTTTTGTTCTCTCACTAAACGCTTGTAGTAGAAATTTCACGTGCTGGGCTGACGCATTGATCTCAACTCGAGGAGGCTAATACAATTTCATTTAATGGCAATATATATAATTTCAGTGGTTGTAATCGGATGGATATCTGTTTAGGGGGTCAAAATAAAGATGTTAGATTTTCTACAGATGCATTTATGTCCTCATCAGGTCCTTAAATGAGGTGATGGAACTAATATGTGAATAGATTATGGCACATCTTTTGGAGCACAACTCAAACTTCTCATATCTCACTTAAATATCAAGCCATCTAGGGGCTTGATGAAGAAATTCATAGCATGTCTAATCATCGTCCGTCCATCGACTTGATGGAACAACATTCTTTTATCAAACTAAGCCGAAATCCCAACTAAATTCACCACTAATTATAAACTCACAATTTAAAATGTAATGGTGTATCTGAAGATCAGTTATTTTGTCTATATTGGTCAAAGTTGGTCAAAGGGTAAATTGGAGATTCTCTCAAGATTGCCGGAGGCCTCATCTGTCATTGCAGCGATAGGGTTTGCCCTCAGGTCCGCCGGTGGCCTTCGGTGGTCTCCATCAGTCTCTGTCCAACACTTCCCATTTATTAACGCTTCCGAAGAAGTGCGAGGGTCTGACGCGCAGGTTACAGTTTTCAGCCTTGATCCTATGTTCACGCATTTAACGCTCCTTTGGGGGTCCGACTTTGGGGCAAATGGAGGAGCCACCCCGAGAGTCATTTGATGAACCGTATCCCCGGTGTGGCTACTTTAAAGGGAAGAGGCATTCAAGCCCCGACTGAGTGACGTTTAGCACCTACGGAAGGAGCCTATCGCAATAATTAGGTATTTCACTGGAGGAAAGACAAGAATATTAAATTAAATTAAAGAATATTGAAATCAATTCAAATTAGAGACATATAGAGATAATATTCATATCAATGAAATTGAAGGATTATTATTCGGAAGATCATTCATTAACGGTGATCATTCGGGCTATCTTAGCACATAGTGGAGTGGCTAGCGTAGCTTATGATATAAAGGCTCTGGGTTCAAACCGCTTTACGTAAGTAAGTTATTCTCATTTCTAAGAATAGGGTAGTTTAGGTAAAATCCATTCAGCCTTTTAATTTTCAAAATTTCATTCTTTCACTCAGTTGTTAAAATGATTAATTATATATTTTTATTTTGTACACTACCTATCAGTTCTGTTTAAAATGTAGTAATGAATTTTACTTTCATGGCAATCCTATCTTACCGATATAAAATAATTTTTCTCTTTGGTTTTCATGTTGGAGTAAATTGATTTTGTATTGCCCAAAATAAAGATTTATTTATGAGAACAGCTACCAAAATAATAATTTATAAAAATGGCGTCAGCAAGGATGAGTAGATAATTTTTGGTAGTAAAGCAACCATTTAGGAGATTGTTATGATTTAGGTGTTCAAATCGGGTATTATAGTTATCTGCAACTATAGTTTCAATGTCAAAAACATGCGTAGCTAATTATATATGTTGAACTGATAAACATGGGACTCTCCTACAACTCTCCTACAAAACGAATGAATTCCTTTCCTTAGTTGGTGAACAGAGAAGTTTAAAAAATGAATTAAATATGGTTTATAAATTTTATTAATTTACTTAATAACTCATCCAATAATCCAATCAGGGATTGTTTGAGGCATAATTTTAAACAGTGGGGAATATTTAGTAATGTGTCGTTTGAAAATCAAAAATGTTTTAATTGATCATTAGAATTAATGTTAAATAAAAAATTTCTTAAAATTTAATTTACACATTTTTAATTTGAGAATAAACCATTTTTTTAGGTTATTGTAACCTTTACGTTTTTACTAACGTCTATTCATGTCACTTTGAGTTACTTGCTCAACCTAGAAAAATTAAATTTTAGGTTTGATTCCATGAACTTATCACATGAAAAATACTTCTAATCTCCTGTAACATCATTAAGCGTCGCTAGTAAATTAATTATGCTGTTAGGCTGTCACCAAGGGGGTCTTTGCTGACCTAGCGCAAGTGGTGGAGAACGAAATAAACCTGTGGCCTAGTCGGTGGCCAACTTAATTAATGTTCGTTTATTGATCTGACTCCATAAGATCCTAGTGTTCTCCAACAGTACTCCATCTCCAGGAGAACAGGTACAGGGTAGGTATTATAGGTAGTTTACGTGGTCTTGAAATGACCACGAGCTTACTCGGTATATGAGGTTACTTCTTCCATGCAAGGTCTCCGCCCGGAAGCTAGTCAGAGATCCGGCCTCCGTAGCCACCGTCATAAGAAAAGCCTGATCCTTCCTGTGGACCGTCCCCAAAAACAGTGAGAGGCAGTCTCTTACCCCTTTCTTATTTAAACAGCACTCCTCCCCACTTTCTGTTTGAACTGCGATGGTGGTTTATAATTTGACCAGCTCCAAAGGAAAGAAAGTTTTTTCCTAATATCTCTTTCATTTTAAAGGTATTATTAACAGATCCTTATATCAAAGTGGCTGGCCCGAGGCTACACCAATCTGATAAGTATATTACATCGCCATCTCTGCTTGCTTTCAACACTTACTCTAGACGGAAGGTTGACGTTCTACACACACCTGCAGAATAAGTTGAAAAGAGTACGTAGGACTTACTACTCTCTCCAGCATCTCATCTCAAGCCCGGCTATATCCCTGAGGCTGAAACTGTAAATATATAAGAGCGTCCTGTGCCCAGCTCTACTGTTTGGGACACCACTCTTCGAATTCCTACACACTGGCACAATAACTTGACTCTAGAGCTTCCAGAACAAAATCCTGCGCACGGCACTATGGCATACCCCCTTTCGTGATATGAAGGTGCCTGACATCCACGAAACGTTCGAAGTCCCCACCATCACCGAAAACATCCAAAGAAGACACATCAAGTTCTTTGACTCGATGAAACATAGCCAAAACCCTCTATTCCAAGACATGACACCCCCACCACTACCGGCAAGATGGCAACTCTCAAGATCTGGTAAAGCAGACCAAATGGTGGACATCACGGCCACCAACACAAGCCTCTAACGGGCACCCAACACTGCTATCCATCTAAATAAGACTGCACTACATGCCTAGAGGGACTCTAGACCCAGCCACCAGTGGACTCTCACCACTGTACCGCACCAATCAACCTCTACCAAGGCTTCCCACACTCCTTAATTCCCTCACACCACCGTCAAGCAGGTACTCCTAGTACAAGGATCCGCTCAACCCAAATATTCCTTTATTTTTCCCTCATCCTTAATCTTATAATTAGAGAGCTAAAAAAAAAAAAATAAAGTTACATGTTAGGGTATGCACATATTTTAAGTATAAACATTTTTCTATCATAGTGATTAGAGTGTAAAATTGAATAGCTTAACCTCCTAATTGATAATATATAATTTGTGTCTATATGTTAAAAACTATAAATACAAAACGTCAGTCCTGTTCACTACTGTTTCAATTAGAATAGCGAGATTTTGAAGTTAGTTACATTTGATACCCTAATCATTAAGTAACAATAATATTTTCCTATTATATCTAAATTTAAAGTCAACGACCGATTAAAAATATGTATTATGTATCGGGACTTTAAAGGACTATAATTTCAAAAGGTCATCGTTAAAGCATTATTTTCTGCAAGCCCAGCTTCACGTAAAGGGGTAATATTTTGCACGGGTTTTATTTCTTGCCTAAAGATCCAAAAACTACAAGAAACCCCACGGAAAATAATGAAGGGGTTTTAATTAATCAATTTATGTATAATATAAAACAAGTATGTCTATGTTATATATTCAATTAACACAATCACAGTTTTAAATTATTTTCACCCTATTCATATTCGGTAGGAAATCAAATACAAAAACTCGACATTCTGATTAATAATTTGAAATATTTGTATTTGATTTTATTTTTTAATAATTGAGTCCCCCATTTCGGCTTTAAAACATATAATTGAAAATCACTTAAGGGTTTAATAACAGTTTATTTCAGCTTATCGTTAAACAAATAAAATAAAAGGCAGCTTACTGTCATCAGATCTTTTAGTTAACGACTAAAAAGACGGGAAAGACAATTCTGAAGAGATTTTAACTTATAATTGTAAATCTGTCAAAATATTGATGTTTTTAACCAACATAACCTATGTGAGCACTCCCTATATAAACGCGACTTATACTTTCATGGGTGCTAACAACAATGATAACAAATTATGTTATGATTATCTACCACCAAATAATTACAAAAAATTTGAGCCTTTTGCAAAATTTAAAGCTTTTTCGGTTAATAGTTTAATAGAAGCGGTACATTATTTTATACTAGGGTTTCTTCGCTTGTTTTACCCGCCCGTCGACACCTACCTGGGTCCGACACCTGAACAAAAGGGCAGTATACAACACCCCCAGATCGATAATTTTTTGGTTACCCCGGTCGTAAACATGACTTTTGAAAAGAGTTTCCTGCTTTGTTTTCGGTTGGTATAGAGATGATTAAGAAAAGCTTAGGCCCAATAGCTGGCTCTCCATGATTGCGTCGCCTCCAATCCACGCCCCTTGGCCACGCCCCCTCCCCCTACTCCTCTCCCCACACTCGCATCGTTCAAATCCAAATAGCCATCTCTGCTCGTCTACAGCCCATCACAACATGAAAAAAACATTTATCACTCAAATAATTGATAATATTCTAAAGTTTTATTCTTACTAAATCATCCTCAAATTCATTGTTTTTCATTAGTATTAAGAAAGGTTTAAATTTTAACGTACAGATGAAATATGCTATATTTAAAGGGATGTATTTGTTTGGATATTCGTTTTGAGTAAGTTAATAGAAATTCATCATTGGAAAACTTTCGTGTATTTACATAAGACAATAAATAAAGCACTCTAGTTTTCTTGAAAATTGTAAGTGTGGCAACGATAATTTACTAAAAAGTGTAGTGCGTATTGCTTCAACAGGGAAAAGGACACATAACAACATTCATTTTGTCTTTAAGGACCACCATGAATTAGTTAATAGGCTGCGATTCTCGGCAAATGAAGGGTTATTTTATATATATATTAAATGTATGTAATATATCCCAATTTATCCAAATATAGATAATGCAGAGAAATAATTATATAAAAGCAATGTATCTTTCCTTTAATACATATATCTTTCTTTTACTTACTTTATCTTCACATCCACGCTTGTACGCTCCAGTCGAATAATTAAAATATTTTATTTAATGGGATGCCATTTGATTATTCTACTTGATTTTATTTCTCTATCAAATTAAGAGCGTACAGCATCGGCGTAAAATGACAATAAAATATGATAAATTGACGAATATCTTATTTAATACTGCCCCAATTACTTTCAATCCAAAGGATAAATTTATCTCGTAATTTAAACGTGGCGGTCAATGGAAGGAATTTTTTCAGTAAAACTAGAAAATACAATATATGTTTTCATTCAAAATAGTTGAAATAAAATTATGTTCGTAATCCACGCACAATAAGACTTAAATTACCCAATTTTTGTAGCATTCGGACAATATGAAACTGTTTTTACTAAAAAAGTGATTAGTCAAAACATTGAGTACTCCCAATTAAAAAAATATATCGCCATTTAAAACCACACTAAACAGTTTATAGTAATGTCTAATCTGACTTACGACTGGAAAACATATCCACTGCTTTACCACAAAGCAACAAATTAAGTAAAACCACAGAAATTTCAGTACAAAGTATCCAAAAATTTTGTAAGCAATTTATATCTCGTATAAGTTATCTATTCGTACTTAAATGGTGGTTTTCTTCATTGATTAAGAATTTAATAGAATATCTACGAGTTTATCACTAGAATATCACAAAAGTTGATACTCAAATAGACATAATTTGATTTGTAGGTCGTAGAGTACGTGGCTGAAGAGTGGTGAAGCAGTGGTTCATAATGCAGGGGACGGCAGAATAAAAATAATTCGAATTTTTTTTAATAGTTATACGGGGGGAAGAAAATGATAAACTTACTAAAAGAGCAATATCTGTATTAAAGGTTTGTATATTTGTATCTTGGTGGTATTAGTAATTATTAATATTTAAGAGCTATTGGAAAGATCGTCCCCACGTTCAGGCCAACTCGGCCGGTGGAGCCTCTAGATTCCGGGAGGTGGTCCTAGGTTTGAGTCCACCCTGTATATTTCTTTCTTCTGCTTTTCATGATGACATTTGGAACTCTACAAAAATATCGTAAATGGTGATGTTTTCAGGGAGTTGAAGAGAAAAGTCAACGAAATGAGATTTTTAATAAATATGCACTCCTTCTGGTCTACCGACAATTTATTTTACCAAAATACGAGGGCTTTTAGTGGCTTTACCAACTCTAGATTAAAACTCTAGATTAAAATAAATGAACGGTGTTATGTTATATGGATTATGTCCCGACTTGTAATCCGGCCGTTCCTCATCTCCCATACTGAAGTTTTTACTGCACTATTTAAGTATAAGTTACTGTATTTCAAAAAAATGTACTTAAAAAAAAACAACGTATTCTTGGTATGATACTCATTATTGAAGTTCTGAGTCTTATCATAGCGGACTGAGAAGTGATTTTGAAAATTTTCAGGGGCTTTGTGACCAACAGGTCATGCGTTTCAAAGCGTTACTGAATGGTTGGTGTGGGACGAGCTATACTGTTACTTAAGCTGCCATAACTGATGAACACACTTTTGATTTCTTAGTTGTAGTTTGCTTTTAGGCTAAATTAATGTAATAGGTAAGTATGCTGCTAGTATAAATTAAAAAATATTTAATCGCTCATAGAAAAAACAATCAAATAATAGTTACAATGATTTATGATGATTCATAAGGTGAGGCCCATCACTTTTTAAACATGTGTAGACATTGAATGTATAATGTGCATTATACCTTTGTAACAATCACAAATCACGGGGTAAAATTGTATGAATTGTAGGCAAGCTACAGGACATATAATATTGACCGATTGTAAATAGATTCATTTATACAGATCTATATTGAATTCCATATTTTTTAATTACAAGGGGATATGAAGGGGAAAAAATACTATGATTTATTGAATTAGCCAACGTTCCCCACGCCTTTGAATCTTTTTTATTGATTGTTTAAATGGTGAAAATCGGTAAGAAACTTTTTTTTCCAACTACCGTTTTTGTGGGGTTAAAGCCTACAAGGCAGTCATTTAATGAACAATTTTTAAGGGGCATCGTGGTGTTTTACCAGTATTTATTAAACGTATATGAGAAATACCATAATTATTGTTTGTGGTATGTTATGTAATGCATGTGACAATGTTTTCAAGCAATGCCACGGCCTCCTGACAGCAAGGATCAGTGGCCTACGCAGAATTTTGTTTGGGGGGGGGGGATTTAATCATAGGAAGGCTGGTAAGCTCTGCTGATTACGACTGATCAATTTATTCTATTTGAAATTTACGTTGTTTAATGCTTTATTATTTCATAAATTGATTGTTACTTGTTGTTTATTTCAAGTACTGTTCAAAATACAAACCTTACAATAATAATAAGTGACTAAATTTTTTAGGTAGACATTGTTGTAGAATTATGTTTAGTATTAAGAGAAAATTTCTGACATCGTTTTCTTTAAATGTCTTTATTTTCTGAAAATCATTGCAGTTGGGATTTTCTTTGACATAGATTGTCAAAAGTAAATTGTAAGAGTAAAAGACATTCTATGCGATACTAGGTTGCCCTTCTGTAAAAAACAATGTTTATCCCCCCCCCCCCATTCCTAGATCCCTCCTCAGAGACTGAAGTGGAAGTGACCCTATGATAATTTGTAAACATTTAGTCACAAGTAGATCTGGTTGGGGATCTGGAGGGGAGAGGAGACCCTTTTCCCCTCGTGTCCAGAGCGTCTGTGACTCTCACGCTCCCCTCTCGGCAGGATTAGCGAAGGGGATCTCCCAAATCCTTGCCACATCCTCCAAGCGAAATACTGTAGGTGAATTTGGAGATCTCTGGTCTATGCATATACACATAGACGTATGCATTTATATAGCAAATGCGGTACGCATGTAAATTTTCAAATATTCTGTCTGCAATCTTTTATAATAATTATTTACCGCCCTTCTAGGGCCTATTGTAGAATTCTTCAAATAATGATCTATTAAAAAAATAAAGAAGTTAATTAACTGTTGTATATTTTCATCCCATACGTAGAATATTTTTGCAAATAAAGAATAATAAAAATATTCTTATGTGACTATATAATGTATGTATAAAGTATTCATTGAATTAAGGATAAATTTTAATTAAGGAAATAATAAGAAAAAACTAGATGCTAGTAGAAACATGTCTTCAAAATACAGCATGCCCTAAGTCCTAATGTTTGGCTAATTTATCGAAGTTACTTCACATGACTTAACAGTAAGTGTAATATGTTATGCTTTTCGTCATATATTCATAAATTTGAATATTATTCAACAATAATAAGCTGTTAAATAAAGATCCTTATTGTTTATTGTAGTTATCAAATCAAACATTATAAACAATGTTATAATGGATGAAGACCAATCAGTAATTATTAAGCACAGTCAAAATGACACTCAAGTACATTCTCCCCTTGTCTAATATGAGGAATGAAACTCAAATTTTGATACGATTTGATTCTATATTTGGTATGGCCTCGTACCATATTGTAAGCTTTGAATCACATAAGGGTATCCCTAGACGGATTAGGGCCAGTCTGTTACATGCCCCTGTATACAGACGTTCTCAGGTAAGAACTGGAGAAATCCTAACACATCACGGATCAGTGAACTTTTTTCGCCAGGTTCTGTACCGGACCTCGTCCTAAAGAAGACGAAGAAACAATCGGAAGACCACCCAGTGCAGTAGCGGAGCTATCGACGTCGGGTTATTGGCATGTGTGCCGGATCGGGAGCGGGGAAATCAATAATGACCAGAAGGGTTTTTTTCCCCTCCGTGGTGAGCCGTACCGGAGTGGGCTGTTGGAGGAGTACGCAGAAGAAGTGATGACAGCCCGCTGGTTAGCACAGTTAGGGTTAGCAAATATTTGGAGGGGCCTTCAGTCGAATCAGTTCCGCTCGTCCGGCTATATGGTGAAAAACCTTCCGGCGCTTTCTTGTCATCGGCTAAAACCTTCACACGAAAGCATGGGAAAAGTGAATCTTATCGTCGGTCATTCTGTGAGCTTTCTGTGTCAGATCAACAGAAAATAATCTGCCTGACAGAATCTTCGAGCATGTACATGTGTAAAGTTTAGCTACACTTCTACCTGCTCCACATAACCTGTTATTTTCGTTTCTGTGATTCGCTGAGTTATGTTGTTTCACTTACTTTGTTGAAAGGACGTGTAATTCAATTCTTTTACAGGCATGTTTATTATGTTTCCATTTGTATTTGTACTATTGCATCATTATCGTGTAATAATAATATTTGTACTTTACAGAATTAAGTCAGGTTGAAAAAAGTATCTTAGGCTTTTATGTTCCTATTGTTGACGTGAAGTGCCTTTATCGATAAGACAAAACAAAGTTTTTGTTTGTCTATAGATTTTCAATCAATTAGGCTCTCAAGGATTACACTTTCATTTTAATGTTTTTTTTATAATTCCTTTATTACACGAAAAATTTAATTTAAACAAGAAATAGATTCTAGAACAATTGTATCTATCTACAAAATGGCACTACGTGCTCATTAGATTTACTGCGGCCTGGCTACATTTTCTACATTTCTTGTGTGGATAAACAATCATTTCCTATTACAATCTGATGTACACAATGTATGGTTTTGTACAATTTAAAAGGTCACTATGCCACATGTAGGAGCTCATGAAAAACTGCTTTGTATCTCATTTGTGTGCTTATACGTCCTGGAAGTGAAATCGTGTTTTTTTGTTTTTCGTTAGAGGTAATATTTTTATTCCTTTGTACATGTCCTCATTATATGCAATAGTTGCCAGACGCCAGAGCGCCTCTAAGCTAAAAATAAAAAACTAAAATACAATTAATACACAAAAATAAAATATCCACCGGAAAGCAATACAAAAAAAAGCCTACAGCTAAAAAACTACTTTCTAGAGACTCTTTAAGAATAAAATGAATGTCTTTATGTATCTTGTTCCTGGTTATATTTCTTATTCTCAGTAAGCTTGAGTGCGTAGCGATTTCTAATCTTAAACTTATTAAGTGCGTGAAAACATCTATTAAACCATAGGTGATAGGGAATGTACTAGCTGCGTACAGTTATTTTAACGCAATGCACATACCTGGGCAAGTCTCTTATATTAAATGATAGCTACACTTTACTATATTGATTAACTGTAAAATTTCAAGAAACGGTAACTATAATATTGAGAAGTGCATCATCATCGACGGCTCATTTTTGCTGTAAAAGGCCACATGCTGCATCGAGCGCCTGCTGTTCACTGTAAAAGTACTCTAATCGAGTTATCCACGCTACGGTTCGACAAAAGCTATGCAAAGGGTCACACCTTTTGGCTCAATAGGTCGCTGCCAAGCTTCACTCTTTCCATATTTTCACAGGAGTATATGGCCGCATTCAATAGTACCGTTGCGTAAGCAGGCAACAAAAATATATATATGGTCTGAACAATGGATAGATATGTACAAATAAATACGAACGTTGCTTGCACTTTGCCTAAATCTACTGCAACTAAGCACAGTTCTAACTGCTTTCTGAGAGAATACAATCAATCAGCAAGTAGTACCATAACTTTACAAAACAATCTCTTCAAACTCTACAGAACAGAATAATTCGGCTAGCACAGTATTTGAAATTTTATTCACAACTGGGAATACCACTGTCACGTGACAGCAAATAGAAAAGCTTATTCTCATACACATAACAAACTAATATAGTTAGCAACTTTTTCAGGGGAATGCAGAAATTTATATGAATTATTTTATTTTTCACATTTAAATTTTTCTCAATTAAATTTCTGAAAGTACTCATTGTATTGGACTAAATTGTTTTATATCCACACTAAATGGGTAATAAATGTTAATAGCTTAGAAAAACCCACTCAAATTTAAAACGAGCTATCCAGTCAATGTGCCAGCAGCGCAACCAACAGGCCCAGCTTCTGTATATCCGGATATCCTTTTACTTGACAACTTATATATATTACATAGTATACATTACTATATACAGTTTTTGTTTACCTTTCTCATTTTTTCATAAATATGTTTAGTGATCGAATTAGAAAAATATGATCTATTATGATAATTCTATATTTATTATAATCATAGCCATAACTATATTAATATAGTATATTACATTATCTACCATTTGTACATACATTGTCTTTAAAGCAGGCAGGATAACGCCTGTCCCTATATGTTGATTATGTTATTTGAACAAAAATCATCTTTTACTTTTCCGTGAACCGAAGTTCTTGCCAGCCCAAAATATTTTCACCAACTCCCCCAGTGATCCTGGCTCTCACTTAGGAGAGTAAAATTCTCTAAGTTTGGACCTAATTTTATCATAAATAACGTTCCTAGAGGGCAATTCTTACAATGCACAGTCAAGGGGTTCTTACTTATATTTTGCAATTTTCTTAGTATATCAACTTCCCAGTTTTAATCGTTAATGTACAATTAATAAAACAATTTTATTTTTCACCTCGTGATACGAACGAAGGTCTTTAAAGTCATTCACGAAGGGAAACGATGCCTCAACAATTAAACAGCCTACGGCAGGGAACGTTCCAATTGTAAAAATTTAAACTGCTTTGGACGGTACAAAAATAGATCTCTTGAAAGAGTGCACTAAAAACAAACGAAAGATTGTCCGAGATGCGTGACCAATATGGGACGGTGCTAGCCAAAAGTTGGCCGGGCGTTACTAAAGCTGTACCTAATCGGAAATCCGAACGTCTGCCAACAGCCGGTCGACGATCTCCCAATGAGTCATTCTGGGTCTCTCCTCTGGTCATGTTAACTGGGCTAGTACATCTACAAGGCGTAGTCTTTAATAAGGCAAGTGTTTGATTTCACTCAACAAGCGGTTGGGTTCCTGGTTTGAAACTCTTATAGTTCAACCCGCGAGTTTGTCTTGGTCTGGTATCTATAAGCCATATATTCAAACTGATACATGAAATCCTGACGCATGTTCCCATTATTGCAAATTATGAAAACTATCTCCATAAAATATGATTCAAATGTTATTAATTAATTATTTTGTTTTTAAAAAAATCTATAATTTTAAGTCAAATGACAAATTAAAAAATCCCAGCAAATTTATTAACTAAATAAAATTAATATTCTTCAGCAATACCTATACAAATAGTCACTGGCACTGAGTTCGCAATATCAACCTGTGTTTTTTATCCAGGCTAGATATGTTTAATATTAGTTCCAATTTATGTTCCTTCGCACTGTGGAGAAAAGATGTATTATAAAATGCTAGTTATAATTATAAGGAAAAACTTCAAAAATCACGAAAGTGTATTTTGGTCTCACATAAATATGATTCATCAAGATTACATAAATGTTTACCGCAAGAGCTATCTTTATGCCTATTGTCTGTATACAATTTTATTAATCATAAAAACTTTTTCAGATGTATTATAAAATGCTAGTTATAATTTCCATCAAGGAAAAACTTCCAAAATTTCGGGTTAAAAACTCAAGGCACGTTGATTTTTTTTAACTCTATCAAAGTCCTACAACGATAGCTCCTGCTTCTTTCGTTAAGATATGTAATTTTTCCATAAGCAGGTTTATAATACAGATGATTGGCGTATTGATTTTACAACAGTCTATGACAGCATTGGGCCTTACTGTAAAGTGGAACGTTCTGCTCTCAAATTGTTTCTCCTCCCGTCTAACTATTCATCGCAAATTCATTTCCGGAGCTGTCATTTGTATTATCAGTCAATAGTGATAGCATTAAAAAGTGCAAAGTAAACATAAAATATATGAATATTCCATATATTTCATAAGGCCTACCAAATCATGTATAAGGTTAAGTCGTCTTATTTATTATATCCTTGAAGCCTAGTTTGATGGTAGACGCAGTCAAATGCTGCTAATCTGGTTCCAGATCACTGAAGAATACTTTATGTTAGGTTATATATAAGAATAAATTGGAATAAATTCATAGAGGATTTCCCCCCTAAAACTGCACTTGAGAATCCACGATGATATTTAATTAATGATCTTTACATTCGGATTAATGGTGTGAGTTTAGTGGGCTTTAGTAACAAAAACTCAATAAAGCTGTTTTGAAAATTGTGTTTTGATGTTGTTTTTTTACCTCAGTTTGGAATGATTTTTTTTTTTTTAAAGGTAATATTATGCAAGGAAGTTGGGTTGGGTCGCTTTCTTTATAAATTCTTGAGCTAATATGGCTCACTTTCAATCAACTCTGTAGGTTTTTCCCATCATTATCGTAACTTCGCTAGTTGCATACCGTCTAACTAATAAACGTATTAGGTAAACAAGAATATTGCAAAGATACTAGTATTATTTCAATTACCAAAGTATTAGTAATTTTTAATAGCTAAAATACGAACAAAATCAGCTTGTAGGGCGTTAAAAATTGCATTCCTATTGTTTATTCACAATTGTTTCCCAATTTTTACCTGATATTTTCACTTCGTTTTAGCAACTTACATATAGTTACCTCATATAAACCGACATCTCCTGACCCAGCAGGAACAAACGAGACAGTTGTAAGAGATATCAGACGTCATCAACACTCATTCGTCGGCAGACTATCAATAAGGTTAATGATGAAGGGCTGTTGGTCGAGGGGTGCCTAATTATTCGACTCGCCTGAAGAGGGCCTGAAGACACATGGGCTAAATCGTCTGTTGTGGCAGGCCACCGGATCCACTTCCTCCACTGCCTCATCAATCTGACAAGTTACACCACTAATAACGGGCCTAGTATTTATAGAGCGTGCCCTCTCCTGTGTGAAGGGTCTAGGGCAAGCTGGGCAACCCATTTGTCCTTTCCGCTTCTATTGGCTCAGATTTTCATGGTTACGCGCCCTTACAGCTTCCAAATATGATCTTGTATTTCGGAGCGGAGCACTTAATAATTTCTAGAGGAACAGCCGTGATCAGGTTAGTAGGAAACGAAACGAAGACATCGCACGAGACACCACTGTACAGAATTAGATTAAGGAATTAGTTTTAAATACGAGCATCGGCACATGTCAGAAAGGAGAGAAGGGATTTTGTAATAAGATGGAGATTAACATAATCTTTAGTATATAACATTAATAATAGGTGATTATAATTAAAATAAAGTGTAGGCAACCCTTTGCTTTTTGTTATAAGAGTAGGTGAAATGTAAACGGCACAACTATTCTTTTATCAATAATTATAAGTTAATAATCATAGTTTAATGCATGATGGGTAAATAACTGAGGAGATAATAAATCCGGTATAAAGTAATTATCCAAGGTGCGTTGAGCATTGCTGTTGACCCAACTACTGCGCAGCACAGCCACAATTGACAATTCACAACAGTCAAGACTATTAATGCAGAAGGGATGACTGGTTGAGCCGTACAAAGTTCAGTTTTGAGTTGCAGATTTTGAAGATTTCGATTTTTTAATTTAATGGTTGGCAGAATAAATGATACGCCTTTATTATTATATAATACGTTTTTGATACTTCCTTTTATTTCGGTTGTTGAGATCCAACTTCAAGGAGAAAAGGTTGAATATTTGTCGAATTTTAAAAAACCTTAACAAGGTGTTTAACGGAAGCATTTTTAAATAAAATAGGGGAAAATATTTGAAGTGAAATATACAAGATACTTTGTAAGAGCAATCAATAGCAATTGGGAAAAATCTGAAAAATTATACAACTTCCAAGTCTGTACATGATATAGAGCCGGTTTGATATTATTTCGGGATACCATAAACATAAGCTACCTTAGTAGTAATAAAAAATATTAAAAGCATAAATGAGGTATTAATCCAAGCTCTAATTCCCACAATGAGAGGAGGGATCTTATTGTGAATTGAAAAATAACGGAATAAAAAAATGAAACAATTCAATTGAAATATATTTTCAAAATAAGCAAATAAAACCAATCAATCGGTAACAGACTAAATGGATTAATTGATGTTTTAAAAAAAACCATAATAGAAAGTTTCTAAACGCGAAAAAACGGACCTTTTGTTAATGGTTCGATATTTATTGCTTGGTCATCTAAAACAATGATTTTTTTTTTCTAAATATTTTCCATTGTTAACCATTTTTTAAACGAAAGAAAAGCCTCTGGATTTTTCATTGTTATCAATTGTAAATTAACTACGTACGATTTTCTTCTCTAAAGTACCTTAAATAACTTCAGTTTCTGCCTAAAAGATTTGATGATTTTTTTTAATTTAATTTTAAACATAGGTCAGAGAAATCTAATCGGATAATTATTTACTCTTTCTATTTTAATATTTTGGTTCTTAGGTTTATAAGAGCATAGGATAAAAAATTAACAGCTTGTATTTTTGGTTTTGTAAAAAAACAATGTTGACAAAGGTATAAAAAAATGTTGATTTTACAGCATTGACGACTGTATTGTACAGTAAATTATTTTGTCTCTAACTAATAACCATTTATTTGTATTTTATATAACCATTATACTTTATATTTTAAATTTAATTATTACTCCCCTAACAATGAACTTTAGGATGCTCAGTAATATTTTACATCGTATAAGTGTGCAGCAGAGCAGAAGACATACGCGCTATTAAAACCTTTTACTGTTATGAAATCTCTAAGAACATTATTAATAAATGACCCTGACTTATTTTTTATGTCTTTATCATAATTATCCCGTAATTAGAATCATAAATCTATTATAGTTGCAAGTAAACTCTCATATAAGTAAGTCTATCAAGAGCTGCCTGTCATAATCTTGCAAATGCTTATTATTAATAGTTTAAGTGCTTTTCGTAATTGCAATTTGTCAAAGAGCCTTGTCGTATTTATTTTAATTAGAAGACGTTTAAGTATCCTACTCATGATAATAATAATATATATATTTTTTCAAAGTAAATGTTTAAATAATACAGACAAACACGTCAAAACGTTGTCCGTTAATACATTTGATGAAAACCTAACACTCATTCATCGTCCTAGCCTGATTTACCAACACTACTTTATAAAACCCCTGCCAGCAATGAACTCACAGAACAGCTATTAGTTTTGGTCCTAGGGCATATTGAGATCGAAGGAAACGGCACATGAAACTACAAAAATATCAATGGATTTTGCAATAATTCAGCTTTACAGTCAAAGACTGACAGAATAATACAAAAAAATACCTAATCAAAATCTCACAAATGTCCCGGGTGGGATATGCCATGCTATTACAACAAGGTCCCGATAATCGGACATCGAGTTACTTGACGCCGAAGCAAAACCTCAATTAGCCCCCTTTAAGACATCTCTACGGCACCCCAGCAGAATACAGAGCCATTCTCCATTCACTCCAGAATCCGGGTATTCTTAGAGTACTTGATCATCAAGTCTTTACGAAACTTGAATCAGAGCACTGTTATCTTCAAATTCATTAAAATCACCGTGAAACAGTCATCAACAGGCACTCACTTGTATTGAAAACGTTTCATGATGTCGAGCTTAGTAGTAAAAGTTACATTGGTTGGAGTTCCAGGATATGGCGTGCTTTAAGAAAACAAAAATAGCTGCACAAATATTTTCAATAACTTACTTCACCATATACCATATACGAGTGACCTTCAATTACCAAATCAGAATTTTCACAAATCCCACGGATGACATCGTATCGTACCAATCACCCATCGAGCGAAATTATTGTAAAAATTTCATGTTAACTCCCTTGAAAATTATATCCCATTCAATAGCCCATATTGTCCATATTCACTATGCTTGAGTGAATTGGAAACACTTTCAATATTTGAAGTGTCTTTTTTACTTACAGTTGGTATAAAACGTAAATTTGCAAACGAAATAGATGTTATTGGGTACGTCCATACACGGATTTATGAATTTCCAAATGAAGGTTTTGTACGTCTTTTGCAGATTTCCAATAAAACGAAGATTAGCTTTCAATTACTTCCAGACGAGTGTTTAATCATTTGACGAGCTTGGGCTAACAATTACCGGCAGGATTAATTCTTAGATGAGGCCCTCCATCACTCCATCACTACCGTTACCACCTTAATTCCCTACTGGATAGGCAACCATGAACTGCTAAGAGATCTCATGTGCTGGTGCGCCATCCTTCGGCGTAGGAGGGAGTGGTAGGAAAAGATGAGCGCATGATGGGTGTTCTGCGCCGCAACGACGCCTATGTATACACTACTCCGTAGGATGCTACGTACTTTAAGTACCTACGGACCGCAGTGGAAAAACCTGAGTGCACCGGACCTTACATCTAGTCTTTTCCGGTTCCTTATCTCCCTTCAACTTAACTATTTGTAATCTGCCGTTATTGTTCATTTTATTTATTGTTTCATTTCCTATTTTAATATATCAAAGCAATCTTTCACGCTCTTTTCTCCCATGCAATAATTCCTATATTTTGTATTAAATCTTATGATATTGGCTCGTTAGATTCGGTTCGTTCGGCTAGACATTGACATTCTCAGGGGCTACTGTCCCAGAGAGTTGTGTTTTTTCATTGATTCATTGACTCATTCATACTATGAAGTGTGGTTTTTTGGTCGACAACAGAGGATTGAAGGGGTTGAGACTGGTAGCGTTCATTCGAGGACCTCCTTCCCACTCCTGCCAGCCGACAAACAGGACTAAATGACAAATTAGACAGTTTACAAGACGATGCGGCACCACTTGTGGCCAGTGTGGCGGCCCCTTTGACACATTAGACTGTAGATGCCGGCCGCGCGATGGCTGCTGACACGTGTGAGCTGCAGGTGAGCTTCTCGCCCCGTTTCACTTATCCGATTTCATATTCAAGTTCTCACGCTTTTTTTTTTATAAAGCTCCTGCGACAATGTCCGACCTGTTGCTGCCCTCGAGCGTTTCGTCCTGGCCAATACCAGATTTATTGGTTTTATGGTTTAATTGATGGTTGTGGGTTAGCAGCCTATACTGTCACTCTCAAGTGTCATTCTGATGTATTGGATGATAAAAGCGCTTGTGAAATATAAAAAAAAACTTGTGCGAAGACAAAATGAGGTGTAATTTATTTGATGAGATTTATTGGTTGGTATTTTATATGTTATCATAATGTATGCATTAAACTAAATTATACGCCAGGCTTCCAGTAATTAGTTCCGAGCCTCGCAATTGTTTGTTATAATCTATGTTACATTAGAATTAGTTTTCTAAAAACAGTATCTTCCAAAAAAAATGTTTTTATTTATTTGACATCAGTAGACGTTCCACTTATTCAGGCATCCTCAGCACTACAATTCCTAAATACAAGAAACATAAATTTACATATATTGAAGACATTACATACTTAATTCAATAAGAGCATTGGAAACAATAAATAGTCTAAAACAACAAACCTGGGAACAATATTATCTCTTAACTTTTATTATTCCACTTTTACATATAGAGAATTGGTTACCTTACTTAAAGAATAAACCAAAATTATTAAATTGTAAATCAATATAACGTTAATAAATTAGACCTGCTAAAACAAAAAATATTTTACAAAGCTAAGGTATATGAAAAGCAGATTTGAATAATTTAGAATGGAAAACATAAACAGCATATTTTATAATAAAAACAAACTCTAATGCGTTATGGGAGGTAATATAACTTTGGAAGAAATATCAACCCATATCTCACTAAAATTAGCAAGTCTAATTCTGAGGATTGTAGTCTGAATCGCCGGCTGTAGGTGTAGTGTCAATAATAAAAGATAATTTGGAAGAGACTTCAACTTCTTATTGAAAACAAAAACGTTCAAATAAATCCATTTAATGGCCACCAGTATATAGACAGACGGACAAACTATAATTGTTTTGAACTAATTCTTCTCCCCTTACTGTTAGGCCAATACTTTGAGTACTCTCTGTAGTTAATTTGTTTATTTTTCCGATCCTTATGTATTTCCATTTAGGGTATAATAACCCTCCTGACCTATTGAGAGACAAACACTTCTACAATAAAATTTACTGTCCGTCTGGGGATTCAAACACAAATCCTTCGTATCATGAAGCAATCATGCAAACAGTTATATTACATAAGACCCCCTAGAAATATTAATATTCATACTAGTAGATTCAATGTTCAACTATCTCAACATTTCAAATCAATGATCACTTTTATTTGCCGTTCTATTTTCACCAACTTAAATTTTGTTATCAGTTACTTGAACGAGAAACTGTCTTGTATAAATGGTGTTTTTGTATGGCAAATATTTTAATTATGTACAATTTCCGTTATTTTTTTGAAAAGGCAATTATCAGCAACTGAAATGTTCCAAAGAAATTTTTTTTTGACAGAACACAAGCTCGGAGACATGATGGGACCTTTGAGTGACTGAAATGTTTCCATTCCTTACTATTGACTATTATTTACAATAATTTTGTAAAGAAAAATAACTATAGAAAACAAGAGACAGATCACCGCAACGATATTCCAAACTAGAATAGAAGTCTGGGGGAGTGACAATTCTTCCATCCTTACCTTATCTATATTATCTATATTCTTCTTGATTATTCTTGATCAACCGTACACATCACCATCTCCACATCCGAAATTCAACACAACCTCCTACCTGAACGTCCATTCCCATCTCCCTAGCCATCCTAATCCACATAATGTACTATAATCCCATCTCATCCCCGCCAACCTAGAGTGACAACCAACTTGCTACCTCTTCCAAACAAACTGGCAGTTTATTTATAGTGAGCTTTATAAAGTGGTGATGACTAGAGTGACAAGTTAATTGGTTTTGGCTAATGAATCTTTTTCCTCCAAAAAGGACCAAGACGTTAAAAACTGAAGATCTAAGCACTGCTGGAAATACTATGTATTATTGAGAGTGTGTAAAAATTTCAATAGAGATGTATATAAGCAAATCTTACTCGGTGTTTCTCATGTTTTAAGTAGTGTTTTGATTCATTCCGATCAGCTATTATTTACAATATAGATTAAGAGAAAAATGAGTCGTTAAGGCTAAATAATCTTTAATACGAATATTTTTTTTTTTTAAATCTGCATGAACTTTGGATAATCCAGTCAGTGGATAGTCCAATCACATTTATTTGCCAGGTATAGTTGGAGTATTAGCTGGCCCGAAAAAAATGAGAATGCTTCGGAACCGTTTGAAGTGGGCCGCCCCTGGTAGCTCAACAAAAAGGGGATCACCACATCAACCCCGTTTGCGGTGCGGTAACTCGGAAAAAGAACAGAGTCCCCGTGGGCGGTCCCTTTGGCCTAATAGAGCTCCTCAGGTCAACACCGCTTCGGTCTGTCTGTCCGTTCGGGCGGGGAATTATCTAGCTGCTGGGTCATAATGAGCCATATATCTTGCCGTCGCTGGCTGTAGGCAAACATCTGTGCGCTGTGTAATTTGTACTGCAAACTATCCCTACCTGTCAGCAACTCCTCCGTCGGCCACTTTGTTGGTGAGGATCTACTTTCAAATGGTACGACGGTACTGGACAATCCTCTTTTCGATAGTCGGTAGTAAAAAGGACAAATCTACCTGACATTTCAAAGGGATTGTTACGCGGTGGCCTACCCTATTATTGAATTAGAACTAATATTAAGTGATAGAATTTGCGAGGTGAAAACTAGATTGCACTTTTCTCTTCATCTTTATCCGGAGCCGTTGAATGAAATCTGGTTGGAGACGCTAGCTGAGGACATTCCCTTTGATGTTGCACATCAATGTGAAAACATCCATGTGAAATAGTTAGGAGGACTTTAATAAGTAGCTGGTAAAATAATAATAACTATAAAGCATATTGTAAAATTCCAGTCTATATATACAGAAATTCCTTTCTTGACCTCCACGGTAATTTATTTAAACAAATTTATATTTATTTGGCAATTGGGACAAATAGTAAGTTGGTTGAATTTATATTGAGTAACTTATAATTTTGTATACCTTTACGCAAATGCGATATGCTTAGGATTTGATAGAGGAATCGGAACTGTCTGAACTTGCATAGTTTAATCCCTATTTAATTAAATATTTTAACTATTCAATTAGAGCGTAGCGGCGTGGTGTTGCGGGTAATGATAAATGTATCCTCAGAAAAGATACATATACATATATGCATACATTTACAGATATATACATTTTGTGTATTCAGATACAGTTATCAGGTATATTTTGTGTTAATTTCATTTCAAGGCAATAACTGAGTTATATAACTCAGCTGGTAATAACTGGAAGCAGTGGGTGTCCTTCATTACCTTTTTATTTCGACCAAAAGTATCGTAAGTATTAGGGTTCAATATATTTTTCGTCCAGAGGTAATATTCAGCTACATTCTGATCGTTTCTGCCAATGGACAGCATATTCCAAATATAAAAAATAATATGTATAGTATAATATAAATAGTTGATAAGAAGATTTTCCAATGTGCGGATTTGTTTATCATGGATTTGAAAAATCTTGAAGGTAATAAGGTTCTGGACAGTTGGCTCATGAAGTTCTCTGTGAAAGGCTGAGAGGGAGCCTTCAAATCTCACATATTAACAATACATTTCTAAATAATACGAAAGTAGATTTTTTTTTCACTTCGATTCATGTTTACTCCTATTCCATCTGTTTATGTTTTACCTTGAATTTGAAACTTTTATGTGGTAACATATTCGAGCATAACTGAACATCCGACACCTGTTCATTCCTATTTACTATCGATGGTGTCGCAGCTTCACCTGAAAGCATTGAGTATCAGATGAGATGGGATAGGTTCATTTCAAAATAGACGGGATCAAAAGCACGTGGATGCAGGCACTTCAGTCAGCCCTAGCAGCCGTTATTTACAACCTGCCGGTTGTGGCTAATTTCATTGGTTCCAATCCCTTCTTCCTCGTCGCTGTGCCAACGACTTGCATTCGTCTTGTCTTCACATGATGTTTCATTATCATGTTTTTCAGTCAATACGTTCATGACTCAGTGGTTATAATACGAATAAGTTTCAAGCGCTGAGGAACTCTCAGTTCATGATCAACTGAATGACCGACCAAGGCGTTCTATTTCCTTTCCCAAAAAAAAAAAAGCCGACAACCTTCCTTGGAGTGAATTAAACTATTATAAGTAAAAGAACAATAAATCCGGTGATATTGTTATTAGTTTCTAAACATTTATAATTAATGGTTAAAAAAATACTGATCTTCATTTTATCCCTTAAACGATCTCAACAACTGAAAATTATTTATTAAAAAAAAAAATAGCACAGAAATTTACTATTAATTGAGGTTAGGTGTAGGGCCTTACACAAGGGTTTCGTTATCGTAATGAAAATAAATTAATCTACATTTTTAATTACAATCGTAATAATAGTCCATAGAAGTTGCAAGGCAAACCATAATGATTACACCCCCCTCCTTAACCTAGTATTAATATTTTTTTAAGTTAAATTTATATACAAATAAAAATTTACCTGTGATTAGCTCCTTGTACTGCATTGTATGCAGTTTATGACATAATTACTAGTCTGATTAACGTAAAAAAATTATACATTGAAAAGGGGACCAGGTGATGGGCCTCACCTTCGGACTACATAAGGGGCTTAAAACTATCCTGAAACAAATCTTACATACTAACTTAAACCTAGAGCGCATCATAAGGACGTCGCGACAATTTTTTTTATATCAATTACCTGCCATATTTGACTTAATATGACAGGAAACCCTTTATTTTTTAAATACAAATAATTTATTGATGATTTCCCCACCATTATTTTTCTTGGGGTAACTTTTATTTAAGAATAAACGTTTGATGACCGGTTTAGTATAATTATATAATCTACTTAAGCCCCAACGTATATGACATGTTATAAATCAAGGGTTCGAGAACCTTTATAGAATATGATAGAAAATATTGATTAAAGAAAAGATAAATCCTTCAAACAGAAGCTTGTGTTTGATTCATATTTATAATAATTAAGACAGTCATTACTCCTGTTGTCTACACTCTTAAGAGCTGTATACACAGCTCATACGAGCGTTTGAACAGCAAAACAACAAGCCGATTTTGATTGAACCATTACCAAAATGTGATCCCGGGAGTTGTTTAGTTGTCTGTATAATTGGCGAACAGGTCTTTCATCCACCTGTCTGCCTGTGTGTATGTTCAACGATATCGTTAGTCAAAATGATTCAATTAAACAGAAATTAAAGAAGTGTATTCCACATAACTATAAAATACACTAAACAACTAGATTAGGCTCGGACTTAATATTTTTATAAAGGTATCTGGTAATGGTACTGACTATACTGAGGACATTATTTCGGAGGCTGTTGTCCAATTCGCACCAGAAGTTGGGGATGAATGGAGGTTGGAGATATTAAGGCCACATAAAGAAAGAATTGTTTCCCGAAACCTGGAAAACGCTTCAATCCTGATTCTCCACGCTTAAGTAACCAGGATGTAGTCCAGATCTAAAATTGAAAAGCCTTTTGGTTACCTATGGGATGAGTTGTCAAGACGAATAAAGAGACGTCCAACTTTACCAAATTCACTTCAGGAGCTAAGCGTTGTCCTAACGGAAGAATACGAAAATACTCCTCAGGAATTTATTCAAAACCATGGGTCAAATGGCCCATCAAATGCAAGCCGTGATAAACGCAAGAGGCAGAAACGCACACTATTTTGTCATTTTCAAATTAAATAATAGAAATTCATTTTTTTAGATACTAATAGTTTTTATTTATTATGGGAAAGTTGCACAGTGCGTACAATATTTTTTTTTTGGAAAGAACGAATAGTATTTGTTTTATCTGACATTAAATTATAAACATACTATTATAAGTTCCTCATCTCCCTTGAAGAGGTAAAAACAGAGCACTTAATACCTAACGATTGGGTAAAAAGTCAAAACGATTCACAGACAGGCTGAGAGCTAGCGGTCTATACATTTCATAGCCGATCGTGGGTGGGGGTGTTCACACCTGCCACCTCAACACCTTGACGGGGGCAGAAGATACGACAAAAAAAAAGAAAAGAAAAGAAAAACAAAATACAATAAAAAAAGAAGTGGGGAAGAGATAGTGTAACAAAGGCGAAGATCGAGGCTGTTTTTCAGTCAGATCCTAATTACTTGGGCCTATTGTATAGCGACTCGGCTTCGAAACAAGCCTAGATCGGTTCCGCTTCCGAAAGCACTAATCATATTTCTCTCTTTCTCTACCTCGCACATAACGTCTTTAATTATCTCCCTTCTTCTTCTTCTGAGGGGTGGTGCTACTGCACAGTTTCACCCCGCCGGCAACCGACACGCTGGAACTGAAAACAAATAACGTCATTTGATTCGGGATGGCTTTTACCCATTGGCTTCAGCGAGCCGGCGCAGAGCAAGTGATTATTTACCTCCAGGGGGTGCCATTTCGATAAGTAAATTTATTTTTCTTATAGAAAAATAAAGGACTGAGCAACCAATATTAAAAAAAACACTGAAAGAATGTTGATTATAATTATATAATTCAATATTAACATCCTAATTATATAATGTATGTTACTATTATGCAGTCGTACATACCAGAGTTTTTTTATTTTTATTTTAATGTGTAAATGTAATTATCGCTTTTGCATTTACATATTTATGTGTGAATACCAAATCGATAATTAGTGCTTTGATTAATGTTCATTTCTATGGGTCATAGTCCCAGAATAATAAAGATATTAAAAAAGATTATTCGCAGATATGAGGGGGGGGGGTCGCCAAAGGAGGGGTTATAGCCAGAAGTTTGGGATAATGGATATAATGGACCTTGGTTATACGTAGAATTTGTTAAAAACATTTAATTCAGTTTAGGAATTAGTTTGTGCAAAATTAGATTTTTTTATGAATTTCATTGATACGATGAGTGTTTTTTTCACTCATAATCACTATTTTTATCCTCGGCCAAATTAGTCAATGCTAAAACGAAAATACACTCAAAATTGCTCAGAATATTTATTTCTTACATAAATTTTCTCAGAAACTCAAACTGGCAACTTTAGAAATTAATTAAAACAAGAAGCACTACGCCATCTCATTACCGATACAGTACCCACAAATAGTGATAAAATGTTAAAATTGAATCACGCGGAACAAGCGAAACACAGCAAAACGTAAGATGCAAAAATATCTAGACATTTCAATGCACTTACGAATTACAATGAATAATATTAACTAAATAATAGCCAAAGTAAATAGGACGAAAATTACGTAAATAGAAAAAAACGTGTTTACATAACCGTACATACTAAAATAGGCGACAAAAAATTATTTTGCTGTAGAACGGTGATATTTTTTATCAATACAAAACTATAAAGTAACCGCCTTTTTTTATAAACTTATTATTGGATGGTTTAAATTTTACAACCGAACTAGAATATCAATCAATTCTGGTCAAATGCCACTGCTTAAATATTGTTCTTGTCTGATATCAAACCACACTAATTGTTTATAGACCAGTGGATGGAAACTAAGCAGTTCCAGAAAATATTGAAATATATAACATTCTTGAATGATGGTAAGGAGCCCATTTGGTAGAAGGGGTTTAACAAGTCGCATAACAATATTGCAACTTAACTACAGGCTGAGGGTATAGTTTAATCTAGCTGTTGCAAATAAAGCCTGAATATATGCGACAGTTTGTGGTATTATTAACTATCTAAAGACAATCTAAGGAAATATTCTTTACTTTAATGTTCTTAACTATGGAAGAGCTTCCTTTCTTTTATGGGCGCTCAAGTGGGTGAGACATAGTCACTATTGTATACACTATGCAAATGATTAGGATGCTATCAGTCAAGATGTCGATGAAATATGATGAGGAAACGTCAACTCGAAATAGGGTTTGATTTGACACAAACCCTACTTTCTGTACAATAAGTATATCGAATACTTATGTCCAATGCTCTCGCTAATCGAACCTTTCTAAATAGATGACTGTATGTTGAATAGAAACAAAGAGTACGAGTACCATGGTTATCGGTTATAGATTATTTTAAACTATAAACTGCTAGATTAAATTATACCTTGAGCCTGTAGTTAAGTTGAAGTGTTGTTATGCGACTTGTTAAACCCCTTCTACCAAATGGGCTCCTTACCATCATTCAAGAATGTGTTATATATTTCGATATTTTCTGAGCTCGAAATATTATGATTTTTTTTCAACACCTTTCCGATTCCTTCTATTATCCTTAAAGTTGCTTGGACGTGTAGTATAAGTTCTGAATACGATATTAATTCTCATATATGATACCATGATACACAGGTGGTCTGAAAAGTTTCCGACCTCAACATGAAGATGATGATAAAAGCTTTGTTAGGTCGGAAACTTTTCAGACCACCCTCCTACATGTTATTTTGGAGTTGTTTTTTTTTTTGAGACAAATTGTTGTGCTTGCCAGTTTTCTTCCTGGATAAGAATACTGTTTTTTTTTTGTTTTGTCATATTGATTAACTCACAACCCTCTGCTTGTGACTGCAGCAATCACTAAATAAACATTTTTAAAAAAAATAGTAAGAAAGCGATGGTTAGCAGCGGTTAACAAATATGCTTCAAGCATGTAGGTATCTGTAATAATTATTATTGTACTTTGATAATAAAAATAACTATATTCCTACTCTTTTAGGCACATGGCGTCTGACAAAAAAACTAGCACTTGCGCCTTCCTTCAAGCCATTGTTTTTTTTTATTTTTCTATGTTTTAAATCAATATATTAATATTGATTTGATTCAGTAATACTATTTAATATGAGACAAATATTCACTCATCAATGTGATTGTTACAACTTGTGTAATTGTTGTCTTTCTATGTTAACTTGCTTATATTTTATTCAATTTAATTAATATTGTCATTGTATCAATTTTAATAATACTCCTTTATTGTGCTATAATTACAATCTGCCTTTTAAAAGGCAATAAGTAATAAGATAAATGCTCTCATTCATACCATATTTACAATTCATCATTCACTCGCTCATTCATACAATATTTACAGACAGCCCAGAGACCTCCCAAATCCACATGCGAAGAGAAAGCGGAGTCTTGGGAAGTCCCCCACGCTCCTCCGTCAGCCGCGTCACCGGAGTGCAATACAAAATACGGAATACAAAATTATTTTTGTGCTACCGGTAGATGGGGGAGAACGGTTCAATTACAGGAAATAATTTCATAGGTGAAAAGGCTTCTGTCAACAGTCCTAGGAATTAAAGCAGTGCCAAAAAAGAACTATCGACAGTTCAAGCGTTTATTGATGGACAAAAACTGAGGATAGGACTATCGACTATTGGTCCTCCCTACTACTACAACCTAAAGAGTAAAAAATCCCTTGTAGATAAAAAAAAAATGGAAGTATCCTACTTTCCCAAATTAGTCATAGACCTAAATAATCAATTTTTTTCAACACCTTTCCGATTCCTTCTATCATCCTTTAAGCTGCTTGGTCATGTAGTATAAGTTCTGAATACGACATTCTCATATATGATACTATGTTATTTTGGACGAAATGTTGTGCTTGTCAGTTTTCATCCTGGATAAGAATACTGTTTTTTTTTTTGTTTTGTCCTATTTAACTCACAACCGTTTAAAGAACCATTCATTCATAAATAAACGTTTACATTAATTATATAACCTGTGAATGAGATGGTGAGTGAAGAATAGTTACAAATATGGATGGATGACATGTCACAAAGAACATGGTGCCTAGTCAGTTGTGTGATTGTGTTTATGGCAGTTAATTTAATTTAATATATCGCCACTCCTGTTCCGCCAGGTAAGTCTTTTGTTGCTAGTTCAAATGTGTGATGATTCCGGTGTCATTTTGTCATATTTGTTTGTAGAATTGTCTGTACTTGAGTCTTGAAGCATATTCTTGTAGAATTCGAAAGTCAGTTTTCAGGGTCGCATTACTGACTTAACGAGGAGCACCTGAGATATCTCCAAGTAGTTTTGATTGAAATGTTTCTATCTGTAAATCTGGATAAGAATGTTGGGCTCAATATTTGTATCCCTGCATGTTTCTTTTTCCATTTATGTTTCCGAAATTAATGATTCGGGGGCGTTGGGGGACGCCTTCTGCCCCGAGGCGGCCTCGGTAGAAAGCTCATTGAGAACTCTCTCCGTCGAGAGAAGACCCAAATGAAGACATCAGCCGGGGTTAAGCGGGCAATTAAGTCGTGAAAAGAGGCGCCGACCGACGATTTTTCGGTCTGAGCACCGTACCGAGGACCCGTCCAAATCGGATTTGTTCGCGCGGCTCACCGGCTCTCTGGAAGTGGAAGTGAATGAGAGAGGAGGGGGGGGGGTCAAAAAATGCAAATTGATTCGATAGCTGCTCGGGTACGGCGGATTAAGTACCGCTAGCCGCTGGTGTTTTTGTCTGCCTAGAGGAGGTACGCTATGGTCCTGGCGGAGTCCACCATTGCTCTCCGGAGGAAAAAAAGAAACGGATGACCATTGGACCGTCGATGGCTGCACAAACACAGCCCAGGGTCTGTGTGGCCGTTCCGGGTCGCTGGCTAACCACCGCTTTCATGGCTGCGTACATCCTCTCTGGGCTTAGGCTCGTATAATTCAATAATAGAACACTCCACCTCTATAATAATATACTACACCACCATAATACTATACTACACCTCTATAATATACTACACATCTATAATAATATACTACACCTCTATAATAATATACTACACCTCTAAAATAATATACTACCCCTCAATAATAATATTCAACTACGAAAGAGTAGTCTTTATTAATTTATCAAAATGAGATGTCACTTTCAGGAGATTTTTCCTGAATGTCGGAGTGTAATTAAAATCGGACCTGTGGGTTTCAAGGCTCATACTTTGACTTAAATCATAAACAAATGGACAACCACAAATAGCGATGAAAAATGAAACAGACAACATTTTAATTATGCATATCTAGCAAGGGTATTTTTATTATTAAAGCGTTAAGCTAGGTAAATATGTTTTAACATATTTATTTGTGAAACCCAAATTGTTAATTTGTGTGTGTATATGTGATTGCGTAATTATTTTATTATTATTTTTCCGGCAAGTTGTTTTCTTATTTCCGTAATGGACCTGTCTATAGCCGTACATCTATACGTACATGGATACCGCCTAAAATTTCAGATTTATTATATGACTTTTGTGACTCCTATCAGTGACATAAATAAATAATAAGTAATTAACGATGCCAAATGATAATTGCCCGATAGCTATATAAATGTAAAGCCTCTCCCCTGTATTAAAAAAAAAACAGTCGTTTGATAAACCTTAATTGAACTTGAAAGTAAAGCTGCATGTCAATGATATGCCATATACCTGCACTGTTAAATTCCCATACGCCAGTCAGGGGAAACGTAAGGAAGCAACTGGCCACTAACTATTTAACTCTGACATAAAAAAAAAAATACTAACAAAAATAAAATATCTGTTCCACAAATTAGTGTGGAGACCTGGCAAGTCTATTAATACGAGGGCGAGGTTGACTGAGCTCCAAACGGATCGGAGCGGATCCAATGGACTCAGACAGAACAGCTCCGAGATTAGTGTGAGGGATAACTCATATTTTGGATCATTTAGCCACTTCCAGCAGCCAGGGGTATTTTCAGAGGTCTCGGTGCTCACAGGTAATTTTAAATAAACTTGTGTCTAATGTTTCATCCAATAAATATTACAGATATCCGACATAATCTATTTATACTTAACATAAATACAGAGGATGCTCTGGTAAAATCTAGAGTTTAATACATTTAATAGAGTTTTCGTTCTATGTCATTGTTTTTACATGAATATAACATGCAATATACTTGAATATTGAACATAAATTGTAATTTACGAAATCATAAGTTAAATTTGAGGTTCTTGGTTTTTCTCATTGGAGTACGGCCCTCCTATGTAGCTATTTAATGTTTATTACATGCCCCGTTATTATAAGTATAGATATGTATGAAAGTGCATAAGATAATAAAAAAGGCTTAAGAATATCTCAAGTTTAGAGAAAAACTTGGCGTTTCGCTTATTCAGGCATCATCATGACTATGAATCATATTTGTAAAAATCCTTTTTCCTCTCTTCCATTATTGCATGCCGAATCGGTAACTTCTCAATGTTATATAAAAACTTTTATTTAAAAAAAAATGTGATTCTCCAACTAACAAGAAGACAGACTTATCTTGGAGAAGTTAAAAAGTTGGTACACAATAATAGAAAAGTGGAACAATGATTTTGAAAAATAACATCATTTGTAGTCCTGAAGATTTGTGAACCACTGAACCGTTGAATGTTGATGTAAAAGTAAATGAAAGATTCTTGGAGAGGCTCAAAAGCTCTTTTTGACAAAGTTGTTTTTCACGTAAATAATATGAGATTTAAGGTCCTACATCTGTTGGATTGGAAGGAGTAATAGGTGTGATGTAATTTATTTCATTATTTCATATTCGTCATCTCTTCTGTCATCTGAGAGTGAGTTCTACATATTTGTCTGACGGAAACCAGCTCTCTTCATCAGCCTAAGTTCTTCAATGTCCAATTCGTGTGGAAATTCATTCCAATTCGAGACTTCCTTCGTCTATTCTTCCAACATCTGTGCTCGTTCCGGTAATTCGGAAACTCGTTCAGATAGTTGAGTTCCTTGGTCTCTTCTTGTCTTGTTTTCACACATCCGTTTGAACTTGGATTTGGTTTTTAGGCTTAGAGGCGAGATACCAAAATTGAATTCGTTAAAATTTAACGTAAAGTAGAAACGACAGAAAGGTAGATTTACAACTTATATTTGAACTTCCCTCTTGTATGTCGCTTTTCTTGATTATACCCGGTTTTTCGGTTAATTTTCTATCCTTTTTCCAACTTTGAGCACTTTAATATTTTCCTCATCAATTATCATATTGACAAAAATATATAAATTATTTCTTCTCAGCAACCTTTCCGAAGGTTTATGATATTTTACTTTCCCATGGCAACGCCTATAATTGACTAAACAAAAAAACCCGGGGCCACTGTTTTCCAAATCCACTAGTAAGTGCCACTGGGAATGCTGCTGTACAGTGTACAAAGACAGACGATGACCAGACAGACAGACCGGCCAGAAACGACGACAGAATTTCCCGAAGGGCGGGCGGATGAAAGCTGCTGGAAAATGGTTGCCCCCCCCCCCTCCGGATTCCGCTGAGTAATTTCGACGCGGGGTTCCCACGAGGTATTGTCCCCGGTAGATCCTTTGTCACCTTTTCCCATCTTGTTAAACAGCAGCGCACATTGTCCCCATAATAATTAGATCTTCTATCGACGGTCGTCGACACTCTTAGTTCTGACGCCTCTGCATCTTAACCCAGTATAAACTACTCTTATTATACGCTTACTTGTTAAATTATCCTTGCTATATTAAATTAATACCCACGCATGCTCATCTTAATCCTAGAGAATTTTTCGAAAAATCTTGGATAGTCACTCTTACCATATCTTGGCTACAATGTAATTTATATATTAAAAGTTAATATCAGTCCTAAGACCATAAAGTATCAAAATTCCGCTTTAACAACGAATGCACTCAAAGTATAGAAATACAGTTGTTTATGGATAATATTTTCATAAAGCTGCTTCTCCTAATTGTTATTGTCGCAGAACATAAATATTTTTTTTTTTTACAAATACATAATCTTTATTGTGATAAAATTACAATCTTGCTTATTGGACAATTGTCTTCAATGTTCTCATTCATACCATATTTATAATTCTTCATTCACTCACCCATTCATGCTTTTACAAAGTATTTACAAACAGCCCAGAGATCACCCAAATCCAAACAGTTGGCACCCCCCTCGCTTACGAAAGAGGAAGCGGAGTCTTGGGAAGTCCCCCACGCTCCTCCATCAGCCACGTCACTGGAAATGATCCAATGGAGGCTGACCAATAGCGCGAGAGTCACATACGCTCAGGACATGATTGGAGAAACTGCCCATTGCCAGGACTCCCACTGTCACGTATTTATCGCAGGTCACGAGACCACTGCCTCTTTAGTCTCCGAGGAGCATTATACCGATGAGTGGTGGAGTGTAATGACTGTACTTCTGGGTTAGAGTGGTTAGATAGGTTACTATGGAATTTCATGAACTTGAATGTGAATTTGAATTGAGTAATAAAAACCCACCTATGAAAACCACGTATTAAATCACGCTCGTGTCCATTTCAATTTTATGTTTTGTTAACATGTAATAATCTTTCGTAAGAACATAATGGATTAACAAATAAAATGACGTAATGCAGAGTTGTTTGTTCACAACGATTGGTATATCAGTAATTTTAATCAGAAACAAATAATCAAAAAAACATTAGAAAAGAGAAAAAAAAAAATGCGCTATTTTCATATTCATACCCCCCCCCCCCACTACGCAAAAGTACAGTAATAGTTTGTAAACGAAATTCTGTCCGTCTATGGGGGATCCTTAAACTGAGATCCGTCATTGAATAAAGGATTGTCCGGCAGTGGAAACAATGTGACTCAAGCAGAGTTAAATTCTATCTAGGAGTTTCTCAAGCAGAGAACTATTTTATGTTGAGATTCATTATGGAAAAAAATAGTTTTTTTGAGAATGGATATTTAGTTAATGTAACAGTGCGACTCTAGCGTGGAAACATATCACTCTAAGATCTGGTCGTGAAGATCCGTTATTTAAAGAACGGAACATAGGGCAATCGGATTAGTGCAACTCTAGTGGAGATTAATTAAACTATGATCAGATATTATAAGACGGATTTCATTCATTTCGTTCTTCCAGATGAACTAATCGTCTAGTTCCGTTCCTTCTCGATCGACACATCTCTATTTAGTACCCTAGCATCGAGGGACACGTTTTTCCTCCGCTAAACGGATGTTAACAATGCTTGTGTGTTATTTAATAATTGTATGGCCGGTTAAGAACCGGATTAACCCGTCGACTTAGAGCTGCAAAAAAAAAATAAAAAAACCTTAACACAGTTTAGACGTCTGGGATATGAGTCTTCAGAGATCAAGGCAAATGGCAATAGATAAAGTACAACTCCGATGCGAACAAAACTCCCAGCCTACTTGCCACATAACGATTTTGAGCACAAAACTCAACAAGATACTCGCGATTGAGCGAAGATTTACAGTAGATTAGAGGTAATAAAAAACCCAATTATCGAGTTTATGAATGGTTAACGCAAGGAAAATTTAATAAAATATTGCTTTCATTGGCTAAACGGAAACTGTGCATAAAATGACATCACTTCCTTTTAGAACACTAAAGTTTTTATGAAATCGAATGACTAATTACATGAAAAGGTAGTCTCTCCTATTTCTAGTACTCTTTTGTCTGGAAATGATAAAAATTAATTTTCACTCTACCACAAACATTTTAGACAAAATACTCGTCATCTTCAGGGAACAAAACATTTTTTTTTATATTTCATCTTGAAAATTAAAATCTATGTAAACACTGAATAAATAAGATTTTAAAACAATATTTATCCATAGTAGTCAATCTATTAAAATAATGTGGAATGTTGAAAAAAAAATCTAACGTCTAAAGGTTCCATATTTATAAAACGTTAGACGGTAATACCGCCATTCTCGAGTATACAAAATACTATTTTGTTTTCTTGAATCATTTCGCGTTGACCCATGAGTAGTAGGCGAGTTGCATAATGTTGTTTTTATACATCGATGATACAAGATGACTATTCACATGGATCCAAGAAAAAATCTCACGTCGCTTAAAAACGGTGAAGACAGAAATGGGCTCATTTTTCTCCATGTGTACCGTGTTTGCCACTCGTTAGATTTCTCTCTCGTCCTGTCACATATAACAAAGTAGCGACCTCTTGTAATACTTCAATTAATGATTGTTAGTTCAGGACAGATCCAAAAATATCTACAAATTTTACACATCATTTCCGGAATGATCATTAGTCAAATAACCGTTGAAAATCCGTGAAGCAATACCTTTGAGATAAAGAGCTTCCGAACATTGGATTCCATGTTTTATAGTTCCTTTTTGGTTATAATATCGTTTTTTTTTTTGTTCATCTTATTACACTTGATTTTAATTTCTGAGTGGATAGTTTGGTAATATTCCTGATTATAGAAATCATTCTGTGCTTCAATGTGATAGTGATTTTCGTCAAAGCAGAGTTTTTCTATTTTGAGAGGGTCGAATTTGGGATCGAATGTATTATATAATGATTAACAGGCAAAGAAATTATACGAAACCTAATTATTAATATATTATATGGTGACCCACATGTATAATATTGACATAAATATTAAGATTCGTCCTATTGGCAGTTCTATTATCAAGTAAATAAGTAAGATGTCAACGGTGTCAATCTTAGGAAAGAAAATTGACTGATGACAAAGAATCTATTATACTTCTTGACTTATTGAATTTCATTTTATACTTTCCAATATTCAGGTTTCCTCAGTCCTTAGGGGGAAAAAAAAATGTAAAAAGAGGGACAACAAGTTTCTCAGAGGATTGGACACGGGCAGGAGAGGTGCCCCGTGTTGTAAGGGCCAGTGCACAACTATTTCGCAAGGCCCGCAACCTGGGGCTACGCCCCCAGAGCCTTGTTTACGAAACCCTTCCCCCCACGGGCCGAGAAAATGACCGGGGTTTCCTTAGTTTTCGCTGATGCAACCTCCCTCCTCTGATGCAACCTGTCCGCTCTGCCGAGCACCATTCTCCAACTGGCCAACTTGCTCCATAGTGGCCTTTCAAAAAGGGTACAGTACAACAAAAATATTTTTTTTATAATAATAAGCGAATATATGAGAATACGATTTGAACTTATTATTACTCTCATTCGTGTGTGGTGAACCCACAAAACATTAGCTTAGTAGAAGCGCCATCAGGTAGGGTTTCTACACAGTTAAGTGGCTCAGCCCGCAATGCTCTTCCCCCACTTGAACACACCCCAGTTCTTGACTCTTACTTACTGAACAGCCCCTTGCTCCGGTTGCGAATAGGAAAAAATAAGATAAAATATTGCAATTGGACAAAAATAATATATTTATTTACAGTTTACACTGTTGAAAAATCAGTTTTATTACTACTGACCTTTAAACAATTTTATTATTTTTAGACTGGAGGTTTTCTTTGTTTAATTTATTGTTAACGTTTCGCAATTAATGATTCAGCATAATTTTAAAATAAAGCTGACCGCTTGATCTTATAAATGTAACATAATGATTTTCTTCTTCCAAAAAATGTTTAGTACTATTATTATTTTTTTCCTGTTCTTTAATTAAACTTGTTACAAAATTCGGTGAGTCTATATGAATATTTTTTTTGTGTTATGAGCGAACATTTTTTTTTTAATTTCTCAAATTAAGCTCACATCGGGTAAAAGTAATCCTGCTCGGTCTTTAATGTCAGCCCTTCCACGCATCCTTCACAATTCAGCATTACATTTAATTTTTTCACGATGTATTCTACAATAAAAACTCATTAATTTTCTATTAAAAAATTTCCCTATAATCTTTTTATATCATTGTTATTATTATTTTGTTAACCTGATATGTATTCGGCGATGTCTCGCGTCACGACTGAGCAGTATCTTCCGCTATATCTAATTCCGTGCTATATGTATGAAATGCCTTGACATCGACAGCAGAGAATGATCTACCAAGTGTTTCCACCTTTACAAACTTGAGGCCCCTGTTTGTTCCACGGAAGTTTCCCTACATTATACAAGTCACAGGCGTTTTAAAAAAGTTTGTAAATCAACTCTAAAAAAAAAAGTTTTACTTGTGATTGCAACAGTAGGCAAAAGAAGTTTTTTTATTAAGTGGTGCGAGACGTCCCGAAAAGAGAGCGGTGCTCCAGTCGAACGGGACGGATGAGTCCAAAACTAGCAGAGTAATGTCAACTAACAAACAGGGATTAGTTCGAACACCAACGACCCACTCAAAGAGAGGGTACCGTTTTCTCTCTTGCCGGTACAGACCTGCTCCTAAGAAGACAGCTTTCTAGCAGCAGGATGGAGAAATCTAAGGAGCTCAGTGATGAGGTTTAGGTCCTAGCAATCAGCGTCGATAAATTACAGATGCCCAGGACTTTCAGCCGCTTAAGACTTACAGGCAGGATCGGTAGGATAGCCTGGAAGGGGAAAAAAGGACTTCCAAGGATTTATAAAATGTAACAAGAAATAGGAAATGAGAGGGGGGTAGGAGGATAAAAGACTGATTTCTTGGATGCAGCCTACGTGGACTTTTATTAAAGAAGCAACAAAAGTTGAATGAGATGCATGATCAAATTACAAATATTCTGAGACAACACATTGTCGCATCCCGACGGATGGAGTAGTGGGGTTTTCCCATGCATTTCGCAAAACTACTGTGAAAACATTGGTGGCTAGGATACGCTGATGGACGAGAAACATGTTTTTTACTATAATGCTCTGGATAGTCTTCGTATCCTTACCATCAGCCAAGCCAACATGTAGGGCTTGGGCGCCACCTTATAACCGATCGACCTTTTATGGAATTGCGGCTTTGTTTTCGGTCTCGTGCTATCTCGGACAGAGGGTCCTACCAGAAAGGCGTGATGGTGATAACTATTAAACAAAATTAGTTTATGCGGATGCTAATAACTCATAACAAGTGTTAAACAAGCTCATAAATAGCTCTCTTTCGCTCTCACTCTCTCTCTAAAGGGGCTTAAATCATAGGTTGGGCATGCATTGCATATTAAAATTAACATAGAATCGGGAAATTCTTTATAGTATTATATTATATAAAGTATATACTTAGATAGTATAGTTTTGAAAAAAACAAATATAAATAGGCTAATTGGACAAAAAAAAAAGACCCAACACTGTTGCACTTAAAAACCACCTAGCACGACTAGAACAATGTTGTCTTACATGGAAAACAAAAATCAACATCACAAAATCGTGAGCGTTGGCCCCTTGACACTCGATGAACGGCTAAAAGACTAAATCTATTTTTAAGACTATATCACCAAAGTGTATACCATTTGCTGAACAGGTGACTGCAACCTCTGCCACAAAAACTGAAGACATACACTTACATACTAAGAACCGTTTGAGCATACGGAGACGATTTACGGGACGATCGAAAAATCAAACCTAGAGGCAATAGAAATATTTTAATCAAAACTACTTCGACTTATCTCTACGCTCCCAAGTAACTCAAAAATACGAGACAGACTAACAGACTTACGAATTAAGTGCTTAAAGACCCTGAAGAGACAACTCCATGAAGAAATATGGGAAAATGACACCGGAATTCTCACATACTTGAAATAGCAGCACAAGACTTACCTGACTCCCTGAACGGAAGTAGGGTATTCATTTTAATAAACGGCCATCAACACAATGCTAACCAGTTGAGTTAGGCATCACTGGATGTTCTTTGTGATATGTTATTCATGCCTATTCCTTACTATTATTCACTCACCATCTCATTCACTGGTTGTATAATTTAATTTCTGTAAGCTGTTGTGAATAAATATGACCAGACCAAAAAGAAAACGTAACCAGGAAGGAATCTCCCGAAATCCACACGAAGACTGTACAGACAATTCCAGTCGACTCCCGGAGGATTCAGAGTAGAACTTATTGATTTGAATAAACTGCCTATGATATATACTATGTTGATTTGGCTTTACTTCTTAATCAAGTCCCTCCTATCTTGATTAAGAAGTAAAGCAGGGCGGTTGGTGATCGTTCGCGGTACGATCTTCGAGCTGCCTAGCCCCAACCTAACCGTACCGTGGAGTGAGAATGCTCTCATTGGGTTACGTGATAGTAATTTTGATCTTTGCCCTGACTTGAAGTGAACTGATCTAACTTGACCGCTGGTGTGAAGCCGCTTGTAGTCTAAGGATACAACACCTACCACAGGCTAACATATTCTTAACACTCTCAAAGGTCCTGCGCGAGTCTTTAAAGATACTTTATTATCAGTTCTACATAGTCCTACTAAAGTTACTAAAGTTATGTTTCCTATACTCTGTTGGTTCCGTGGACTAGTTAATTTCACCCAAGCCTTGCGTCAACAGTATGGTGTCGCCACCACGAGTCAGTTGCCGGCATCCATCCTGTTCCACGGTTGGGCGCCCATTGCTCATATCCACGCTTCGGTGGCTCCAATACTTACTAAAAACAAACTGCTTATTTAAAACACTGGGCTGTTTGAGAAACAAAGATCGCCATAAAAAGGAACGGAGTCCGTGCCACCCGAATCGCCATGTTGCTACATTCGGTCGGCTATTATTTATTTTTTTTGTTTTTGCATATCTTGTCTTGAGAAAGTTTTTGCACTAGATGAATACGGGCCATAAAGATCGACAAACAGAAATATTCTGTTCTTAATTAGGAACTTGGCCAATGCTCTTGTAACATGGCAGTGCCCTTGCGTCCTGATTTCCGGCTTTATACCACGTGGAAGAAAGGCATACCATTGGAATCATTCATTAGTTCAATCAATCAATTTTAAATAATTTGATAATTACATTTAGGAAGAACTATAACTTACATGGTTTATTTATTACTCTGAGGACGTTTAACATCGCCCGTAGCCTAAAAGGGGATCGATCCTTCAGCTCTTCGCTGATCACATTAATCCTTTATTCTCTGTAGGTCTATATATCTTAGTTTTAATAGCGTACAGTAGAGGTCTCTAACCCTGTGCCCACCACTGTGGGAGTAGCCAGTAGTGAAAAATAGCCATTGTACTTTGTACTATGTAAAATAAATGTGTGTCTCCTACTTAATTGTTTTTGAATACTTTAATTTTAACACTGACTAGGAGGAATCATATTGTTTCGTCAATTTTGACGATAAATGTGTTTGGTGTGTGGCGTTTCTATTCACTTAATAAACAAAATAAACAAAAAAAAAATAAGAAAATTAATTAACTGGTTTTCACTTGGCGTGTGGTAAAATCTAAAAATACCACATCTGGACGATTGCTTACTAATGTTATCATACTTGATAAACATTGGCTTTGAGATCAAGAATTATTATACCATGTAAACTCTTGAATGAATTAATAAATCCTATATCATAGTTGCTTTAGATTTTGTTTTGGAACTTGTCTGTATATTTATTATTCCATTTTAAGTGAGAAAACATAATAATAATATGTTTATAATCTATCTCAATATATTTATCCTAAGGTCTATGTCCCTTAAGAGCAGACGTCTATTTGACATAAAGTGAGTTCTTCAACAATATCACTATAACTTTGTAAAGTAATTGCATTGCATTTATCTCATGAATATTATAGCTAGATAGATAAATATAAAATAATTTACATACAATGACTGCAACAGTGTGACACAGCAAAGGGCCTAGGTACAAATAAACTTTATCTTCAACAATTAAATTTGGTTATACCAAGCCTAATAAAATTGCATATGTAATTAGGGAATTTTTTTTAAAAAATCAATTAAAAAAATACTGCCGATAAGATAATTTGTACTTCCTTGATAAGAAAAGAAATATTGACTCTTTTCTCTTATATGACCACTTACGACATGAAAGCGGCATCCCAATACCCTCGTTCCATGTAACTGATTCGGGTGAACCGAGGGAAATCAGGAACTTGCTCTTAGTTATCTGAAGTTTAGAGACATTTCAGCTCGAGCCGTTAAAGATCACATTAAATGACCATAATATGTTGACTTTAAGAGACAAAACTAAATTTGTTTTATATTGTCATATTACAAAAACATTTTAGAAGGCGAAAATTTAAAAACAAATCAGGGAAACCGGAGATTCTTGGTTCAAACAGATGAGACAGACACTATTGACCGTTGATTTAGTTGTACAATGTTCGAACCTCCTCCCATCGAGAAGCATGTACAGATATACCCCGAGGAAGAAAGAAAGCGAAGAAGCGCCGACTAGAAGAAGAAGGAGTGATAAATGGGTGCGATGAGCAGTCGATGTCACGTGTGTTAAATCTAGCGTTGAGGCCACCCACCGCCGGCCCTTAACTAAATCACTACTGGCTCCTCATTAGTGATCGCTTACTGGAGCAGGCCTAGGCTGGCTACCCTCCTCAATTTTTTTTCATATCATTTCGAAGTTTTTTTCTGCAAGTACCGCACACTTTCTTAGTTCTTTTTTTGGAAATTATTAACGCTTCGGTTTCGCCCTTTGAGCGGTCTGAATGTGCAAAGGGCATCCTACAGCACCCCCTAACCCTGATCTGTAAACAACCAGTAGATTCCGAGGATTAATTGACATAATTTTTTTTTATTTATAACAAATATTTTTTTTTACCTAAAATTGTGTTACATAACTTTATATAACAGAGCTAATTAATAAAAATATTTCTGCCGGATCGTGTAATGGTATGTCTTTCCACAACTGAATAGTTTGTTGGAAAATCTTAAGTTCTAAAATCTGGCTAAAGTTGATGAAAAACAACCAAACAACTCTTTGGTTTCCATCAAGTTTATTAATTGACAACGTTTATGTATACCCGTGGCTTATAGTAATCAGATGTGGAAAGACAATAAAGCTGTTTTATAATTATGAACTAATTGTCTTCAACCTAAATAAAGAATCTTGAAAGTAAATCATGGGGTCCTAGCAATGGCTACCATTTCCACTCATGTCCAGAGCATCTGTGGCTCTCTTGCCGACTTTCTGGTCTTCGCCATATAGCACGTTGTGGCTGGCTGGTGGCCTGATTTTGTATGTGCATATTTCATGACTATTATTGTTGTATGTATTACTGGATTGAGCAGTACACATGGAGTGAGAGTCGAATTATGTATAAGGTATGAATGAGCACTTATTCACAATTATAAATGCTGGATAAATAAATTGAAATTTTACAAATGAAATTAAAAAGGTTAATTTATTTATTTTAAAGTTTAGTTTAATTAAATTAAAAACTAAAAAAAAATTAGGGTTCGGAAATTTGTTGAAACTTAATAAATTATTTGACTTGAAACTGAACTTTATAAAAATCACTGAAAAATTGGATGTTTATTGAATAAATAATTTAAATAGCGAAATCCTATTGAAATAGACTCTAACGACATTACACACACAATTTCTATTGTTGATTTTTTTTTTTTTAGGAATATCTTCTATATATATTCTTTTAACGTCTATAATGTGGCCATAGCCATGGGGAATCAATCAAAATGAGTTGAAGAGTTTGTTGCAAGATCGGCTTAAGTTGATGAAAAATATTTGTTTATTTTCCAAGTTTAGTAATGTAAAACGTTTATGTATACTCGTAGCTATGAACTGCAGTATGAAAAATTTAATGTTTATTTAAGAATAGTTAGTTTATTTTCTCATACCCTCCAGTATTGCATTTCATAATCATAATTAAGATGCTTCTTAAGGTTTAGGGAGTTTGCCCTTAAAGTTTCAGGTCAAAAGAACCATTTTTACGAATTGTAAATAATCATTTAGGTATAGGCTTGTGACTGTGTTTCAGTATCGTCAAGGGTCTAGCAAATTTCCGACGTCCCAAATTTAGCACCATAAAAAGTATAATTGGGTTTCATTAACGTTATAGTTAAGTACTGACAGCAGAAAAAGATCTTTGAAGATCGATTTAAACCAAAAACGCAATCTAGTACAAGGCTAAAAGCTTCAAAAAATGTATTTTTTGGTTCAATAATCACGACCACTTGATGAGACCACTGCCTGAAATAAAGACTCTACTGTCAAAGGTGACAGCCTCAAGGGTTTTGAAGAAGAATTTTTTTTTGTTTGATTTATTCTCTTTCATCACTGTAGCCTACAATTCACTAAAATACCATTGTTTTTTTTTAATTACGTAAAAAATAAAAATATATATCAGTTTTAAAAAAATATTCAAAACAGAATAACTAAAACCACCAAATTTTGTTTATCGCATAAATTTACTTAATCAATTTTGATCAAATAAATGTTTCTTATAAATTTAGATTTCTACCTCTTGTTTCTAGAAAATCTTTGAATTGCTTTGTTGCCCATAATCATCACCAGGATATATTTCTATAGCGCAATCTAGCGGGATTTGTAATTTCAAAACATTTCATCGATGTTTAAGACCTCTATTATGAAGTGTAATATTTAAATACAATTATACAGACGATTAACTGTTTAAAAGAAGAGCCTTACCTCAGAAACAAGAAAGCTAGGAAGAAATCCTCCTCTCTGCTAGTGAAGGAATCCCATTCAATGGAGGTTGAGGGTGGCTAGATTTAATGTAAGGCCGTAACCATATTATGGGTATAGTCACGGGTTTAGATGATAATTCCCAGGTCACAAATTTAGAATCATAGCAAGTATTAATAACTATCTAGAAAGTGATTAATGTTTTTTTAGCAGAAGTTGTTTTAATGTCGAAATAATAATTCAAATAATTAAATTAAAATAATATCCATCAAGTAATTTTTAGAAAAAATACCCAAATGCACAGATTAAAAAAGTGGCAACAAATTAGTCATGTAAGCCAGAGATAATTTTATTAATTACTATCCTTCTAGAATGTAGTAACATTTGAAGAGTTTAGTACAAAAATTACCTTATCGCTTCGTTAACATCCGGTCAAAATTTCGATGACCGCGAGACCTGATCAGATCTATTTTTTGTGTTCCGTCATTGCTGGATATCTTTCTTCTTTCGAAGCTCGATTTAAACCAAAAGTGCACTCCAATAAGTTTGAAAGTGATAAATTATGAGTTTTTATGGTCACAAGTTATGACGAGGTTTTTTGAAAGTACAAGCGCTTTCGACAGTCAGATGGTCATCATCTGTTGGCTAAGATGAGATATGATTGCTTAAGAGTTGTTGTTATGATACTCTATCTTAATAATAGTAATACGAAACATGGATGATTCTATAAGACAAATGTGTTGAATATGAATCATTTTCAACAAGGACTAACGCACTGAAGATATCCTTGAAAAATGAATGGAACCAACAGCCATGAATAGTAGAATTTGATTCGCAATCATGGAAATGGCACATGGGAATCAAGGGTGCTAGTCATATTAATTAATTATAGCTAGGCTGAGGAAGTATGTCATTAACGTGAAAAATTATAAATTGTTATTGCCATCAATAAAATAAAGGACAGGATGATATTTATGAGGACATTTAAGGAGAAGCTAAATTTTCATAAAATTTCTTAGTGTGTAAGGTTTCACCACAATATAGTTGTTTTTAACAGATCCAAATAAATAAATAATGTGAAACTTTTTCTTTATTAATCAAGATATTTAGTACTTATATTGAAACTATATATATACTCGTATTATTACGTTTTTTTATAGAAATTTTAATTTTATTTTGTTTTTAAATTTATCTTTAAATTTTTCTTATCTTATTATTTATAATCTGAGGTTTTTAAGGTTCTGTTAATAAAAAATGATTCTGGCAAAAGGTGAATTTAATTACAAATAAAACAAAAACTTAAATTAATTATATATAAATACTTGTCTACAAGTTCTATAAGTCTTCTTTTTCTTCTTTAATACTCTTCATTCTTTAAACAAAATTAATAGTTCTTCTCTTCATGCAATTTCTCTTCCGTTATGCTTTAAGTCAATACCAATAATAGACAGAATTTATAAAGTTTTTCTGACACTCACAATTTCAAGCTAATAATATGTATTACGGGCTGATCCAAAAACTAGAGTGACTAACTTACGGTCTTCTCTCAGAACAACAACAACTAATAGCCATTTTGTTTTTCTATCCTTCCTCTTTTGTTTTTGTTCGCGTTCTTGATACAAGGTTGGATTTATTCTTTATATTTCAATTTCTTTATACACTAATTTTACAATAACTAATTTCACAACAATATATATATTATTACGTTCTTTATATTAATTTTATTTTATTTGCTATTTATCATTAGGTTCTATCAACAAAATAATTCTGGCAAAAAGATGAATTTAATTTTACAAACATAAAAAATATATTAATTTTATAATTACTTGTCTATTAATTTGATTCCTTTTCTTCTTCAATGGTCTTCTTTTTACAAATATCAGGCTGATTCCAAACTAGAGTGAATATAATGCTCTGAAAACTAGAGAGTAATACTGTGTGTTTTTCTATCATCACAACTACCAGTAGACTTAATGGCCTTCCACTATCACTAGACCCAGACAACTATACACTAGGCCGGTCCCATAACTAGATAGAGAATAATTATGAGTGTGTTCATCATCACAACTACCAGTAGACTGTGTGTTTTTTATTCTCACAAACAACAACTATACTATTATCACTGGCTAAAAACTAGAGAGTAATACTGTGTGTTTTTCTATCATTACAACTACCAGTAGACTATATAAGTTTTCCCATTATAACTAGACCCAGACACCTATACACTAGGCCGGTCCCATAACTAGATAGAGAATAATTATGAGTGTGTTCATCATCACAACTACCAGTAGACTGTGTGTTTTTTATTCTCACAAACAACAACTATACTATTATCACTGGCTAAAAACTAGAGAGTAATACTGTGTGTTTTTCTATCATTACAACTACCAGTAGACTATATAAGTTTTCCCATTATAACTAGACCCAGACACCTATACACTAGGCCAGTCCCATAACTAGATAGAGAATAATTATGAGTGTGTTCATCATCACAACTACCAGTAGACTGTGTGTTTTTTATTCTCACAAACAACAGCTATACTATTATCACTGGCTAAAAACTAGAGAGTAATACTGTGTGTTTTTCTATCATTACAACTACCAGTAGACTATATAAGTTTTCCCATTATAACTAGACCCAGACACCTATACACTAGGCCGGTCCCATAACTAAGTAGATAGAGAATAATTATGAGTGTGTTCATCATCACAACTACCAGTAGACTGTGTGTTTTTTATTCTCACAAACAACAGCTATACTATTATCACTGGCTAAAAACTAGAGAGTAATACTGTGTGTTTTTCTATCATCACAACTACCAGTAGACTATATAAGTTTTCCCATTATAACTAGACCCAGACACCTAAACACTAGGCCGGTCCTATAACTAGATAGAGAATAATTATGAGTGTGTTCATCATCACAACTACCAGTAGACTGTGTGTTTTTTATTCTCACAAACAACAACTATACTATTATCACTGGCTAAAAACTAGAGAGTAATACTGTGTGTTTTTCTATCATTACAACTACCAGTAGACTATATAAGTTTTCCCATTATAACTAGACCCAGACACCTAAACACTAGGCCGGTCCTATAACTAGATAGAGAATAATTATGAGTGTGTTCATCATCACAACTACCAGTAGACTGTGTGTTTTTTATTCTCACAAACAACAGCTATACTATTATCACTGGCTAAAAACTAGAGAGTAATACTGTGTGTTTTTCTATCATTACAACTACCAGTAGACTATATAAGTTTTCCCATTATAACTAGACCCAGACACCTATACACTAGGCCGGTCCCATAACTAGATAGAGAATAATTATAAGTGTGTTCATCATCACAACTACCAGTAGACTGTGTGTTTTTTATTCTCACAAACAACAACTATACTATTATCACTGGCTAAAAACTAGAGAGTAATACTGTGTGTTTTTCTATCATTACAACTACCAGTAGACTATATAAGTTTTCCCATTATAACTAGACCCAGACACCTATACACTAGGCCAGTCCCATAACTAGATAGAGAATAATTATGAGTGTGTTCATCATCACAACTACCAGTAGACTGTGTGTTTTTTATTCTCACAAACAACAACTATACTATTATCACTGGCTAAAAACTAGAGAGTAATACTGTGTGTTTTTCTATCATTACAACTACCAGTAGACTATATAAGTTTTCCCATTATAACTAGACCCAGACACCTATACACTAGGCCGGTCCCATAACTAGATAGAGAATAATTATGAGTGTGTTCATCATCACAACTACCAGTAGACTGTGCGTTTTTTATTCTCACAAACAACAACTATACTATTATCACTGGCTAAAAACTAGAGAGTAATACTGTGTGTTTTTCTATCATCACAACTACCAGTAGACTATATAAGTTTTCCCATTATAACTAGACCCAGACACCTATACACTAGGCCGGTCCCATAACTAGATAGAGAATAATTATGAGTGTGTTCATCATCACAACTACCAGTAGACTGTGTGTTTTTTATTCTCACAAACAACAGCTATACTATTATCACTGGCTAAAAACTAGAGAGTAATACTGTGTGTTTTTCTATCATCACAACTACCAGTAGACTATATAAGTTTTCCCATTATAACTAGACCCAGACACCTATACAGTAGGCCGGTCCCATAACTAGATAGAGAATAATTATGAGTGTGTTCATCATCACAACTACCAGTAGACTGTGTGTTTTTTATTCTCACAAACAACAGCTATACTATTATCACTGGCTAAAAACTAGAGAGTAATACTGTGTGTTTTTCTATCATCACAACTACCAGTAGACTATATAAGTTTTCCCATTATAACTAGACCCAGACACCTATAAACTAGGCCGGTCCCATAACTAGATAGAGAATAATTATGAGTGTGTTCATCATCACAACTACCAGTAGACTGTGTGTTTTTTATTCTCACAAACAACAACTATACTATTATCACTGGCTAAAAACTAGAGAGTAATACTGTGTGTTTTTCTATCATCACAACTACCAGTAGACTATATAAGTTTTCCCATTATAACTAGACCCAGACACCTATACACTAGGCCGGTCCCATAACTAGATAGAGAATAATTATGAGTGTGTTCATCATCACAACTACCAGTAGACTGTGTGTTTTTTATTCTCACAAACAACAACTATACTATTATCACTGGCTAAAAACTAGAGAGTAATACTGTGTGTTTTTCTATCATCACAACCACCAGTAGACTATATAAGTTTTCCCATTATAACTAGACCCAGACACCTATACACTAGGCCGGTCCCATAACTAGATAGAGAATAATTATGAGTGTGTTCGTCATCGCAACTACCAGTAGACTGTGTGTTTTTTATTCTCACAAACAACAACTATACTATTATCACTGGCTAAAAACTAGAGAGTAATACTGTGTGTTTTTCTATCATCACAACTACCAGTAGACTATATAAGTTTTCCCATTATAACTAGACCCAGACACCTATACACTAGGCCGGTCCCATAACTAGATAGAGAATAATTATTAGTGTGTTCATCATCACAACTACCAGTAGACTGTGTGTTTTTTATTCTCACAAACAACAACTATACTATTATCACTGGCTAAAAACTAGAGAGTAATACTGTGTGTTTTTCTATCATCACAACTACCAGTAGACAATATAAGTTTTCCCATTATAACTAGACCCAGACACCTATACACTAGGCCGGTCCCATAACTAGATAGAGAATAATTATGAGTGTGTTCATCATCACAAATACCAGTAGACTGTGTGTTTTTTATTCTCACAAACAACAACTATACTATTATCACTGGCTAAAAACTAGAGAGTAATACTGTGTGTTTTTCTATCATCACAACTACCAGTAGACTATATAAGTTTTCCCATTATAACTAGACCCAGACACCTATACACTAGGCCGGTCCCATAACTAGATAGAGAATAATTATGAGTGTGTTCATCATCACAACTACCAGTAGACTGTGTGTTTTTTATTCTCACAAACAACAACTATACTATTATCACTGGCTAAAAACTAGAGAGTAATACTGTGTGTTTTTCTATCATCACAACTACCAGTAGACTATATAAGTTTTCCCATTATAACTAGACCCAGACACCTATACACTAGGCCGGTCCCATAACTAGATAGAGAATAATTATGAGTGTGTTCATCATCACAACTACCAGTAGACTGTGTGTTTTTTATTCTCACAAACAACAACTATACTATTATCACTGGCTAAAAACTAGAGAGTAATACTGTGTGTTTTTCTATCATCACAACTACCAGTAGACTATATAAGTTTTCCCATTATAACTAGACCCAGACACCTATACACTAGGCCGGTCCCATAACTAGATAGAGAATAATTATGAGTGTGTTCATCATCACAACTACCAGTAGACTGTGTGTTTTTTATTCTCACAAACAACAGCTATACTATTATCACTGGCTAAAAACTAGAGAGTAATACTGTGTGTTTTTCTATCATCACAACTACCAGTAGTATATATAAGTTTTCCCATTATAACTAGACCCAGACACCTATACACTAGGCCGGTCCCATAACTAGATAGAGAATAATTATGAGTGTGTTCATCATCACAACTACCAGTAGACTGTGTGTTTTTTATTCTCACAAACAACAGCTATACTATTATCACTGGCTAAAAACTAGAGAGTAATACTGTGTGTTTTTCTATCATCACAACTACCAGTAGACTATATAAGTTTTCCCATTATAACTAGACCCAGACACCTATACACTAGGCCGGTCCCATAACTAGATAGAGAATAATTATGAGTGTGTTCATCATCACAACTACCAGTAGACTGTGTGTTTTTTATTCTCACAAACAACAACTATACTATTATCACTGGCTAAAAACTAGAGAGTAATACTGTGTGTTTTTCTATCATCACAACTACCAGTAGACTATATAAGTTTTCCCATTATAACTAGACCCAGACACCTATACACTAGGCCGGTCCCATAACTAGATAGAGAATAATTATGAGTGTGTTCATCATCACAACTACCAGTAGACTGTGTGTTTTTTATTCTCACAAACAACAACTATACTATTATCACTGGCTAAAAACTAGAGAGTAATACTGTGTGTTTTTCTATCATCACAACCACCAGTAGACTATATAAGTTTTCCCATTATAACTAGACCCAGACACCTATACACTAGGCCGGTCCCATAACTAGATAGAGAATAATTATGAGTGTGTTCATCATCACAACTACCAGTAGACTGTGTGTTTTTTATTCTCACAAACAACAACTATACTATTATCACTGGCTAAAAACTAGAGAGTAATACTGTGTGTTTTTCTATCATCACAACTACCAGTAGACAATATAAGTTTTCCCATTATAACTAGACCCAGACACCTATACACTAGGCCGGTCCCATAACTAGATAGAGAATAATTATGAGTGTGTTCATCATCACAAATACCAGTAGACTGTGTGTTTTTTATTCTCACAAACAACAGCTATACTATTATCACTGGCTAAAAACTAGAGAGTAATACTGTGTGTTTTTCTATCATTACAACTACCAGTAGACTATATAAGTTTTCCCATTATAACTAGACCCAGACACCTATACACTAGGCCGGTCCCATAACTAGATAGAGAATAATTATAAGTGTGTTCATCATCACAACTACCAGTAGACTGTGTGTTTTTTATTCTCACAAACAACAACTATACTATTATCACTGGCTAAAAACTAGAGAGTAATACTGTGTGTTTTTCTATCATTACAACTACCAGTAGACTATATAAGTTTTCCCATTATAACTAGACCCAGACACCTATACACTAGGCCAGTCCCATAACTAGATAGAGAATAATTATGAGTGTGTTCATCATCACAACTACCAGTAGACTGTGTGTTTTTTATTCTCACAAACAACAACTATACTATTATCACTGGCTAAAAACTAGAGAGTAATACTGTGTGTTTTTCTATCATTACAACTACCAGTAGACTATATAAGTTTTCCCATTATAACTAGACCCAGACACCTATACACTAGGCCGGTCCCATAACTAGATAGAGAATAATTATGAGTGTGTTCATCATCACAACTACCAGTAGACTGTGCGTTTTTTATTCTCACAAACAACAACTATACTATTATCACTGGCTAAAAACTAGAGAGTAATACTGTGTGTTTTTCTATCATCACAACTACCAGTAGACTATATAAGTTTTCCCATTATAACTAGACCCAGACACCTATACACTAGGCCGGTCCCATAACTAGATAGAGAATAATTATGAGTGTGTTCATCATCACAACTACCAGTAGACTGTGTGTTTTTTATTCTCACAAACAACAGCTATACTATTATCACTGGCTAAAAACTAGAGAGTAATACTGTGTGTTTTTCTATCATCACAACTACCAGTAGACTATATAAGTTTTCCCATTATAACTAGACCCAGACACCTATACACTAGGCCGGTCCCATAACTAGATAGAGAATAATTATGAGTGTGTTCATCATCACAACTACCAGTAGACTGTGTGTTTTTTATTCTCACAAACAACAACTATACTATTATCACTGGCTAAAAACTAGAGAGTAATACTGTGTGTTTTTCTATCATCACAACCACCAGTAGACTATATAAGTTTTCCCATTATAACTAGACCCAGACACCTATACACTAGGCCGGTCCCATAACTAGATAGAGAATAATTATGAGTGTGTTCATCATCACAACTACCAGTAGACTGTGTGTTTTTTATTCTCACAAACAACAACTATACTATTATCACTGGCTAAAAACTAGAGAGTAATACTGTGTGTTTTTCTATCATCACAACTACCAGTAGACAATATAAGTTTTCCCATTATAACTAGACCCAGACACCTATACACTAGGCCGGTCCCATAACTAGATAGAGAATAATTATGAGTGTGTTCATCATCACAAATACCAGTAGACTGTGTGTTTTTTATTCTCACAAACAACAGCTATACTATTATCACTGGCTAAAAACTAGAGAGTAATACTGTGTGTTTTTCTATCATTACAACTACCAGTAGACTATATAAGTTTTCCCATTATAACTAGACCCAGACACCTATACACTAGGCCGGTCCCATAACTAGATAGAGAATAATTATAAGTGTGTTCATCATCACAACTACCAGTAGACTGTGTGTTTTTTATTCTCACAAACAACAACTATACTATTATCACTGGCTAAAAACTAGAGAGTAATACTGTGTGTTTTTCTATCATTACAACTACCAGTAGACTATATAAGTTTTCCCATTATAACTAGACCCAGACACCTATACACTAGGCCAGTCCCATAACTAGATAGAGAATAATTATGAGTGTGTTCATCATCACAACTACCAGTAGACTGTGTGTTTTTTATTCTCACAAACAACAACTATACTATTATCACTGGCTAAAAACTAGAGAGTAATACTGTGTGTTTTTCTATCATTACAACTACCAGTAGACTATATAAGTTTTCCCATTATAACTAGACCCAGACACCTATACACTAGGCCGGTCCCATAACTAGATAGAGAATAATTATGAGTGTGTTCATCATCACAACTACCAGTAGACTGTGCGTTTTTTATTCTCACAAACAACAACTATACTATTATCACTGGCTAAAAACTAGAGAGTAATACTGTGTGTTTTTCTATCATCACAACTACCAGTAGACTATATAAGTTTTCCCATTATAACTAGACCCAGACACCTATACACTAGGCCGGTCCCATAACTAGATAGAGAATAATTATGAGTGTGTTCATCATCACAACTACCAGTAGACTGTGTGTTTTTTATTCTCACAAACAACAGCTATACTATTATCACTGGCTAAAAACTAGAGAGTAATACTGTGTGTTTTTCTATCATCACAACTACCAGTAGACTATATAAGTTTTCCCATTATAACTAGACCCAGACACCTATACACTAGGCCGGTCCCATAACTAGATAGAGAATAATTATGAGTGTGTTCATCATCACAACTACCAGTAGACTGTGTGTTTTTTATTCTCACAAACAACAGCTATACTATTATCACTGGCTAAAAACTAGAGAGTAATACTGTGTGTTTTTCTATCATCACAACTACCAGTAGACTATATAAGTTTTCCCATTATAACTAGACCCAGACACCTATAAACTAGGCCGGTCCCATAACTAGATAGAGAATAATTATGAGTGTGTTCATCATCACAACTACCAGTAGACTGTGTGTTTTTTATTCTCACAAACAACAACTATACTATTATCACTGGCTAAAAACTAGAGAGTAATACTGTGTGTTTTTCTATCATCACAACTACCAGTAGACAATATAAGTTTTCCCATTATAACTAGACCCAGACACCTATACACTAGGCCGGTCCCATAACTAGATAGAGAATAATTATGAGTGTGTTCATCATCACAACTACCAGTAGACTGTGTGTTTTTTATTCTCACAAACAACAACTATACTATTATCACTGGCTAAAAACTAGAGAGTAATACTGTGTGTTTTTCTATCATCACAACCACCAGTAGACTATATAAGTTTTCCCATTATAACTAGACCCAGACACCTATACACTAGGCCGGTCCCATAACTAGATAGAGAATAATTATGAGTGTGTTCGTCATCGCAACTACCAGTAGACTGTGTGTTTTTTATTCTCACAAACAACAACTATACTATTATCACTGGCTAAAAACTAGAGAGTAATACTGTGTGTTTTTCTATCATCACAACTACCAGTAGACTATATAAGTTTTCCCATTATAACTAGACCCAGACACCTATACACTAGGCCGGTCCCATAACTAGATAGAGAATAATTATTAGTGTGTTCATCATCACAACTACCAGTAGACTGTGTGTTTTTTATTCTCACAAACAACAACTATACTATTATCACTGGCTAAAAACTAGAGAGTAATACTGTGTGTTTTTCTATCATCACAACTACCAGTAGACAATATAAGTTTTCCCATTATAACTAGACCCAGACACCTATACACTAGGCCGGTCCCATAACTAGATAGAGAATAATTATGAGTGTGTTCATCATCACAAATACCAGTAGACTGTGTGTTTTTTATTCTCACAAACAACAACTAAACTATTATCACTGGCTAAAAACTAGAGAGTAATACTGTGTGTTTTTCTATCATCACAACTACCAGTAGACTATATAAGTTTTCCCATTATAACTAGACCCAGACACCTATACACTAGGCCGGTCCCATAACTAGATAGAGAATAATTATGAGTGTGTTCGTCATCGCAACTACCAGTAGACTGTGTGTTTTTTATTCTCACAAACAACAACTATACTATTATCACTGGCTAAAAACTAGAGAGTAATACTGTGTGTTTTTCTATCATCACAACTACCAGTAGACTATATAAGTTTTCCCATTATAACTAGACCCAGACACCTATACACTAGGCCGGTCCCATAACTAGATAGAGAATAATTATTAGTGTGTTCATCATCACAACTACCAGTAGACTGTGTGTTTTTTATTCTCACAAACAACAGCTATACTATTATCACTGGCTAAAAACTAGAGAGTAATACTGTGTGTTTTTCTATCATCACAACTACCAGTAGACTATATAAGTTTTCCCATTATAACTAGACCCAGACACCTATAAACTAGGCTGGTCCCATAACTAGATAGAGAATAATTATGAGTGTGTTCATCATCACAACTACCAGTAGACTGTGTGTTTTTTATTCTCACAAACAACAACTATACTATTATCACTGGCTAAAAACTAGAGAGTAATACTGTGTGTTTTTCTATCATCACAACTACCAGTAGACTATATAAGTTTTCCCATTATAACTAGACCCAGACACCTATACACTAGGCCGGTCCCATAACTAGATAGAGAATAATTATGAGTGTGTTCATCATCACAACTACCAGTAGACTGTGTGTTTTTTATTCTCACAAACAACAACTATACTATTATCACTGGCTAAAAACTAGAGAGTAATACTGTGTGTTTTTCTATCATTACAACTACCAGTAGACTATATAAGTTTTCACATTATAACTAGACCCAGACACCTATACACTAGACCGGTCCCATAACTAGATAGAGAATAATTATGAGTGTGTTCATCATCACAACTACCAGTACACTGTGTGTTTTTTATTCTCACAAACAACAACTATACTATTATCACTGGCTAAAAACTAGAGAGTAATACTGTGTGTTTTTCTATCATCACAACTACCAGTAGACAATATAAGTTTTCCCATTATAACTAGACCCAGACACCTATACACTAGGCCGGTCCCATAACTAGATAGAGAATAATTATGAGTGTGTTCATCATCACAAATACCAGTAGACTGTGTGTTTTTTATTCTCACAAACAACAGCTATACTATTATCACTGGCTAAAAACTAGAGAGTAATACTGTGTGTTTTTCTATCATTACAACTACCAGTAGACTATATAAGTTTTCCCATTATAACTAGACCCAGACACCTATACACTAGGCCGGTCCCATAACTAGATAGAGAATAATTATAAGTGTGTTCATCATCACAACTACCAGTAGACTGTGTGTTTTTTATTCTCACAAACAACAGCTATACTATTATCACTGGCTAAAAACTAGAGAGTAATACTGTGTGTTTTTCTATCATCACAACTACCAGTAGACTATATAAGTTTTCCCATTATAACTAGACCCAGACACCTATACACTAGGCCGGTCCCATAACTAGATAGAGAATAATTATGAGTGTGTTCATCATCACAACTACCAGTAGACTGTGTGTTTTTTATTCTCACAAACAACAACTATACTATTATCACTGGCTAAAAACTAGAGAGTAATACTGTGTGTTTTTCTATCATTACAACTACCAGTAGACTATATAAGTTTTCCCATTATAACTAGACCCAGACACCTATACACTAGGCCGGTCCCATAACTAGATAGAGAATAATTATGAGTGTGTTCATCATCACAACTACCAGTAGACTGTGCGTTTTTTATTCTCACAAACAACAACTATACTATTATCACTGGCTAAAAACTAGAGAGTAATACTGTGTGTTTTTCTATCATCACAACTACCAGTAGACTATATAAGTTTTCCCATTATAACTAGACCCAGACACCTATACACTAGGCCGGTCCCATAACTAGATAGAGAATAATTATGAGTGTGTTCATCATCACAACTACCAGTAGACTGTGTGTTTTTTATTCTCACAAACAACAGCTATACTATTATCACTGGCTAAAAACTAGAGAGTAATACTGTGTGTTTTTCTATCATCACAACTACCAGTAGACTATATAAGGTTTCCCATTATAACTAGACCCAGACACCTATACACTAGGCCGGTCCCATAACTAGATAGAGAATAATTATGAGTGTGTTCATCATCACAACTACCAGTAGACTGTGTGTTTTTTATTCTCACAAACAACAGCTATACTATTATCACTGGCTAAAAACTAGAGAGTAATACTGTGTGTTTTTCTATCATCACAACTACCAGTAGACTATATAAGTTTTCCCATTATAACTAGACCCAGACACCTATAAACTAGGCCGGTCCCATAACTAGATAGAGAATAATTATGAGTGTGTTCATCATCACAACTACCAGTAGACTGTGTGTTTTTTATTCTCACAAACAACAACTATACTATTATCACTGGCTAAAAACTAGAGAGTAATACTGTGTGTTTTTCTATCATCACAACTACCAGTAGACTATATAAGTTTTCCCATTATAACTAGACCCAGACACCTATACACTAGGCCGGTCCCATAACTAGATAGAGAATAATTATGAGTGTGTTCATCATCACAACTACCAGTAGACTGTGTGTTTTTTATTCTCACAAACAACAACTATACTATTATCACTGGCTAAAAACTAGAGAGTAATACTGTGTGTTTTTCTATCATCACAACCACCAGTAGACTATATAAGTTTTCCCATTATAACTAGACCCAGACACCTATACACTAGGCCGGTCCCATAACTAGATAGAGAATAATTATGAGTGTGTTCGTCATCGCAACTACCAGTAGACTGTGTGTTTTTTATTCTCACAAACAACAACTATACTATTATCACTGGCTAAAAACTAGAGAGTAATACTGTGTGTTTTTCTATCATCACAACTACCAGTAGACTATATAAGTTTTCCCATTATAACTAGACCCAGACACCTATACACTAGGCCGGTCCCATAACTAGATAGAGAATAATTATTAGTGTGTTCATCATCACAACTACCAGTAGACTGTGTGTTTTTTATTCTCACAAACAACAACTATACTATTATCACTGGCTAAAAACTAGAGAGTAATACTGTGTGTTTTTCTATCATCACAACTACCAGTAGACAATATAAGTTTTCCCATTATAACTAGACCCAGACACCTATACACTAGGCCGGTCCCATAACTAGATAGAGAATAATTATGAGTGTGTTCATCATCACAAATACCAGTAGACTGTGTGTTTTTTATTCTCACAAACAACAACTAAACTATTATCACTGGCTAAAAACTAGAGAGTAATACTGTGTGTTTTTCTATCATCACAACTACCAGTAGACTATATAAGTTTTCCCATTATAACTAGACCCAGACACCTATACACTAGGCCGGTCCCATAACTAGATAGAGAATAATTATGAGTGTGTTCGTCATCGCAACTACCAGTAGACTGTGTGTTTTTTATTCTCACAAACAACAACTATACTATTATCACTGGCTAAAAACTAGAGAGTAATACTGTGTGTTTTTCTATCATCACAACTACCAGTAGACTATATAAGTTTTCCCATTATAACTAGACCCAGACACCTATACACTAGGCCGGTCCCATAACTAGATAGAGAATAATTATTAGTGTGTTCATCATCACAACTACCAGTAGACTGTGTGTTTTTTATTCTCACAAACAACAGCTATACTATTATCACTGGCTAAAAACTAGAGAGTAATACTGTGTGTTTTTCTATCATCACAACTACCAGTAGACTATATAAGTTTTCCCATTATAACTAGACCCAGACACCTATAAACTAGGCCGGTCCCATAACTAGATAGAGAATAATTATGAGTGTGTTCATCATCACAACTACCAGTAGACTGTGTGTTTTTTATTCTCACAAACAACAACTATACTATTATCACTGGCTAAAAACTAGAGAGTAATACTGTGTGTTTTTCTATCATCACAACTACCAGTAGACTATATAAGTTTTCCCATTATAACTAGACCCAGACACCTATACACTAGGCCGGTCCCATAACTAGATAGAGAATAATTATGAGTGTGTTCATCATCACAACTACCAGTAGACTGTGTGTTTTTTATTCTCACAAACAACAACTATACTATTATCACTGGCTAAAAACTAGAGAGTAATACTGTGTGTTTTTCTATCATCACAACTACCAGTAGACTATATAAGTTTTCCCATTATAACTAGACCCAGACACCTATACACTAGGCCGGTCCCATAACTAGATAGAGAATAATTATGAGTGTGTTCATCATCACAACTACCAGTAGACTGTGTGTTTTTTATTCTCACAAACAACAACTATACTATTATCACTGGCTAAAAACTAGAGAGTAATACTGTGTGTTTTTCTATCATCACAACTACCAGTAGACTATATAAGTTTTCCCATTATAACTAGACCCAGACACCTATACACTAGGCCGGTCCCATAACTAGATAGAGAATAATTATGAGTGTGTTCATCATCACAACTACCAGTAGACTGTGTGTTTTTTATTCTCACAAACAACAGCTATACTATTATCACTGGCTAAAAACTAGAGAGTAATACTGTGTGTTTTTCTATCATCACAACTACCAGTAGTATATATAAGTTTTCCCATTATAACTAGACCCAGACACCTATACACTAGGCCGGTCCCATAACTAGATAGAGAATAATTATGAGTGTGTTCATCATCACAACTACCAGTAGACTGTGTGTTTTTTATTCTCACAAACAACAGCTATACTATTATCACTGGCTAAAAACTAGAGAGTAATACTGTGTGTTTTTCTATCATCACAACTACCAGTAGACTATATAAGTTTTCCCATTATAACTAGACCCAGACACCTATACACTAGGCCGGTCCCATAACTAGATAGAGAATAATTATGAGTGTGTTCATCATCACAAATACCAGTAGACTGTGTGTTTTTTATTCTCACAAACAACAACTATACTATTATCACTGGCTAAAAACTAGAGAGTAATACTGTGTGTTTTTCTATCATCACAACTACCAGTAGACTATATAAGTTTTCCCATTATAACTAGACCCAGACACCTATACACTAGGCCGGTCCCATAACTAGATAGAGAATAATTATGAGTGTGTTCATCATCACAACTACCAGTAGACTGTGTGTTTTTTATTCTCACAAACAACAACTATACTATTATCACTGGCTAAAAACTAGAGAGTAATACTGTGTGTTTTTCTATCATCACAACTACCAGTAGACTATATAAGTTTTCCCATTATAACTAGACCCAGACACCTATACACTAGGCCGGTCCCATAACTAGATAGAGAATAATTATGAGTGTGTTCATCATCACAACTACCAGTAGACTGTGTGTTTTTTATTCTCACAAACAACAACTATACTATTATCACTGGCTAAAAACTAGAGAGTAATACTGTGTGTTTTTCTATCATCACAACTACCAGTAGACTATATAAGTTTTCCCATTATAACTAGACCCAGACACCTATACACTAGGCCGGTCCCATAACTAGATAGAGAATAATTATGAGTGTGTTCATCATCACAAATACCAGTAGACTGTGTGTTTTTTATTCTCACAAACAACAACTAAACTATTATCACTGGCTAAAAACTAGAGAGTAATACTGTGTGTTTTTCTATCATCACAACTACCAGTAGACTATATAAGTTTTCCCATTATAACTAGACCCAGACACCTATACACTAGGCCGGTCCCATAACTAGATAGAGAATAATTATGAGTGTGTTCGTCATCACAACTACCAGTAGACTGTGTGTTTTTTATTCTCACAGACAACAACTATACTATTATCACTGGCTAAAAACTAGAGAGTAATACTGTGTGTTTTTCTATCATCACAACTACCAGTAGACTATATAAGTTTTCCCATTATAACTAGACCCAGACACCTATACACTAGGCCGGTCCCATAACTAGATAGAGAATAATTATGAGTGTGTTCATCATCACAACTACCAGTAGACTGTGTGTTTTTTATTCTCACAAACAACAGCTATACTATTATCACTGGCTAAAAACTAGAGAGTAATACTGTGTGTTTTTCTATTATCACAACTACCAGTAGACTATATAAGTTTTCCCATTATAACTAGACCCAGACACCTATACACTAGGCCGGTCCCATAACTAGATAGAGAATAATTATGAGTGTGTTCATCATCACAAATACCAGTAGACTGTGTGTTTTTTATTCTCACAAACAACAACTAAACTATTATCACTGGCTAAAAACTAGAGAGTAATACTGTGTGTTTTTCTATCATCACAACTACCAGTAGACTATATAAGTTTTCCCATTATAACTAGACCCAGACACCTATACACTAGGCCGGTCCCATAACTAGATAGAGAATAATTATGAGTGTGTTCGTCATCACAACTACCAGTAGACTGTGTGTTTTTTATTCTCACAGACAACAACTATACTATTATCACTGGCTAAAAACTAGAGAGTAATACTGTGTGTTTTTCTATCATCACAACTACCAGTAGACTATATAAGTTTTCCCATTATAACTAGACCCAGACACCTATACACTAGGCCGGTCCCATAACTAGATAGAGAATAATTATGAGTGTGTTCATCATCACAACTACCAGTAGACTGTGTGTTTTTTATTCTCACAAACAACAGCTATACTATTATCACTGGCTAAAAACTAGAGAGTAATACTGTGTGTTTTTCTATCATCACAACTACCAGTAGACTATATAAGTTTTCCCATTATAACTAGACCCAGACACCTATACACTAGGCCGGTCCCATAACTAGATAGAGAATAATTATGAGTGTGTTCATCATCACAACTACCAGTAGACTGTGTGTTTTTTATTCTCACAAACAACAACTATACTATTATCACTGGCTAAAAACTAGAGAGTAATACTGTGTGTTTTTCTATCATCACAACTACCAGTAGACTATATAAGTTTTCCCATTATAACTAGACCCAGACACCTATACACTAGGCCGGTCCCATAACTAGATAGAGAATAATTATGAGTGTGTTCATCATCACAACTACCAGTAGACTGTGTGTTTTTTATTCTCACAAACAACAACTATACTATTATCACTGGCTAAAAACTAGAGAGTAATACTGTGTGTTTTTCTATCATCACAACTACCAGTAGACTATATAAGTTTTCCCATTATAACTAGACCCAGACACCTAAACACTAGGCCGGTCCTATAACTAGATAAAGAATAATTATGAGTGTGTTCATCATCACAACTACCAGTAGACTGTGTGATTTTTATTCTCACAAACAACAACTATACTATTATCACTGGCTAAAAACTAGAGAGTAATACTGTGTGTTTTTCTATCATCACAACTACCAGTAGACTATATAAGTTTTCCCATTAAAACTAGACCCAGACACCTATACACTAGGCCGGTCCCATAACTAGATAGAGAATAATTATGAGTGTGTTCATCATCAAAACTACCAGTAGACTGTGTGTTTTTTATTCTCACAAACAACAACTATACTATTATCACTGGCTAAAAACTAGAGAGTAATACTGTGTGTTTTTCTATCATCACAACCACCAGTAGACTATGTAAGTTTTCCCATTATAACTAGACCCAGACACCTATACACTAGGCCGGTCCCATAACTAGATAGAGAATAATTATGAGTGTGTTCATCATCACAACTACCAGTAGACTGTGTGTTTTTTATTCTCACAAACAACAGCTATACTATTATCACTGGCTAAAAACTAGAGAGTAATACTGTGTGTTTTTCTATCATCACAACTACCAGTAGACTATATAAGTTTTCCCATTATAACTAGACCCAGACACCTATACACTAGGCCGGTCCCATAACTAGATAGAGAATAATTATGAGTGTGTTCATCATCACAACTACCAGTAGACTGTGTGTTTTTTATTCTCACAAACAACAACTATACTATTATCACTGGCTAAAAACTAGAGAGTAATACTGTGTGTTTTTCTATCATCACAACTACCAGTAGACTATATAAGTTTTCCCATTATAACTAGACCCAGACACCTATACACTAGGCCGGTCCCATAACTAGATAGAGAATAATTATGAGTGTGTTCATCATCACAACTACCAGTAGACTGTGTGTTTTTTATTCTCACAAACAACAACTATACTATTATCACTGGCTAAAAACTAGAGAGTAATACTGTGTGTTTTTCTATCATCACAACCACCAGTAGACTATATAAGTTTTCCCATTATAACTAGACCCAGACACCTATACACTAGGCCGGTCCCATAACTAGATAGAGAATAATTATGAGTGTGTTCATCATCACAACTACCAGTAGACTGTGTGTTTTTTATTCTCACAAACAACAACTATACTATTATCACTGGCTAAAAACTAGAGAGTAATACTGTGTGTTTTTCTATCATCACAACTACCAGTAGACAATATAAGTTTTCCCATTATAACTAGACCCAGACACCTATACACTAGGCCGGTCCCATAACTAGATAGAGAATAATTATGAGTGTGTTCATCATCACAAATACCAGTAGACTGTGTGTTTTTTATTCTCACAAACAACAACTAAACTATTATCACTGGCTAAAAACTAGAGAGTAATACTGTGTGTTTTTCTATCATCACAACTACCAGTAGACTATATAAGTTTTCCCATTATAACTAGACCCAGACACCTATACACTAGGCCGGTCCCATAACTAGATAGAGAATAATTATGAGTGTGTTCGTCATCACAACTACCAGTAGACTGTGTGTTTTTTATTCTCACAGACAACAACTATACTATTATCACTGGCTAAAAACTAGAGAGTAATACTGTGTGTTTTTCTATCATCACAACTACCAGTAGACTATATAAGTTTTCCCATTATAACTAGACCCAGACACCTATACACTAGGCCGGTCCCATAACTAGATAGAGAATAATTATGAGTGTGTTCATCATCACAACTACCAGTAGACTGTGTGTTTTTTATTCTCACAAACAACAGCTATACTATTATCACTGGCTAAAAACTAGAGAGTAATACTGTGTGTTTTTCTATTATCACAACTACCAGTAGACTATATAAGTTTTCCCATTATAACTAGACCCAGACACCTATACACTAGGCCGGTCCCATAACTAGATAGAGAATAATTATGAGTGTGTTCATCATCACAAATACCAGTAGACTGTGTGTTTTTTATTCTCACAAACAACAACTAAACTATTATCACTGGCTAAAAACTAGAGAGTAATACTGTGTGTTTTTCTATCATCACAACTACCAGTAGACTATATAAGTTTTCCCATTATAACTAGACCCAGACACCTATACACTAGGCCGGTCCCATAACTAGATAGAGAATAATTATGAGTGTGTTCGTCATCACAACTACCAGTAGACTGTGTGTTTTTTATTCTCACAGACAACAACTATACTATTATCACTGGCTAAAAACTAGAGAGTAATACTGTGTGTTTTTCTATCATCACAACTACCAGTAGACTATATAAGTTTTCCCATTATAACTAGACCCAGACACCTATACACTAGGCCGGTCCCATAACTAGATAGAGAATAATTATGAGTGTGTTCATCATCACAACTACCAGTAGACTGTGTGTTTTTTATTCTCACAAACAACAGCTATACTATTATCACTGGCTAAAAACTAGAGAGTAATACTGTGTGTTTTTCTATCATCACAACTACCAGTAGACTATATAAGTTTTCCCATTATAACTAGACCCAGACACCTATACACTAGGCCGGTCCCATAACTAGATAGAGAATAATTATGAGTGTGTTCATCATCACAACTACCAGTAGACTGTGTGTTTTTTATTCTCACAAACAACAACTATACTATTATCACTGGCTAAAAACTAGAGAGTAATACTGTGTGTTTTTCTATCATCACAACTACCAGTAGACTATATAAGTTTTCCCATTATAACTAGACCCAGACACCTATACACTAGGCCGGTCCCATAACTAGATAGAGAATAATTATGAGTGTGTTCATCATCACAACTACCAGTAGACTGTGTGTTTTTTATTCTCACAAACAACAACTATACTATTATCACTGGCTAAAAACTAGAGAGTAATACTGTGTGTTTTTCTATCATCACAACTACCAGTAGACTATATAAGTTTTCCCATTATAACTAGACCCAGACACCTAAACACTAGGCCGGTCCTATAACTAGATAAAGAATAATTATGAGTGTGTTCATCATCACAACTACCAGTAGACTGTGTGATTTTTATTCTCACAAACAACAACTATACTATTATCACTGGCTAAAAACTAGAGAGTAATACTGTGTGTTTTTCTATCATCACAACTACCAGTAGACTATATAAGTTTTCACATTAAAACTAGACCCAGACACCTATACACTAGGCCGGTCCCATAACTAGATAGAGAATAATTATGAGTGTGTTCATCATCAAAACTACCAGTAGACTGTGTGTTTTTTATTCTCACAAACAACAACTATACTATTATCACTGGCTAAAAACTAGAGAGTAATACTGTGTGTTTTTCTATCATCACAACCACCAGTAGACTATGTAAGTTTTCCCATTATAACTAGACCCAGACACCTATACACTAGGCCGGTCCCATAACTAGATAGAGAATAATTATGAGTGTGTTCATCATCACAACTACCAGTAGACTGTGTGTTTTTTATTCTCACAAACAACAACTATACTATTATCACTGGCTAAAAACTAGAGAGTAATACTGTGTGTTTTTCTATCATCACAACTACCAGTAGACTATATAAGTTTTCCCATTATAACTAGACCCAGACACCTATACACTAGGCCGGTCCCATAACTAGATAGAGAATAATTATGAGTGTGTTCATCATCACAACTACCAGTAGACTGTGTGTTTTTTATTCTCACAAACAACAACTATACTATTATCACTGGCTAAAAACTAGAGAGTAATACTGTGTGTTTTTCTATCATTACAACTACCAGTAGACTATATAAGTTTTCACATTATAACTAGACCCAGACACCTATACACTAGACCGGTCCCATAACTAGATAGAGAATAATTATGAGTGTGTTCATCATCACAACTACCAGTACACTGTGTGTTTTTTATTCTCACAAACAACAACTATACTATTATCACTGGCTAAAAACTAGAGAGTAATACTGTGTGTTTTTCTATCATTACAACTACCAGTAGACTATATAAGTTTTCCCATTATAACTAGACCCAGACACCTATACACTAGGCCGGTCCCATAACTAGATAGAGAATAATTATGAGTGTGTTCATCATCACAACTACCAGTAGACTGTGTGTTTTTTATTCTCACAAACAACAACTATACTATTATCACTGGCTAAAAACTAGAGAGTAATACTGTGTATTTTTCTATCATCACAACCACCTGGAGACTATATAAGTTTTCCCATTATAACTAGACCCAGACACCTATACACTAGGCCGGTCCCATAACTAGATAGAGAATAATTATGAGTGTGTTCATCATCACAACTACCAGTAGACTGTGTGTTTTTTATTCTCACAAACAACAACTATACTATTTTCACTGGCTAAAAACTAGAGAGTAATACTGTGTGTTTTTCTATCATCACAACCACCAGTAGACTATGTAAGTTTTCCCATTATAACTAGACCCAGACACCTATACACTAGGCCGGTCCCATAACTAGATAGAGAATAATTATGAGTGTGTTCATCATCACAACTACCAGTAGACTGTGTGTTTTTTATTCTCACAAACAACAACTATACTATTATCACTGGCTAAAAACTAGAGAGTAATACTGTGTGTTTTTCTATCATCACAACTACCAGTAGACTATATAAGTTTTCCCATTATAACTAGACCCAGACACCTATACACTAGGCCGGTCCCATAACTAGATAGAGAATAATTATGAGTGTGTTCATCATCACAACTACCAGTAGACTGTGTGTTTTTTATTCTCACAAACAACAACTATACTATTATCACTGGCTAAAAACTAGAGAGTAATACTGTGTGTTTTTCTATCATTACAACTACCAGTAGACTATATAAGTTTTCACATTATAACTAGACCCAGACACCTATACACTAGACCGGTCCCATAACTAGATAGAGAATAATTATGAGTGTGTTCATCATCACAACTACCAGTACACTGTGTGTTTTTTATTCTCACAAACAACAACTATACTATTATCACTGGCTAAAAACTAGAGAGTAATACTGTGTGTTTTTCTATCATTACAACTACCAGTAGACTATATAAGTTTTCCCATTATAACTAGACCCAGACACCTATACACTAGGCCGGTCCCATAACTAGATAGAGAATAATTATGAGTGTGTTCATCATCACAACTACCAGTAGACTGTGTGTTTTTTATTCTCACAAACAACAACTATACTATTATCACTGGCTAAAAACTAGAGAGTAATACTGTGTATTTTTCTATCATCACAACCACCTGGAGACTATATAAGTTTTCCCATTATAACTAGACCCAGACACCTATACACTAGGCCGGTCCCATAACTAGATAGAGAATAATTATGAGTGTGTTCATCATCACAACTACCAGTAGACTGTGTGTTTTTTATTCTCACAAACAACAACTATACTATTTTCACTGGCTAAAAACTAGAGAGTAATACTGTGTGTTTTTCTATCATCACAACCACCAGTAGACTATATAAGTTTTCCCATTATAACTAGACCCAGACACCTATACACTAGGCCGGTCCCATAACTAGATAGAGAATAATTATGAGTGTGTTCATCATCACAACTACCAGTAGACTGTGTGTTTTTTATTCTCACAAACAACAACTATACTATTTTCACTGGCTAAAAACTAGAGAGTAATACTGTGTGTTTTTCTATCATCACAACCACCAGTAGACTATATAAGTTTTCCCATTATAACTAGACCCAGACACCTATACACTAGGCCGGTCCCATAACTAGATAGAGAATAATTATGAGTGTGTTCATCATCACAACTACCAGTAGACTGTGTGTTTTTTATTCTCACAAACAACAACTATACTATTATCACTGGCTAAAAACTAGAGAGTAATACTGTGTGTTTTTCTATCATCACAACTACCAGTAGACTATATAAGTTTTCCCATTATAACTAGACCCAGACACCTATACACTAGGCCGGTCCCATAACTAGATAGAGAATAATTATGTCTGTGTTCATTATCACAACAACCAGTAGACTGTCTTTTGTTTTTTCTTCCACTCTCAATTGTTTGTTTGCCTTCTTGATTCAAAGTTGGATTAAATATTTATATACATACTCCAATATCTAATATCACAAGAATATATACACACATATGTATTTTTTTTTTAATTATCCAGTACTTCAATTAACATTTAATCACTAGGTAATAACTCTACTAGAATATTCCTTTGAAACCCCATGACCACTTTTACGTCCGCTGAAGCTGTACTTATTAAAACACATACAGGCGGAGGAGTTTCCCCTTACATGTTTGAATTTAAGGCCACACTCAGAATCGACAACACGTTATAGCCCTCCGAAACACTATTGACATGGCGATGAAGGTTTTTGCAACACGTAAGCAATGCTCTCATTTGAAAGTGTAAGCCGGTGACAGCATCCACTTCTTCCGAAACTTGTCGAGTCATCGGATTGCTTGTTCCTCTTGTCACGAAGTCTTTCAGGCGATTTTTTGGATTCCCTAGGGCTATACCAGGTTGACGTTCGAGCCGGGAGATATATTTTTTTGGTCTAATGGCTTTTGCTATATCGGCATTATTCAGGGAACACCGTCAGCTCAAGTAGGGGAATCTTCAAAAGGATTCAGTGACCAAAGAGCTTGACTCGAGAACAATAAAGCAGCTATTATATTTGATAAAGAGAAGTATAATGAAAATAAAGTTTAGTCTGAAACTATGTTGCAAGCAGTAAAATAAGTTATAGGATTTTTCAAAAATCACTTCTGGCTGACAAATATAAATGTCAATAAAATTAATCAAAATTGTATTTATAATTAAACATTCCAATGAAGTAATAATAATAATAAGGAACAAGTGTATACATGAATGTTTTTCTTATTTCGACATTTATGTCTATGTTCTCTAAATCTTGTGATTAAGGGAGCTATTAAACATCAGTTGTAGTATTTAAATGTAGTTCCTTGGTATTGTTTGTAAAATTTGAATTAAAACATCAGTAGTAGTTTTGGCTCTTTGTTGTTTACTTAAAAAATATTACACTAAATTTTGGAACAATTGGAAAGGATTGGATTGGTCTCTTCAAGTTTATATAGAATTCTGAAACACAAATGGATTTAATTTTTAAATGGAACTGGGCATTTTCAGGGACAGTAGCATTTGTATTAACCTCTAACCTTTTTTTTTTTAATTAATTATATTTCTATCATTTAGGGTTTATTTTTAAATAGGAGGTAATTTTTTCTAAGTTATGAGTTGTTTTTTTGTTCTAAAACTTATTTGAAATTTCGTTTACTATGAGACAGTGTAAAATTATTACAAAAGCATTAAATCATAAATAAATGAATATAAAATTAAATTATTACATCACATTATGCACAGAGTTCCTATGTAGAAAGTGGTATGAATGTTTTATGCATTGTATTATAGATTGAAGGCTTGGTAGACTCCACAAGACCGATTTGAATAAACTGAATAACAATAATGATAACAGAATTTAGGAAGAAAGCCTCGTTCTTGGGGCTCCTCGCCAAAATATAAATATCTTTGGCATACTAAACTAAAGTGAAATGTGTAGGTCTTGATTTCAAAGTCAAAAAGCTACAGTTTGATGTATAACAGTTTTGTTATACTTAAGGGACGATGTCCCAAAGTAAAGTGTTTTTTTTTTCGTTTGATTTGTTTTTATCAAATATTATGTAATGTTCTTTTTATCAGATCGGTTTGGTAGTTTTTCACTTATACACCTAATAACGCTAAAAAAAAGTGAATAATGCTGTCTGCACCTTGAAAACATTTTTTTCCAAAATTCAAGTAACGTAATTTTAAACAGTTGGGTTAAATAATAATTTATTTTTAAATTCATTATTAATTTAATTTTAAAACAATATTCCCATACTATATACGCCAGTAATACAATAGTATGGTTATGAAACTTCTAATGCTCAAAAAACAAACATAGACCCGAAAAAATGAGAAAATATTCATTAAGTTCCGTATAAATTTAATGATAGTTGAAAAAATAATTCACTAAAATAAGCAAGATTATTGATATTTTAATTTGTCATGTTGCATTATTACAATAAAATATGTTAAGTTATTTTATGGATGTAACCTTAGGATGCAAATTTAGCGCAATATTCTATTTTTTAATTGATAGATTTTTTTTTTTTTTCATAGCATCTTTAAACTTACAGACAATTATATACAATTATAGATCCACGAGTGAATCCATAATGAGAGTACGGGAATGGTTCAATGAAAGTGCTATTTAATTCGTAATGCATATTTTTAATTGTGGTGTAGTAAGGGTAATTATTTATGAATCTGAGACATATATTTTGAACGATTTTTATCGGAGGAATAACAAATTTCTACAGGATTAATTTATCAGTAGCAGAAAGTTTGAATTGTTTATTAAAATACGGGTACATTTTTTGCACAGTGGCTTAATATTATTCAGATTTTAATTTGACATGCTGAGTAAAACATAAGTTTTTGTCTAGGTGTGCTCCTAGGTATTATCTCACACTAGGGAATGATGTATGATACATACACTGTATGTTGCAAAATTCTCCATTATTAATTATATACAAACAGCTGCTGAAACCAATTTGCAACTATGGACTAGAACTATGAGAGATAGCCAAACCTTAGAACATCAAGCGAATCTGAACATCCCAATCAAAATTCCTCAGACTGTAGGCAACGCGTCCTTAAACATTATAAACTCGTCCTTTACAGTGATCTCCACGTGGTAACGAATTCTGCGAATATCTATCCGCTCGTCCAAATTATTTTGTCAAATCCTTATCAATTAACACTCCTGTTTACAATCCTACTCGTAGCATAAAATGGAGGTGCCCCGACGATCTATTGTAAATAGAAAAGCATGTCATGGGTTTCTGGCACAGGCCAACACCCCCACTCATGTCCTAAGCGTATGTGGCTCTCTTTCCCTATTTCTGGTATTTTTCGAAAGGCGAAAGGGTCGGATAGGATGGTGGGAGAGGTCCCTGCTTCTATCCCTTCCAACAACTTGCTCGGTGATTGCCTAGGGGCTCCTGGGCAGCTTTGTATGTATATCGCCGGGATAAGCTAAAAACAGGGGTTTGATTCAATCCCTAAACTGATTCCCTAACAAAACTAATCCCTAGACAGCGGAAATTACGATGCATGAATGTGAATTGTACATCGATAGGTAGATATGGGTGGCCCATTACAATTATCGGCTAGGGCAATGGCCCTTTTTATCTGCCTCAGTATTATACTCATCCCTAGTAGAGTGGAGTTCTTCTAGTGGGATTCTATCGCAGCCTATGGTGAAAAACCTTAGTTAGCTGAATGGTTCGTGTAGGGGCGCCCGACGGGAGTAGTCCCGTCGTCCCTGTCCACTGCCCGTAGGCGTAAAAAAGAGGATAAACCTGTGTTCTGTGACCTTTGCTACCGCCCTCATCAGCGGGCAGTTTAATTCGTATTTGTTTATTGATCTGACTCCATAAGATCTTAGAAGGTGTGCCCCGATAGAACACTATGTTTAGGAAAAGAGATTGTGTATTATAGGTAGTTAACGTGGTCTTGGAATGACGCACACGGTATCTGAGGGTAGACTAAAACCGTTGGGATCCCAAAGAAGACTGTGAACCGGAAACAGGCCGACTGGGCCGCTGGTGGAGACGCTACTAGGTACATTTTGTAGGGCACCTAGAGATCATCATCTGCATGGCAGGGATCCCTTTCAAGAATTATCGCTCGTTTTAATGAGAAGTTGGCACAACAGCTCACATTATCGCAAAAAGTGGTAGAAGGTTTCCTCCTCTAATTTACGTTTGGGCCAAATATCTATAACGTCTAGTCAAAATGCCTGTTATGAGGTTAATAGTTTATTCATATTTTAATTCACCGGCTGCAGTTTGTATTGCATATTACATAAGTATAATTGAATTATTACATCCCAATTATTAATACTAAACAATTAGATTGTAATATTTCAAAATAAGTATATTTATATATTCAGTTGGTACAAAAAAAAGATATTTAATTTAAGCCGGGAGTTCTGCGCATGCGCTATTATCAGCAAAAACCTCTCTATTTCGTTCTTCCTTTAAACACCGTATACTACTGTTTATAGGCCGTACTTCAGCTATAAAATTGTCTCAGCAGGCAACTTACATGAGTTTTTTTGTTTTTTTTCCTTTTTTTTTTTCTTCATAGCCCCTTTACATTTACAGATAATTACATACAATTATAGATCCTCAGGTGAATCTATTCACAAATTATTTTGTATTTCCTATCTACCTATTACCTACTCTATTTTTTATTAATAATAAAATTAATTTAAATATTAATAAATATCGTAATATGATAAAATGAGATTTTATCAGCAGTTGTTGTCACAAAATAAAAAAAGGTCTCTAGGGCCAACTCCGATTCTATCGCCTGTAAAGCGAAAACCAAGACGTTCAAACAGGAACATACAAATAACCTCCTCTACCGCTAGTTCCATGGAAGAGATACCGCCACAGGTCAGCACATCCAAAAAAGAAACCGCCGTAGAGTCCCCTTTCTTCACGCCTGACACCTTTGAGGCGTTGACAAATATTCAACAAGATGAATCACAGCCCAAGCCGCATGCGTCCGTAATATAAGCAACTTTAAATTACTATGCTCACAAATGAGTAAAATAGTAAGTACGGAAAAATATACGTGCCGCAATAGGTGTCACGGGCCATAAAATCTCTCCGGACACTCCCGATTCTTATCGGACCATTATCAAATATTTGGATGAAACCAATGCTGACTTTCATACCTATCAGCTGAAACAAGAACGCTCGCTCCGAGTAGTGATCAGAAATTTGCACCCAACCACACCAGCTGACGAAATAGAAGAAGAACTCTCAGCTCTCGGATTCAAAGTTCGCTAAATAATGAACCCGAGGATAGGCAACAAGACGAATAAATCAAAACGACGTTGCCATTGTTCTTTATCGATCTACAGCAAACACCTGCAGCAAAGAAGATATATGATCTAACACACCTTTATTGCACAAGAGTACAGGTTGAAAAACCGTATCCCAAACGCGACATCGTCCAGTGCCATAACTGTCAGGCATATGGGCACACGAAATCGTACAGCCACCACCCTCCCAGGTGTGTAAAGTGCAGTGGTCAGCACATAAGTGAATTGTGCAAAAAGCCCCTAAAATCGCATTCCGTATCGCATGCTGTATGCGTGCTCTGCCACCAAGGCCATCCGGCCAACTACAAGTGCTGCGAGGCTTACAGAGCGCTGAAGTCCAGGACCGAACAACGTCGTCGTCCAGAAGAAGAGAAGCCAGCCACAGGTAGCTCAAGAAGCGCCCCCGCCAGAAATTTGAGGCCTTCAGTCTCTTTTGGTGATGCCGTTCGGAACAGAGAGCAGTCACAGGCACCCCACTCGTCCTCCGCAAGTTCATCTTCCCCAGCACTCCTTTCATCCCAGCAACCTGCAAACTCAATCCCATTCTCAACCACACAACTCGCATTTCCCTCCACCTTCAAGCTCTTCAGATCTCACAAGCCTATTAACCTCATTCCTTACAGAATTCAGAACCCTAATCACCCCTCTCATTTCCCTTTTTACAAATCTTGTCTCCTACCTTATCCCCGTTAGTGGAGACACAGGTGAATGGGTGAACAGAACCCATAAGTGGATCCTTCCGACTCCCTATCCATTCTCCTTGGAAACACCATTCTCCTTTCCAGCACTACTCCACGACAAGAACATCGAAGTCGCTCTCATTACTGAAATACGAGTTAGGAGTAAACGACCATTTACCGCTCGACAGTACTATACTTATCGAACTGATCACTCAGATGGAAGAGCTCATGCAGGTACCGCTGTCATTGTTCATAACTCCATTTCTCATCACATAGTTCCTTTGGTAGCACATGATTTCCTTCAGTCCACTGCAGTGTCAATCACCACCTTCCCTTCCCCCCTTACTCTAGCATCAGTGTACTGCCCTCCCAATAAATCCATTTCCGATTCCCAATTCATCTCCTTTCTAGACTCAATCGGACATAGTTTCCTTGTAGGTGGGGATTTTAATGTGAACCACCAACATTGGGGGTCAAGATCCACGAATACACGAGGACGTGCTTTGCTGTCTGCACTCACACGGAAACATTGCTCCACGATCTCTCCTGACACAGCCACTTATTGGCCATCAGATCTCAACCGAAATCCAGAATTCCTTGACTTCTTCTTCTGCAACAGTTTAGAAACACTAAACTATTCACTCACGCGCCTCGATAACCTCTCCTCCAATCATAGCCCGTTATTATTAACCATTTCCCTAAGACCAATTCTCCTCCTTCAAGGGCCCAGTTGACTGGGACCAGATTCCGTAGACCTCAAAGTGTCCCTGAAAACATCCCAAGACCTAGACGATGCAGTGCATTCTTTCACTACTCTGGTCCAGAGGTCGGCTTGGGAGTCATCGTCGCCCCACCGTCATCCAAAAATTCACTATCAAAATCGTTTACCTTAGCATCTCAAAGACCTAATCCAATCCAAACGCCGTTCCAGAACAGTATGGCAAAGATCCCGACATCCTGCTGAAAAACTTACCCTTAGCGAAAATTCCCTGGATATGATCTCTTTGCTCCTCAAAATCTCAAACAATTTCCCCCTAAAGCCATAATCTTCCTAACCTACATCTATAATTGCATTATACGAACGACGCACTTTCCTCTCCTCTGGAAACATTCCATTATTGTCCTATTCGCCAAACCTGGTAAACCACCCAATGACGTCTCATCTTACCGTCCAATTAGCCTACTCCCTATCCTCTCAAAAATATTTGTGAAACTCCTATTAAAACGTCTACTTCCAATTATTGAATCCAAAAACCTTTTTCCTGCTCACCAGTTTGGTTCCCGTCAACGACATTCCACTACTCAACAAGGCCTTCGCGTTGTTGGTCACATTTCCTCAGCCCTTGAATCCAAACAGTATTGCACTGCTGCATTTCTTGACATATCTCAAGCTTTTGACAGGGTTTGGCACGCAGGTTTACTTTACAAGCTCAAAAGATATTTTACCACAGACCCTTTTCCTAATCCTACAGTCCTACCTTTCAAACCGCTTCTTCCAAGTCCGCTGTGGTTTAGAATACTCTAACTACTATCCCATAAAAGCAGGAGTTCCACAGGGCAGTGTCCTGGTTCCCATCCTCTATAACCTATACACCGCTGATATACCCTCTACCCCAATACTTTCTTGGCGACATTTGCAGATGACACTGCAGTCTTGTCATCTCACTCAGACCCTGATATAGCATTCCATAACCTTCAAAAACACCTTGATGAGATCGAGTATTGGTGCAACCAATAACGGATTAAAGTTAAACAAGCAAAATGTTCCCACATTACCTTCTCCCTCCGTCGCACGTCTTCCCCAATAGTTTATTTTAATTCTATTCCTCTCCCTGTATCTGAGACACTACGGTACTTAGGCTTCCATCTTGACAAAAGACTGACCTGGAACCCACATACGAGGTTAAAAAGACAAAAACTAAACAGACTCTATGGATAACTGTACAGACTACTTGAAAAGACATCCCATATCTCAATAGAAAATAAAATACTAATCTACAAATTTATACTTAAGCCAATCTGGACATACGGAATAGAGCTATGGGGGACAGCAAAAAAGTCGAACATCAAGCGTATCCAATCCTTTTAATCAAAAGTCCTGAGAACAATAATAAATGCCCTTATTACGCCAGCAACAAAACCCTCCATAACGATCTTAATATACCCCAGATTCTTGAACTCATCCCTTCCAAGTTCATGAAATTCCATAGTAACCTATCCAACCGCCCTAATCCCATAGCACATTCATTGCACTGCTCCACTCATCCCTATAAACCTCCTCGGAGACTGAAACGGCAGTGGCTTCATGACTTACTATAAATGCCAGTGGGAGTCCTGGCAATGGCCAGTTTCTCCAATCATGTCCTGAGCGTATGTGGCTCTCGTGCTCTTCGTCTGTCTCCACTGGCTCGTATCCGGTGACGCGGCTTACGGAGGAGCGTGGGGGACTTCTTAAGTCTCCGCTTCCTCTTTCGCATGCGAGGGAGGTGACAACCATGTGGATTTGGGAAGCCTCTGGGCTGTTTGTAAATATTGTATGAATGAGCGAGTGAATGATGAATTGTAAATATGGTATGAATGAGAACATTTATCTCAATTACTTATTGCCTAATAAGGCAGATTGTAATTATATCATAATCAAGTTGTTTATCTAAAATAAAAAAAAATCAAGCAGGTATACGGCTTTCCATGCTATTCGTTGTTGGTGATTCTACGGTCCTGCCGAAAAGTGTTGCTGGGTCGACAGGCCGAACGAATCTTGCGAAAACGAAAAAAGGAAACGGAAAAAAAAACGCCCTAAGCAAGCCACTAATTGAGAGGGAACATTGCACAATATTTTCTCCCCTAACGTTAGGGACAGTATTGCCTCTTCCTCGGCTGCCATCTCTCAAAAACTGATTATGATATTATAACCATTCGTCCCGCTCTATGCGCTCTACTGGGACTTTCTCTTCCGCCATTGTGGATATTTCCCGTCTTTTCGACAATAGGGACAGGGGGCATTATAAATGTATTTTTTCCCCTTTCTTGTTTTTTCCACTCAGCTCGGTAAGGGTATTGTGAGGAAGCATTCCCTTCTAACTACGGCCAGGTTACGAAACCGCCCCCTCAATGAACTCATTAAAAAGGGGAGACAGCGATACTGTACTCCCGAGCTATTATCCAATTTCAGTTATTTTTTCATTATTGCACTTTATTTTATTCATTTCCAATCACGACAATACTATCTTCAGCTGTTGATTGACCCTTTTCACCAGGGGATGACAACTAAGATACCCTTAAATATGGGTCTAAACAGTTTGTGATTCAAAGATATTATTTTTTTTGTTTAACCCATATAGATGTGGTTACTCTATTTTTTGTCTGTAATTTTTATTTATTCACAACTGTACCCAAAAAAATAATAATACAACCAGTGAATATGATGGTAAGTGAATAAACAAACAGGCATGAGTGGCATACGGGACATGTTGATGTTTATTTAAATTAATAAATATTACTCCAGTTCCTCTGGAGACGTCGTAGTTTTTCAGCTATGTCAATTGTCGCTATTACAAGTTTGTAGCATTTCTGTGCCCGTATAGTTTATGATGGAAAGGTATGTGTGAAATTCGTGAGTCGGTGTGGTAGAGACGTATTTCTCTCATACTAAGGTGCACTTTTGATAAATCTAAGCAGAAATCTTTCTATTGTCGTAAGGCTTGATTTTTTGGTGGTCTAAACAATTCCCTCCCAAGTTATTGATTTATTAAATGAAAAATCGAATTAATATTAAACAGAAATTGGATTGTACGAGATTTACCCCAATACTTAGACTGTAGAACAAAGAAAAATAATAAAAACATTAAATTATTACTTTGTTTATCATAGCACATAATATATAACTTATAGCTGGGTGATTTTATAACCTTAATTTTAGTTTTTTAGAACAGATTCTATTTAATGAAGTCTCATTCAAGAGACTGAAAAAAGTTTGTTCCATATTCATCCCTATTGGATAAATTATTTAGGGAAGCCAGGAATCAACGATAAAGTGACTGAGTTGTCAACAGTCCTTCACAAAAGGAAAATTAGTAATTAGTGGTGATTATCCTTCAGAAGATACAGCCATATTTAAAAGTTTTGCTATGTGTACAAGTCCAATCAGAAAAATGTGATTTTTACCTCCGATAAATCCTCCATATGATCCAGATGCCCAAACGGGTCTTGAAGTGTCTTCAGTTTTTGTTTCAGAGCTGTCCTCTAATTTAATATATTTTTCGTCATGTCTCAGAACTGAGTGATTCAAACTTCATTCTAATTCTTATGGAAATTAGTTATACACCAATACAAAAAGGAATTTAAACACATTTAGAAAAAACAAAGATTTTCAATGAACAATGTTTGAATTAAGAAATAAAAGAAAGATTTTTTTTTTACGTATTGAGTAGTATTTTGAAAATAGTGGAACCCTGTACTTATGGAGTGGGTTGTACCTTTTTTTTTTTTAAATCCTGTTCTACTCCTTTTAATTTCCTTACATTTGTATGGGCCTTTGCTTATTAATTATTAAATATAACTGTAAATAAAGATTAATCTTAAATAAAAAATTTATTTTCGTAAATCCCGTATATTTTAATTCTATTCACTACCATTAAATAATTGGTTGGCCGACCTTCCGGCCGAGAGGCCAACTTACTTCAGGCTTGACCTGGCCGACTACAAACCATTGCCTAGGAACTCCTAGGCTCCACCCTCGGTAGACTCTCACTACCTTCCTGATTCCACCCGCCTCCTTTAGGCATTCCACACCCTATATTCTTCTCACACATCCTTCAAATGGGGGACTCCCCTTAGTGAAAGGCACTCATTAGCCCAAAATAATTTTCCTTTATTTTTCCCACATCCAATTTTTATAAGTTAAAGAGCTAAGAAAGGAAAAAAAAAAAACAAAAAAAAAAACAGAAGGAACATGAGTAAGCATTGAAAGCTCTACTGTGAGAATGAATAATTTTTTTTGTTAAAAAACATATAGCAATGTTATTGAACCAAAAAAAGCCCATTTGAAAATGTTTTGTGTTTTTGCACGGTGCAAAAACTTCATGGTTTCATTATTTAATATCTATTTATCAAATTATCTACCATGTACAGCTAATGAAAAATCCTCAATCACCTGATAATTGGAGTTAATAAAATAAGTTTTATAAACTGCTCGCCTGAAAGTCATGTTTGAATACTTTTTATTTGTGTATTTTATAATCATCAAATGGCTTATAAAAGTTAACTTCAATAAACAAACGCAGCAAAAAATTTTTTCATAAATACGTTATTTTAGCAACATATTCGTTTTCTAGAAAATATGAACTTGCCTCTTTTCACACTTAATTGCGTGGTGCAAGTGAAATAACTCTTGGGATTCGATTCCTCTCACAATAGCACTAAGGAAAAATTGGAAGTCAAGCCTTTACAAAAAAAAAAAAAAAAAAAATTAGGAGTTTCAATTAAAGAAAATAGTGGATGTGAAACGGTAGGATTTCTGAGTGCGTAACGAATCACTTCTGGGCCTCACTTCCTCTGCTATTCAGAAGGCCGCAGCTTCCTTTGCCTACTCTATACAGGAAAAAACTAAAACATGATCCTCTAAAGCCTGCTTTTTGGAAGCTAGGCATGGATGTAATATAAATTAATTGCTAATATATATCAAAATAATATACTTTATAATACTATATATAGCCTTAGGTAGTACATAATATCAAAATTTCAAATAGGAGTTTTTCAATATAGTTTTATTTATTTATTCAACTTCGCATGAAGGGTTCACCAATAAAACCTATCATTAGAATCGAGAAAACAACAAATCCATTCTAGAAAAGACCTACATATCAAAATGACAACAACATTTCTTCAACTATAAATCAACAAGTAGTAAAACGTCCTCTTGTTGTGATACCTTCTTACAATTGATATAATATTGTATCACTCACAAAGAATATAAACTTAAACACCATCCTAAAATATATAGAATAAATAAAATTAAACGAAAGTTTGGAAATGTATAAATTTTATTTACTTTAAATCCAAGTACAAGATAAACTTAATAACCATAACTTTTACCCATTAATTACTAAATACTGTTCTACTAACTAATCAACCCTTAATGTCCTTTAATAGACAAATAAATCAGCTACACACTATACAGGACTCGCTTCCGAACAACACAGTATTCAAGTACATCCAAATCATGGTTGCTTTTTACATTGTGTTTTGTCGGAGCTGGTTGAGATGCTTTATTGCTTGTGGTCAAAACAAGATATTTATTTCAGGACAATCGCGTAAGGTAGCAGCAGTTTCATCCATTTCATCAAATCCAAAAAAAAAAAGGCTACAAATTAATAAAACCTCCGGAAAATACTTACATTATTAGTATTTTTTTTCAGGAATCAATATATTTTCGTACACATGTCGGATCTTTCGTGATTCAGCACATATTATTTTGTTTTCCGGCCTTTAAATGTTTCCATATAAGTCTTAATATTTTCTTTTTTTTGATAGTTTTTAATCAGTGATTTGATTGGGCGATTTCCTGCTTCAGAAGTGCCCTCCTTAAATATCCTTCTGTCTTTAGTAAATCTAAAATAATGAACATACATAATGCATGATAATAGCTTTCCTGAAATTCGCCATGCTTCACCTTCATAAATCTACAACCAATGCAAATATGCTTTTGACATTATATTGTTTTTTACTATTGTTTATTTATCTGGTATGTTTTCTGCAATTTATTTTAAGTTTTGCTATTAATTTAATTCTGTGCCGTACTGAATATTCTTACTATCCTCAATTTTTAAAGCGTTCCATCTATGAATCTACTTACATTTTATTTTTCTTAATTGAGCCTTATATCATGATATTTCGTTTGAGTTAGCCAGAATTTATTTTTTTTTTTAATTTATTTTTACTTTATTATCGTTCATAGAGGATTTGATCAAAGATTAATGTTTTTTTGTATTATTTTTTTCTGTACATCTATAAATTCCTAGAACCTGCAAACACTTGCCGCCACTTAGACAGGCTACACAGCCATTCTTCTCAAACACAGCGGCCTAATATTTAAACATTACATGTCACTCCTACTACATAAATGGTGCCTCCGATTTAAAACAATTTATTTCATCAAGCCTCCACTATCAACCGACTTAAGCCGATGACTCAGAGTGACAGAGTAGAATGTCTGACTTGCACATGACGTCAAATCTAAGGACAGAAGCATTCATAGTGTATGCAGGACTTTAGGTTGCTCAAATCATTTATATGTCTTATGACGGTTGAAGCAGTGGCCTTGAGGCACGAGAGAAGGCATACACATGTAGTGCACCCAGCGCCCTCTGAAAGAACGTCCATCGCTGGCGACTCCTTTGTGCGATGTGGACGGTCCGAAGAGCTCCTTGTGGATCACGTAGCCAGTGGCTATTATCCACTGGGGACCATCTCTTTAGTCAGCGTGAAACATAGTAGAAAATTACTTCTTAGACCGCAGACCTTTCCAGCGTCGTGTACGTTGGGCGATACCAGTCCATTGTTACACCGAGGTCCCCTCGAAATATTGGGTCTTTGAAAAGGAAAGTCATTGCTGGGGTATTCTTCTAGCGGCTCAGTCGATACTGGTCAATGATCGCCGCTACGTTGAAGATTGCTCCGGTCAGCTGTTATAGAAAGCTCCTGTGACCTTTGAAGTTTGCCGGAAAATGGCTCAAATATAATGCGCGTGTAGAGTTATAGTAGTTTTGATGTATTTCAACATTTGTGGTTTACGTAGTAAAAATATATGCAATACAAGTAAAACTTTTCATCTTTCAATGGAAAGCAACGAATGAATTTTAATTACAAACAAAATGTATAATACCCGAAGATATACGTAATATATATGAAAAATAAGATTACCCTAAATTCATATATCCCTACAGTCATACATGTATATAGGTATCATATACCCCTGAAGGGAGAGACTGTGTTTTTTGACAAGCATATCACAATTATATACTCATCGGATTATATTGAAAATGTATGGTTGAGATATAGCAACTGGTAGAAGTATGAACACATAAATTATAGCGCAGTATATACTGAAAAATAAATTATAGTGTAGTATAGTATATACTGACAAATCTAGCAGTACCATTTTACTAGATAACGAGTTGTTTTTACAGAATGTATTATTGTAACACGCTCTCTTCTTTCTTCGATATTAATAATAATTTACAAATTCAGGTAAATGATATTTCATATGGTATAAGGTTTAGTAAAGTATGTTTCATTACTAAGAAGATTCTTGGTTCAAAAAAATCGATTAAAAAATTTCATAAAGAAAAAGTTTTCTAGTCTGTTTGGATTCTCTAAATTCTCCCAAATCGTTCGATACACGGCAGGCCGATGCAATTCTGATTGTGTCCAATTTAGCACACCACAAAGACACTTACTTCGCCATGCCCCTTCAGTTTCCTCTTGCTCTTGCTTCCATGCATTCTTCCTCATCCCTGATCCATCTCTTTCTTGGGCTCTCCCATCGTTTGACTGTTTTAGATCACCTCAGATAAAACAGTCTTGAACCAGAATAGGAAAAAGGTTTTGAGCCCCTCCCAGGGAATAATTCGTTTTTTTCTTTTGTCTATATTAATTTCTTGGATTTTATTTAGTTACATAATATGTTTTCATATGCCCGATTCCTAAGTTATCTAAACTAAACTAAACTAAAACCAGAACTAGAATCTTAGAAAGTCCTGCGTATATTAATAACTAATTTACGAACAGTAATAGAACAGAAAGAAAAAACTTAGATTTTTAAAAAGTTTTTGCGATAAAATTACCTTCAAGTGGTTGATAAAAAATGGTGGTCGTCCGTGAATAGCCCGATCCCTGGTATAGAACATCTAAATGCCAAATTCAAAAATGAAGCCCACATCCAGCGATTGTTTGGCCTTAATAATTAAATGTAGTTAAAGATGGTGGTTAGATAAAATAAAAACTCAGACATTATACCTGCCCTGCATGCTTCGACAGAAACAATAAAACTATATTTCATTAGATCATTTATTAAACCACTAAAATGTTATAAATGTTACGATTATAGTCACAGTGCTAAGAACTTTAAAGAGTTTCTCTGGGGAAGAGTAGTAAAATGTGAATCCACTGGAGCAGTCAAGAGTAATCTCTTAAGCAAGTCCTGCGACGGAAGGGGCAGGTTCTCCTATATACATATCATAAACTAACACAAGCAGCCTAAGGAGCTATCACTAAGCTGTCATCAAGTAGCTCCCACTCCACCTACGCAGTCCCATCTCAGTTCACCAATTAAAAAGTTAATGACTATTGTCGAAAATTTCAATCTCAAGTTCAACTTGAGACTGGAGTATGTTTACTTCCGAAGGCCTTACTTGTAGATGAGGATGGTATCAACCAGCAAACACGAAAGCAATCTGCAACAAATAACTCATACATCAAACGATAATAAAAACGCGAAACAGAAACCACAGTAGTTACATTAATCAACTTGAAAAAACTGAATCCACCAAGTCCTCGCAGTGTTAAAATATATACTGTTGTGATATTAGATATTGTTGAGTTTGTATATAAATATTTAATCCAACCTTGAATCAAGAAGGCAAATAAAAACAATTGAGAGTGGATGAAAAAAAACAAAAGATAATATAGTTGTGGTTGTTATGATGAAAACACAGACAGAATTATTCTCTATCTAGTTATGGGACCGGCCTAGTGTATAGGTGTCTGGGTCTAGTGATAATGGAAAAACTTTTATAGTATAGTTGTTGTTGTATCATGATGAACACACACAGAATTACTCATCTAGTTTTGGCCCGTGATATAGTATAGTTGTTGTTTTATGAGGAGAACACAGAATTATTCCCTCTCTAGTTTGGGACCAGCCTGTGATATATGTGTCTGAGTCAAGTGATGAAATAACAAGTTCTGTAAGTTATTTGTTGTTGGCCTGGAAGCGGAACGGAAGAGAAGTTGCACCAGGAAGAAGAGTTAATTTGATTAAAAAAGAATACCATTGAAGAAAAAAATATAGACAAGTATAATTAATATAAGTTTCTTTTTGTTTATTTGTAATTAAATATAATCTTTTGCCATAATTATTTTGTTTAAAAGAACCTTAAACAGCAGTTAATCACTAATAAAATAAATTTAAAGTTAAAAATAAAATTACGTTATCTTTTAAAAGAACGTAAATATTTTAATAATACATATACTGTAACATACCTCGTTTCCTATTTTTCTTCTGGTCAACGTTATGTCCAATGACTCTTCAGCTACAGTGCTTTTTCTTGAAGCGGCCCCCACCAATACGTTAATAAAGGAAATATTCTTTATTTTGTAGTATAATTATTCTTCAATAATTTTAAAATAACCGATTACTATGAACGGGAGTACGTTCTTTTCACTAGGATAGGCGTGAACTAACCTTTTCCTCTTCAACGCCACCTGGCTCACTCTCATTGACCAAAGGCTAGGTCACTTGTTCGGAATTTTAAACTAATCAAAATTAAAATTACAAGTGGTAAATTTTGGTGGTAAATTATACATATCAAACCTAATCTTCTTTGTACATCTTTATGAATATTATTTCGAGCACTTGATTTTGATATTAAAACATCATTACATAAATAACATTTTTGGTAGTGTAATAGTTTGTAGTTCCGGCAATCGCCATACAAGCGTTGTATTGCGTTGTTTTCTTTTGTCAGATGACAGTCGCCAGATAGTTAGTGTTTTATTGTTAGTTGTACCTTGTTGCTCGCGTAAACATGGCTGGCGTAAGGCTTACATTTGATGAAAGGAAGTCTGTTTTAAAGTGGTATTTTAAGCACAAAAACATTAATGAGGTTCAACGGCAATGGAAAAATGTGTATCAAACAGAGCCACCGACACGTTTAACGATTCGTCGCATTTGAGACAAATTTTGGAAGATTTCAATTTCAACAAGATGGTGCCCAAGCCCACTACGACAATCGTGTTAGGGCTTATCTCGACGAAAATCTACCAGGAAGATGGATAGACCGTAGAGGTGCTGTAAAGTATCCACCAGGTTCCCCAGACTTAACTCTTCTGGACTTTTACCTGTAGGGAACACTAAAGGACGTCGTTTATCGACGAAAGCCACGCACATTGGATGAACTTCGAGAATCCATCGTACATTCATGTGCAAATATCTAACTGAACACGTTGCAGTCAGTAGTTCGTGCTGCAGTTCGGCGGCATCGTTTGTGTTTGGATGTTAATGGTGACCATTTCGAACACCTACAGTGATATCTTTAAGTTGGAATTTAAGCTACCCTTTCACCTAAAATGAGACAACTCTGTCAATTAGTTTGCAAGTTATGGACTGTTAACCAGTGGATACATTTTTTTGGACCCCTCTGCATACTGTAAATAGTGACATATAGTGCAGCCACTCTCACAATCTCCAACTTTAAGTCCAACCCTCGGAAAAAGCTTGTGCTGTGGTGAGGCCTCGATCGTTCGAATGGAGTTAAGCATAGAAGATTTGATTTATACGTGAAAGCAAGAAAGTATTATGAATAGAACTCTTGTTTGTGATAAAATATAACGCTGGAAAATACTTTCTTTTCCAAATTAACCGATTCATCCCTTCTTTACAAATCTGCAGAATAAAATGCATAGATCGAAACCCGGACTAATGATAATTACTGACTCCAAGATAATTTCAAATCAATTCAATCATTTCATCTGAACATTTTCAATCTCCAAGTGAACATTTTTTCACTAACACTTTAAAATAAAGCAGAATCAATTCTGAAGTAAATCATTCTGACCCCTTCATTTTTTCTGGAAATGTTCAGAGAAATAAGAGGCGATTCGCAATTGAAAGAAGAAGATATAATATGAAAGATGAAGTCAATACGATTTACCAAAAGAAGCAGTCCAGAAGAAAAATAGTCAAAGCACCAATCAAAAATAGTTGGATGATCAAAAGTAATGTGCGGTGGAGGTGACATTCCCGTAGGTAACATTGAGGGATCCCCTGGCCTTTGCATATATATCTGTTGTTACATGTGCAATCCCTGACATGGGAAATGTTGTGTAAAACTGTAAGTCATATTAAGGGACAAAGATTGTAAAAGAGGGGCAAAGGCCGACTGTCATAAAGTCCCCGACGGAAATCAAGTGTGAATCAACAGCTGTGCGGAGTGTCGTTTAAGGGATGGAGGATTTGACAGTTTACAACTTTTTTTTTTTTTTTACTTTCACGAAAGTAAGTACCAGCAGGGATATAGGACTCAGCAGCCAGGGTAGCCCGGGAATAGTGGGTGTAACCCATTCGCAAGGAGATGTGAAAAGTCATACACGAACACAAAGGGCCATAAAGAAAAAAACCTTCTGTTTTTTTTTCATAGCTCTCAAACTTATAAAAAAATAGGATGTGAGGAAAATAAAAGGAAAATTATTTTGGATTGATGGGTGCCTTTCACTAAGGGGAGTCCTATTTGAAGGATGTATGAGAAGGATATGGGGAGTGGGATGCCTAAAGGAGGCGGGTGGGTTCGAAGCAAATACAATATGCTCAGGATTTAATAGAGAAATCAAATCGGTCAAGAGTTGAATAGCTAGATGGCAACCCCAAAATTCAAATATTCTAAATATTCAACTAGAGCGTACAGCGTGGTGTTTGCGGGCAAGTGAGGTAAATATATAAACAGATATACGTGTCCTTAGAAAACATACATCGTTTATATATTTCTGTCGGGATAGAAGGGGGCGCCCCTAATAAAATAAAATGGGTAAACCTGTGGTCTTTTCTGGTGGCCTAGTTAGCGGGCAGCTTTATTCGTATTGATCTCACTTCATAACATCATAGAAGGTGAGCCCCGACTGTGCACTATGTCCAAGAGAAGAGGTACAGGGTAGGTATTAAAGGTAGTTTATGTGGTCTTGGAATGACCACAAATTCACACTCGATATCTAAGGGTAGGCGAAAACCGCCGGGTCCCAAAGGGGACTGTGAATCGAAGAGAGGCAGACTGGATCGCTGGGGAAGACGCTGCTAGGTAAAGTTTGTACGGCCCCAGAGATCGTCTTCCAAGGATGTGCTAGTTTTAGCAAGACGAAGGCATAGAATCTAATCGGACTAAAACATAGCGAGGTTAGGAAAGACAGGTGCAGACGTAGTTGAATAAGAAAGTCATGGTGAGAGAGAGAGAGAGAGAGAGAGAGAGAGAGAGAGAGAGAGAGAGAGAGAGAGAGAGAGAGAGAGAGAGAGAGAGAGAGAGAGAGAGAGAGAGAGAGAGAGAGAGAGAGAGAGAGAGAGAGAGATCAGTGTTCACTTCAGGTGCCGGATTACCCCCGCGCTCTGTTTCATGACGCGCTCTGACACCTAAGGTTTTTATTATTAAAATATGGGAACGTAGGCGGGTGTTTTCTGGTACAAGAAGAGGGAAACTTCTATTTATTCGTGGCGAAGAAGTTGGTTTAACTATTGCCTTATTGAGTTTTATGTATTTGGATACAGCGGAATATCATATAGATTAATGTATCGATACGTGAGGAAGTATCTTTATATATTCAAAGAAAAACCCGCAGTTCTCTTATCGTAGAACTATATTTTGTGTGAATATATTTCTACTAAAGCATAAATAAATTGTTGCAATAGTTTATATGATGTATCCAATTATAACGATTACCCATCAAAATAAAGATTTAAAAAATATATATATACTGGAGAATTGTCGTGGATAAAGAAGACTTTCTCCTTTGCACTTGACGTTAAGAAGAGTACTGAAGGATAATGACTCTTGTGGTCGTCTTGTCCACATGTATAATAAATAATAAATAATGTAACCTGAAGCAGAAAATCATCAAATATTTTTCTATATGCGAAATATAAAAAAAAAAGCAAATCACTGTACTTTTTCATGAAACTAAGAGGGTCATAGATGAAAAGAGGTCAAAACCTTCGATTCGGACTCGCTTCATATCGGCATCCTATTCTTTTACGTAAACAGATGAAACTAGGAAGTTCACCCTTATAGATATTAGAGTAAAAAAAATAAAATACAAAATTATCAGTTCAACTCGTGGAACAGAGTTGAGGGCGGTATCTCATAATTTGACAGGCGCTCTGTTATTTTTTAAAAACATTTACTGATTATTTCGCCTTTATCTTGTAAACTGGCCATAACAGAAGTGTAATCCGATTTGTTTTACGACCTCGACTGTAGACTCGAGGGAGATTATAAATTATGTCTGCTTGGCTTATTTACTTTAGACTTCCTCTAACGTAATATTCTGTAAACAAATGTCGCTAAAATTTTCATATCAAATTGACAGGCGTTACGGCTGCTTTAAAAAAAAAAAAAGTACAATATGCCTTTTTTTTCTCTCCTCGTGTATGTCCAACTATCCATATGACAGTCATAAAAATTATCCGATAGAACTGAATTTGAACAATTATTTTGTTCATATTTTTACACATTGTATTAAAATTTAAAGGGGTTTAGAAAAAAAAACAAAAACAAAACTGAATTTTAAAAGGAGTAATCGTAAACCATTAGATGTGTAGATTTTTGTGAAGATATATTTCCATTTTATACAATACGCATACATACATGAATCGAGTAATAAATGAAATATACTGATTAATGTATTTAAAACTACACTTAGAAGAGTAATAGTAATGGGCCTTTCGCGTAACCAAAATGATTTTGCTTTTTAAATAATGAAAATAAAAAAGGGATATTTTAAAAGTAAGTAAAGACTTATTATAAGATTTTGATTATCTCTCAGTTGCTTGCTGATAACTGGTTTTCCACCTCTTCTAATAACACCCAGACTCTATCACTCCCTTCAAGATTATAGTGCAATAGAAATTAAAAACAAACAATATATGAGTCATTAATAAAACCATATTTAATTTTCAACATGTTTCTAACATTATGAAGTAAACCAAAAATTAAAAAAAATACTGTAATAAGGTTCATTCTAAATCTGAAGGTGGATGATAAAATTAGAGGTAAATTTAAGCAATTAAATACTTTTAAAATTGATGAGTTAAAAATCATTTCTACGTTGATAAATAAAATGATTAATATTAAAATACTGGACTCAATTAAAAATATAAAACCATTTCTCAGATTCACCAAATACAAACTAGATTCTGAGAAAACTAATTCCAATTGAATAACTGGATAAACGCATAACTAAAACATTTAAGAACTCTTTTGTAAATAAAAAGCATAATATTGCACAATGGATTACCAAGCTTTTTAAAACTTAACAAGAAACAAATCAGTTTTAAAAAATAATTAAAAGACTATTACTTTTCATAGTATTGAAAGATTTTTTTAATCTTAGAAAATGTGTATAAAATTCAAATATCAATTAATAAATTAAAAAAAAAAACCATTTTATTATGAAACAATAATGTATAAAAAAGTATGAAAAGTTAAAAAAATCATGTATTGTCAATGTAAGAATGCATTGTTGAATTATTGCCGTGACATGGTGTTCCTTATTTGTGCTTTCGTTAGTAGCGCTTAATGTAAATTTTTGTAAGCAGCCTAATATGTAAAAAGCAAACAATATCATGACGTAGACCTATTGAAATTATTAATTTTAATCATAGCCCCTTGTTACAAAATTATTACAGTATTCGATATTGATTCTACAGATGAATCTACTCACAATAGGTCATTATATTTCCTGTAGCTTGGTTGATACAATTTCTGATTATCGTATATCCCAATTCGTGCTTGTACAAAAGTGTAATGATGCACATTGTACATTAATTTATTGAACTTAAAGTGAAAGTGATGGGGCTCACTTTATTTATCATAGGCCTAAAAAGTAACTTACTTCTAACTGTAAAATCTTAACCTGATTTTCCTCGACAGTCTGTTGTGGGAATGGTGGTGGGGTCATAAATGTATCTATATAACAGGTATATTAGATATTATTTTACGAGTGGTTTTATCAAGATATCTTAGATATAATGGTTTATGGTTATTTGATGGTTACAGCACTTATACTGTACTTTGGTGTTGTCCATTATTTATTAAAATACTGTGAGTCACTGGTTAATTGGAGAGGGTGAGAAAGTAAATTAATGAATAAACGAAAGAATAACGCTTTATTTGGAAAATCTCGCAAATTTAGGTTACAATTGACGAGAAAATATTAACAGTGGCTTTTTTACTAAAGAGCAATTACTCATTTAACCAGTGACTCTCAGTCTCATTACAAATAATGTCCAGTACAACAACAGTACAGTATAAGTACTGTAACCATCGATTAACCATAAACCATTATATCTAAGATATCTTAATAAAAGCACTCCCTATCGCCAAGGCCTTATCAATCGTAAAAAAATATCTAAGTTGTCTGTTATATAGAAATATTTATTCTTCTATTGAAATCTAATTATTAATAGTGGAATCAAAATATCCCTAAAAGGCACAAACATAACATTCGGGCCTTAAAATGTCTTAGGAATATAAATGTATACCAAACATGTTAAATATCAACAAAATTAATAGGGCTGCAGGACGTGTGATTATATTGATAAGATCCTGACGAACTAAGCTGTGATAATAGTTGAGACTAAATAGCACAAGGATACAGGGAATGAAGGGAAACTCATCCTATGTCATTCTAGCGGCTGGAGGATCGGGACTGTGTCGACATTAATGAGATGTGTACGGTAGGAATCCAGGAAATGGGTTAATATATAATTGCAGGAAGTGTGCGGAAAATATTAAACGTGGAAAAAATCGGTTCCGAGACCCTTTACTACCAAGCTTCACTCGCGAGATTGTCAGGTTACAGCTCAGAACATATTTCTGTGGTGCTAGGCTGAACGGGGATAAGTACCTTTTGATACTACTTTTGGAAAAAAAGAAACTTCAAAATACTTTCACATTACATAATATGTATTCCCCTAAAATAAAAAAAAACCTGAGGGAAATTATTTTTTAGTTTTCTGCTTTGTGTTTTTTTTTCCAAAATTAGTAAAAAAGGTACTCGTCCTCTTTTACCCAAGCAACGAAGATTTATGATTAGAATTTGCAAACGGTCCCATGGTTGAAAGGGCACATTAAATGTTGCAAAACAAAAAAAATAAACAGAAATGGCCAGTTTTAGTTAAATTGTTTTTGTAAACATTATTTACATTATATATAGCAACACTTTCATTATAGTGAAACAAATAAATGTGAAAACCCCCTAGATCAAACCACCGCCCTGCTCCTCGTAGGCTTTTAACCTTTCTCAGCTGCAACTTAAACATGGTGAAGAGAGAAAATGAAGGTGTTAGATAAAATAATATACAAATAGTGTGGCTGCTCAAATACAACAACTTGCCAAAATATGGTTATCAGTCCAAAAATACAATAAATATATATATGCCATATAACAAGAAATAACCATTGAACATTTAAAATAACAAAACATATATGTAATGATAAAATACCTTGGTCGAAAACATAAAGTACAGTGACGCAAAATGAAAAATACAGTGTTGATAGATTTTTTTTGGCCATATTTTAGCTGATTTAATTATTTCTACACAATTACTTATTGCCTAATATGGCAGATTGTAATTTTATTACAATAAAAAGTTCTTATCTAGATAAATTATTTTTAAAGCTTTCATTAGCCGATGTGGTCTAGAATATAATATTTTCTTTATAACTTTATAAATAGTTTTTCTGCCAAAATACCCAGTGTTTTGCAATTATTTTAAGTCTTTTAGACCGTCTCTTTGCTTTCAGCTACCTCGTGTCTCGTTTATGCAGATTTTAAAAGTTAAAATTTAGCACTAAATTAATTAGCAGTCGGTAAAAAATTAAAACAATTATTCAACTAGTGATTATAGTGGTAAGAAAAACTCAAACAATTTAAAAAATTTAGCGGTACGAAAATATATTCGGATAGGTACACTGGATATATTTTAGACGTCGCTAAACCCGACTCTCAAGTATAAGTGTGTTTAAAATATTAGCAGCACGTAAACAGCACTTTACGTTTGAAATTTCGCTAATCTGATTTATGAGCTGTATAAAGTTCTCTATAAAACTGCAGACAAGAAGAAGTTGAACTGATCACGCAATTACGGTAAATAAAGATTGCCACAGAAATTTAGAAAGGTAAAAATGCACGTGCATGTGACACATTAAAAATACTTAAAAGTGGTAAACAGAGAAATTGGCTCTTACGTAATAAGGTTTTTCTAAATATGATATATTTTGTCGTATCCTGGTTGTTGGTTTTTCTGATTCTTGGGTCTAGTGATGGTTAAACTAGGTTTTTCTTTATGAAGTAAAGAGGTTATCTGAGTACAAAGGGAGTAATAAAATTTCTCGGAATCTCGGCATCCGTTCTTGCTACTTTAAGACAAAAATAGCACGTTATTCACAAAATTTCGATTTATATACTCTTTGAAGAGGGTGGGATAAAAATACGAAAACAAATTCATAACTAAAACAGTGAACGCTCAGCTAGATTGAAACGAAGTGATTTGTAAAGGTGGGAAAACATTCAGGTATCTATCTGTTCAAGGCTCTCGCTCACTGTGACCCGTTGCTTCCGTTTGTGTATACGTTGGTGACGAGATCGAAGGCCACCACTTTGATTTTTCATTTTTTTTTTTTTTTCACCGCTCTTTTCCTGACTGTGCGACAGGGAAAGGAAATTGAGTGAGTTATTAAGTTTCTCCAGAGCGTTGGCGGCCGCCATTTTGTGGATGGACCACCATTACCTGATGCTGGAGAGGAGCTCTTTCATAAAGAAACTGAGTAACTCGTCTATTTCTCTCTGCCACACCGGAGGAAGGTTTTTTACCGGCGAGGAGCCTGGGAAACCAAGATGGTGCTGGAGCACATGTCCGCTCCCTCGCTACATAAACACTTCTTACCCGTCCAGCTTTCTTCACCTTCATCGCCTTATCGACAGAACCATCGGCGTTTAAAAAGCATATATTTTTTTATCAACTTTCAACTAATGGCAAGGAGACTGTGCGAATAGTACCTACAGAAGTTATGTGTGATTCTTCAGATGAACTTCATGAATAAAAAGCCCAATAATGGCTATAAAAATCTTTTTATAGTCTGTTTGATCTTGAAACAAAATTCCTACTAAAAATAATTAATATTCCAACGAGTCAACACTCTAAAAAGTGACTAATTTCGAAATACTTACTGTATGAAAAACACAAAATTACCTATAGTTTCTAAAACATACTTTTCTCAGTCCGTTTAAGGTGAAACTTTTTATACATTCTGTTCAGTTACCAATTTGGTATAATAAGTTAGAATAATGAGAAAGATTAGCGATAATGACTTTTTATAGAGTACACAGCCCCGAGGAACAGGTGAAATCAAAAATAAAAATTTGGAAAAACTGTAAAGCCGTTTTGTGAAAAAATTGTCTTTTTCATAATGTTGTTTTTTCGTAAAAGAATTAATTTATACTATTTGATTCATGGTACAGTGGTCTCACAATTTTTAATGTTCAATTGTTTTTCATTCTATTAATAACTAATTAAGTTTACTATAAGTAACCTCTCAAGGGGACTATGTTGTACTAAGCGAAGAACACTTTGTACATGGGTGTCAACCAACCAATGTAGACATCTACCAAAATGCAATTGATGAACAATGAATGAACAAAATTGGGTAGACCCTGCTAGGCTGCTGTAGATTTTGATCTCAAACAGACCTAGAAGAAGAATATTATCAAATTATCACTTTTGGTTTAACAAGGCAGTTAAAACGAAACGTTCAACGTAATGAAAAAACAGGTACATTTTGTTCCTTGAAAAATCGTATGAATAAAAAATACAGTGTAATCTGTGCTACCACACAGATCGTATGTTATAGTATACTGATACGTTTCTCTGACTACGCGTAGAGATAAATGGAAAATATACCAAAAAAAAAAAAAAAGTCAGACGGAATGTTAAGAATCGACACCTAGAGCGTGAAATCGGTGATGGAACCAGCTATATTCTTTTTTTATACTTTTTATTACAAAAGACCTCTGGCCAGTTCTTCTGACCAATACTACTTTCTTATTGTTTATTCTTTACATAACGATATTCCTATATATGCCCTGTTTATAATTGGGATACGCATACAGAAATCGAAATTCATTTTTTTCTTGCTTCTATTTTTCTTTTTTGATGTATACGAGAAAAATTATTCCTTGTGTACATTAAACATGTGATAGTTAAAGAATAGACTAAGGTATCTTAGAATTCTTGTAGATTCCAATTACGCCATACTGTTATTTTTGGACATTTTATTTTTAAATAATTATTCGTCATGGGGAAATTTATTAAAGAAATGTAAGTGCTAGTAGCAATTTTTAACTATTAATAATCAGATTCAGAAGAACAATTTCAAGGGTCTTTTTTTAAGGTTTATAAAAGAAGACGGGTCAAAATCAGAAGAATGTCATAATGAGATTTATATGTTAAAAAAAAAGTAAAATATGTGAATATATATATATTATTACGTTTTTAAAGATATCGTCATTTTATTTTTAGATTTCTTTTAATTTATATATTTTTATTTATTATCTGAGGTTTTTAGGTTCTGTTAATAAATAAATAATGCTGGCAAAAGGTGAATTTAATTACAAATAAAACTAAAACTTATTACTATTTATATAAATATGCTTGTCTATTTTTCTTTTCCGTTTCTTCTTCAATTCTCTTCTTTCTTTAACAAAATTAACACTTCTTCCTGGTGCAACTTCTCTCCCGTTCCACTTCAAGTCCAACAACAAATAACTTAAAGAAATTTTTATTACAATCACTATATTCAGATACATGCATCACGGGCTGATCCCAAAACTAGAGTCTAACGTACTGTGTTCTCATCATAACAATAACAACTCATAGCCATTTTGTTTTTTCATCCTCTCTCAATTGTTTTTATTTTCGCCTTCTTGATATATGATTTTAATAATGCCCTTTTTAATTTTAAATTCTTGATATATAAAGTTTATAATATCAAATATCACAACAATATATGTATTTATTTTTACAGAAATATGTAACTACAAATGAATAACGTGAAAGCAACTACTGTAAGTGCAGTATTTTATAAAAACAACATATATTATTTTGTTTATAACATTTATGCACCTTGCAATTAGTTTTTTCTTAGAGAACTTTGGTCAGGTGTTTTTCTACCAGTATACTCCTCAATAAATCCTTGAAATGATAGTTGTTAATTTTATGAAAGGGGATATCGGTGATGTGGAATCAGTTTATGATACAGTTAAGAAAGTTTGTTAAAACTTCGACTTTCTTTCCTTCTTTTCTTATGTTATGCTATTGGTTATTTCTTAATATGCTGAACAGATTGAGAATATTGGGCTATCAAAGCTGGTTTACATTACGAACGATAAAACGCCTTTATTACTTATTATTATTATAGTAGGGAATGAGATAAAAATAAAAATTAAAGTATGAAAATGTAATGTAATGAATAAATCATTCCCAAACTAGCAAGCGGCTCTCTGAATGCTGAGGTGTTTGACTCGGTTTTCAAGGTTTGCTTTCCAGCTTTGCGAAGAATTCCAGAGGGAAGTAGTGCGCGCTAGGAACGACTGCATGTTGCAGTTTTGTTGGTAGGAGTATAAGGGTCAAAGCGACAGGATCTTGTGTTCCGGAAATATACTGAGGATTTGAACTATAGAATATTGTCAATATAAGGATAGAATATGTTATTTTATATGTACTTCCTATTTTCTTCTTGCCAATATTTTTTCTCATTATTTATTGTGCAGCATTTCTGGTATTTTTTTTTTGTACAACGATTTAACACCGACAATTTTCTTAAGGGTTTCTTGTTTCATAAACAAACTCCATAAATAATTTTCCTAAATAATCATAATCGTGGAAATTTAAGCCGTTTCACTTGCATAATAATAGAATTAAAGAGACTCAAAAGATCTTTTTTGGAATTCGCCTTTCTCTTAGCGTAAATATTAAAATATAGGTGTACGTTTTTAGAGTGTTTGCTCTTGAGGATATTTTCGAAGACTCGAGGTAATGTTTCAAATGGCTGAATTTTTGATGTACTCATTCTGTTCTATGATTTACTTCCTATGAGCGGTAGACAACGGGCAGTGCTGGGCGTCCGGTGAGAGTCTATGATGAGTGGCCAAGGACCCGGGCATCCAGCGTGACTAACACAGCGGACAAGGAGACCCTGGCCAGCGGCTTTTTAGACGAAAATCAACGTCTGCAGCCCACTTCTCATCTCGAGGACACGCCCTTGTGGCGCCGATCTACAGGAGTACCACCTGGCGACACGGTGGCTACTCTGGTTGCAGCAGGTACGGGACTATAGGCAGCCATCCGTGATTGCACACATGATGCAATCACCTCCATCTAGTCCCCTGGAATAGTTTTATAATGTTTTCATTATTAATTTAAATGCATTATTATTCTGTAATTTATTCACTCTAGGAGCTTGATGAAAGAGCTGCTTCAGTAAACTATTAATGCCCTCGTGACAGGTGAAGTACACCGCTTGGTGATCTTCTTCCCCACACAACTACCGTAACCAGCATTACTTACTAACATTATATTGTTAGTACACAGATCTATTACTCATGTATGTAACAGTCGTGAATTTAAATAGTATTTATTACACGTTAGAAAAATTTTAAAAACTTGTAGTATCAGCAAATATTTTTACAGATACATTTTCTGTCACTAACTAAATTTCATAAATAAATCCCATATATAATTTATACATATTATTTATAAATATGGAGAATAAGCCCTTCCATTTGTATAATAATATCCTAAAGAGCAAACACTCTAAAAATGTACTCCTATATTATAATATTTACGCTGTGAGAAAGGCAAATTCCAAAAAAGAAGAGTTTATGATTATTTAGGAAAATTATTTATGGAGCTTGTTTATGAAAATAGCAACGGTTCAGGTGTATACTATCATTAAACTTTTATTAATTTATTGTTGGATTATTACATACGGAATTGATATAATTATTCAATAATTAAAATTTTACTTACAAAACAAAAAAAAAACAGTAAGAATTGTAAAGTATGCCAATTATTTATGTGAATTACCAATTCGGTATATGGATTAATACAAATTGAAATTTAATGACATTCACAGTCCTTATCAATAAAACTTATGTCATACCACTAAAAAAAGATGGATATTGGTCGAGACTGTTTTTGTTCTCTAAAATATCATATACATACCATTGTAGAAGTGTTTGATTCTGACTCCTGCCATGCAGGTCAAAATAATACTACTAAATTATAAATAAATGTCAAACAAACACACCTAATAGATTAAAACAATACCACGTTAACAAAATATAATGTTACAAATGAATTAATTGGTAAATATTTGTTTATTTAAACCGATGAATTTTGTTTATGATGCTGTTGAACTGTATTCTAATATTTCTAATTGCAAATATTCTTTGTGCTTATTTTATCGCCCTAATCTAATCCTAAGATGCTAGGTGTGCATTTGTTCACAAAATAGATTATTTATTATAGATGAATAATGTTTATTACATACTAAGCCTCAAATTGTAAATTATAGTTTTGTCAAGATAAATTTAATTAATTAAAAAAAATTGTTAATGGTGATCTTATGAGAACAGTAGCTCTTACTGTGGGAGTGTGTTTGCATCTATATTTTCGAACATATTTGGTCGTCAGTATGAAAGAACTTGTTAAAGCCAGAACAGTATTTATTTGTGTGTATAAGTGTTTCACCTCAAGGTAAATACCACTGTCGCATAATTTTAGTGATTATTTTGTTTCTTGGTCCACCCAAATACCCACCAAATCTGTTTATGTAACTTTTTTCGGTCGGATTCTTTCAGTACCTAACTAAGTAGAGGATATGAAGTTTTATTTTCGCTCTTGGGTCTATGTCTGAACCAATAGCCAATGAGCCCGCTTGATAATGTAAAACTAACTGGTTTGTTGACTCCATCCCGTTATCATATATTATTATTATGTCATTGGTGTTACATTGGCTAAGCTGCACACGATTCCAAACGTCACAATCTTCTATGTTTTTATTTGTATCAGTCGTTGTTTCAGATGTAGTTTAATGACCATTCTAATTTAGCATTTGTCTACTCTTACTTTAAAAACTTAGACGTAAACCTAGGTAACTTTTATTCTAATATATGCCTTGATAACATGTACAGAAATAGACATATCAGTGACGCCGTCCCGGTTTCTCTTCTCAATCATCATAAAGAAAACAGTCTATAATTAAATCATAAATAAATGTAGAAATCTTGACTCATGATCATGTCACAGTTCTTTCCACTGTTTTGGTGTTTTCGTGCTGATTATCAAAAATAATTTTAGGTTTGACTTATAGTACCAAGCAAGGAATATTTTAATTAACACTTTAGAAGATAGGGGCTTAATATGTGATAAAGATTATTCATCTATAATACATAATCTATTTCGCGAACAAATGCACACCTGGCATCTTAGGATTAGATTAGGGTGATAAAATAAGCACAAAGAATATTTTCAATTATAAATATTAGAATACAGTTCAACAGCATCATAAACAAAATTCATCGGTTTAAATAAACAAATATTTACCAATGAAAATTTTGACATGTCCCAACTCCACATACTGACACCAAATAGAATTAAGTATCTATATCTTAATTCATTTGTCTTGGGGAGTGAAAACTCCGCTTCTCACCTAGCCCCTTGCAGTCCGGAATACTCCGTAAAATGGCCAATGCTCCATTCTATATCAACAACCGTACCCTTCACGCTGATCTCAGCAGCCCATTCATTCAAGATCTAGCCACCTACCGCTAGCACAACTTCCATTCCCACCTTCCAGAACCTTCCAGAATCCCTTTGATAATGCTTTATACGACGCCTAAGGTGGCCTCGCAACCTCCTCAAAACAAACTATTTTTATATAGTGAGTTTCCATAGAATGGTGATTACTAAAATGACAAATTAAGTTCTGACTGATGTTCTAAGCACTACTTAAAATACTAAGTATTCATTGCATATAAACATTTCAATATATATGCAATATAATCCATCTTATAATGTTTGCCATGAACTGGCTTTAGGAGAGAAATAATGCCTGGTTTTTTTTTTTCCCCAAAAAGTTTAATAGTCCAAATATTATTAAAACAATATTAATTCAGACTTATACATTACTCATTAAAGGAATTATCAAATTTATTCATAGCATATTATTTTCTTTTTGATTGCCTCTAAAAAAAGACATACCTGATGGAAAAGATAATAAAAAAAAAATGTAGACTTTTTAATTAAACCTGACCAAAAATCAGCAATAGAATCTTCTCTCACAAAAAGTTCACATTGATAGTTTTAATAAGACTGCCTTCAGTTTAAAAAAATAAGCACATAAAGGGGACTGGTAATCAAATTTTGTTTACTAAGAGGTGGTGATGTCCATGTGTTTAGATGGATTAATAAATACTACTTTTTTGACAGTGTAAACACTGAAAGTAGTTTATTTGTATGAGTGAATCTTCGAGTGACTGTATATATCTGTACCTCGGAGGGATACAACACTATGTCCATTTTTTTGTCCAAGTGAAAAAAACCCGTAAAAAAGGTTTTTTTTCAATTTATAACAACTGCATGATGTAAATAACAATAAATAGAATGTTCTGGTAAAATATTGTTTCAACATCTCAATAAATAGCTGTGCCAATACAAACACTTTTTGTTGAAAAAAAGTTTAAAACTCCTCTCCTGTAAAGTTATGAAAATGGACATAGTGTTGTATCTCTCCGAGGTACAGATATAAGAATCTACTTGAACTACACAGTTTGCTGAGTAAGATACTTACTCGTAAAGTTTTAGAAGAGTCATCTCTCAATTTTGGGTCTTCTGCAACAGAATGACCTCACGAGACTGAGCGTCCAACGATCCATACTCATTAGAAAAGGGTGATGTACGATGTGAAGTGTAACTTCAATATTTATTAAACTCGGTGCGTTTTTAATAAGATTTTCAGAAATATCCAATTAAAAACCGTCTATTTTTTCCTATTTATTGCGTTAAACAGGATGTGGCTGACAAGTGAGGCGAATCAGCCTAGCGCACTAACTAACTGCGTTGTTCAGTTGAATATTAAAACTGTTCCTAAGTAATATTTGCACTGTGAAGCAGATAAATCGATTAACCGGGTCTCCAGTTATAATGAAAGCATTCAACAGGCCTTGATCTAACGGTCTCTACAACATATTAAATCCTCTATACGCCACCCATCAATAATATCCCACATTAGCATCTTTAATGAAATTTCCAGCCCACTCATTTAAAGTTTGAATGGATATTAAAAATAAAATTAAATAAAAATAACTGTCAAGATTCGTGTATAATCCATTATAGTGAGGTGTTCAACTTCAGCGCTATGTTCGCTTCTTCCTTTTCTTTTTTTTTTTTTTTGTTGCTGTGTCTTTTTTAATGTTCGTAAAATCGTCATGATTTAATTTTAAATGCATCGAAGTTGATTGGCAGTGAACAAAAATAATTAGTAAGTGGCAGATGACTAATTACTAAAAGTAACCTACAATAAAAAACAATTGTTTTTAGATCTGTTCATTGACAATTGGTTTTGACCAATTATTGACTTAATATCTTTCTATTAAATAATATAAAATAAATTAATATGTCCGTAGCCTTTACAAGTAACTCCTTTATACTGCAGAGAATAAATCGCCAATGTCATATGATTCAGTCAGATTTTTTTTTTTAACGTGCATTTTAATTTTATTTCCCTTTTATACACGTGATAAATATAAATTATATAATTAAAAGTAATTAGAAAATAAGCAAATGAAAGTTCTAGATCTCAATTAGTATTAGATTTTATGAAATAATTGTCCAAGAATAAGAACAAATTCATCTAGCTATACTACCATCCCCCGACTACTCACTCAAAGGTTTCTTTAAAATTAGCAAATCTGGTAAAAGTGTTGTGTATAATTTATCAACTAGGAAGAAGATGAATAAATACATACATTTATAATTCAGGAATACTAGAAGCTAGAAAAGAATAACTAGAAAGTAGTTATTAGTTGTAGGTTGTTTTGCTACGGTTTCCCTACATACAAATAAGTAGATATTTTAATTTTACGTATTAATTGTATTCCAGTTTTAGTTTATAGGCGCTCTGGCAACTTTAAGCAATGAGCCCGTGTACATAAAATGAAATAAAAGAGAAAAACACTGAAACATGAACAATCTCTACGTACTTATGATAAATCCTATAGTCACAAATTGTAATTTTAAATTTGACGCCAACTAAAACCCTTTCACATAAAACTGCTCCGAATCGTCACAAACAAAAATACGAAATAACCTGGGCCGTATTACCATTACACTCATAATCTAAACCGAGGAGAAATCGCCAAAGTCATAAGATTAAAATGATTCTGTCCGTTGAATTTATTTTCTTTTTTTTACGTGCATTTTCATTTTATTTCCCTTTTATGCACGTGACAAATGTAAATTATATAATTAAACGTAATTGAAAAATAAGCAAATGAAAGTTCTAGGTCTCAATTATTATTATATTTTAAGAAATAATTAAAACTCTTGGTAAAGGGATACAGTACAATCTCTGTGAACTACTAGTGTGATATTTGCGGTTTACTGTTCTGCAGCTGCAGGCTGTTGGCCTACTAACATTATTCATTTAATATTTCTAAATTTAGTTTTAATTTCTGAATAATGCATCTTAGACACTCGAAAGAACTAGATTACGATTAGAGTTCGTTGTCCACAATCATAAAGCGTGTTGTCTGATTTTCTTAGAAAATTAACATTGTTGAGTGTGTTACATTATATATTATTGAGATTATTAAGCATCTCCAAGGCCGTACTTATTTAGTTAAACGTATTATCACCTTATCACCACATGGTTTGGATCCTTAAGCTATAATACGGCTAGTGCTTAGGGAGTCCACATACGCAGCTGTCCACATTAAGAGACCATATTGATCAGTCCATAAATCAGTGAATCAGTAGTCCCCTATCCTAGAATCTTATCCTAAATAAGGTGATATATGACTATATAATTTAATAACATATAAGGTATAATTTGATTTTTAGTACTATTACTCAAAATATAATTTTCTTTCTAGATATTTCTTTCTTTTTTTGATTCCTAATTTAATAAAATGCAAGTTCCCACTTCGTGTTTCATGTGGAAATCGCAAGTGTGCTGCTTATTTTGTTTTCAACATAGAGGGGATGAACGGCAAAGGAATGTTTACTTTTGCTTAACCAATTCAATGTTCTTTCTTGCCTTTAATATTTTTTAACCTCGGGAAAAGTATAGTTTTCTACGTAATATTCGACGTGGCGATAACGCCATCATAAATAAGATGCTTCACGCCAAGTAGAACGAAGTTGCAGCAATTGTTGTCACAACTGTTATAACTATAATTAATCTGTCACTGTTGGTTTGTATTATTTTCCACCTTTAATCGAGGTTTGCTTGATAAAGGATAAAAATAAATTAAAGAAACATATTGCAAAAGCAGATTCTACCTGCCATACCTGCCATTAGCCCCAGTTATAACAGTTGTGACTCAACTCAGCAGTTGGGCTTAAGTCGACTGTGCGTGTTACTATACCACCTGACTAAGTATGTAGAGTTATGTTCGAAACTTACATTGGTCAGTCATTTAGAGTAGACTGTAAACTCTGGATATTTGATTGTAATATCAATATTGATCATAAGATTTAATTATACATTGTTTTCAGGCATAGTGTTGTGCATCGCTCAAGTATGAAATCATCTTTTAAATTGAGTTGAGCAGAAACTAGTGGACCTACCCTGTCAACCCTGTGGCCTAATTTTGTTAATAAACTGTGCTATACGGTATGACGTGATAAAGTATAAATGTCGATTTCAGTTGATTAAATTTAAACAGTATAATTTTAGCTTAGGTCACTAATCTTATTTTATAAGATATTGACGTATATTAAAAAAAATTAATATCATATTAATGTTATGATAAACATTTTTAATATTTGCACTGTGTGAAAATATAATTTTCCAAAAAACCTTTTGAATATTTCCAAAAATATTTTATTTATTATCACATCACCAGTTAACGATTCGTCTGTTCAAGCATCCTAAGGATAACTGTGGTTGTCTCGTTAATAAATTCTATATACAATTTGAGTTCCATTTAGTTCATAAATGTGGAAAATTGGAAGGGCCTTGCTACTTGTATAATAATATTCTAAAGAGCAAACACTACAAAAAGAGACATATATTTTAATATTTACGCTGTGTGAAAGTCAAAAACTGCTTTTGAGCTTTTCCATTTATATGTACTAGTGGAAGGGCTTGATTTTCCACAATTATGAATTATACGGAAAATTATAAATAAAATTTATTCATATATGAATTTAGCGACAGTCGTAAGGATTCCTGAATAGGTGACTGTTGATGTAACAAGAAATAAAAGTTATTTGGATACATTCCAGAGCTATTTTTAAATATTTCATTTTCCCACACTTTAATTAAATATAGGGGTCTTGTTGGATGTTAACATATCAGCTCTAGCAAGATGTTCAAATACTCTCCCTTTGAGCTCCCAAATTATATTGAAAGTAACATGCTCTGCTGTTAAGCGGAGTGAGTTATCTTTCCGAATTACTCGGCAGTTCTTTTTTTTTTATGTTTACTTATTTTTTACAGTAATACATAGCGATTGTGCAACCTGTTAGGACACGGCGAAGAGAAGGGACAGCCTGACTGACCCCAGCGGGAGGGGCCTTGTCACAGTTGGCGAAGGACGGAGGAAGGCCAGAACCAGACCGAATCCAGGGATATCATGGAGCCACGTCAAGCAGCTGTCATACATTTCCACTGTTTATCTTTTATGAAAAAAGGCAATTGATAAATATTCCTCATGTATTCCAAACATAAGATGTAGGAGAAGAACTATTGTGGCGTCCTAAATCAGAAAGTGCATACATTGAATGTTAGTATTTTTAGGAATTATTCACATATTGAACCTTTCTACGCAATTACCGTAATGTTTATGGACACTTACAAACCTGCTCACTTTCACCAAACAGATCAGTCTTCCTCATACCTTTCTAAAACTACTTAATAGACGAACCCTTCCTTAATTCTAAATCACCGATTTAGCTTCCGTCACCATCATCAATCTATACGGAGCAGTATACAAGAACGCAGCAAAATTTAAGTTACACACGTACTATTCCATTCAGTCATAGCGGCAATAACAAGTCAGGAACCGGAAATTATTGGTAACATTCATGAAAGCAGATGAAAGTGCTTGTAAAATAGAAATTGCGGGAACAACTTGTGGTAATACAAATTTGGATGTTTTTACTCGGGGGGGGGGGGGCATAACCAACAATTAACATAAATAAAGGCAAGTAATATTCGGTCATGAAATCATACCTTCAGTATCCAGGAAGGTTTACCCCGCTTTAGCTATCAGCTAAATTCCAGAGAAATACTCGTTCCACTTCTTTGCATTTATTTAGACTCATATCCATCTCCAAGTTAAGGAAATAACAACTAATCTCTCCAAACTCCAAGAGCAGACAAATGCCTCACAAATGCATCAAAAGTACTCAGCACTGTCAATGTTACATCAAATGCTACCAATAACATTCAAACTCCACTGAGGAATCTGCTCATGGTATCCAGCTACAATTGTCCTATCTCCTAACTCCGGCAAAAACAGTAAAATACCTAGGACATGCACTCAATAGAATATTAACAATAATTTCTTAGTCACCATTCAAAAATGAAAAAAAAAAACGAAAAGTTGAAGACGCACCCTTAGTGACAGAAACCATTTAATATAAGGAGTGCAAAATGAAAATAAAAAAGTCAGATCTTGAAGGTAATAATAAGTTGTTCTTTTCCAATCGTGGACCACTTTAACTTGCCACTAACCGTTACAGACTATATAAAACAAATTATTCCATTTAGTTCATCAATTCCAGTTTGTATAGCACGAAGCATATTCTGCGAAGCACAACTGATCATTTGACCAACTGGCTCGAAAACGAGGCACGACCTTCAAAATGTGTACTAATTGACAAATAATATCAAATTGACGTTGGTTCGATACAACAAATATCAAGACATGCGAACTGCTGCCAGATATAGGACCTAGGGGAGCCTTAGCTAATGCAGTGGATTATCGCTAAAAGGTGTGAGAACGATGTTAGATAAATTCAGCCTTAGGGAAAGTTATCTGATGGACAATGGAGGCGAGTCCTCACGTAGCACGTAGGCCAGGCCCCTCTTCTTATAGCGGGGGTCCTGCTTCTTATAGCATCATCGGCCGCCTTCAATAGCATCCTCAAGGGCAGTCTAGGCCAGTGAAGAAACCACGGCACTGGATCCTAGTCACTATGGACTCGTCTCTCGTCACCTTCCTATACAGGCTGGAAGTCAGATAGAGCACTATATTTGAATCTAGCTACACGTCAACATCATTATCCTTTTTACAATCCCTATCAAACTTAAAAATGATTTGGTCATTGTAATTTTATACATAAACCTCCAATTAAATGGCCGTATGGGAGAATGCAGTATGTAAGTTTTCAGGATGAATATTTTTACACTAATGACGGGTTCTTCCATGACTAAACCAGCAGTTCTGCGGTACTCCCGGCTCTTCTATACCCTAAACAAGCAGTTCTGCGGTACTCCCGGCTCTCCTACACCCTAAACCAGCAGTTCTGCGGTACTCCCGGCTCTTCTATACCCTAAACAAGCAGTTCTGCGGTACTCCCGGCTCTCCTACACCCTAAACCATCAGTTCTGCGGTACTCCCGGGTCTTCTATACCCTAAACAAGCAGTTCTGCGGTACTCTCGGCTCTCCTACACCCTAAACCAGCAGTTCTGCGGTACTCCCGGCTCTTCTATACCCTAAACAAGCAGTTCTGTGGTACTCCCGGCTCTCCTACACCCTAAACCATCAGTTCTGTGGTACTTCCGGCTCTCCTACACCCTAAACCAGCAGTTCTGCGGTACTCCCGGCTCTTCTATACCCTAAACAAGCAGTTCTGTGGTACTCCCGGCTCTTCTATACTCTAAACAAGCAGTTCTGCGGTACTCCCGGCTCTCCTACACCCTAAACCATCAGTTCTGCGGTACTTCCGGCTCTCCTACACCCTAAACCAGCAGTTCTGCGGTACTCCCGGCTCTTCTATACCCTAAACAAGCAGTTCTGTGGTACTCCCGGCTCTCCTACACCCTAAACCAGCAGTTCTGCGGTACTCCCGGCTCTTCTATACCCTAAACAAGCAGTTCTGTGGTACTCCCGGCTCTCCTACACCCTAAACCAGCAGTTCTGCGGTACTCCCGGCTCTTCTATACCCTAAACAAGCAGTTCTGCGGTACTTCCGGCTCTCCTACACCCTAAACCAGCAGTTCTGCGGTACTCCCGGCTCTTCTATACCCTAAACAAGCAGTTCTGTGGTACTCCCGGCTCTTCTATACTCTAAACAAGCAGTTCTGTGGTACTCCCGGCTCTCCTACACCCTAAACCATCAGTTCTGTGGTACTTCCGGCTCTCCTACACCCTAAACCAGCAGTTCTGTGGTACTCCCGGCTCTCCTGCACCCTAACCCTCAGTTCTGCGGTACTCCCGGCTCTCCTACACTCTAAAGGCTATTACTACAACTATTGTTTTTTAGGTAATCGTAACAAAAATAATTGATATACCGCGTTCTTCATTTCAGTTGTCCCTAACGTAAATCTTTTGTCAGTTAAACCTCAATAATGACTAAGTTGCTGTGAAGTTTACCAATTCAGCATCTCGATAATGCTAAGATTTTAAGCGAAACAGATTGTATTACAAAATAAATATTTTCTACTATCTTCTTATTTCGCTTCCTCCCGAATGCCATTCAACATGAGGGAATGTCTTTGGTAACCTTTATCACCTTTATATCGATCCTACATCCTTTCCAAGTCTACTATATCAGCTTTGTTAAATCGGTTCGAAACTTCAGAGTAATCTTCCCTCAATTCATTTCACTGTGCTGAGGTTACTAACCCCAGTACCACTTCATTTTAGACATTGTAAATATTTCATTTGAGTTTGAAGTTCTATAATCAGTCTACTAACCTACTGCTACGTTAAGCGAACCACGGTGTTTTCTTTGAACATGTATGATAATTCCTCGCGTATCGATACACTAATATATCTGATATACAACTGTATCAAAATACATAAAACTGTAAGGCAATGTATAAAGAATGTATCTTTTCTGCGGATACATATTCGCCTGACTTACCCACAAACGCCACGCTGTTACCCTCTAGTTGAATAATTAGAACATTTGAATTTTAAAGATGCCATCTTTCTTTATTTCTCAATCAAATCATGAGTGTATTTCATTTGCATGAATTTATACTTCAAATTGCACTATACTCAAATAATTTTCTATTGTCTCAATTGGTATTTAAATCCAAAGTAACTTACGCAATAAATTAACGTGGTGATCATAAGGGAAGCGATTCATTTATATAAAATAGAAATTTGTATATTATATTTAATTACTAATGTTTTCTATAAAGAATATATACTTTGATTGAATTTAAATGATAAGAAGATTACAGAGATCTTACTAGCTTAACTATAAAACTTATCTCTTACTTAAATACATTGATGGCTTCAAGATGCGAGTCCAAGTCAATACCTCAGCGTCTCAGAGGTCTGCCTGAGACCAGCCCTCATCACAGCAAGAAGCAGACCCACTCTGGGCACTTACCCCCGACCAAGTCTTCAGCATAGTAGAGCTGCTAAGGTCATTTTTGGCACTTACTTCCGTGTCAGGAAAAAAAATAAGAGTTGTAAACATTCAACCCCCTGAACGTCACTCCGCAACAGACGTACCCTTGATTTCCATCGGGGACGTCAATTTAAATCCAAAAGGGGTTATGGCATGCCGACTTGACATAATTACGTCATGACTCTCATAAACATGACAGTCATGACGTAATATTACTCTTAATTTTACACAACATTCCCCATGTCGGGGGATCAACATATAACACTACAAATCCCTTCCATCCTTAATAACTTGTTCAACACTGCTTGTTGTAGTCTTGTAAGAAAAATGCTATAATTCCCTAATAAATTAAATGCGATATTTACTTCACTTGGTCCGCCTTTTTTATATGGGCTAGTGGGTTTTTTTTTTTTAAGTATCTCGAAATCCATGTTGGTCATGATGAGAATAATTCCAGCGAAATCTCTTTGAGTTACATTTCATATCAGGTCAAAAAAATGGTCTTACCTTATATCATTACAAATACTTGCTAAATACAGTGCACAGTACAAGAAAGTTTCTCACTTTTAAATTTCAAGGATATAACAGATAGATAGATCTATTGTGATGACTTTGAGACCGGTTCCATTCGCTTAAGTTTTCAGATTTACTAAAGTATGTAGAACTTGTTGCTCTATTATTGAATTTATTAACTTATTGAGGTCCGTTCTTACGGCACTAATTCTAAACATATATCTTTTGAGTTTTTTACTATTCTTCCTTGGAAAACTCATTCCCATAGCTCGGAGTTGACTTAAGCGCAAAGTGGTTAGTTTCAGCCTCTGGTTTGTGTCCTCCTTTAGGGCGAGTCAAGATTAAAATTATTTTGGATGTCTGAAAATGCTCATTGTATTTTCATGAATTGTACCTGACAATAGACTTGTAGCAATGTACAACAGACTACGTTTGTAACAGACTGTCAAGGAGGAGTCAACATTATTTTAACATTTGCAGTAGTGCAGTAACACAAAACAGCACAGTATTTTCAGTACAGTTGTTTTGTTTTTTTCGGTATAAAAATATAATATAATACTGGTATGATAACCAGTAGATATTAAAAATGTCTGTTGAAAGTAGCGTGGACCTACAACAGTCATAAAACAACAGCCGAAGCGGTCGGTATGTTGATGGAGGGTGAGCGGTAGGGGTTGGGCACAAAGTGCGGTAGAAGGCCGCCAAGAGTTTTTCCCCGTGAGGAATGCCAGGGAGTTGCTAGACAATGGGGAACAGATAGCTAGGGATCAATCAATTACATCCCTCTGATTAGCATGGGATGGAGGGACGGCTACCAGTCTTGGCCCCATTGTATGAGGGGTCCTTTGTCGATGTTGGTCCTCCACAGCCTCTGGTAATGAACGCTCCTTTGTTGCCCACTACTCGATCTGTGTAGGCTTAAAAAGAAAAAGGAATCACACCCACTATCTAGTTCTAATTATACTGCCTACCGGGCCTGTTAATTAGGCAACAGGTATCATCCACAATGCAACAGGTAGCAGGGATGTTGAAAGCCTTATTGCTTCGGGAGCTCCCACCTCGTACTAATCAAACTGGAGGGAGGTACGAGGGACCAGCTTAGCTTTTCAACTGTCAAAAGAGGGGTGGGGAATGTAATGCATGATAAATGTGCAAGGCTACTGACGTCTAATACATAACTGAGTCAATATTAATCCAAGCCAAGTGAATTAGATATAAAACTATATGTGATATACCTAATGGAAACCCAATATACTTTGATATTTTGTCAGTTTTCAGGTGTAAAATCCGTGTTTCATTTATTAAAAGTTGGGAGGAGCATGATAAATTTGTTCTATTATCTTCACTGCCGAGCTAGTAGGGTAAGGTTTTGCGTTTAAAACGGAACGGAGCAACAGACATACTTACACTCTTGACAAAAGTCTTAAAAATGATAAAATCGTTGGGAAATTGGAGGCACTTGATCATTTTACCTTATTTACTCGTAATAGATATAATAATGTAAAGTAAATAAACAAAAATTAAGATTTATAATTCAATACTTACTTGATTTTTGCCCACGTCTTCGCCTGCGCGAAAATCGTAATCCAATAACACCAGTTTCATTGCCCCATGTATTGATTTGATGCTGAATTTTATGTTATTTAATTTATAAACGAATACAATGTTCCTAGAATTATATCGGTTAGGATTTATTAATGAAAAAAGTCCAAACATTTCTATGTTTTTAGGACACTCCTTATATGGTACCAGAAAAAAATTATTACCAAGTTCAATAAACTGTTTTTAGATGCAAATGTCCGTAAAAGCGTTTTCAGCTTTCAGGAAAACCTACAACCTTATGTTGCCTGGTCTACCGTGCGTCAGTAGGTAGGAGTTGGCCGTGTTAGTGGCACTAGGAAGGCTTATGAAAAAGTCGTTGAAAACTGATGTAAGACCAGACCAACGTGAGACATGACTGCCAGAAGTAAGCAAGACTAACTTAGTTCAGTGTTAAGTTTTATAGAACTAGAAGTTGTCCTTTTTGGAGTCATTTCCACAACCATAACTAGGACAGTGGGACTGCTCTAATTTGACTCTCTGGGTGTTAAATTCTTTATGACTGCGTTGAGTCCGTCTGAAGCCTGTGCATCAAACGGCGCTGTTTTACCTGATTCTTAATGCCTCTGAAATGCCTTTCTCCAATTTATGGGCACGAATATAAAATATTTTAAACATTATTTAAGGTATTTGATTGAATTGCCCTATAAGAAACAAAATAAGAAGATATTAACTCAAAAAATCGCTTATTTGATGTCGTTAGAGCCAATTTGGATACGTTATTTTATTTTTGAACATTTTGATCATCTCAGATGTCTATTTTTCAAAGTTTTAACGATTGATAACAAATAAGATGAATTATTTTTTCCAAAACCAGAGAGTATTTTTTTCATGTGATAGCAAAGAGATTTTAATAAAGTTTCGGGAGTGTTAATTTATTTAATTACAAAATCATAGTCATTAGAAATTAAATATTCTTTGATTAGATGAAAATGTCAATTTAGTCAAGGGTTAGTCAAGCGTTTCGTTCAACTGACTAGTAACTCCCACTTTCAATTTCGCAATTCTAAGAAACAATCTCTGAAGAAATGGGCATATAAATAGAATTCATTTAATGTAAGAAAAAACAAATTGATAACTATTGTGTAATTTATTTTTATTTACTAGGTTGCAAAACAACTTCTAATTTAATTAAATTACATTTATTATTATTCGATTACAAAAGAAATTTCTTTTTGCACGACCCATTTATTGATACTTTGCTTTTCCAGACATATGGTTTATCAGTTACAATAATTATGTATTTGTTTTTTATCATCGGGTAATTAATGATATTTAAATATATTGTATGGAGATGGTAATAATTTATATGTACTCAATTATGGTCTGTCCTCGAATTATTATTTTTATTGACACTCACTGGTGCTTTCAAATTATTCACGCTGCCATTCTGCCGTGCTATTGGTGCTGCCAGCCAGGGCGGTGTCCTACTCATTTTCATTCGTCACCTCAACTACATAGACAGACACGCAAAGCCGGGTGGAAATTTCAGAGTTTCCATTAGAAGCGTACCTAGGGAAAGGGAGAGAGGGTGGTCCACCCTGGGAGGCACATATTTAGGGGTGACATTTTTTTTATATTATATTCTAAGTTCTATAAAAATAAATAATGCAATAATGATCTAATCAACGATTATGCAATTGCACAAACATCAGCGCTGAGTGACATTTTTTACTCATAATCAGTGATATAGAAAAGGCAAGAAATTCGACAGCAGTGGCAAAAGCTCTAGATTCGTCAGCGGTTTCGAGTTTTGAAAAAACAAAAAAAACGGACGAAGCCCTAAAATGACAGCGTAAAGAACAAATAAACACCCCAAAAAAAGTTTGTCAGTTGCAATGATCCCAATTGGATAAAATAAGCTGGCACAATTTTGTATTTGTTTTTTTCTCTTTGTTGAGAAGGATCCGAGGAGCGAACCCTTTAAAGTAGTGGGAAGAGAAATTTCCGAGATTTCCAGTAGACTTGAATATGTAGGTAGTAATTTGTCGTGGTGAAAGTACTAAGCTGCTCCCCCACTCCTTGTCCCTGGCCACGGGCCGACACGAGAAAGGCAAGTAGACGTCTCCTCCTGGCTTTCTAAAGGTTCTCACAGTCAGTGCTCGCTCAGGGCACAATAAGTGCTCATATCCTCCAATGGACTACCACTCCTGCACTTCCAAACCTCCTCAGTAGACAATCCCATTCTTCTCCACAAAGGGATTGCACCGTCTCCTGTCAGGAGAGGCAACAAGGTTCCGCAACAACAGAACGCTACCCTTTTGTGTCGGATACTTCGCCTTTTGATGAATGCATATTTCCTCTTTTTGTCGCGTTACGAGGATGTCATAGCCTGATAAATTAATTCAAAAATTTGTAAAGGAAAAATAAACGTTTATTAATTGGTTTCATAAAGCACAATTTAAAGCAATTGAGTCATTGGTGCCAATATGTCTTCTTCTTCTAACCGATTTCTGCTTTCTAGAGGTGATAGATTTATGAGTTATTCAAGGGATTTTTGAGCCACCGACAGCCAAGTTTGTCCAGTTTGGTGGCCCAATGATGTTAAAATATTTTCACCATTAAATAATAAAAGAAAACGAATTAGGGGTTTCATAAATATGAACTTTCATTACATACATAAAACACATTTAATGAAAATATGAAAAAAGATTCAAAAATTGCTATGCTAAGGATGAGGGAAAAATAAAGGAATATTTGGGTTGAGCGGATCCTGAGCGGAAGGAACACCTGCTTGGAGGTGGTGTGAGGGAATTAAGGAGTGTGGGAAGCCCCGGTAGAGGTTGATTGTTGCGGTACACTGGTGGCTAGGCCTAGAGTCCCTCTAGGCATGTGATGTCCATCATTTGGTCTGCTTTACCAGATCTTGAGAGTTGCCATCTTACCGGTAGCGGTGGGGGTGTCATGTCTCGGAATAGAGGGTTTTTGGCTATGTTTCATCGAGTCAAAGAACTTGATGTGTCTTCTTTGAATGGCTTCAGTGATGGTGGGGACTTCGAAATTTTCGTGGATGTCGGGAACCTTCATATCACGAAAAGGGGTATGCCATAGTGCCGTTCGCATTTTGATTTTGTTCTGGAAGATCTGGAGTCGAGTTATTGTGCTGGTGTGTAGGAATCGGAAGAGTGGAGTCCCAAACAGTAGAGCTGGCCTCAGGACGCTCTTGTATATTAACGGTTTCAGCCGAAGGGATATAGCCGGGCTTGTGATGAGATGCTGGAGAGAGTAGTAAGTCCTACGTACTCTTTTCAACTTCTTCTGCAGGTGTGTGTAGAACGTCATGTGTCTGCCTAGGTTGATGCCTAGGTAAGAATAAATTTTAATTCACTAATATGTATATAGAATGATTGTGGTTGCGGTAACCATAACACATATTCTTAACAATGAAAAAGGAGTGTTAAAAGATATTCTTTTATTAGAAAATATAAAATTAGGAGAAAGTATTAATAATTTATCTTTTTTTTTTAGTTGATCGATAATTATATTATTGGCCCCAATCCAATGTATTATTAGTTATGTGCATATTACATTGAGTCGGCTATCTTTGATACACTGACACGTAATTATACAAATAGCGTGTTAACTACAGAACCCCCTCCTACCATAAATTCGAGTAACCAGGTCCAAAATAAAGAAGCGTTATTATTAAAAGTTTTCCGAATGTATTATTGCATAAGTGTATATAAATGAAGCTGAATGAATAGCCGAAAATATAAGGTATGCAAAAACAAAAAAAAATGCTTTCTGCGATCTCAATACAAAAATGATCTACGTCAGGGGCACGGTCTATCTTTTGCGCAGTAAATCGCTTGTTATTAAACAAAAACCAAAAGACCAGTGAAGTATGAAACTTTTACACTCCAGTATGCCACAAAAACAATATTTGCGGACGTTGATTTTTTTCGGAGTGGTGCCTGTTTCTTTTCGAGTGGCTAAGAGAGTAGATAGGAAGAAGGTTGCTGGTTGGTAAGGGAAGAGAAGAGGAGCGGTTTCGTTTGAGTAGCGCACACTTAGCGGGCCTGGCTACACAGTTAGCTGTGTAAATCAGGATTTCATGTGCTCGGAGCAACTATGAAATTTGTGTAAACATTAGATTGGCGACGGATCATCCGACACACGGGCCTTTCATTCACTCATAGGTCCACTTCTTAGGTCTCTTTCATTCGGCCCTGGTCATCAATGGGCCTGTAGTACGCTGTCTCTGCCCCCATGTTTGTTTGAGACTTCGCTACAGAACATCACTATTTAATATTAATTACAGGGAGTAGGATATTTTTCATGTTTTTGCATTTTTTTCTCAGTGTATAATCTTCTAGCTGTTTTGTGGAATTCTGGATCTGATCAGGCTATATGTATTCAACATATTCGCACATATTTCAGTAATATTACAGTTCACAAAAAAATGGCACTTTTGATTTATTTGTTTATATATATTTTTTTATCTTCAAATACTATATTATGATAAACTTACAATCTGCCTTATTGGGCAATAAGTGATTGTGACAAATGTTCTCATCCATATCATATTTACAATTTTCATTCACTCATTCAATCATTTACAAACAGCCCAGAGACTTCCCTAGTCCACATGATTGTCACCTCCCTCGCGTGCGAAAGATGAAGCGGAGTCTTAGGAAGCCCCCCACGCTCCTCTGTCAGCCGCGTCACTGGAGTAAGAGCCATTGGAGGCTGAGCAATACCGCCAGAGCCACATACGTTCATGACATGATTAGAGAAGCTGGCCATTGCCACGACTCCCTCTGTCACGCATTTATAGCAGGTCACGAGGCTACTGCCACTTTAGTCTCCGATGAGGATTATAGGGATGAGTGACGCAGTGTAATGAATGCGCTAGCGGATTAGGGTGATTGGAAAGGTTACTATGCATTTTCATGAATTTGGAAGGGATGAGTTCAAGAATGTAGAGTATATTACTATATTTTGTTTATTAATATTTTTTTTCTAAAGAATTGCTTAATATCATTTTTATTTCAAAAACTTGTGCTAACAGTGATGAAAAAACACATAAAAAATCAAATGCTATTTTTTTTTTTTTTATAGTGAGTATTTCTCATTTGCCTTGATAACTTCCCCAGTCTTCTTGGCATACTCCTAATTAAGTTTCTGACGGTATCTTGATCATTTTTCATCCCATGTTTGCGCTAAAACCATTTTTAATTCGGGCAAGGTATTATGAGGGGTATTTTGATGACTGTCACGATTAGCAAGCCAGTCGTCAATCTTATGGTTTGAATACCGACTGCCTGAAAATACTCAACTCGCGGCATGTGTTTTGGCATCACCGTGTATTAAACAATGGCGCATGTACTCTGACATTACTTGGTGAGCCGTCGGTGGGTGAATTCATTCACCGTAGGCAAATCAAGTTTTTTGGCTCGTTGCAGCACCTAACCAACCCAGTGTTTAACACTATGACCCCACCACCCCTCCAGCATCGATGGCAACAGACTGTCGGGGAAAAATTAGGTTAAGAATTAGTATGTAAGTTAGTTTTAAGTTTGATCAAAAAGGTGAGCCCCATCACCTTTATTAGTCAGTTCAGTTCAGTCACGTATATTGTGTATTATTATACTTGTTTATTCATTATATAATTTTTATAAAATTACAAGCCACCAGTGGACTCTCACCACTGTGCCGTAACAATCAACCTCCACCGAGGATTCCCACACTCCTTACTCCTCTCACACCACCTTCAATCAGGTCCTCCTAGTACAAGGATCCGATCACCCTAAATATTTTATATTTATCCCTCATCCGAAAATTCTAACTAGAGAGCTTAGAAAACAAAAAAATAAATAAAAAAAAATAAAATTACAAAACCTGTATATGATGTAGCGATGCTACAGGAAATACAAAAATAATATGTAAATAGATTCGCCTGAGGACATGTAATTATCTGTAAATTCAAAAGGGCTATGAAAAAAAAACAAAAAAAAAACACTGACATAAGGTGAGCCCCATCACCTAATCCTGTATATTGTTTATTGACGTTTTAACTTCAAATAGAAAATTGTTTTTGTAAATATTACCTTCTTCAAATGCATCTGTGCATGCAGGAAAAGGAGAACATTGAATTTTGTTCATCTGTTTGTAAAAATGTTAATAAATAAAGGGGTTTTGGAAAAAAAAAAAAAAAGACATTTTATGACCACTCTCATCGATTCAATTTCTACTTCTTAATGTCATTTTCTATATTAACTGTACATGCCAAGGTACCCACATAACAGTATTTAGGTCTTCTTCAGTGTTCTGAACATTTGCGGCAGCCTTGTAAATAACCATAAGATCTACTGCTATACCGACTAGACAAGGGGGTTTAGTGGAACAGCAGTTTTAAGGGTGGTCATCTCTTTGAAGGCACCTTATAACTTGAATAAGTACGAACCTATGTCAATCACTACCTTTAACAACGCTGTAGAATACCTCACTTAATAAAATTGGGGTAATTAATTTCTTAATTAGTTCAGGGAAAGATGTTTATCTTGTGTAAGATCTGAGTCCCAACTGTCTCACCTGTTCAAAAATGTCGGTCAACCAAACAATGGAATTTTTATTAAACTATATTGTTATTAAGTATAGTTCAATAGTGTGAGCTATTAGTGTCGATTGAGCTAAAACAAAACAATAAGCTGTGGTAGATGCCTACTTCAACCGTGTCGGCATAGGCGAAAAAGGAGGATTTTTCCAAAACATTTTTTCCTATTGCTGGAGGACTTACGGCGCATCCGACTAACCGATTCCACTACATTCCTCGAAGCAGACTAAGTATTTAGTAATAGTGTGATAAAACGTTTTACTGGCAATTTCTCTTAATTATTAAAATATGAATTAGTCATTATTTAAATTCATTAATGTCACCAAAATCACACCTGGAATGGTTCAGGAAGTTGGAGAAATGGCTTACCTTTCAACGTTCTTTTAACTAGGCAGCATATCTATGAGATGGCCAAACAAAGACAGATAATTTTTAAATGAAACAAATAACACTATATGAAGAACACCAATTTTTATATTGGTCGACGTCTTGCCTGTTCAGGCATCCTCAGGAATATGCTTGATAAAATATTTATACTGGTGAGCATGACTTGATTTCATGGTGAATGGAAATGTCTTTTCTCGTCACGATTTGTAAAATAAAAAGTTTTTTATTCGAATTGGGTGTGTGCCAATGTGGCAATATCATTTTACCAAAATTGGAATGATGCATGACATTTTTGTTATTTTATATCATGCATAGTCTGAAGATGCCTGAACAGCCGAAAAGTAGACAAAGTCTCAAAACAGAAAAACCATTACCTGAGTCTGTAAAGCCTTTTATTAAGTAATCATTTCATGTAGTGTTATTTCGAATTACAAGTGTCTCATTTTAGATAATTGACTTGTTAAAATATTATTTATTTAGTTATTTTTTTATAAATATTTTATTTTACCTCATTCTTGAAATAAATTGGTGTAGAATACTTACTGTATTATTCCAAATATATAAATTCATTCTTGACGTTAACCTATACCTGCTTCCGTTTAAACGCCCGGTTCGTAACATAAACAGTTATGTCTTGAGCTGTGAATGGAGGGGAAGGCCCATTGACGAGAAGGTGTAGTACGCTAGTTAGCGGGTACTTTGGTACGGATTATAAATGGGTGGCAGACGAGTATGAAATTTGTGTAAAAATTAGATTTGTCCGGGAGATCCGACACACCTTAGGCTCATTCACTCCTCCCCATTCATCCGACCGCCACGGAGACATGTTACACTCTTCCTCTCACAGCCCCTTTATGCTCCAAGGGTCCCGCTAATAACTATATCAATCTCAATATTAACCATTATATTCCATTATAAAAATGGAAATCTAACCACGATTCTAAATAGTTGAAGTATATCAAATATTTTCCATCTTGAAAATAACTAACGTATATAAACGTAACCACTATGTACGCCCAGCTTTATTTATACTTATTTACGTAAAACAAAATAAATTAAATTGTCTCAGTCAATATGTTACTAACTTAGATTCAATCAGGGTTTTTTTTCATTTTTTCATAGATAAGCTTGATAGCTTATAAGGTTAGATGAACTTGATAGTTCATAAGGCTCGATGAGCTTAATAGTTTATAAGGTTGTATGGGCTTGATAGTTTATAAGGTTGTATGGGCTTGATAGTTTATAAGGTTAGATGAACTTGATAGTTTATAAGGTTAGATGAACTTGATAGTTTATAAGGTTAGATGAACTTGATAGTTTATAAGGTTAGATGAACTTGACAGTTTATAAGGTTAGATGAACTTGATAGTTTATAAGGTTAGATGAACTTGATAGTTTATAAGGTTAGATAAACTTGACAGTTTATAAGGTTAGATGGACTTGATAGTTTATAAGGTTAGATAAGATTGATAGTTTATAAGGTTAGATGAACTTGATAGTTTATAAGGTTAGATAAGATTGATAGTTTATAAGATTGTATGGGCTTGATAGTTTATAAGGTTAGATGAACTTGATAGTTCATAAGGCTCGATGAGCTTGATAGTTTATAAGGTTAGATGAACTTGACAGTTTATAAGGTTAGATGAACTTGATAGTTTATAAGGTTAGATGAACTTGATAGTTTATAAGGTTAGATGAACTTGATAGTTTATAAGGTTAGATGAACTTGACAGTTTATAAGGTTAGATGAACTTGATAGTTTATAAGGTTAGATGAACTTGATAGTTTATAAGGTTAGATGAACTTGATAGTTTATAAGGTTAGATAAACTTGACAGTTTATAAGGTTAGATGGACTTGATAGTTTATAAGGTTAGATAAGATTGATAGTTTATAAAGCTAGATAATATTGATAGTTTATAAGACTAGATATGCTTGCTAGTTTATGAGATTAAATGAGCTTGATAGTTTATAAGGCTAGACAAACTTTAAGTCTCTTCCAAAATAGGTTTTATTTTTCATTTTACATCAACAGTTTCTTAACCTATTCAGGCATCCTCAGGATTATAATGCAGTCAAAAACCAAACAAAACAATTAAATTTACGTATATAGACAACAATTAAAAACAAAACACTTAAAATAATAAATAATAAGACTGGCAACAACCCTATAAATAAAACGAAATGTCTGTGAATGATAGTATCTTAAAATTCATATTCTTTCATTGTTATATACCGAATTGGTGAACGCAAACAAATTTCGTCATCTAATTTTAAAGAGCTAAGGGTTAACATTCCTTCCGAAGTCTAGGCCTATAACCTCCCCCAGCACACTAAGGTTTGTTTTCCCTTTGAAGTATACGAAAAATCATTTAAATAAGTTTTTTATGCACCACATAGGTTTGTATTAGCAGAACTTTGACGTTATATTTATTAACGATTATAATCTATTAATTCATTTTAGCAGAAAGCTTACCATTTCGATATAAAACAATAAATAAATATGCATTTAAACTTACCCATTCACAAGTAATTATTTCTATTCTCAGGATTATTGCCAATATAATTATTTTAAGTGGTTCTTTTGCCTGAATTGTAATCCTTAGGATGCGTGAATATGAGAAACGTCGACTGTTGTTGATGTAATGTCAATAGTAATATTAACATTATTTTAAAGAGAGACTTTAAAACTGTTTTTCACACAATATAAATATTAATATACAGGTACAGCTTGATAATTTCTTATATTAGCTTCATTTTTATTATAGATATCAAACGATCGTCTGATTGTAAAGACATTCATTACTTCATTACGTTTTTTTTTTTTTTAATTGAAATAGTTCAAAACCATATTTTTTGTCCGTGATTTGTAGCTTATTTTCTTTACTAATTTTAGTAAATTTAACAATACATTTTTATAAATTTTGATTAGTGGTTTTGGCTAAAGAGCCTTTTCCACATAACATAAGCACTGCTTAAAATACTTAATATGTATTGATTGCATGTGACTATTCTAATAACTAAGAGATTTTATATATTAAGATTAGATAAGTAAGAAAATACCTCAAGCCCGATGGCTCGGCATTTGGAATAACACGTGTGACAAAATACGTAAGTAAGGCTTTATGTAACAAGTGTCAGCCATAAAGAGTTTACATAAATAACGGCGATTTGTATTGATTGAGTTGTTTAGATAAATTATATAATTCACTAGAAGAGGGAAAAATCAATAATTCAGAAAGGAATAAATGATAATTTTATGTTAGGTAAGTTGCATAAAGCCTACAAGCATCCATTATCTTCTGATAACACTTTTTTTTTTTTATCAGGTGAAGCTACGATTTTCTTTTTCTTCGTCTTACGTAATGACAGAATCAGCTATAACCATCTTTGATGATTGAGACGATGTATTTAGGGTTAATACATCACTCTCCTTGATAGATACATTATATTTCAAAAAAAATAAGAAAACTACCCAAATTATTCATAATAATATACAGAAGAAATGAACTGTGACCGAATGTTCATTAGCTGACACAATGCAGAAAGGAAATTGAATGGAGAAAGGGTGTGTTTTTCGGAACGGTTTTCTTCAGTCGGTGAGAAAATCTTACGTGTTCTCCCCCGTGTAGTTTCCGTAATCCAATGTTTCTTTTTACTGCAACAAAACAACAAATCGCATTTATTTATAATTACGTTATTAGATTTCCCACGTACGTTTACTATCAAATTTTAAGCAAAACACATTCTCAGAATATTTAGAAGCAGGTAAACAACAAGTGATCAGATAACTGACCTTATCCAGATATATTAATCGCATGTGGGCTGGGAATATTTAAATAAATAGATTGAATATTTTTATGGGATAATAATTTATTGGGATAAATCCTAAACTGAATTTTATTTTCCTGGAAATTGAAGAATAATCCAATGTCAATAGATGTCAGTTTTCGCTAGATCGTTAAAAAACTACCCTTTTTTTATGAAGTACTTTTCGTTTTGTTTTAAAGCCACCTTGATCCCTAAAATTACCAATTGAACAAATAAAAACAGTTTAAAAAAGCTGAGTGATTATTAAAGTAACAAGTTGAGTGACTTAGGCTAATGAGCCTTTTTTCCCTAAGAAAGTAACACTAAAAACTGAAGTCCTACGTACTGCTTAATATACTATATATTGATTCCATGTAATTATTTCAATAAAGATATAAAACTATTATTATAACTACATAAAAAATAAAACAAGCTAAAATACTAACAAAAACAAAACAAGTATGTAGCTCGCCTAATACTGTATAAATATGAGATATCTGTTGTTGTCTCTCAAATTTTGTAATACCTCAGAATGTATTTCTATTGTATAGATATGATATGTTATGTTTATAAACTTGTAAAAGATGATATTTATGTTGGCGGTATGTATCGATGACAACAGACCGTCGGGGAAAATTAGGCTAAGATTGAGTTTAAGTTTTTACCGTTAGATGTAAGTTAGTTTTAAGTCTATGATAAATAAGGTGAGCCCCATCACTTTCAAAGATATTCAGTAAATTAATGTATAATATACATCATTACACTTTACGCGCAGATCACAATGCGTAATTGTATAAAATGTAGCAAAGCTACAGGAAATATACTTACCTTTTGTTAATAGATTCAATTGTAGAATCTGTATTTAATACTGTAATAATTTTGTACAAGGGGATATGGTGGGGGGGATCAAGCATCCAACCCATAACCTCTAATGTATGTAGCTTCCGTGATGGGAGAGTTGAAATTTGAAAAGTAAGAGAACAGTGGGTTTGTTAACAAACAAGTGACGTACCTCTCTTTGCATATAATTCGTGATTATATTTTGACAAAACAATAACAACAATAGACAACAGTTTAATCCAGTGTGATCTAATATTCCTTCTATATATCATTATTCTTGTTATTATTATTATTATACACTATATATTATACGGCTCTGTCCTGTTTTAATAATTTTAATTCCCTTCAAATTGTACAGGAATTTTTCATAATTTCCAGATCGAAGTTCATCCATCTGCTCATAAAAAGAATATTAAATAGCTAATAAATATTAAGTGAGAAACTTTATCTTATTCATTCATAGTGTTACACTATTTGTCTAGGATTATATTTTGTTGTGCAAAATAAAAAATTTAAAAAAGACTATTTGCTGATTTGATAATTTAACTGCAGCTCTGACCTTGTGACTATAAAAACTCATTTTTTGTGCCTAAAACACTCTTTTTGACCCTGTGCAATGCATTTCGGTATAAACGTGCCTAAATTTACTTTGGGCCCCCATAATGTTCATACACACGAGATGAAATGACCTCACGCGGCAATGACAATATCAAATCAAGAGCACCTCGGGAGGTCATTCTGGGTTATTGTGTGTTTTTTCTCTTATAAATTTTTATATTTCATAGCTTTTTATTCAGTTAGGCTTAAGTCGACTGCATAGCACGGTCGAAAGCTTGAGCTTATAAATTATTAAAGAACTCGTTGAAAGGCAATTTATTTTCATTAATTTAATTTACAATGGACAACAACCATCAGACTAATTATCATCTAGTACTAATTTTCAAGCAGATTATTTTTAAATTATTATATTAAATTGATTTAAAATAAAAATTTTAATTTTAGTAGTTATCCACCTCCATTTTCTTGAAATTGTTGGATTGTCAACTGTGACGTGCACGTCAACTGTGACAAGGAGAAATAGGAGAAAGACGTTCAGAATGGGGTAATTGGAGGATGAAGAAATGCTGACTTCTAACACCACTTGCATCTTCAAAGTACTCATAAATAGCCTATAATAAAAAATGTAAAATGTTACCAGTAGTGGCATTGTAAAAAGAGAACGTTTGTAAGAATCCCTTTCTCATGCTTGATGAAATTCATTGCTTGGAAAACCTTTCAATATCCGGCTTTCGGACAAAAAGATCTCTCATTGATCGTCACACAATAGTGGAATTAGAAAATAATAAATTTCAATTTCCACAATTCCTCGAAATACACTGCCTGTCAACAGTTTAAGACCACCCCAAATATTTGACCATTTTAAATGGCCTCACTATTCCTTCTGGCTTAAATCAATTCGTTCAAATTTCATGTAGCAAGACAACGATCCCTAACACCCTTCCAAGTTGAGTATAAGTTTTTCAAAAGAAAAAGAATATGAGATAATCATAAAACTTATGATTGGCCAGCACAGTCTCCCAATCTCAACTTGCTGTTGGAAGAACTCGATAGACAAGGAAATGATTCAACTTCTCAAACACATGTTATGGCGATTCTGCAAAGTTGACAATATGAGTTTCGATTAATTAAACAAACTCATTTAAAGAATCCCTAGAGTTGACAAAGCCGTAATTAAAAGTAAAAGAGGGGGTTTCCAACGAAAAGAATGTTTAAATGAAAGTTATTGTTCCCAGAATTTTTCTAAGAAGACCTAAATCTTGTATATCGCTTTTAGCGTCTTTTAGGTATACCTGAAAGAAATTATAATAAAAATGTTTGTTTTAAAAATCTTTTATTTTGTTATAATCTATCCAGTGGCCTTTTGACAGGCAGTGTATGTTGACAAATTGTTACATAAAAGCAATGAAGGGAGTACGAAAATACAAACTTAAGGCATTTAAAGAAATACTTTTATTATGATTCCCTTTTTATCAAAACCAGATGCTACAATATATATGAAGATTAGAATAAGCAAGTAATGATAATAGTAATAATAGTAATGAACTTATTGTGGAGGGACGGAAAATTTGTTATTTGTGTAATGAACTTGTTCGATATTTATAAGGGGGAGGAAAATAGGGAGCAACATTGTAAATTTTGCTTAAGCCGTTTTGTAAAACTTCCTTGTAAACTACATTTTTTTTCTCCCTACTGGCTAGATAATTGAGCTTGAACCAGGCTACGTACAGCCTGCCTCTGAGCTTCATATTTCGTTCCAGCTGGCAGCAGTAGACCTTTTTGTATTTATTTTCTTGTTACGTACATTTTTCAATTGCAAATCTTAGTGGCAAGGATGGCTCGATAAACAAAATATATCATTTTTGATAAAAAAAAAAAATATCAAGCCGTTAAGAAACGCGAACCAGTCACTTTTTAGAATTTATCTGAGTAGGAAGAAGTTTCATTCATGAAACTCTCTGCCTTAAAATTCTCATTTGATTGGCAATTGAAAACCACGATAACAATAAATACCCCTAGACCCTCAGCGACTGTTACATTAAAGCTCCAAAGTTTTATTTCTTCAAAAACCCTAACAATTTGGTTTACTTTCACGCAACAATTCATCTTTGAAAAAACACGCTTATATTTTATTGAATACGGCTCTTTTGTTTCAATCCATACCAAGATTAATAACCACACTTTCCTCTCATTTTGCCAATATCTTGAGAACTGAATGAGATAAAATTAGGATTCATTTTCGGGATCGAAAGAGGTGCATCAACCTTGAGAAGATAGTCAAAAAGATCCATTTCTGAAATCAATTTTCAACTTGGGAGTGGCCAAAAGTATTTTTTTGAATGATTATCTTTGATCTTAGCCAATAGGCAGATAAAATCTGGATGAATGAGAATAGTTATCACAATTACTTATTGTTCAATTAAGGGAAATTGTAATTTCATCATAATAAAGTTTATATATATATATGTATAAAAGAATGATTATCAATCCAAACTTAAGGCCTACCTAGTTGAAATCTTCTGAATATGGTATGTATTTGGCTGTTTCTTCATTGTATGCATGTATATATTTTAAAAAAATACTATTTAGTACAAGATCAATGCAAAAAAATGAATTCGTTAAAGAATTGAGAAAGATAAGTAGCAAGGTTACTGATCCATTGATCTAGTTAGCAGTATATCTGAATTATTACTAACCGGATAGGAGTAGTAGGAGTGAAGAGGATAAGAACGAGTACAAATGTCGTTAAAAACAAGACGTGGCCGGCCAGCGCAATAGTTACGAAATTTTACTCGGATTTAGAATATAATAGGACGTGTGTCTGGTTGGAGCGAGCGAGAAGGATATACGATATCACCCAGAGGAGGAGAGAGAGGGAGATACGCCGATAAAGTGAAAAAATAAAAAAAAAAACGAGGAGGAGAAGAGGTGGTACGGCGGCCATGCTGTTACGTCAACACTATTGTGGTGGTTACATCAGCGCCACGCCGTCTGCCGGCCAGTGGCGGCGGGCCATTGTGTAGGCTCTTCGCTCCCCCCACCATGTCCAAGCTTTGCCACATCGCTGGGTGTCCGCTTGCAACAGCACTAACTACTAGAAAGCTGTGTGCCTTACCATAGAGCGCTCTCTCAGGATGACACAACTTGGATATTACTCTGCCTGAGTGGATGGAGTACTGGCTACCACCATATAACAGTCATAGGAGTTGGAGGGTCAGCATCCACAGGCTACAGTCGCTAGTCTAGTGTCTTACTGCATTCTTGAAAACACATCAGATTTCCAGGACTAAAGACCCAATTCCGATAGAGTAACGATTGGGGATGTACTGACTGATTTGGTTCCTTCCCCCCTCTATAATCGATATTTTTAGATTAAATTTTTTATTGGGCTATAATTATAATCTGCCTTTTATAAGGCAATCAGTAATTGCGATAAACGCTCTCATTCATACCATATTTACAATTCATCATTCACTCGCTCATTCATACAATATTTACAGACAGCCCAGAGACCTCCCAAATCCACATGCGAAGAGAAAGCGGAGTCTTGGGAAGTCCCCCACGCTCTTCCGTCAGCCGCGTCACCGGATACTAGCCAGTTATTAATATACAATATTGTATAATTGAGCTGTGCGTGGCTCCTTTTACTGCATCTATTTCAAGCAGTTATTATAATAAAACTAACATCATCTTTTTATTGTTAAAAAATTATATAAAGTAAATGAGGACTAGGTGCTGTGGCTCACCTTTGGACTACATAAAGGACTTAAAACTAATCTTACATACTGACTTAAACCTAGACCGTTCCTCCCCTGACTTGTCTTCTGTCATCGATGGGGAAACGGACAGGGAGTAATCGTGTTAAACATAGGGATCGTGATGTATTGCAGCGAATCAAAGAATTTGAAATGTCTGGGGCGAATGAATGCATCATCCACCGTAGGCAGCTCTGAATCTTCGTGGAGCTCACCGTTTATCCGCTGCCAGAAGGAAGTATGTCGGACCGCATTCATGAGTATCCCGTTTTGAAATTCTGGGAGTCGTTTCAGTCAGGTGACTAAAAAGCAGTGCGCCGTACAGCAGAGCGGACCTGAGTATGCTCTTATAAATAATAAGCTTGAGGCCCAGAGATAGATTGGGGGAAGTAAGCATGCTTGTTACCCTGTAAGACTTCATGCGTATTTGTTTTAACTACCACAAATACGGAGGTGTCGGTCCATTTTGATGCCCAAATATACAAGGATGTTTGCTGGAGAATTCTGCTGCGTTCCTACAGCGTATGTAGTAGGCAGTGGCTTATTTCCCTTCTGTAATGAGAAAATTACGCAGTCAAACTTACCTGCGTTCCCAGTAAGCTACTAATGTGTTTCCAGTTATGTAGTACTTATAAGAAATTAAAGGTCAGGTGTATGAAGCACTTGGCCAGAAAAGAGGACATTCTACCAACATTTAAGTTCTAAAGGCCATTGAGATGCATTCTACACCCTAAGTCTCCTACATAGAGGTAACAAACACAGACTGATGAACAAAATAGAAAATATGGAAATAAATAAAGGCGCAAAAATTACCAATAAGATTATCAAGCACGAAGATTTCCTAAATACACTCTCATTAAGAGAAACCCTGCACCAAATCCTTACCCATAATGTATTTTTATTTTGATTGCGATTTTAAATATTTATTTTAATTATTGTAATTGATATTGTGATTTTAACCATTCATGATAGCTATTTTAAGTTTTATTTAATTGTGATTTTTACTATATGTAACATTTTATAATTGACTGCTATTTATTTGATTCTAATTATTTTTATTATTTTAACTTTTAACTTAAGTCTTTAGTTGGAACAGTTTGAATTGTGAATGACAATGTATTTTCTCTTTTAATTAATTGAATTTACAAAAATTAGTGATTGATAAATATATGTCTATGTTTTCTCTTGTTGTAGCAACTGAAGATCATGGTTTTAACAAATAAAAAATTAAAAATAATAAAAAAAATTGGACAGATAAAATTTGTTCTGATCAATTTTCAAGATTTAGCCCGCACCGGCATATACTCATAATATAACATCCATGAAGAGTAAAAATTCTGTTACCAGATACATTACAACCAAGAGGAGCACTTCAGCCGATTTCTACTTCACTGAACTCCGGAGGAAAGATAAATTCAATACTTGAACCCTTGAAACCTTCATCATGGGAGTATTTAGAGGTTGTTGACTGTGTGGGAAAATTACTGTGTTTTGTTGGAATTTTGTAACAGTCAACATCCCTTGCCAACTCACATATGTCCTGATGGAGACATAGCTCGTCAAATTGTAAATTCAACTAATTAAAAGACGAAAATAAATTGTCATTCACAACTCTAACTGGTCCAATTAATGACTTAAGTTAAAGGTTAAAATAATAAAAATACTTAGAATCAAATAAATAACAGAAAATTATGACATGTCGAAATGTAGTATTTCACTAATAAATTTGACGACAGCCTAACAACCCTCTTTTATCATCTTAAGCTGATGAACAATTACTGAATGGTTTCCAGTAGCCTATTGAACGGTAATAAACGAATGATGAATGATTTCAGTGATGAATTCTTTATAGAAACTGTAACCAAAAGGTAACATTAATAAAATAGTCTCTATCCTGGATTATGATTGCCAGCGAAGCTGATATCACAAAATCGTCTAACCGAATGGGCAAACTAAAGCAAAAAAAAACAACAATTTGTTTTAGCATGTACAAAATGAATAAAAAACAAATTTCGAGAAATATTATTACGGTCCCTAAAAAATGGAGAGCCCTTCTCATGTAACGAGTCTCAGAAATTTTAGCGATTAATTGTCTTAAGCTTCCTCACCACTTAGTTATTCTACAGATTGTATAATAATTATGTATATTCTATTTAAATGCAATATCATTATTATTCATTATAACCCCTCTTCCCTTTGGTAATTGGCACTCAATAACTGACGTAAGATAATAAATATATTTTTGAAGAAAATTCGCCCTAGAAGGACAATAGATAATTATGATAAAATATCACATTTCCTAGTATATATTTACTGTTTCATTCATACCGTATCTACAATATACATCCATACATAGCCCTGGGATCCCCCAGTTTGCCTAAAGAATTGTCACCTATTTTCCCAGGCCGAGGATTTGAGAGATCCACATGCAACAGCTACTATCACCGCTACATAGCAGTGGAGGCTAAAGGAGAGCGCGAGATCCGCAGACGCTCAGGATACGAGGGGATAAGACTGACCAATGCCAGAGCCCCAATGAGTAAATACTCACAAATGATGACGGGGGAATGTATTCTCATTTTAAAGATGACGTATACGAGAGTAAAGCCCATGATGCCTACCAGTGTTTCATACGTGGATTGATGTTTACATGGTTAAGGTTTTAAATAACCCCAATTTCCGTTTATTTTCATAAGCTTTTCTTTAATTGGGTAGCGCTTATAGCTTATGACAATTCCCCAATGCCCTATTAAAGCATATTGTAATTTTTATCCAAATAAAGAGTTTTAAACAAATACACATTTTACCACTACGCTCTTCCTTGTTGTAATAATTATAACAAATAAATTTTATCATAAATTTTTTTGTTAAAATGTAATTTATATCTATTTATATCTTTTAATTGTTATTATTAATACTTTTATATTCTATACTTTAACTTTTTAGCTTAATTATTTCAGTCCTAAAATAGACGTAAAGCTGAACGTAAAATTATAAATGTTATTCGGAAAGAAATGTTCAATAAACCTTGAAGCTACTTGATAATTATTTTTTTTATGCGAGTCTTTCATAAAAATTAATTAATATCTAATCGGCCAACTCCATACAATATTCATTGATTATATTCTTCATACGCCTACACACCCCTTACCTTACCAAACGCTAATTATATTATAATCGCTTGCTTCGTCTATTATAAAATTATGGAAAATTTGAATCTAATTTGTAATCAATATGTTCTCAGCTGGATAAATTACAATATGGATCTTCTATTTCGTCGTGTTTGAGAAATTTTCGAAAACTAAAATATCCCAACATAATGACGAACCCACGTGAGACCCAGGCACGTTAATTCACGATGACACGTACTCAGGAAACAAATAGTATTATTTCGGGGGAGGGGCGAAGATAATGTAAAAAACACAAAATATTCATCATAAGATTCATACAACGATTGCATTGTTTTGTTTAATTAGGACCAAATGATAGACAGCACTTTATTTCAATAACTGGCAATAAGCCATTTTGAGGACAGTCTAAGCGTCGTTTTGATATCGTGACTTTGTTGCTAAGAGAATGTTTACGGTCATTGATTCATGAAAAAAAAGTGTTGTCGCTGGAGAAGAAAAATCAGTTAATGCAAAAATACGTACGTAAAATGTAGTTTTATTTTTACCTACTATAACTCTGTAAATCACATCTAAATCTAATTGTTAATTGTTCCTGTAGGCAAATGAACAGACTACTATGACTGGTATTTAAATAACGAATCATTGTATTGTCACAATCATTGTAGGTCCAAAGTAGACCTCCTTGACTTTATTTATTTATTTATTTTTGGACTGGACCTCTGGTGTGCCGGCCGGCGCCTGAACGATAGCCTCATGCAGAAGACTGAGCCCTAGGCTCAAAAACATTGCATGTTTGTTTCCTTTTTATTTTTGTCTGCTATTAGATACCGTGTGAACCTTCACCTTACACTAATTTCCGTGGTAACGTTGAGATTTACGACTTTCTTTTTTGTTTTCCATTCCTCGCCAACTTTCTTTTTCACCAACGTCCTTCCTGAAATTTCTTTGTCCCAAAGTAGTGCATCCCTTAGAAACCAGGTATGGCAAACCCCCCTCCCCATGGTGAACGTCTGCCGGTTTTCTATCCATAGCCGTATGCACAGTAATTGACAGGTCGCATTCGGGTATTTATTATTTTTTTATATATACTAGAGTCCGAGTTCAGGTAAAATAGAATGGTTCGTCTGAGTGCCAGTTTTGTGTCGCCGTTTTTGTTTTTTTTCGTGAAGGTTAACCTAAGTCTTAAGTTATTTAAAATATTCACTATTTGTACACACGGAATGCACTATTTGGACACGGAAAGTAAATAAAAGTTATCAAAGTAAATATGTAAACGCAATAGTAATGGCCGACTTCTGATTGCGTCAGTTTCATGGATAATCAACACTTTATATTTGTTTTTAAACTATCTAGATGATTAAAATTCGAATACCCATAGGTACCCTACAATAAAACCCACCGTACTCAGGGACGCTGTGGATCTGAGCTTACAGTTAAGCATATTTTGGCCGAATGGCTTGACTGTGAAGATCATGCATGTTCTCTTTTCTTTCTGAAGCCAATTCAGAAGAAATAATATTCGCAATACATCCTAGAACCCCGAAAAATACTTCAACATATTTAATCAGTCATCATTCAGCCTATTTATCTAATTATTTATTTGTTGGTTGTCTCGTGTTCTTCAACTTCTGCTATTTTAACTGACATACTCTAACATTTCACGCGGATCCATAAGATATATATTCGCTGTGTTTAACAGTATTAAATCCCAAAACACATTAGCTTTTTTCAAGCCCTTATATATTATAATAGCAATAGAATTAAAAAATCTACTTTTCTTTGTCCACGTGTCAACGCAAAACTTGATCAGAATTTTAAATTTACCCGGTAGTTAGTACCCGGTACACCCGGTTTGCCGACATTTCCTTATGGACTGAAAAGAGAGATAATTATATTTACTTCAAATTCATTCTGTATGTATGGTTTCCTAGAACGCATATTTTACAAAATAGAAGACGATAAGGAACATTTTTCACTTTTTCGAAAAAATGGTAAATGTTTTAAAAGAGCCCTATCTTATAAATTAATAGTTGTGCAGAGCTTATTTTGGTCTCTAATCATAGAAAATTATATCTACTTTAAAAAATAATAAGACAAGCATTTCTGTCAGACACATACTTCTGGATTTATTTAGTAACAACTCAAAAAAAGTACGATAATTTCCCTGTTTTTATGCTTTTACGCCGGTAAGCAAAATTGGTTTCTCACTATTGGTCCACACAACTTGTTATAATTTCATTGGACTATTCTGCTAAGAGCGTTTGAGTTCCTGCTCACTCAAGTTCCTGATTGGAGGCTTTAAAACTATATATTATAATCTAGATAGAGAGCGCGAGTGTATCTGAAGGCAGCCACATAAATACTGATAATAAAGTGAAATATCCTTGTTCACTGTTGACTACAGGCATTGTTAGTAATAACAAAATTTAAAAGATATTAAAAATTAAACAATATATTTTCCACTATTTCCAGTGCTAAAAATTCCTTCTATATAATCTAAATATGTTATATGTTATTAGATTGTTATTAGATAATAGTTAATATTATTGATTTACTGAATCAAAACTGTATATTAGTTTTTCAGGTGGAACTTCAGTTTCATTCTACAATTAAGTCTAACCCACGTGGTAGAAATATTCTACTCCAAGGATCCACAGGTACTCGTGACCCTTATTCTCGGAATCCTGGCCTGTTAATATATGATAGGTGTTTTTCTGCCTATAACTGATAGCTCATATCTGTCCAGCCCAAAAGGAAAGTCAACTTTGGCCTGTAGGTCGTAAAAATGCTTTCAGAAGTCAGAGAATTCAAATGGATGCTCCATAAGACCTTAAAATGTACTGAGTTTTTGTTTATGATACAATTACGGGACTAATTAAACGTGAGCCCATGCCTCTAATTTTTCAAGGAAAAGAAGATTTAAGTTCAGATTTTTACTCAAAAGTTGCGAACACATGAAGAAGGGGACATTGATGAGTCCCATACTCCCGCAAGACCACGTTGCTCGCCCGAGACCTCGAAATAATTTGACTTCAGTTTGCACTAGAAGGTGTAGGCTAGAGTTAGGAAGACTGAAATTAGTTCTTTTTTAGATGAACTGAGAAAGTCATCACATTCCTTTAATTAGTGTTCTTTTAATCACTAAACCCCTCATTTAAATTAATTAGGTTTAATTTTCTTATATTAAAGAATATGATAAAGTAAAACACATCATGTTTGAAAAATAAAAATTATGTGTTTTACAGCATTTATGGAAATGCGATGGACGAATTTCGTATATCCCCTCAAGCCCAAAAGCGAAATGTCAAAAAGGCATCCCCTTATTTATGGTCCACTCTATGGCATATTATTGTTTCTAGACGGATGGCAAAATTATTAAGCAATCTTACAAGGAACACGAAATCTCCACTTCGATTCGGTCATCGGCTAATTTTTTTCCATCTTCTAAGCCATACCGAACCCGTCGTAATTTTACTCCTTCAAGTGAATATTACAAAAAAAAGAGAACACTTTTCGTTAAAAAGATACACTTTAAAAAGAAAGAAAGAAATACCAAAAGGTATCCAGCAATAGAAAAGCAAAAAATCCGATACAGCGCCCGTCATTTCTTTCTGGACTTCTTACAGTTACCCGATCTGGTGAAAAGGGAGCATGGAAAATCCTGCTCGTATCTGTGGTACGTGAAAATCCGTGCGTCAATAAGCAATAACAACTCGCGTGTATTGATCAACTCATACATACGGCACACAGTAAAACAATAAAAAATCAAGAACAAAAAATGTATCATGCTATGTTTGAAAGTTAATAAAGAATCATCTCTTAATACGATTCATCGCAGTGACTTTCAAGAATCAAACAAAACTCGTCAATTGTAATACATTACACAACGAAAGGTTCCATACAATTTCAAAGACTGTTTCAATGATATTTTGTAATAATAATAATAATAATAAAAACATATCATACTGTTAACCACAAAGATCATTCAATATATACTCTATAGATTTAGATAAGTAGTTAGTTAATAAATTAATGTTTTATATTTTGTGGCTATATTTTTTAGGTCTTTCCGATATGAGGGGGATCTCTTTGTAAAATTCCATGGCTCTGACATGAACTGAGGTTTCGCAATGACCTGAAGAGACATGCACAGGGGAAAATGTAATGGTTTCTCATTTTGAAAAAAACTCAACGAAACCCTAAAAATAACTTTAAAAATGAATTTTAATTGTGGATAAATAGAGCTTGAGAGTCTTCATAATTCGTTTATTGACAACTATATCATATACACTGTTGTAACGTTTCGTCTTTTCATGCGTCAAGGAATTTAATTATGAAAAACAAGAATAATTAAATTAATGAAAACTAGGGATAGTTGGGAATAGCTGCTCAAACAAATTAAGTCAACTAGCAACCCTAGAATATTTGTTTATAAATAATATGATTAACCTTTTTGGTAACATTACATCATTGCTATGAGATATTGGATTGGTTGGATATAAGAGAACAATAACTAAAGTAGAAAATATTTTGTACATTTCATTCAGACTGAGTTAGTCAACAAATCTGGAAAAAAGATGAAAATGTATATGACCCACATAAACCAGGTTTCATAATCAGCTGGGGCCTAAGAACCTATTTCTATTTTCAAAGAAGTCCGAAACCAGGTAATTTATTTAAGTGGGCTTACTGGCTGGCTGAGAACGAGACTGTTTGAGCCACCCTCCTGACGCTTGTAAACAAACAACTGAGCGGAAAACAAAACAGCAGAAGACAGAAGCGTACTCTCAGCGGTACCGCCCGCTACTCCTTCTTCCATCTTGCGTAAGTCCGCAGGTCCGTGGAATCGCCATTATTCATCAAAGCCCCCCGGCCTAACTTTACATAAACAGGAAGACGAAAGTGGTAAGTCACGACACGGAATAAGTGACGGTAATTACCCGTTAACTTGCTTTACTTTTGGTTTCTTATGCTCTCAACAGTATCAGTCAATTTTAGGGGAGTGCCATTAGCCATCTAACAAAAATTTGGAAATATTCCATAGCTGTCCTCTTTCAGAAACTTGGTCGTCTAATGATCATTCTTCTTACCGTCCAATCAGTCTACTTCCTTTCTCTCAAAAGTTGAACGGACCTTCTTGCCAGTCATCCCTTGAAACCTAACACAATTGCACGTGTATCAGCAGGGTATCCCACGGAAGTTTGTTTTACAATCTAATAATCTCTTTGCTGCAAACCCTTTTCTGATCCTTCAACCTATCTGTCAAACCGGCTATTTCGCGTCCGTTGTGACTCAGAATATTCAAACTATTATAAGTGTATTATAACTCAAGCAAGAGTCCTCAACGCAGTGTTCTCGGTCCTATACATAAATAAACCGTTGACATTCCTGTGAATCCAAGCATCTTTCTGAAAGACACTACAATTGTTTCGTCTCATCCCGATCCCCCAAACATAACCAGAATCCTTCAAATAACCTTTCTGGCGTAACCAATGGGCAATCAAGGTCAATGAAGACAAATGCATGTACACCACATTCACCCTTCAACGAGAATCCTCATCCTCCACTTCCCACACCCATTACTAAAGGCTTTCAACTCGATAAAAGACTTACGTGGCACTAAAAAGCTTAAGAGATAAGAGTTGAACAGACGTTTTGGACAACTTTACAAGCTGCTTAATAGAAGCTTTTAATTTCACTCTTGAAAACAAAATGCACATACTCAAACAGCTATTAACACCGATTTGGACATAAGGACTAGAACTGTAGGGTACAGCGAAACCTTCCAACACTAAAGGAATTCAAACTGCAATCCCAAAGTCCTCAGAACTATATGACCAACGTTCCCTTGTACTTTAAGTTACTCCCTTCATAATGACATCAATGTGCCTACAATCTCTGAGCTTATAACCGCTGCCCTCCGGATTCCTCCATCATCTTCACTGTGGGAATCCTCGGTGGCATGGGGGCTTCTGCGCAAATTTTGTGAGTAGACATTGCATACATTTTGGTATGCAAGTGTGAACTGTTCATATTGAATGAGTGAAATTGTATATAAGGAATGAATGAGGTCTTAAATCACAATTCTTAATGGTCAATAAGCAAATATTTTACAACCGTTAATAATAAAACGGCAGTGGCCAAGATGGTTAAAAAAAAATAAATAAAGTAGCTTGGGTGTATTTCTTTACAAATAAAGAACTGAAAGGAGTTTTAATGAGGTGAAGAATACTAAGGGTATTCACACACATATATTATGCTGTTACAAAAGACCTTGTGAACGAAAATATTTTGACTTTAGAATAATATATTAAACACTCATTTGTCTATTTTGTTTAAATTATCTTTATCAGTTTTTCTAATGTCTAATCCTTTATTCATTAAGTCCCTCGACCGTCTTTGCGATTCATTTATTATTATATATTGACACGAGAGTGACGAGAGGGAAACAAAATCCGATTCGCGGTATATTAAGACACCACTGGAAAAACTGAGTGATAACACTCAACCAGCCGAAGAAATTCGCTCGTTGGAAGATGAAGTTGTTTTAGCTCATTGGAAATACAGCAGAACTTTGGTTCAAACACTTGAACGTTGGAATGACAGTACTCAAGACGCGACTAGATCAGGTCACACTAAAGTTGTCGATAATGATCAATGACTCGAAACTGTAAGCTAGGATTCCTATGTGACCAAATAATGTTTATCGAGAACAATAAGAGCTTGAGGTTCAAACGTATGTATATACTGTTGTGATATTAGAGATTGTGGGGTTTTTATATAATATTTAATCCAACTTATCAAGAAGGCAAAATAAAAACAAGTGAGAGTGTATGAAAAAAAAACAAAGGATAGCATAGTTGTTGTTGTATCATAATGAACACACACAAAATTACTCTCTAGTTTTAGCCAGTTGTAATGTAGTTGTTGTTGTGGTTATGAGAGAACACACACAGTTAGACTCTGGTTTTGGGATCGGCCTGTGATACATGTCAGCTGTTAATTGTGAGTCAGAAAGAATTTAAAATTTCTTTTGATTAGTGGTATTGGACGTGGCAGAACCAAGAAGATCCATTGCAAGAAAAGAAAAAGAATTGATTTGGTTTGGAAATAATTGATGAGGATAAAAGAAGAAGCAAAATTGTAAACAAGTATTTATAAATAATTAATTTAAGTTTTTTTTTTTTTGTAATTAAATTCATCTTTTTGCCAGATTCATTTTTGTTAATAGAACCTAATAGTAAATAGCAAATAAAATAAATTTAAAGTTAACAATAGAACTAATATATTAGAAGAACGTAATAATACATTTCTAAGAAACTGACAGGGAGAGAGAGAGAGAGAGAAATAAATATATTTATTGCAAAATGTGTTACATACATTTATGTAGGATGTTTAAAACATATCAAAAACAATATTCAGTTTCTTATTAGTTTTTAAAAAATATAAACGAATAAATATTTTTAATTTAGAGGAAAAAACAAATATAAATTAAAAACATTCATTATAATAATAACATACAGTAAATAGTATTTGTTTATTGGCTTTATCTTATCTAATAGTGCTTCTATGGGTAGTTAGTTATAAATATTTATGTTAGGCAAGATATTGTTATTACAGAAATATTTATGATTTGTCATTTTGTGATAAATATTTATTCTACTTTCCTATTTTGTTGATTAGAAGTTTCTTGATATTGTTGAACAAGAGTTTCCGAGAACTTAAAGTCTTTGTTAATTGTATTGCTCATGGAGGTTCATGCAAAAGCGAGATATTGTATCGAAATACATTACTCATACATTAACAGTTTATTTTTTGTTAAAATAGATGGATATTTTTGATTTTTTTTTAATACATTTGACTTGGTGTTATTATGTATAGAAAAATTTAAACCTCTATCCAGCGTCAGGCTTCAATACTGGATATTTGTGTTCCATTATATGGTTTCATTTTTTAACTTTATCCGGCGACTTTTTGTGAATATTAAATATTTAGTTGTTAAATTATTAATTGTAATTTTTCAACGGTGGGGTATTAAGTCATTTTATTTAAAGATGCTTTAGGGGAAAGAATATATATGTGTATATGCAATTGCGATTGGAAATATACCAAAGTGTTGTCCAAGAACCTCAACGTTTCGTGATTTTTGTATTGGTGTTGGATTTTGTAGAGATGAGAAGCAAGGACCCTTTGGCAGGAATTTATGCCATCAGACTTATTTTATTGCTTATCGTGGAAAAGAAGGAAACTTTTTGTGACATAGGAATGAAATCTCTTTATGTCTGAGAAACGGAATGATATTACTTTCTGGACAAGAAAGGACGACTATCTGTATTGTTTCTTCTCTTTCACAAGGCATGTTTCATATAAGTAGGATATTAAGTTTTATGTTGGCGCGTTATATAATACATAGCGAATTATAAACTGTATTATATTTCTGTTTAATGTGGTACAAACAACTAACAAAAGGATTGTAGATGTAAGGAACCGGAGAAGGCAAAAACAGACATCAGTCCGTCGGAAGCGCCAATAATCCCATGAGACATAATGCTTTGAATAAGACGCCAGCTGATGTGACAAAGTCGTCACACGCTGCGGTGTGAGGAGGCAGGGATGAAAGAGATGAGTGCTTGGCGTAGGAGGTTTTGTAACGATGAGTTTTCCAGACTGGCGGGATCGCTTTCCCTCGGTGTTGGCCAACCATCTGCAGGTGAAAACTTGGGAAACACCGTCATGCACCGCTCAACATATTTAAATATTTCCGACACCTTCTAATCTCACCACTTCACAGTTTTGGGGGAAATGTTCCTTTGTATACTCACGGTTTCATGATTAATTGTTAAAACAGTAGACGAAGAGCCATATCAACTAAATTAGTGCTTATCACGAGTACATTACAAAGTTCTTTTTAAAGAAATTGATCTCAGATCAACAAAAGGAAATATTATATCAGGGTCAATCCAATTTTTCTTCCCCGCAATCGGAATATTTGTATCCACAAGCTTATTCAACAACTGGATCTGGGCTTACAGACTTAAATTATGGGGCGGGCAGCAAAGCACTCAAGACATCAAGCGCATGCACTCTTCCCAATGCAAAGTCCTTAGAACAATATTTAGTGAATGCCTTATTCTATATCACCAATAAAACCCTCAATGTACCCACTATTCTTGATTCCCTCTCAATTTCCTGAATTCCTTCCCTATGTAACCTCCCATTCTAATCCCCTTGCAAGATTGCTATCAAGCCCTAAATATGCCTGCAATCCTCCTTGGAATTTGAAGCGACAAATGCATGTGCACCACATTCAACCTTCAACGAGAATCCTCATCCTCCACTTCTCACACCCAACACTAAAGGCTTTCAACTCGATAAAAGACTTACGTGGCACTACAAAACTTAAGAGGTAAGAGTCGAACAGACGTTTAGGACAACTTTACAAGCTGCTTAATAGAAGCTTTTAATTTCACTCTTGAAAACAAAAGGACTAGATTTGGACATAAGGACTAGAACTGTAGGGCACAGCGAAACCTTCCAACACTAAAGGAATTCAAACTGCAATCCCAAAGTCCTCAGAACTATATGACCAACGCTCCCTTGTACACTACAAGTTACTCCCTTCATAATGACATCAATGTGCCTACAATCTCTGAGCTTATAACCGCTGCCCTCCGGATTCCTCCATCATCTTCCAAGATCTCCAAGCAATAGCTTCCAGATCTTCTATAATTAACCAGTTATTGGGAGTCCTTAAATTGGCTAGTATTCTCCACTCATTTCTGGAACGTCTAAGGGCATCTATATTCTCAATCTGTACTCCTACTGTCAGAAAAGTGGTTGCAGTAGCATCACGAGAGATCTTCCTGATCCCTGCTTATTTATCGTTCGCTGGGAAGGTGATATTCCCGCAGGTGATTTGGAGGGATTCCTAGGTTCGTGTATATGTCTATGTTGTAAATACTGTATGAATAAAAGAGTAAACGCAATATTTCATATGAGGCGTTAAGTTTCAAAACCAGCTCGTTCCATTTTCAAAACTTTTACAGGAGAGACAAAAGGACATACCTTTGAAGTCGTTATTCCACGGAATGGAGCTAGTTTTCATCAGAATCACAGAAGGAGGTCATAAGTCGTTATTCCACGGAATGGAGCTAGTTTTCATCAGAATCACAGAAGGAGGTCATAAGTCGTTATTCCACGGAATGGAGCTAGTTTTCATCAGAATCGCAGAAGGAGGTCATAAGTCGTTATTCCACGGAATGGAGCTAGTTTTCATCAGAATCACAGAAGGAGGTCATAAGTCGTTATTCCACGGAATGGAGCTAGTTTTCATCAGAATCACAGAAGGAGGTCATAAGTCGTTATTCCACGGAATGGAGCTAGTTTTCATCAGAATCACAGAAGGAGGTCATAAGTTGTTATTCCACGGAATGGAGCTAGTTTTCATCAGAATCACAGAAGGAGGTCATAAGTCGTTATTCCACGGAATGGAGCTAGTTTTCATCAGAATCACAGAAGGAGGTCATAAGTCGTTATTCCACGGAATGGAGCTAGTTTTCATCAGAATCACAGAAGGAGGTCATAAGTCGTTATTCCACGGAATGGAGCTAGTTTTCATCAGAATCACAGAAGGAGGTCATAAGTCGTTATTCCACGGAATGGAGCTAGTTTTCATCAGAATCACAGAAGGAGGTCATAACATAGGCCTAATGCTTGAAAAAAAACTGAGTTAGCCTAAAAAGTGGATCAAGCAGGTTTTGATACTAAACTATGGTTCAATATCAATGGATCATTAATGGTATGAATGGGATCATTAATCACAATTATCTATTAGCCTATAAGGGTCGATTGTAATTGTGACTTACAAGTAACTTTAACGTTTAAAACTGTTTATTCTGTCCATTATTCATTTTTTTTTTTAAATATTTTTAAAGAAATAAAATTAGAAATCTATCGTGTTTCGGCATAACTAATTTAGGCCATTGATCTCATTCATGCTGTATTTACTATTCATAACATTTATACAAATACACATCGCCTTCCTCGCAAGCGAAAGAGGAAGCGTGGAGTTGCGATTATTCAATAAACTGTTTTTAACTTTCAATAATGTCGTTAATTACAAACAAAAACGTAATCCTTTTTACCGTCTATTGTCGTTTAGATAAGCAATACTCGAATGCAACTTTTGTCAATGGTCCTGGCAAGTATAAGGTGCGTTCTTAACTCGTCACATACCCGACTTCACCGAAACGGTTACACAAGTGGACAGAGTGCCGTGACCAAGGATAGGTCAACTCTTCGCAGCTCCTGGACAGAGAAAAAGTCATTCCGGCTGAATGAACCAAGTCCCACGGTTGGATGAAGTCGCCCCCTTTACTTACTGCCACCTAGGGAGAGGCAGCTATGGATTTCAGTCGTATTAAGTAAAACTGAACAGTCCGATGGAACTGTACCGAGACTGGTAAGTGTCAAGGGGTTTCAAAATGCCCGTTTATCAATTGCCAGCTGAAAATTATTTCAACGGTTGTGTAAACCAAGGATCTAACACCGGCGGTTTTGCATTTTGTAAACTATTTTATTCTGAATACAATCGAGAATGTAAACTAAATAACATAATCTAATATTTTTTTCTAGTGGCTTCCCCGTTTTTTAGCACAGCTATCAAATCATTTTTAAAAACAAATCCAGCTCCGTGGCTTGATGAACAAGGTCTCAGGTTGCCATCCTCTCTCATCTCGTTTCCAGAATCGACCCATCTTTGTCGTTGTGTGATCGAGAGGATCATCGTAGGAGCGTAAAGGGCATACTGTGATGAATTAAATGCGGTGTATTTCTATTTAATTATGTCCTTAATATTTGGCACCTGTTAGTGAGTATGAATGGTCTTTTATGAATTATAGAATGTTGCAAGCATTTAACCGCGGTTTATCTATCAGTGGATCCCTCAACTTCCAATTCGGTTTTAAAGTAGCTAATTAGATTCGTTTTCAAAAGATGTTGAATTATCTATAACTTGTATTATACTGGAGATAAGACAATAATGCAGAGATTAGATCTATACATTTCTAAAGGCTGTTCGACCTGAAAGAGTTGAAAGAAAAATCAGTTTCAGGTTCATGCACAAATTACAAAAAACAACATATCCTGCTAGGTTTGGCGGAATGGGGGGTTTCTTTTAAATATATATTTATTTGTTCTGATACCTCTGCTCGTATCGATACACTATATATATCTGTATCCGAATACATAACACTGTAAGGCTGTTATCTTTTATATGGCTACCTATATCCTTTTGATATATTTACCTGGCTTACTTACAAACACCACGCTGTTGCGCTCTAGTTGAATAATTAGAATATTTAAGTTTTAGGGACGCCATCTAACTATTCAACTACTGACAGATTTGATTCCTCAAATCCTTAGCGAACTGCATTAGCATTAAGTTGTACAAAATTATACTTAACTCAAATATTTAATTCACATACTGTTGGTCCCAATCGAATCTAAACCCAAAGTAATTTATCTTAATAAATTAACGTGGAAGTCAAAGAGGAAGGAATACAATGGTAAAATAGAATTCTATAGACAAAATGTTTTATTACCCAATTTCAACAAAAGGTGTTTTAACGAGGACTAACTGATTTTATTATGAATCAAAATCATAAAGAGATTACATTTATTTTACTAGACACAAATAAAACAATAATCTTAAGAGTGTACATCGATGTATTCAATCTCTATCTTCAATATCTCTTCAACAGAAGGTTTTTTTTATTTACGGCCCTTGGTGGTCGTGTATGCCTTTTCCACCATCTTGCGAGTGGGTCATTAAGTAATTAGGACCACCCTAGTTTAAGAGCCCCATGCCCTAACAAATGGGGTAGGTACATGGTTCCTGACTGCATCAAAAGAGGGGTTTGTGGTGTACCGACAGTTGGCCTACTACACTCGGGAGTGGAACCTATAACAGTCAATAATATAAATAATAACCAATGCTTGTTTCATCTTTTGACAATTGCAGCTGCGTGACTTTTAACTACAAATTATATACTGGTATAATTCGGCCTCTGTTATATGACATGTTTATAAACGGCATCCCATCATACCTCATAAAACAGCAACCACTGGCTGGCATTTGGGACTTGGTGCCTACTGCGCTCTGATTTCGCCCCGCCGAAAAAACTGACTTTTTCTATCAACGCTTTGATATTTCCCTCCTTGTTGAAGGACTTGTGTTCTAAGAGAATTTGGAGAAAATGCAAATAATAATAAACTATAAAACATCATACCGTTAAACCTAACTGATCAAATCGGTAATGGCAGTTTAAGACATACGTGCTGGTAAATTAAAACCGTTGTTGCCTTGATAGATCACGCCTAACTGAACCATCTTTTTGTTATGGTTTCAGTCACTATGAAGATTTCCAAGACATGGGTACAATGTGGTAGACTTGAACAATGGCTACCGTCAGAGCTGAAGACTAATGGAACATTTAAGACGTACGATTCTCTTTGGGTCGTAAAAGAGATCCGTGAGTGGCAGGGTACTGTTATCCTGTGTCACGGCTATTCACTGTTCGGAAAAAACTGTCGACAGGCTACCGTCGCAACTTGAAATTTACAGTGCGTTGTCCTTCGTGGCGGGTGGCTCTTATGGGAAAGGGGAGAGGAAGGGTGCTCGTAAAACGATCTACTCACTTCGGTAGCTGAATAGGGCGTCCGTTCGTCTTCGTGTCTTCATTACCGTGAAGCCAAGACCATTATTTGTGTCCCTTCCTTTCTCTGGTGATCTCTTTCAACTTGTGTTTTTCAAAATTGTGACCTATTTTCGTACAAAAGAGGTAGGTGGAGGGAAAGTAAGAGAACGGGTTTAATCAGATACCTAAGTGGACTTTGACGCCAACTGGTCGTATTGTTCATAAGTCCATTAGTAGCATGGATACTTACTGCGTTTTTAGAATTATTTACGGTTGCTTCAAGCTTTAGTCCTTCCTAACTATGTGGTATACGGGAAGCTACCTGACATATTACATTACGACATATACTTCCGAACTATAGTTATGTTTTGGTTTGTTAGCCAAATGTGAGTCCTTAATCATACTATGTGCTTGGTGTATGCACAGCAATTACATGGATATTTACCTTCTAGCGTGTGCAAATACAATTGTTTATGCTCATTTCACCCTTTAGCCCTTCACAAGTTTGTGGGCTACAGGTAGTCAGTCACCTTCATGCCGAGGTGCTTCCTAGCCAAATTATATTTTTGTTTCGGCACCAACTGTGAGTCTCTCCTCTGTGTTGAAACAATAACGTCTAATTAACAAAGCTGTTAGATAAATACCAATGTATGTACTGATGTATCTCAGCCCGTCGTTATGAAATTACCCTGCTTCGCTCCGACTGCAGCTTCTTCAAACTCCTGTTCCTATAGTTTGTATTTTGTGGTGCTGTAATTTTCTGAAATGTCGTTTACAGTGCTGCCTATATACTATATATTGAGTAACATGTCTGACTTTGTTATAATAGCAGACATTATTAAAACTCGTGACTCTAACTTTTATTTTTTTTAACTTTTATGTCCTCATCGATTTAAATATAAGATAGTTGGGAATGGTGGTATAGCTACCGGAAAGCGCTTGCATTCTTGTTTTGTAAATAAAACACAATAAAAAATAAATAAATCAACCAGAGATAGGTGATACTTATTAATATGAGTAGCCTGCCAGTCTTCCAACCATTTAGAGTTCCTTTTGAATGGTCTTATTTTTTGTTCACCGCAAACATTTGGATATATTCAAAGATTCATCTTCATTTATTTGGATTAATCTTCTATGCAGATCTTCATATACCGGTTTCGTTTGAGTACCCTTCAGTTTATCAATTGTTATCTTTTCATTTTTAACAATTTATTCATGTGTGTATAATTTTATGTATATCGAACTATTTATTTTCATAAAGTGTACTAAATGATCTAGCCTCCATTTCTAGTTAATTTAATAATACTCATGAATACATCTGCGTAGATCGGTGTGAGGAGGCAAGGGAACGGGAGCAGTCATAAGTAGACAGGGGTAGTAGGGAAGCGATGAGTGAACAATAATAAGGGTATAAAAGCCACCTTGCCTCCGGAGTAAAATGATTATTAATGTGGAGTAATGGGCGGGGAAAGGCGCGAGCCCACGGAGTGGGGGGAACGGTGAAAGGCTATTGGTGGAGAAGCGCCCCACCCCCTCTCCCCTCCTACCCCCAAGCCGACGAGCTCCACGGAGGAACAACAGTCAGTGTTCACTCACCGTCAACGTTTGTATGCACTCCTCAATCGCACTCATCTGGAGTATCTCACCTGAGTCACCACCATACAGCACGACAGAGCACAACTTGCAGAAGACAGAAACATGACGGTGGCATACGACAACATGATGCGGACCTGCTTTAACGGATTTCCTTTTCAAGGTGAGAGACTTAAATAGTAATCAGCCCCGTTTCCTCGCAGTGAGACTTTTGTTTGTGCGACCTCTGTTAAGTGTTATTTAGTTTTGTTGTTGTTGTTTGTTGTTTTCACTGAGGGAAAAGACTCGGAAATGACACTGACAGCCGCCATGCACAATTTGTTACTAGACAAAACAATGGGTAAGTTTATTTATAGTAATGAATTTAATTTCTTGTATTATATTTATATATGATATAAAACGCTGTACAAATGTGTGCATACCCAAGTTATTTAAGATGGTGTTTAATAGTTACAATGAGCTACTCAGGAAAAAACAATGAAAAACAATAACAATAAGAACTAACCAGCATGAATAAATAATAATACAGTTTAATTGAGTAGTACAACTTTATTAAATGCATGTAAATCTCTTTGTTGAGTATAAAAATTAATCTGTCTTTTGTTGTCCTCGATGGTATGTCACTAAGCTATGAGTTTACAGTTAGCAGTTGAATAAGATTTGAATGGATGTATTCATTGAGAATCGGCTTAACCTGATAAATAGCTAAAATGGTTAATCAACCAAAGCCGATTTCTAACAAATACATCGATTCAAATCAGATTGTAATTCACAACCATCCCGTATAGTTAATAACCAAAATACCTCTGCATTTCCATCACGAATTAATAGAACAAGACAAAAAGTCAAGTGTAATTGCTACACATGTTTCATAATAAATAAAAACGTGTCCTTTATTTTTTTTTTAAATAAATACTGCTAACAAAATAAAATTAAATAATTTAATTTAACCTCTCAAATAAATACTAAACGCTCTAAAATCCGCATGTTTAAAATTTCGCACGACTAATGCATGTTATGGCTATTTACCACGTCAGATACTAACATCCATTATACTCCTCTTAATAAATAACATCAAACCTTAGAAGTATTTCTAGCGAGGCTTATGACTATTCCAGCGTATTAAATACCAGTCAGTGAAAACAAACAATATAATAGACTTGTTTATTTATTAATACTTATGTAAAAAATGTCAAGAAATAATTATTAGCCAAAGAAGAAATATACTGACAGGATCCGTCACGGGACCTCATATTTCCTTATAGTCCTTACTCGTGCGGGTATAGCTCAGTTGGCAGAGCACCTCCCGCTTGGATATTAGGGAGGTCCCAGCTTTGACCTTAATTCTGCCAGTATAATTTTTCTTTGGATAATAATTATTACAGTGGGATCTATAACACTACAAAGTTATACTATCTATTCCAAAGGGTTACATTAGGGGATTGCCCCAAAATAAAAATAGAGTAATAATAACATCAGTTTTAAGTTTAAAAAAATAATTTTAAACTATTGTAAAAGTAATAAATTACAATCTCCATTTTTAGGTGGAGGTACAAATCACTTGGTTGAGCAATTGTTAATTTATTGATTTTAAAATAACAAGTACAACTTACTAAATGTAATTTATTTATATTCAGAAAGCATTTATTATTACGGGATTTATATTAATAAATAATCGTATCATATATAATGCAATATTTCATTATTATATCAATAAATGAATATTAAATACCTTTTTTCCTTTTGGAGAAACGTAGATGATTTCATTGATAATCATAATGGTTTTCGAAACGGCTTATAAAGAAAATTAATTAGTAAACATAACCATTTTAAAATAAAATTACTTCATTAAACAATTACATTCAAAATTTTCAGCTTAAGATATTAATTTAAATACACCGCTAAGAAGAAATAAAAATTAATATTTCTTAGAAAAAGAAAACATTCTTAAATTGGAACCTGTCTGCTTCATATAATATTTGTTATATGGCAAACCGATGATGAAAATGAAAAAGGGTCAAAATGTATCCACTTCGGGTAAACGATTCCCAAAATTTAGTAGATCATACTCAAATGCTCAAAAACAAAATTAAATGACATGATTTAATACATAAGTTCTGAAAACTAGGAATGAAAATCTACAGTAATATTTCCGCTGGCATTATTTAAATTTAGACAAAATTGAGTTTAGTACCGAAAGTGGTTTTAGCTGGCTTTTTAATTTTAATGTTATTTCAGCATTTTCATATCCGATGGACATGAAAAAGGCTTGTAGATAAATTCTTCCTGTCATATTCTGGTTGAGGCATTAAACATAAATCAATAATATTTGATAATTAATGAAATTTTCTATAAGATTTTTATTTTGACTTATTGTATTATTATGGTTGAGGTCAATCATGTGGTTGAAGGAGATCATTTTATGAAATACTTCTCAGGCATGTTAAATAAATAGATGCTGGCTTTGTATATTTTAATAGCGCATGTTTTTGTTTTTTTTTCTGCTTTTATGCATGCAAAGGCATCAAATGTTTAAACAAGTTTCTGACAGCGTGTATTGCCCGTGGCAGACGTTTGCTCGACAGGGCAAGGGAGAGTTAACCAACTCGGTGGTGTATTCATCAACGGAAGGCCTTTGCCAAACCACATCAGGCTAAAGATCGTCGAGATGGCAGCAGCCGGAGTCCGTCCCTGCGTCATATCCAGACAGTTAAGGGTATCCCACGGGTGCGTCTCGAAAATCCTCAACAGATACCAGGAGACAGGGAGCATCAGGCCTGGAGTAATCGGCGGAAGCAAGCCCAGGGTGGCCACACCTGACGTTGAAAGGAGGATAGAAGAGTACAAAGGAGAGAACCCGGGCATTTTCTCCTGGGAAATTCGGGACAGGTAAATACTTTTACTAATACAATTAGTACCTTAGCATAAGGCAGTTGTCCTGGGAGGCATACTCCAGCAAGGACTACGTTAGATCGCAAGGTAGTATTGAAGGTAATAATAAGCCTTAATTCTCTCCGGATGATTATTTATATTTATAACTCCAGACATTCCTACACATACTTATTTAAATACAGATGCCTGAATAGTCGATGGAGTTTGGAAAATGATATAATTATACCGTTGAGACTTGAGGCCTGTGATTGTTTTCAATAATACCTCAGCAAGAGAAAATTTCGAAACCAGCAATCTCCACTTTTCAATTAACTGTTAAAAGGAATAGATTTTTTTTTTCAAACCAAATTAAAATTTACCATATTATTATAGCATAGAGAGAACCAAACTGTGGATTATGTTTAAGATAACGTCAATAGTTTTATATGCCTCCTGGAAAATGGAGAAAATATGCTGGTTTTGATATATTTTAGTTTTTATTTTATCATCAATGTCCGAAAAATATAATATAGAAAGTTAATGGAGCAATACCGAAACGCAAGGAAAAAATTAGAAATTCGAATCTTGTAACTATTTATAACTGTGACAGAATTCTTATAAGTCTGAGAGAAGCATACCAGTTTAATAAATACATGTTTATACGTAGGCAGGGGGTTGTTACTGAATTTTAAACTTGAGATTGGTAGGATATTTTTTACTCATATCATAAAAAATGCACGAATGACAGACCTACTTGACTTCTGTGGCTTGAGAGATATTAAAAGACAGATATGTTAAGAGGTGTTCAAAAATGTACATTTTGTGGCTGAATTGACCCTTTCCAGACCAATCATCATAGAAACAAATCGAAATATGTATTTGTCAAGTCAGGTGCTCATGCCTCCGTAAACGTAGACAGGGCATTTACGAAGCGAGTGCATATTGCAGTCATATTGACTGTATACACTCTGTAATACTGCAACATTGTAATAATAATAAAAAAATCAGAATAAAATAAAATAACAAACATACTTTTAATTTTAAATAAAAAAAATCACCAACTTGTTGAGGTTTAAAAGCATAATACTATGAAAGTATAAACTAAATCGAAATAACATATTATGTAATACAGTTTAGTGATTATAAATACTTCTTTAACTGATTGTGATTTTTCGTTCCCTTAAACGGGCTTTCTGACCTGGAAATACATATAATATGTATTTAGGGTTACATTCCATTTACTCTTAAATTGTAAGGATTTATTTATTTATTTCACATACATTAGGTAGTAATTAGCGATAAGGTTTAGATAAAATACAATTAAATATATGAAAAATACGCCCTGTTATTAATATTTAGGATGAAATGCTGGTTGTTGTTTACCGTTGTAAAATATAAAGTCAACATTTCATTTATTATACTCAAAATTAAAAAATATGGATTATTTTCTTTGAAGTATAACGTTCTACTTAAAGAAATGCATATCACTAACTTAATGAGGAAATGGTAAACGCATCTATGAACTGCTTATCGATATTCCATGGTTCTAACACATTTTTGATATTTAAGTGTCTTTCTTCTCTTCTATTTTTTTAAATCATTTAGACATAGAAAGGGAAGGAATCGATTTTTCCCCTTAACTCCTGGTTAGTTATTTATTGATAAATATATATTAACCAGTGTACATGCCTGTATATATTCTTTAGTAAATAAATAATAAAATCATGTTTTCTTCTCTGTGGTTATCACATTCAGGATGTTAAATCTTAATATTCTTTCATTATACCTGATCATTAATGAATTTCAGTCAGTAACTTTAATTTGAACGTTACTAGCTCGATTTCAGTTGAGTTTTAAAAATTATATAATTCTTAAACTTGGATACTAATACCTAAATTCAGAACGAAAGCGAATTTCCTGCAGCTCAAAAATAATTGTGATCAGAGTTCTTGTTTTTGTTTTTTTTTAATGAGACAAATTTATCCCAATATATTGTTATTTTTCGCGAAGGAATCTCAGCTTCACATCCGGTACAGTTTTTTAAAACGCTCCTTAAGTTATAGAGACAGCAACAAACGGTATAATGGTACAATAAAAGAAAAGGACTAATTTTGATTTTATTAATAAGACTATAATTGCTGTGAAGTAATAAACCTTTAAGAGACATTATAGGTAACTGAAAACCTATAAAATAGGATAGCTAATCTCATAAAACCGTGTGGTGGGGGGCCGGTAATTGAATATTACACAGCACCGCCAACGATTGAGAATTATTTACTGGCTTTCCCATTCACCCGCGGGCTGTGTGCCTGGTTCTCGTTCAGCCCTCTCCTGTTTATTACGATGCATATCCCAGGCACTATAGATGTAGGCAATATTTCATCTTGTACCGGCAAGTCCGGGGGATATCAGAGTAGGGCCCAACGGCGTCCCCTTAATGTTAGAGTAACCCGTGTGTTAGAGTAAGTAAGGTATTTAAACATGGTTGTGCTGACCGGTCGAGTGGTTTCTACGATCAAGCGGTAAAAATTTTATTTCGGGGCATCAAATTGAACCAATAACACTTGAACATTTACGTTATAATTTATTTAAAATGCAAATGAGATATATAGAAAGAAAAACACAATTATTTCGGAATAATAATACTGTTGCGCTAACTTCTTCACCAGGAATAAATAGACGTTACCCTCTTCTTGGATCAGAAAAGATCCATCTACGTTTATATATTTTATCAATAAGTCTTCTAAGCGTCAGCTAAGGAGGGGGGACTAGTTCACAATCCTGACTTGGCTGGAGCTCACAAGGGGCGTGGGCATAGCCCGGCTTCTGACCTGCCTATAAAAGGCCGAAAATCCGAGCTTTTTTCATGTCGACACCCGAACACTGATATCTCTCTCTCTCTCTCTCTCTCTCTCTCTCTCTCTCTCTCTCTCTCTCTCTCTCTCTCTCTCTCTCTCTCTCTCTCTCTCTCTCTCTCTCTCTCTCTCTCTCTCTCTCTCTCTCTCTCTCTCTCTCTCTCTCTCTCTCTCTCTCTCTCTCTCTCTCTGCACTGGCGATGCTTGCTCTACTCAAACCATGACTGTCTTATTTAACTAGCTCTACACCTCTCTTTCCTAACCCTGCTATGTTTTAGTCCGGCGTTGTCGGACCTCATAACTTCCTAGTGAGATTATCTCGTTTCGTCTCGCTATATCTAGCACATTCTTGGAAAAGATCCCTTCCAAGCGGACGATGGTCTCTGGGGCCCTACAAAATGTACTTAGTAGCGCCTCTCCTAGCGATCCAGTCTGCCTCTCTCTGGTTCACACTCACCTTTGGGATCCGGGTGGTTTTCGCCTACCCTCAGATACCGAGTGTGAATTCGTGGTCATTCCAAAAACACATAAACTACCTTTAATACCTACCCTGTACCTCTTCTCCTGGCAAAATACGAAGAAAGCTGCCCGCCGACTAGGCCGCCAGCAAAGGTCAAATACCACAGGCTTACCCATTTTATCTCTTTCTTTAAGCCCGCCGGGCAGCAGCCGGGTCAACGATACCCTAGCCCCCGGGCGGGCGCCCACCACCACCCGACAAATACAAACATACAATAATTATTAAAATTGAAGTTTCAGACTTTTCTTTTTTATTGTTCTCTCTGTATATTATGTTGTTTGTTAGGCCAGGGGTGTCAAATTGCAAACTTTATTTTGGTATTCTAGAACCGAATAGCTACTTCATTATTCTTTATGTAATTAACTGTTTTTTTCCGTGACTGAAATGAAATTCAGTGCCCGTCTGGAATACTACCCTAATTAATGTATCATTTAATGTCATGAAGCAGTTAAAAACTACGCCAATATGAAATCACAGGCTAAAATATGTAATAATTTAACTAGCAGCGACAAGAAAATAAAAGTGAGGCATAAGAACTCTAGCTAGAAGTATCAGGTAGACCGGCATCTGTCCTAGAAGACATGCTCGGTGGCTTTGATCGTGACGGACCCCATCCGTCAACAGCTTGTTACCGCTCCGGTGTTTGTTTAGGATTTGTTATGCGTTTGTTGTATTTTGTTTTTAGCCCGGCCCGGTGAGTACCGCTATCTGGAATAGTTAATCTAAAAATAGACTAATTGGACACGCATCTCGTTCATCTGCTACGCTGGATCTTTCTTTCCGATACTCTTTTCTGGCATTAGTGGGTATGTTAGGAGTTACACCAATTTCGAAAATTTTGTTGCGCGTGAATAAAATTTAGCGTTGGGATAAAGCCTCTATATGTACGGATGGCTTAGTGAGCTCGTGTTTATAAGTCAAGGCATCGGGTATGTGCTACTTGAACACAGTACCTTCAAATCTGTAAAACGCCAATCAGTAAAAATAATCCCCTAAGCCTGTATATTAAATTAGGTTACAATATATTTGATTAAAATACTCCATAATGTATGAATATATTCAAAACTCACTACATTATAAAATTATTGCTTAAGGTTCAAACCTCTTGTGCAACTCAAAGGGGCGTATGAAATGCCGGTACGTCACCTGGACAATTGATCTATACTTTCTTCCATTAAACAAAAACTAGGCAAACATCCATGCCTCGGACTTTGAAACGCTGCTACTTCATTCATATATTGCTCATTGAAAAATGAAAAAAACTAACAGGCGACAAATCACGACATCTATCCTGTTACTTAAAACATGGGGGAAAGCGACATTTTTTTCTCTTTCGATTGTGTAAATATACTAATGAATAGGTAGGGAACTTTTGTTTTCAAGGCATGTTTATTGGGCTTTTTCCTGTTTGGATATGCAGTTTTTATTTGTGCGTGATCATCACTGTGGTTAAAAATAGTTCTCAAGCCAATATTCCATCTCATTTGAACGTCTTTATTTAGTCAAAAGAGAGCTCCTAGTTAGTGGCCACTTTCATTAATAGTCTATCCCATAGCTGCTTGTAGTCATTTCTTTTAATAGCCCCATCGTAATAATAATTATAGGAAATAGTTAATTTATTAACTTTTTGATGCTGAAAATCAAACACTTTTTTATTTAGCCATTTTATTAGCATTTTTACACCGATATGTTTTAAGCGATTAAAAAGAATCTGTGACAATTAGACACCAAATCAATCAAGAAATTGAATACAATGAAAATATACCAAAAGATGTTAGCGATTGGAACGGGTTGAGTTTCTTAAACAACTAAGAATTTTTATTTTTTTTGGAAGACCAACTAAATCACTAAAAATATCACCTTTTTTTTTTTTTTCAAAACATTTGTTTTCCTGGCAAAATCCGTACCCAGGTTGCTGGAAAAAAAATGTAAGGAAAAAAACGACTCTACTGGGTAACTGGGTGCAGTGAACCCCTCGACATTGTCCGCATGTACCGTTCGCCGGGACGCCTTTCACAGGTGCATGGTAAGAGACCTTCCCAGCACCTCCTCGGGTTTTCGTCCTTTACATCACTCCTGGAGAGTATCACATCCCTAGGATGTAATCCCCAGTGGATGCAGGATATCATTAGATCAGTCCGCTATTTGTGGGCTGCATCAGTTTAAGGAGTGTGGGAAAGGAGAGAAAAAAAAATAAGTTAAGTCCCAAATACTTAACATGATTTGCCACCAGTATCTCGGCTTCTGGGGGCCAGGATGTTCGGGTCACAATAAAAAATAAAATTTTAAATAATACAAACATAAAATTTTAAAAACAACCAAATAAAAACATTGTCAACTCTCATTCGTTGACTAATAGCGATGAAATAGCCTTAATTATATTTTGAGTCTAGTTATTCTTCATTGATTTTAGTAGTCAGTTTTTTTATCTTTTCAGGTTCATACACTTTGTCGTAAAGCGGGTATCTCACTCTTTTTTTTGTTCTTTTTTTCCCCCTTGATACAAAACTATTACAGTATTCAATATAGATTCTACAAATGAATCTATTTACAATAGGTTATTATATTTCCAGTAGCTTGACTACATTTTATACAATTTCTGATCTTACATCTTTATTATTGTCTCTCACTCTTATAGGCATGTTCACTTGTTTTGGTTTTTATTGATTTTTCAAAATCAGTAATAGTCCATTTGTCGTAGATAACTCCATATCGTCCTAGTAAGTTCGGAATATCAGATATTATATACCGAGCTATGTCTGTTAGCTTAGTTAATTTTCAGTTTACAATAAATTGAGTGCGTTTCTTTGACGTAATGAACCCCTTGTTAATTATTTGTGTAACCCATTTTTTTTTTTTGGGTCTCGTTGCCAAGTCTTTCAAAAGAAAACTTTTCGAAAGTATGCCAAGAGCTTATTTTCCCCCTAAAACCTGTTAGCAGTCTAGTACCATGATTTAAATTTAGACTTGTCAATATGCATCATGTATCATGCCTAAAATGCAATAGTTTCAATAAAAAAAACATCTAAGATACTAAAAAGAAGACTTGTAAGATGACTATTCGACCCGATTTTTCTGTTACGAGAACTTAATTCATTAGAATGAAGCTTAGTAAGAAAACTATACGAGATATCTGTTATATGTTTCTCTTTTCTTGTCGTACGCTACAGATATATTAAAAAAAACAAAAAAACTATAATAATATATAATATTACATAACAACCAATAGACCAAAGAAACGTCGAAACCTTGACTGTGTAATTACTTCTCGAAGGAGTCTATAGTTTTTCTGTATAACTCATCTTTAAATCCAGACGTTAGGTAACTTTTCTTATACGGCTAATGTGAGGTATCCACGCGAGCTAAACTTCTCAATAAAAAAAAGTTGCTTCACCTCCTATAAATGTTGACTATCATTGGTAAAATAAAGAAACTGTAGAATAAAATAAATTTATCGACTTTTCTTTGTGAATTCAAATTGGGCTTCGCCTTAATAACACTACATTTTAATTATAAAGTTCCTTCCGTAACATAAAAAAAAGCTACAAGTAAACTAAACTATACCGATTCTTTTCATGGGTTTCATATTCCCCGTAATTTGATTTCATCAAAAGCATATTCGCCACATTTTTGAGGTATTGTGCTATACCTTCACATTTTTTTTTTCGTTTTAAAAATGTTTATTTGAAGAAAATTACAATCTGCCTTAAAAGGGTAATAGATAATTGCGATAAAATATGGCATTCCTACCATATTTACTGATTTACGTTTACCTTTCATTCATACCGTATTTACAATATATTCATTCACCATGGATCCCTCTTTATTCTTAAGTTATATCTGCACCGCTACGTAGTAGTGTAGTTTATTTTATAATTATTCATTTTTTTATTACCGCAACATAGAACGTATTTGTAATAACCAAATTAAACATATACTAGTATATGAGCCATACCAGAAAGTAAGGCAGCAGAACATGACATGTAACGAAAACCACGCGAACATGGTATCCGTAGTCACCGTGATTGAGCATCACCCAACCACCAAGTGTTGCTCTCAAAGTTGTTACTCAACACGGTAAAAACACAGTGGGCCAGCCACTACCAGCCGACTCCTTCTCCTCCATTGTTCTCAATAGTTTTTCTCCAACGGTGAAGACAATGCTACCCGAAACCTCGGTCACGGAGACCGTACCGAGGGGAGGGATTTTAGGCCTTGCCCCGTGCAGTGAAAGCTATCGCGTCTGGATTTTTCTTTTTTTTTACTCATTCTTACGGAACAGTTCCACGGGAAGGAAAATCCTTTTCCTCTCGACGAGTATAATGAGATTAAGTGCTTGTGAGATCTCTTTGGGATTTCTCTCGCTCGGGGCGGGAAGAAAGCCAATAAAAAAATAAGAAGAGCCAGTGGAAGGTGTATATCACCGTGATCTCATATCAACCATGTACGTCGTAATTTAATGCCTTATTAACCTTAGGAGTCATTTCAAATTGATCTGATATATTTTTTAATTTTACACAGTGAAACCTTCCTGTTACATACCTGCCTGTAACGGTATGGTTGGTCGAAGCCAATCGTTCTATAAGTTTTAATAAATTTAGAGACCTGGACATCTTACGTATACAAAAAAAAGGTCATAATTTATGTAAAAAAATTCTAGACAGGCGGTAAATAAGATATTTAATTTAGGGGAAAATGGCACATGATCCAATAATCAAATGGTATTTTCGAACGAGCACCTTTTCCTGGTCGCTGGGCTATAACAGTTCCTTGCTTTAACTAATTTATGTCATACAAAGTAATGGAGAAAAAACTGCTCACAAAGTACAAGTTTGTATTTAAGTCGCAGGTAATGCTACTAATAAAACTCATTTGTAGGTCTTTTTTAGAATATTTTAGTTTTAAATCGACCTTAAGAGGTCCTGTCCTGTCTGGACTATGTCGTTAAAATAAAAAAGTTTTATAATTGAAGTTTATAAAATAGACCAAATTTTACTTGACTGATTTAATTTTAGTTCATTTATTACTTTCATTTCAAACAAAAAACAAACTGGAATTTTTCGAGGTCTTTTATTGAAATACACTTTTAATGATCTATTTAATTAATAGTCCCCCCATTGATTAGTGGAAAAAGTTAAGATGAGCGGATTCGAGATTAAGGCAGGTTGTGTCTTCATAAATTACAAAAATAGCTTGAGATTAGAAGAATTAAAAAACTAAAATGTGTTAGTAATTAAATAATAATAAAGAATATCGGTAATAAAAAATGGTGTAAATTCGTGCCCTGGGAACTAGACCAGTGACCATACTCATAAAACGTATATGTCGCGCTTGTTTGGAAATACCATTTGATCCATAGATCATTTTCTACGCATTTTTTCCCAAAATAAAATATTTTATTCACTGTTTGCCTAGAATTTCGTATAATCAATTATGATATGAATTTTTCTTGTCTGGGATTTTGGGCAAAAGTACTCCAATTTAATTCTCAAACCACATACTCCGACCATCGGAAATCTCCACAACTACTCAAAATTACGTTAAACGTATTAAAAATTGGCCGATTTTTACTGTAACCACTCAAAACTTTATAGTTTGTAACGCCCTTGAAATTATTTTTGCATTATCGCTTTTAATGTGTCCTTGACCGTGGAAGAAACCACAGAATCTCGTATCTTAAATAGTTTTTGATCTGGTACTTGACTTTTTTCACTGTTTCCATTTCAAACAAAAAACAAACTGGAATTTTTCGAGCGCTTTTGTTGAAATACACTTTTAATTATCTATTTAATTATTTTTTCGAGTGATATAATAATACAGTAACATTTTGGTATTTACTAGACTCGGTCTTAATAACTGCTATTCGCCCAATTGATTAGTGGAAAAAAGTTAAGATGAACGAATTCGAGATTAAGGCAGGTTGTGTCTTCAAAAATTACAAAAATAGCTGGAGAGTGAAAGAATTAAAAAACAAAAATGTGTTAGTAATTGATAATAAAGAATATCGGTTATAAAAACAAGCTGAAATATTTACTTCACTCAAGCAACAACAATACATATACAATTGAGCTGTTGGTATCATTTAAGCCTATCCAACAACACGGCTTGCATTTGAACTTTTGAAGGATCATAATTACAAAAGCGTCACGAAATATGCCAGTAAACTCGTGCTCTCAGCCCGTTTCGCTCGTAGTGGAATATTATATTGGATGGGAATAAGTTGGGGCTAACATGAATATAAATTCCTGATCATTAAATATTTTATTAGTCCTTACTAAAAATTATTCTCTCCATTAGGGTGTCAAATCAGTCCTGATTAATAATCTGTAATATTTTTTGGGCGGTCGAGGGTGGAGTGGGGATAGTTGAGAGTGAATCTTTTGTCTATTTCAGCCCCATGAGTAAAAATTTCAATTTTATTAATGAAATTTTTTAAAACCATGAGATACAATTTTGGTTAAAAGAAAGAATATTTAGTAGAAACACGAGGACTCGTTGTGAGTTTTTTTTAGATTCCGGTCAGATTTTTTTCCTTTTCTAAATATACCAAAGACATAAATATTAGGGATTTATACTGCAAAGTAAAAATAGACAGATTCTCAAAGCTTGCAAGATAAGTTAAGACGATGAACTGTGATCAATATTATATTATTTATCTTTCGTATCTGTAGCGAATGGATCGGATTAGGAGTAGCTGAGATATTGTTGACTATGATGTTGGTATCTAGTTTTCTAGAGAGATTGAAAAGTTCTTCCACTTGATTTAATAATAACAACACAAATTAAAAAAAATTAACAATCTACAGTTGGTGTGTTGCTCTGATTAACTAGCCAGTGTTTTCCTGCCGTTCCAGCCGTGGTCATCCTTCTGGAAAACTACAAAGCATCAGTGCTTCTATAAAATTAATAACAAAAAAAAACCGCTAACAAACAGAGTGAACTAAATAACAAAAATAGCTGGAAAAACGGACTACCATTGTAGTATCGAAACTGTGATTATATATTCGGTATTCGCTCTATTTGAATGTACCTCTTGCTTTTTTATTATATCTATTATTACTGTGGAGGTTTTCGTTTAGGACTTAAACGGGGGAACTAACCATTTTTGAAACATAAATTCACCGTTCGTCTTTGAACCCTAGCCTAAATTTAACGAATTTCTAAATTTGATCAGACTTTTTTTTATATATATATACCAATTACTTTTTTTTTAAAAGCTTTCAAAAATACTTAATTAACGTGAACGTGTGGCTTAAGTGTTTGTGCAAGGTCAAAACCTTACAATGTTACTATACAATAATTTATGTTCAAAATGTGTCCCCAACTTGGACCAGGCCTTTTTATAACGTTTTGTTTTAGCTTCGAGAAGAAAAAAGGACCCTGGTCTCATGTTGGGGACGATGGAGGAACAACGCAGAACTGCTCCGATGATCACCGGCTAGTATATAATATATTAATATATAAGTATTACATTCAACTACTAACTGTACTATCTATGTTAGTAAGTTAATTAAATATAAAATAAATTAATAATATAAAAATATTGGCTCCATGCCGATAGTACTCTGATAACAAAAAAAAAAAAAAAAGCTCATGTTTTTAACACTAACCTAAGGAGATCATTATGACATATGTATATATATCACTATATTAAAGCAATATTACGCAAATTAATAATTTTGTTCCACTGTTTTTTTATTTATTTTTATCGCCGGAACAAAAGGGTATTTATGTACGAAGGGGATAAAAAAAAATACCGAGAAAGTAGCCGAAACTGTCTGGCAAACTAAATTGAAAATAATTCAACTCTTAACCAGCTCAAGTACCGGCCCCCTTTGACAATGGCTCCACAGTGGCAACCATTTAATGACTGAACCAAACAGTTCAAAACTCTCCTTAAACATTCCTAGCAGTAGTATTACCACCCAGCAATTGCTCGCAGAATCCAACGAACGTATTTTGAGAGATGAGTCTGGTCGGGGTTCATTCAGCTTCCAGGGGTAAAATGAGTAGCCATAGACGAACAAGTTCAAAAGTATCGAATCGAAATTTAAAGTTGTTAGGTCATTAATACTGATTTCCCTTGTTTATTTTTATCAACATAATTTGTATATAATTATGAGGTCAAACGGTAAAACTCCTCAACTATCAACTAAGGCAACAACTTTGGTTGTCTTAGCTCCAACGGCTTTTTTTTTGTACATTTTTGTCAAAAACTTAGGAAGTCTGTCAATTTCGTTTCAATTCAAGCATGCTCGAGAGACGTGCTGAATGTGCATGAGATCGAAATTCGAATATGTGCAGTAAATACTTTCCTGCAGGGCGCTCAAGCCCATGCTCCACGGGGTGGCTATTGGGATGTTAAGTTTAGGTAACGCTTAGTTGTAATTTACACCAAAATTGAATGATTTGTTTAATAATAATAATAATAATAAATAAAGAATATCAAACTTTTTGTAAAGATGAAATGAACGTTTTGTAAAGATACTCAAAGGAATTTTATTGATGATTTTAAGAAGAAAAAAAAAATTGCAATTTTCTTTTCAAAATTATATTCAATGACAGCAACAATGTTTCAAAACAATAAGCACAGTTACAAATAAACTTTATCCTCTGCAATAAAATTTTGTCGAACTTAGCCTTATAAAATATTATATATAACTAGGGAAAAATTAATAACAAAGGACCCAGCTATAATCTACATAGACTCAGCTGTAATACTGCCGATATGATATGTAACATGTACTTGACAAGAACAAAAAAAATATTGACAAATGAATGATTCTTTTTAAATCACCGCTCAGTCCCAAATTCTTATCTGATCTTATTATTTGTGCACCACTTTTGATTTACTGGATTGCTCCTTTTAATTTTATGAATTAATAATGGTTGTTAGGATAAAGCGAAGCTTTCGGATTTGATATGGTACCCTATGATTCTTTTAAGAACAGTTCTTAAATCATTTAATTACATTTTGGAACGTTGTCAAATCCAGAAAAGTTTTGCTAAAAAGAAAGACGTCAAAACTTGTGAAAACTGAAACAAAGATTCTATAACTTGATCGTAATAAATATGGTGTAATATTAAGTGAAGGTCGGTTTAGGAAAGGATATTTGACAATCTATTTATTGTTTTTCATATATATATTTATTCATTACAATGTTAAATGTTTCTAATTTGTTCTTCTCTGATCGCAGGTTGATAAAGGAAGGACTGTGCGATCGAGGAAACGCACCAAGCGTCAGCGCAATTTCCAGGCTTCTGCGAGGCAATGACGGTGAGGACACTGACAAAAAAATTCACGACGGTAAGTACAAAGAATGAACCCTTCCTCAGTTTAATTATCTTATTTATTAGCCGGCGACGGGTCGCAAAAGCAAAAACTTAATATTTTCACATCGCCGGGCATACTTGCGACCTACGGAAGAGTACAAAAAAAGATGCGATCCTCGGAAATTCCAGTCGCGATATAAAATGTCTCGACACGAGTATCCGATGGAAAGGGCTGTGCTTTTAAACAGGGAAGGAAAAGGCGTATTTCTTACATCGCGTATACGCTATGCGATCGTAAAATATGCAATAAAAAGAGCATATTTAACAACATTATGAATCAAACTTTGATTAAGGTATAGTAACGGAAAATATGTTTCAAGATAAAGCAGATTAGCCTGTTTTTCCCCCAAGTTGAAAAGAAACAAAAACGGTAACACTTGCTTTTGAAAAATTGGTACGCTCGCTCTTTAACCCGATTCGATTGAGACATACATATTTCAGCTGTATATTAATATTTTTTAAACAACTTTTAACGGTCATATACATTTTTTTTTCTAACTAATGTTTTAGTTCTACCTGATATTTAAACCTAAAGGTTTCTTGAGAAAGTTAAAATTAAAATCCCACTCATCTCATGCTATGGTAAAATAATTGTAAAATAATGTAAATGTAAAAGATAGTACCGGCCACTTCAACGCTTGGTGTCCCACCGCTCGTCGGACCAAACAATTTCCTGCCGTGATTCGGCATTTCCCTGCTCTCCTGAGTTTCCAAAAAAAAAAAAGACAAACAATAATTATAAATAACGTCCGGAAGAAATAGTTTCCCGGAGGGAAGAGTTGTAATCTAGGTTTAATGTAGCTTTTCCGTCTGTTTAGAATTTCCTTTTCAAGTTAGATAATCTCAAATAAGCCAAACTGAGTAATCAAGTTTGTATTTTTTAGTATAATTTCTCGTTAAATAAATATTAATCAATATACAGAGGGGTCCAAAAAAATGTATCCACTGTTTAAAAGTCCATAACTTGCAAACTAATTGACGGAGTTGTCTCATTTTTGGTAGTGTAATAGTTCCTGCAATCGCCATACAAGCGTTGTATTGCGTTGTTTTGTTTTGTCAGATGACAGTCGCCAGATAGTTAGTGTTTTATTGTTAGTTGTACCTTGTTACTCGAGTAAACATGGCTGGCGTAAGGCTTACATTTGATGAAAGGAAGTTTTAAAGTGGTATTTTAAGTACGAAAGGTACATGTAGAGGTTCTGTAGAGTATCCACCAGGTTCCCCAGACTTAACTCCTCTGGACTTTTACCCGTGGGGAACACTAAAGGACGTCGTTTATCGACAAAAGCCACGCACATTGGATGAACTTCGAGAATCCATCGTACATTTATGTGCAAATATCCAACTGAACACATTGCAGTCAGTAGTTCGTGCTGCAGTTCGGCGGCATCGTTTGTGTGTGGATGTTAATGGTGACCATTTCGAACACCTACAGTGATATCTTTAAGTTGGACTTTAAGCTACACTTTCACCAAAAATGAGACAACTCCGTCAATTAGTTTGCAAGTTATGGACTGTTAACCAGTGGATACATTTTTTTGGACCCCTCTGTATAAGTGTGGCTGGAGGGTATAGTCTGGTCTGTCAATCAGCTGTATATTGGGCTGTACGATTATAGTCCATTCACAGTGAACCTAACCTCTTAAAACAGTAAACGAATAATTAATAAAAACTACACTGTAGCACTAGTTTTTATTGCGATACTAAATATCGAGCTCTGATTTTAAAATAATGGCACTTCAGCAAACAGTTAAATCCGACGTAAATTTAATAAAGCATTGATTTTATACATTTAAAGATGCATTTTAATACAAATTGAAAGTATATTGGAACAGTATAATCAGCTTTTGACTGAAAGTCATCAGTCAGAGGCTATTAAGTTTTGTAAATAGAAAATTATATGACACCGAGAGAGGTGAGCAGTTAATTTCGCTTGCAAACGAAAATGTCTATTTTCGCAATAGGAGCTCACAGAAGAGTTTATGTTAAGCTCTAACAACTACAGTATGGGAGCGCCTAATTTATTTTTTGTTTTAATTTCTTTTTAATTATTATCATTAAACATACTTTTATACTGTAATTGTAATCAATAAATACAAATAATTTGTTGCTGTAACGTTTGCAATGTGTAACAATTATTATTTGAACTGGTTTTTCGGAACAGTGATTGTTGTATCGTGAATAAACTTTTTAGCAAATCGAATACAAAAAAGAATGTTTCAAAAAATGAAAGTTTTGCTGGAAGACATTTGGTAGGAATGTCACATTTAACACGGTCATAGGAGTTTTGGTGATTTTTGGCACATTTTGTGAATGGTATTCATCAATTTTTTTTTAATGACATATGATTTATCGCCAAATTCAATGGTTTCCTGCCCATATGGGCATCTGTTGGTAATTAAACGTTGCATAGGTATAAATTGCGTGGAGAGGGTGTGAAGCTCGGTTGCGCCTTCACTCAATTACTGCTCCCCATGTAAAAAAACTCAACAACTCCGACCCCTCGCTCTGGCACTGACGACGACCGTCAAAGATTTTCCGGGCGATGTAAGTTGGTTGGTCTTTTTTGTCGCAGCCCTTTGAGGCACCGCCGAGTAGGAAGTCGTCGAAAAAACTTCACTAAAACTAAAAAGTCCTCGGTTTCCTCCCTCACCTCCTCAGTGTTTGGACAGTATAGCCATTTGTCTGATGGTTCGCTACCCTCACAGCCCCCTGACATAACAACACCGGCTTCTCATTTGACTGGAAGGGGTTGAAAAAAAATCTCTTCTCCCATTCATTGGTTGTTCCTTGAAGCACGTGGTCAATTAGCTGTGTCCATTCGCTTCGCATAAACACCCCATTTACTTTCCATTATTCGATGCCAGATGTCTCAGACTGTGCCAAATCGTCGTCAAGATTGTTGTCAAAACAGGGGTTTGAAAAAGAGAATGGTTGTTTCTTTTGCCAATTCTTTATTTCTAATTATGTCTATCTGTATGTTCTTCGATGGTCGTCGTGACAGTAAATCTATTATTTTAGAATACTTTTAAAGGTATGTTTCATAACAGTTGGTTAAAACTAATTATGTACTTGACGTCAAGTATGAATTGAACTTGAAAACAGTCGGGCCTGTTAGGTAACTTCTAAAATTTCACTAATCTAATCTAAGAAGCTATTAATAGTTTACTCAATATTACTAATTAAAAATACGAGCTTTTGCAAATGAAGTAGTGTTTGTAAAAACAGTTGACGATAGACGGAGGCTGTGGTGCTTTCTTGTTTCTGTACATCGATAGCTCTCTAGCATAAAAAAAAAATTCGGGACCCTGCAAACAGTTGCGTAAAAATATCTTTGCATACCAGGGTTTTCCATGCGATCGGAACGAGTGGCCTCCGGACCTGTAAAAATCATTTCTCAATAAACTATCTAAGCCCAAGGATAGCACAAATGCTTGTTTGTTTTTTTGTCAGCCAAAATGTGGCTGAAAAAGAAAAACTAATTATTACTAGGTAAACTACACGCTTGATTAAACTTGCTAGCTAAAACCTTTTAAATAACTAAATAAATTTAACTGTCTGTCAAATTCTTCTTATTTCCCCCAGTAAAATAATGTTTTTCTCTTTGCAATAGGAATTATAAATTATCGATAGTATAGGAATATCGACAGTTCCCAACTATCGATTCCCCCTAGGCTTTGGTTCTAACTCGGACATTTTTTGATGTGGCCCCTTCACTTTATAACCGTAAAATTTCGTTTTTGTATATTTCAAAAAATAAAATATAGCTTATAATCCGTGTAAAAAATGTAATAGTCGGTTATTTTTTAATTCCGGACCGTAAGATGTTTTTTTTACACCTGCATTCTTCGATTAGCATTCATTTTGCCTTATTCCCACATTTATGTGAATGCATTACAAAAATTGTAGAGGCCATAAATCCGGTGATTATCTATTTTGTGTGAATAAGTAGTAGTGTCTCGTACTACACTAATGTTTGTGGATTCCCCCCCCCCTCCAACCTGGTGTAGGTACTCCCCCGTGTTCAGATTTGAGAGCCTTCATTCATATCTCAGCCACTACTTTAATCCTGAAATGTTAAGCAGAAATGCATTGCCATCAGCAGACTGAAACTGCTTCTCCAATTAGGTTTAGTACTGTTAAGATAGTCGAGTCGGATTTTGAGGGCATTAGCGAGAGAAAGTGCTATCCATTACCCTGCCAGAATCGAGCCTTGGTCGGTTTACGAGCTCGGTCAACACAAACACCGCCCCCCATTCAGGGCCCCGCGGACCTTTTTGTACCCCCCCCCAATCTTCCCAGCCCCATTTTCATTTAATATCAATTACTTTTACCTGACTTTAATTACAGGTGAGCCCTCTACGGCTCTTCATAGTCGCGGTATTTCCATAGCACATTTTAATTGGTCATTTTGCAAATTGCACTTCGTTGCTTTAACGACTCGCGGCAGCGCTGTCCTGCTCCGTTTAATAGTGTCTCTCTCTCTTAGCCGCTTCCAACAGCATTGGCTCTATAACTCAATGGAAAACGCTCTCTTCGAAATGTAATAATAAGGAGGGAAAAAAAAAAATCATATTTGTGTAGATAAAAGTAAATTATTACAGAGGAACGTGGAATAATTGCCACTCGTTTGACACGTACCAGTGACAAGGGAAGACATACTGATATACGATTTCGGAAAATTAATGCAAATGAACATTGCCACCCGGCACAAACTGTCAATCAACGTTCGTAATATTTAATAGACAATGTCCTGCACCTTGAGCACCCAGAATATCTGAATATTCGGTTACGTCACATCTTAAGAAACGTCTCTCAACATTAATTGCGGTTTTCAAACTGGATCTGCTATTGTTTTATTCAAGTAGTTCACCCATTTATCCTCACGAGGCTGATTGAACTTTTGACAAAAGAAAAACTTAAGAGATGGTAATTAAACTCGGGTAACTTTCTGTACATAAGTGATTGTAAATGCAAAACACATGAAACGTTTATTACAATAAATTGTATCTGATAGAGGTATACATGATCCGATAGCTATGGGTCCACTCAGATTCGAGTAAGAACTCAAATTAATTTTTCTTATTGATTACAAAACTGAACCCAGGACCTCTTTTTCGAGTATGAGCCTGGCTAGTATTTTTTTTTTTTTTTTTTTTTTTTGAGTGGATTAACTTGTTGAAATTATGCTTAGGTTGACAAAACAAATATATTAAATTTTCAATAAATTTTTTCTGTAAGTCGTCACATATTGGGGAATTGAGAAAGCGTCTTCCATAAATAAATTTGTCTTAAATTTTTGTTATTGAAGGCAGATTGTAACTTTTTTCACATTCAAGAAGTTTGAACTACAATGCACAAATCATCAACAATTAATTGTTGTAGTATTTGTTTTTCTCTCTCTAGTTCTTCTAGGTTTATTTTTTCTATTTCTCCTAGACATTACTTTTCCTATACCATAGTGCAAGATTACATTTGTTTCACTTTGAAAATGATCATACATATAACAGATAAATGTATTTTTGATTTTGGTGATAGACATTTTAACATGTAGTATTTTAAGATCTGATGTCAAAACTGTTTACATTAAATATCCCTCCATGATGCACCACTGCTACAATATTGTATTTTTTACTTATTCAATTATTTTCTTAGTTTTCAAAAAAAGTTTTTTTTTATTATTATTGTATCTTCATCCTAGTTGGAATATTTGCGTCAAGGAATGAAAGTAATTTAAAAAATATATAATTGCGTAGATAGGTTTAATTATTACTGATATGCGTTTCTAATAAAGAACGTACATATCCTTAAAGTCTATCTTATAACCTGGCGCTGTCCATGCAATGTCCTGAGCGTCTGACTACTCTTTGGTCTTCACTGTAGCAAAACAGTCACGGGGGCCCTGGGGCATACTGCATGTCGCTATGAGTTTGAACTGTACCTAAGGCTGTTAATTATGCTGGATTAGGGAATAGTGATTTTGCAAGTAGAGATCTTGAACTTTGAAAAAAATAACTAATTAAAGCAGTGCCACTGGCTCACCACGTTTAAAAGTGGCCAGATACGTTTTCACTTAGGCATCTAATGGCGGGCATTAACTGGTCTGGGGCTCCCACGTAGAGGTCTAATTTGCCGGCAATCATAGGTCATGATGGCCCCTCTCTTCCACTGGTCTTTAGTCTTCATCTCTCAAATCTTCCGTCTGACGCCTCTTCACTCTATTTACATAAGATAAGTTTCACTGTTTCTCTTTACTGCAAAGTTAAATGGAATTTCCAATAAGTCATAGATTCATCATTAAATCCACCGTTTAGAGAAGAAACTCAGCTAAAAGGTTTATAAGTCAGTCGCAAATGAGTTCCCTTGGAACAATGAAATATTGGCAGAAAAAAAAATCGAAGATATTATAAGAGAACGCCCGAAAAACCACCCGTCCATTCGAGCGAACCAATAGCTTTTTTCAATAAATATTTTATTATTTGTTTAAAAACGATTTTTGGTGACACCGATCACACGTTTTAACTTATAAAATTAAGCAATTTTTAGTAAAAAAAAAACCGAATGGTTTCTTCACAATAATTTATTAAATATTTAAGAAACACACGGGCTTACTCATTGACCTTTCTCGATATTGTTCCTATTTCAAATAATAGATTAATAATTAATAATATATTAATAAACATTTTTTAATTATTGATATAAAAAAAATAGTGAGGATAAATAATAAGTTATTGTTTGATAAATTGAAAAAGAGTAATCATATTTAATAAGATCGTTAGATTGCCTTTTAAATCTCAAAAAAAATTAAACATTATATTAGTAGCAATTAATTGAACGAATCAATAAATATGGAACTGACTGTGATTGTTAGTTTCTGAAATATTGTATCTACTTCTCATTGAACAGTCTATTCGTCGCGTGTATATCAATTCGGATAGTCAACTCTATGTTAATGAAGATTAAATAATTAAATTATTTTTTTTGTAAAATGTTATTTAGTAATACCCGGATAAATTTAGTAAGGTATTTTACAAAGCCGAAACCAATATTAATGGCTTGTAGGTGCTTACGCTAACAGGAGTACAACAAAGTGCAGCCGCGGCGGTCCGTGGGGAAAGCCGAACATCATTAGATCTCTTTGTACTGCCGCAACAAAAGGTTTGTTGGCGGGTTCGCAGGCGCCACCTACACCTCCCCGCTAAGCTCATTTGTCAAAAAAGCCAGTTCTATCCGCAGAAAGGAGAAGAAAGCAAAGCCGACAATGGGTGCCATTGTTTCATAAGGATTCAAACAGTGGATCCATTTTATATCGGCGGAGAGGACATCGGATAGAGAGAAAAAAAATCGGTAGACTAGTTGCTTCAGAACAGCCGGCTAAGAAATGATAACTCGCCGCCCGGGGAACAAAAGTCACGAGTGTTGCACAACGCCCTCAAATAAAAGATTAGAAAGCCGAATGGACTTTTTAGTCGTGTTTTATAGCTCTTCAGTGCCTGGCTGTACTAGCTAACACAATGGCTCGGCTAAAAATATTTTTGTGACTCGGCAGACTTTGAAGCGTTTCCAGGCGAAACCGCCTCCTGAATAACCAAACTGTACCTTACACAGGCGGTCTGAAAAGTTTCCGGCCTCAACACGAAGATGATAACAAAATAAATAAAAACTAAAATATAAGCTTTGTTAGGTCGGAAACTTTTCAGACCACCCTCGTATACCAAGCCAATGGGATGGCTGGGAACCAGTCGGTAATGATGAAGAAATCTGTCTAAATTGTGTGAGTTGGATATGGGTTTTTTCGGTGGGCGATATACTGCTGTCATGGTGAGGGCGAAAGGAAATGAACGCTTTGTGCAAAGTACAAGAAATAAAGCTGTTTTGAAATTGTTATTGGTTAATAACAATGTTAATATGCTTTGTTATGTTAATAACAATAAAAACCAATGTTCAATAGCATATTTAATAGAAATCCAATCATTTATGCCCTTAATTGTCTAACCTATAAATTATTTTCAGCCATAATGATATAGTAAATAACTATTTTAATAAGTAAATCTATAAAAAGAAATGGTCTTGTTATAGATAAAATTGAGGAGCAGTGATCTGTATTTTTTTTTTTTTTTTTTTGTTAAACAGTCTGATTAATTAAATAGTTATACTTCATTGCTTTGACAATGTGACAATAATGACGCTTCAGGACATATTCAATGAGGCAGGCGAAGGTTGATGAGGAATAGCAATTGCTTGGTTAGAGAGATCGAACTATCAGTAGTGGATAGATAAGGTTAATTATTTTCATTTGGAAAGAAGGTTTAAAGGACTATATTGTCAAAGGATTTTTGACTGCGATTGGAAAAATTAAAAGGTTGCCCGTATCCAGAAGGGGTTGCTTTTAATTACTTATTGAAATGGTATTATTTTTTATACAATTATTAGTTTCAACAATGAAATTGATTTAGAACACAAATTCATTCTATTCCATTTATCTAAAATTTTAAAGGTTTAGCCATCAACACCCTTGCGAAAGGCGCCTTCAGAGGTTGTGACGTTTTTTTTTTATTGAGCTGGGAAGCTTACAGGCATCCGCTGATTTTAGAGTTGCAACAGTTAGTGGCTGGTTGCAGTAACGACAGGAGCTGATACTTATGGGCAACACAAGTGTGTTCAATTCCAAGTCGACCAACAACTATTAACTAAAATAATTCAGGAGACGTCTAAAGCTGGCGAGTATACCACTCCAAGGCCGTAGCTTACACTTGAGAGGAGTTCGATCTGCCATCGGTACGAGTTAATCCACCATTGACATCAAATTATTTGATTCGCTGAACCTCCTGACCAACCGCGCGTTCAACGGGGTATCCCCACCACCATGCCCTCTTCGATGGCAACAGGCGTGGGTTTAGGTCCCCATCACCTGGCCTTGTTTTCGTTTGAATAATTTTTTATCGTAAACCAAATTGTAAGTTTTGAATAAACCCCTTAAAAATGCAGCTCTGGATTACATAGAGCATATCTCATTAGATCTACATGTATATATTTCGTATCAATAGAAAGGGTATAGTAGAAAAAATAACATTTTTCTTTGGAAACCAATCATAAAAAATCATCAATTATAGTATACCTAGAAGTACTACCGAATAAATAAGACTTGTCACTTTTTTCAGATTTTGATGTTTCGAGTTGGAGACATGTCAGCGTACGAGTAATGTCAACGTTAATTTTCTGAGTAGGGTGTTTCTGAAAGGACCATAAACTGGAATTCTATTTACTTATAGCTAGCCGTTTTAAAGCGTACAGGACGCTCTTATATATAATATATTGATGACTAAACTGTTGGTAGAGAGCTGTATCATCGCACAGTAAACATGACTGAGCCGGTGTGAAACTGATTCAGCAGAAGACAGATGCGGGTTTACAGGTCGAGCGGGCTCCGTAGCCGGCAAAAAAAGACCAGCACTTTTACGGCCGGTTCACATTTTAAACGCGGTTTCCTTTGACCGGGCCCTTCCCAGACGGAAGCCCTAAAACAAAGACACGGCCACTGTGTTTTTTTTTTTTTTTATTGTGTTTTACTTTTTTTTGGGGGTAAATTTCAATTACATTTTTTCTTTCATCGCAGCTATTTGTACGCCGATAGGTTAATACTGCGGTGAGGCGATTTTATGAATGAACGCACGCCGCTCGTAAGTCGTCGGGGAGAGAGAGAGAGAGAGAGTGCATACGATTACAAAAGGCGAAGAGGAAGGGAACAAGGAGTGTTGGGCAACTAATGACTGAGTCGTAATGAATTAGAGGGTAATAAAAGGCTCGTAACCTTTTTTTTACTCCGGAGATGAAATGTCTCTGGTAGGCCGTGGGTCGTCATTTCGTCTTCGAGTGGTTCTCAGGCCGGCTCTGCGAGGCAAAACAAAAATATTAACCCCCCCCCCCCCACCACCACCACTCTTCAAATGTCTGCAATAACAATAAAATATTTATGCACTTAGGATCGTTAAAAACCAATAACATTAGCGACGTACCAATAACGTTCCGAAGATTTTGTTTTATCATATGTTATCAATGAACTTAAGCATATAATCTAATGACATTTTCAACAATCAATTTTCCAACGTTGTTTCTGTTCATTTTTCGTAAATGCAGCCAGTGGTTGAGCTACATATTTGTATTTTAGAGCATTACAAAGGACACAGAGTTCTATCACACGTCGCAACAATTGTGATGTAACAGTTCATAACATGAGCATTTTAATGATACTAACTGCACTATAAAAGGTTGTAATAAAACAATAAAAAAAACCTGTTTATAAAAAAAATTAACTATAAACTTGCTTTCCTTGCTAAATTATGTAAATTTTATATTATTTTTACGTCTACATTTCAATATTCTAGCTTTCCATATTATATCTGGAAATGAGCTGTTATTGAACAAGTGAACTATGTGCAAATTATTTATTCAAGACATTTTAAAATATTACCGTAAATAATATGATGAATAGAATTTATGGTGCAATAACTATAATATAATTTCTAATTATTTTACTTCCATACCACAGAGTTATTATAAAGTCATACACGTGATATGAATAATTAATTCTGCTCTACATACATGGTTCGTTCTATCATTTATGAATGTGCGCCTACAATTTACATTTTGTTCAAAATAAAGTTATCTTATGTAAAACCAACATAAAAATAATGACCGAATATTTACGGGCATCAACGACATTTGGGGTTTTTATGCTTTAAAACAAACAAAATTTTTTAAAAAAATGTTTTGGTTACCACCCAAAAGTTTGAGTTTCTTTCCTAACTTTATTAAGACAGTTCACTTAAAAATGTCAACTGTTTAAAATGTAAATTACAAAATATCGAAAAATTGACTAAGCGGGTCATCAACTTTCAAATAGACAATAAACCGAAGGCACTTGTACAAGAAAAGTTATTTATAATTGTTGTGTCAGATTGAAAGAGCCTATTCATAGGTAATTACAGAAGAGGCTTGAACAATTGGTGTCATCAAACCTAAACGAAGATTTAAGCGACCCACGCCTCAATCCCGAGTGTCTAGGTTTACAGCGCAGTCATAAAGCGCGAATCCTTCATGATCCCAACTCAGACGACACAATACGCAGATGACAGCAATTCCGCAAGGCAATAACCACGCCCATAGTAATTGACTTCGAATCGTAAATATCACGGTGATGGAAAGATGAAAAAAAACCTGTCGTCTGCGTGAACGTTGGGCCAAATTGACCCGTTAGTTATTAGGGGCAATTTAAAGCACTCTTTAATTACATACTTTTTAGTATTACCTAAGTACTACGTGTCATTAAATCTCCAGTCTAGTATAAATCCTCTAATATACCTTAGTTTGTTTTCGTTTGATAAAAAATTTGTAAGATGAATCCATGTCAATAACAGAAACACATAAAAAACGTAGTATTATTATCGATAAAATACATTGGCGAAATATGCCAGAATATGGATAGTTGAAGCATTTCGTGAAAAAATACTTTTTTCTTCTCGGTCAATGCTTCATCGCCCTTTTTTGGTTATTTTTCTGGATGATCGAACTATTTTTCTAATAACCGTGTTTTACTAAAATAACTCCTTGAAGCTCAGTACCTTGTAAAATTTCCATTTCAGTTGAAATGTACTCTTACGATCATAACCTCAACTTATATGATGAACTTTACGAGCATTTATTATTTTCATTCATGCTTGCAAGCATTTGTGAATCATTTGGATATCTCTTGTATCTGATTTTTTATATGGCAGTCCATGTTGTAAAAATTCACATTGACAGGTGCGTTGGGTCAGACTGACCCATCACCGACTTTGAATTGGAGTAACAGACCAAGTTTCTGAGATAAACTCCAGCTCTTTGTTGCCTAAAATTGTGTAGATATTGCCTGAGGATGGACTGATACCGCAACGTTGCAATAGACTAATAATCGATAAAATATTAGTAGGAAATTGTCCACAAAATTTAATCATAAAAGTAATATATTTAGCCAATAATAGCGAGTATTTATTTTCATAATCTTTTAAGTTTTAAGAGACCCATAGACTCAATGATCCGCGAATATCTCTTATTTACTGTCGTTATATATTTGAAAAATTCAATTTAGTTTCTAATGGATTATAGTTAGTTTGAAAAAAGTTAAATAAAAATATTTTAAATACTTAAAAACCGATAGTGAGACTACAGATCCATGGATCGATGACAATAAAATTTCTGTAGAGATAGCTCAAAAATACATTGCGGCAATGACACCTGAGCACGCTGTATTGACAGTACCGAGCCTGGGTTTGGTTAAGCGGCAGGTCTACCATTGAGACATTATTTTTCAATTTTCCCTTTATTAGCCTCATCAAGCGGACAAAGAGAATGGGGCAATGAGGACCTCAATCAATGTGGAGGCGCTTCTCCTTTCTGGGAGGTCCAACGACCCCCGTTCTCTGAGGCTAATTCACCAATTGGACCAAACCTAGAATTCTGGAGTTCTTTACAGGATGTCAGCGTAGCATTGCCATCTACCATGCATTTTTGACGAGGATATCTGGTCATAAATACCTCTCTCTCTCCGGTATACTTTTATACAGTTTATGATGGGTGATACAAGCACTTTCATGCTCTAGTATCATATCATTAAAATACGGCCGTATAAGGTGTTTTAATCTATGTATATGATATGTCATGTTTGTGATTCTATTTATTTTCTAATTATTCAATTCTTTTTGAATGTTCGCTCAAGCTATATTTACATATTATTTTTTTTCTGACAACGGTGACGTAAAGTTTTCCAGCTTCCAGGTGTCACGTCATCAAATGATCACCTGATTATATGGGTTGTTTTATTACATTTCTAACTAAGGAGAAGTCTCTTTTAATCGAACTACAGTAGATCGTATCAGCATAGCGACAGCAACTACTGAAATTTGAGTCAATAAAAGCATCTCTCTATAATGTTACACAGAAATGTTTACAAAAATGGAAATTTGTACCCTTAGACGTGATTTGCTTTTGTTGCATTGTAATGTGGTCTAATTGCTTAATTTCTTATAAAGTTTCTACGGTAAAAGATTGGTGGTCCCGATATTACAATTGTTTTTATTTACAATTTTTTTTTATTGTATCAAAAAAGTACCGATCGTATAATTTAACTATGGAATAATTTTTTAAAAAATCTAGGTACCGTATAAAACCAGCAGTATAATAGAATAGGAAATAAAATTTAAAATAAGTAATAAATTGGAGACATTATTCAAACTTGTATGCCCTGATCTGTCATTTTAATTATTAGATACTCGAGCATAGGCGCCAAAAGCGCTTGTGCCAGTAAAAAATATATTGTGGGTAGAACAGAGAGAGCCAAATAAAATTAAAATATATATATACAAGAAGATCCGTATTTATAAATCGAATAAATATTCAAGGACTTGTAGATTTGATAAGGTCGATTGATGAGCAAGGTAACAATTACTTTTTTCTTAAGTTGTTTCACGGTTCTGACAGCAATACTGGGATGTGTGAATATTTAAATTGCCGATTGATTTCCCGGCCAAGGACAACTGGTGACTTTCAGTCACTTAATCGATCGTCAAAGTCACCTTCCGAAGACTGCGGGAAGACAAAACGAATCGAAGGATGCCAGTCGAAAGGCCAGTACGTGAGACATTTGCCCCCCCCCCCCCCCGATTAACAACAACTGGATGAGTGCGAGCGCACTAACTCACAGTCTGGAGAGGAAACTCATCTCAATTTTAATTTCCGCGAGTTCCCAGCGCGTGTGTGATGAATATGAGCCGCCTTTGATGGAATCAACTCGAGTCGGTGGCTCGTCCTCGATTTCCAGCTGAATTAAAAAACGATTAATAACCAGATAGGAAGTAGCAGGCGGAAGCCAACAACAATTCGCAACGCGGAGTAACCAACGACAACGACTCCTAACGGATTAAATCTTTATATCGGAAATAAAGCAAGCGATTTATGAATATGTCTACATATTAAAAAAATGTTCAGCTCCAGCCGGAAAGTAATTAATTTATTTTTAGAGGCATTAAAAAGATTCATTTGCAGCTTCAAGTTGGATTTTAATTATACTATTAACACGTCATTAACCAAGTGAACGCATAGGTTCTTCATAATAACTTGGATTTCATCACTTATAGCTGAAAAAAGAAAAGAAAAAAGTAGACATTAAATTTACAACGAATTGAAATGGGCTGTCTACGGGAAATGAATTATTAATTATCTTGCAATTCTAGGTTATGCAGACATTAAAAAACAAATTATAGTAATTTTACCAAATTAATATACAATATCCGCGATCAAAACATATGATGACAATAGCTCACTGGCTAAAGCGTAGAAAATAGACATAAATGACCTAAGTATGTACTTACATAGTATGTTAGTAAGCACTTTGTACCAACAGCATATTTCAATATACATATAATTATAAAAAGCCGTTCAAGATATATAGATACCAGAAAATTAAATGATTTATTTGATTCTATACACCAGAACAACAATTAATGTTAAGTAGGATTGAATCTATTTTAAGTAGGGTTCCCCTGTTTTAGGTTGGTTTTCCTATCATCAAAGTATTTAGCACTCACAAACGAAATAAAGGGAAAGAATTCATTTAGACAATAATAGATAGCAACCTAACATCCATCAAAGCTTGGACAGCACAGAATAAAATTGACCCTTAGCAATTGTAAATGTAAAAATTTTGAATAGCTATGCTATATAAATACGTTAGGGAAAATCCTTTTTGAATCGGTAAACATTGTATTTTCCATAAGAACGAATATTTCACAAGACATTTTGAACACTGTGATACAATTGCGCTTACTGCTTATAAAGTTTTCTATGATAATAGCATCTGCCTTCTTATCCTATAATATTCTTGACGCTCTGTTGAAACTCATCTAACCTTGTAACACTTCGGCATAATCTCATTTTCACGCAGACGTCCTTTTCATCACACCTGAATGAAAAGACAATCGTCTATCCGTACCGAGCTCTATCAACGTAACTCATTTAAACTTCCATTTGAAATGACCTGCAGTCCCAAGGGTTAGTTTCAAAACCGATTAAAACCGTTTTTGAAGTTCAATTCGAAAATAAAAAAAAAATTAGTTACCATAAAATTATAACGTCATCAACTGAAAAGCTCATACGAATATTGTACATTTAGAAATAACAAAAGCACAGTACTTATTTATTTATGTTCTGTAATAAACCAACATGTAACTTTTGAACTTTGTGATTCACCCCTAAATGCCGAAACTACCAGCAGCCGTAGCACTGATGAGTCTAGAGAAGGAATAGCGGGGGGGGGGGGGGGGTATTAATAGGTTCGGTCAAAGCTTAATAACTGAAATCAATTTGAGGGTCGGGGAGGCAGACACCTGGCCGTGGTGCCATCTACCTGGTTCACACCCGCCCTGGATGTAAGACATCCATCAACCTCTGGTCTCATTAAACGGGAGCGAGAGGAGGAAGTTGGGTACACCTGGAGACGAGTGCACGAACCCGCTAAAACTTCCTCTGGGCGCCGATTCCATCCCTTCGTATATAACTATAGCGCGGGGTATAGCGGCAAAAGGAGAAAAAAAAACTTTTAAAAATAACTAAAAAACTAGAATAAAAAACCAAATAAATGAAAATAGGTACCAAAAATATTCTACGAAGTCAACAAACGTCTGTTTTGCCTTAATTACAATTTTCCGTCTTCCAACATGTACAATGTGCCATATTGTCTTATTGAAGGTTAATTTGTGTTAATAACTCAACCAATTTATGTCAAATTGCTAATTGGTTATTTTAAGGATGTATTAATTCTCAATCATTATATCTCTCCATAAAACTGATTCAAAGGGCCCATAGCCAATTTTGTTGATGATTTTAAATCGTGTACGCAATGGCATGTGTATTTATTTTTTTAATGAACATAAAATGCCAAGATTCCGCCCTTGAAGAGATGGATGCAAGAAACCGAAAAGCTGGATTATAGTCAGTGATCTTTAGATCCCTGAAAAGACCAAAGGGAATGTTTGGGATCGATAATTCGAGTATTGATGAATATTAAGTAAAAATTTTACCAGCCCAAAAATAATTCACCTCAACCCAGTGTATGCCTCAAGTTAATATTTTTATTTAGTTTACTATTTTATTTATTATCCAAGTGATTTGTAAAATTATACGAAATTTCATCAATATATTGTCACTGGAACGGTTTAAAACAGCACCTAGCTAAGATATTTAGCGAATAGTCATATCAGAGGGATTTAGGCTTTGGAGAAAACAGTCTGTCTCTTCTATTGTATGATCCAAGGAAATTACAATTGAGTGTTATACTGAAACTGTGAAAATAACAATTATATCACGAGTTACCCAATAAAGCTTGCATAATCGATAGCTATTCGGATTTCTTAGATATAACCCTTTAAAGAGGAGTTGTACCTTAGTGATTTTAACGGGCGTGCATTGATCTGCACAAAAAGGAAAACTCAAACCGTAACAGAATGAATTATTTTTCATTTAGAATTTTAGATGCTGGCGATAACAGCCCTCTGCTTGCAAATTCGTGAAATTATTGACTGTAGCATAAAATCGAACAGTACACATTGTCCGTGCTGTTTCTTTATATCTTGTGTGGTATCATCTTTTATGTGATGACTTTTTGTCGGTATAATATTATTATTAATCGCTGTGCTGTGGATAAAATATTGGAATTCGTTTTTTCATTGCGTTTGGCTGATATCGTATTTGAACTCGATGAAATGTAAATGTTAAATTTGTATTCGGGTTTATCTGAAAAATGCACATATGCTGAAGTGAACGATGAAAAAGTGAAATGTTCTATATAAAACGTGGTTAGGTTTTCGTGGGCTGTGGCACACATCTACTCTCCAGTCGAGGGGAAACTATGGGAAATATCACCTTTTTCGAGACGGAGAAGGTTACGAAAACAGCCTCATTTTGTCGCAATCATTTGCTCAACTGGTCAGAGAGAAAAAAGAAAAAAAAAAACCCCCGTGTCCAATGAATAATTTCCCCCGATGCCACCACCCCTCTCCCCGAGTCTTCCCGAACCTCCGGGACGAACAATAAACCGTTTATAATTTAAAATTGCCCGCTTAGCATCCTCCTCGTGACAACAAGGTACTTCGGAGGACTGACACGCCTATTGTCGACGGTTCCTAAATAGATTTAATGAACGGAAAATTTCTTAGAAAATTCATACTCATTTTGGCGATCTTCTAAAATAATTCGTAGCTTTTTTAAATACTAAGAAACTAATTTAATTGTTTAAAACCAGTTGGTCTCTCATTCGCTATATTTTATTAAATTATGTTACATCAAATATGAAGCAATTATTATCTTTTCCAATATGCATAAACGAAATAAAAAATGAAAGGACGGCATCGAGAAAGAAAGGGGGTGCGGGCCAAGGGACCCCTGGTGAATTCCAAACTATTTGTGAAAAAACTCACTCGGAATTTTTGACAAAACACATTTATTTGTTTGACCACTTCGTCACTAAAATTCCTCTTTTCAAAAAAACAAATAAATACCTAAAATATTGACAGCGAACTAAGTGATTTCTCAATTTGATTTGTCAGGATATCCTTAAAATTCTTGATTGAATCCTTTATCATTGAAAAGATGAGAATTTTTATAATAATTATTTCGAGGTATTATGAATTATACCTTTAAAATTTCAGGTATATTGATTCCTTAGAATCGTTATAGTAGAACATACATACGGACAGGCAGGCCAATCTCTCTGCGATTGTAAAAATTAGCTTTTTTTTTTTTAAGGCCGTCTGGCCATTCTAACCCGGAAAAAAACAAACGTATAGAAAGTCATAAAGACCGACCAGAAGGGCTGACCCTAGAGCAGGCAAGAGATGGGGCGTGTCGACTAGACAAATGAGGTGCTCAAGAGTGGGGAAGATCAAAGGGACCGACACACAGGCCAATAATCCCAGTCTTTAGCTGACTATTGGTGGTCCCGCCAATCCACGAATCCACAAAGTCCCAACTGTAAACAGCCTGTACTCCATTTCACCATATGTAACTGAAATACTGACATAAAAGGGACTATTAAAACTTCATTTTTTTGAACAACATTAAAATTATGTATGGCTGGCGCCAGTTGTGGATGGATATATTTAAATAAACACTCTTCCGATTCTACTCCAGAATATGGTTTACGTGTATTGTTTGAAGTAAATGTTTACACCATACCTTATATAGAAAGACATAAGAAATACTACAATGAAACTTTTTTAAGCTCAAAAGGTTTTTTTTATTTAAAATTATTGAAAATAAGGAAGAACTCCGTGAAATCTCATAAACGAGCATAATATTTGTTATATTTAAGACTTATTTAAACCTAAAGTATTTCGTTCTTTCAAAAAGTATATACATATAGAACTTTATTGTGCAATAATTACAATCTGCCTTTTATAAGGCAATAATAATACCTTTCAAAAAGTAACGAGACAATAATCATCTTGAGGGGGGGGGTTCGACCGCTCGATTAAAATTTACATAATAATATGTTTGTACCCTTGAACATTTTTGAACTTTAAAAAAAGTATATTTGGGACCGATTCAATTGTGAACAATTTTACTCTCAGGAAATCTGGAAGATGGCGATAAGAGCATATTTTTTGCACTGAATTTTGTACTTTGGTAACAGAAATCGTGATATCTGTTAGTCCCAGTGTTGTCCATAAACATGGCAATATTTTCATTCGTACTCAATTATTAATAATTACATATAATGTTACATAACAAAAATTTCTTATATATGCAGTGGTTTTTTTTTGAAAAGGTACCGATTTAACATTTTATGTACAATTTCACTATGCAAATGGTAAAAGTGAGTTTATTCCCGCGATTCTTTTGCATTTACAACACCGAAACCGGGGAGAGAACACCACGGATTTAACCATTTTAAAAAGATCGAAAATCTTAATTAATATAGTTTTAAGTTACTTTGTCCCCCACATTGATAATACAAATTACAGTTTGTAAAAAATTAAACGTGCTTTTGACAAAAACAACGCCTCCCTCTTGCTGGCTTTAATTAAACTTATAGATTGAGGACAGCCTCCCGGCATCGTGGACCAGTCGGCTCATCGCATTTACGACTCAGGCCTTCCGTGGATTAAAGTTTTTGCGGGCCTTTTTATTAGGGTACCTCTTGATAAAAAAAAAAGTAACCCTTTGAAGGAAATTGGATTTTCCAATTTCAAAAGAAACGTACACGTTACTTACTCTTCCTTGGGTGTCGCACTGAAAGATCTTTTACGACGTATGTACTAGCGTCTTTTTATAAATGCCCCCTCCCGTTTGGAGTTCTGTCGGTAAGTTCAAACTACTAATCTTGTGCTTTATTAAAAATGGAATTTCCAAATAGTTGGCCTGTCAAATACTTCACTCCACGTCAACTTTGGCCCAGTGGAATCACGCTAGTTCCAGGCTCAATAGTTCTGGGTTTAATCCCAGTCCAGAAAAACTTTGTGATCCGTGGCATTTAAAAGCACAAGTAGCTTACTACACGGAAAATTTGCTATTTTATTGTTCTACATATTTATTTCTGTGTATAGAAATAATTCACTAACAACTGTTTCATATAATTATTATTTTATTTATTTTTCTTCATGAATATCTTCATTTCTTGATTTTTGTCCTGTTAAATGTTAAGGATAACATGCTTAGGATTAAAACCTATTTTTAATATTATATAAAATATTTTTGTATAAGTGTTATTTATTCATACCCGATTGCTCCAGCATATTTACAGATGTGCAGAAATTATCCTTCATTTTTTTGAAAGCTCTCGCTGCCTTCACGCCCAATTTTCCATTGGATGGACTCCATCAGCCCAGAATTGTTATATATCATATTATACCTACCCACAATAATATTTTTCGCAAATACGTAATGGCTAGCAATAATTTTATAGATTTTATCATAGACTAGTTGGTAGTTTCAATGACTTATTTAAATTGTTTTCTATCGACAGGAAAAGGGAGTGAGGGGTCCGACTGCGACTCAGAGCCCGGTATTCCGCTGAAGAGGAAACAGCGGCGGAGCAGAACTACCTTCACAGCACAGCAACTGGACGAACTGGAGAGAGCTTTCGAGAGGACTCAGTACCCGGACATATATACCAGGGAGGAACTGGCCCAAAGGACAAAACTCACCGAAGCGAGGATACAGGTAAATAACAATTCCTAATTCATGTTCAGTATAATCTTAGGTAAGTCATGACCTCTAACCCTAAGTAACAGGTAAGCATTACAACGTACAAGAGCTGCTACCCAGTTGACGACAAACAACAATGCTTACCGCCTAATCAGTACTTTCGGTGTATTCAAACAGCTTTTATTATTTTACTGTGCGGGGGGGGGGGGGGGGAGTGATTTACAAAAAGGGAGATACTAACATTGATGCACTGTTGGATTTGATCCGAAAAATGATGTGAAGGCCTCCATGCAAATATTCGTGCTCATTAAACAATGGCTTAACACGTTAAACATGGATCTTTATTGTGCTTAAATTACAATATGCCTTATTAGACAATAAGTAATTGTGATAAATGTTCTCATTTATAACATATTTACAGTTCTTCATTGACTCGCTCATTCATACAGTATTTACAAACAGCCCAGAGACCTCCCAAGTTCACTTGATTGTCACCTCCCTCGCATGCGAAAGAGGAAGCGGAGTCTTCCCCCACATCTGGAATTGTTGGGACAAACTATAAGAAAACTACTGTAATCGCTTTCGCCGACGACATTGCGGTTTTCAGCAGCAGCACGAGTGCACAAAGAGCTCTTACACACGCCGAGTCAGTTTGTAACGTTATCAATGACAGACTGGGCATGTTAAACATCAGTGTAAACGCAGGGAAGACTGACTGCGTAATCTTCTCCCTCTAAAAGGAGGGAAATCCTTGCCAAAATCATAGAGTATAGGAAGGAGGGCAAGAGAACTCACCGGCTTTCTCAATGCACTATCTGGGTATAAAATGGATAGGCATCTCCATTTCTCTACTCATTTTAGTAATAAAATAGAAAAAGTACGACACAGGTCTTACCGGCTATCGCACTTGCTAACTTCACCCAAACTGTCGCTTCGGCTCAAATTGATGATCTATAAATGTGTCCTCCGGCCAGCTCTGCTGTACGGTGCTCCGCTATTTACCTAGACGCCAAATGTCTCCAACATTTCCAGAATGGGATCATGCGAAAAGTGGTCCGACATACCCCTCTCGAGAGGTTAAAAAACGCTGACCTGCACCCGTTGCTTGGTGTGCCGTCGGTGGGTGAGTTCATCCGCCGGAGAGACATCAAGTTTTTTGAATCGTTGCAGCACCTAGCCAACCCAGTGTTTAACACTATGGCCCCACCACCCCTCCCGCATCGATGGAAACAGACTGTCGGGGAAAAGTTGGGTTAAGAATCAGTATGTAAGTTAGTTTTAAGTTTGATCAAAAAGGTGGGCCTTTATTAGTAAGTTTAGTCCAGTCATCTGTAATGTGTATCATTATACTTGTTTATTCATTATATATTTTTGATAAAATACCAAAACCTGTATATAATGTATCGATGCTACAGGAAATACAAAAATAATTTGTAAATAGATTCGCCTGAGGATCTATAATTATCTGTAACCTTAAAGGAGCTATGAAAGAAAAAGAAAAAAAAAAAATGAAGAAATCGTATTTTATCTCGCTTTCTTTTCGATATTTTATTCTAAGGTCATGCCGGAAAAACCTTTTCGGTAAATCGGGAAGAAAAAAAATTCGAGCCAAGCGTGAAGCATCACATAATTTTTTCAAAATATAAAGTAAGCCAAAAAAAAAAGTAGAACACAAGCAGATCCACAACAGCTGGCTTTTAGTGAGACAGTGGAGTAGAATTGTTATGAAGAAGCTAAGTTAATAACCGTTTGAAACGTGTTCGGAGTTGTGCAGTTAAGCACGCAACTTTTCAAGGCTTCTGTCGCCTTTAAAGTAGGGGGTGCAGCTGACTTAAAAGTTACAAATTCTTCCAAGAAAATGTACCATATTTTCTAACATTTCTAATATTTTTTTCTCAAATGATAACTGTCAAAAAAGTGACAAGAATGAAAACGAATTAGGTACACCAATTAAACTTAACAATTGATTTTTTTGATTTAATTAATGTTTTAGGGTTATAGGTCTTGTGTGGTTTGAAGGTGACATGCCTGATTTTCATTGTCCACTACTAGTGAGACTCGCCCCAGCCACTAATTGTAAGAAAAATATATGTGATGATGGGGAAATATATATCGGGAAAATCAGCACGCCACTTTTCCCCTATTAAGTCCAAATGGTCGGGCTAGAAGAGACTGAGGTCTCAGGTAACATAAAAAAAGGTAGCAGGCAAGATGTCGAGAATGACCTCTTCTCTCTTAAACAGTGTAGTTGGTTGACACATCACCACTAATGTGAACATGGTTCATAAGCCACTTGAAAATAAACATGGTTAAGCTTTAAAAAGAAAAAAAAAAAGGCTAAATTTCCTGATGAGGACGTTCAGTCAAACCAACAATTAATTCCATACTAGCAGGGGAAAGGTACACACTACACAAACAACAAATATTTAATATATGTATACATATATATACAAATACAATTGTAACAAGTGCATTTATCTATTTAAAAACTGCAAATTATCTTTTGCCTCAACAGGTTTGGTTCAGCAACCGAAGAGCAAGACTTAGAAAACAGCTTGCAAGCAATACTGGTTCTGGCTATGCAGGGATGGGGATCCCTATGAGCTATCCACCAACATCTTCAGCACCACCAACATACATGCTACAACCTGAACCACCAAGTTTCGGACATGTCAACTCTCAATGTAAGTTCACAATGTACACTTGATTGTTTTCTATTTTCATAAGGATTCTTGGTCGGTCCACAAAAATTTAACAGCCTGCTCAGTAATAATATATTTTTATATTAATACATAAATATTTACTGTATTGTTGCAGAGAGCAATGTTTTCAACTAATTTGCTTATCAGACCCTCCTTTCAATACTCCATATCCTTCATCCAGTTTTAATTTTATAATTATTCTATTTTTCAAGGTTAACCCTCCTGAACATTAGTTTAGAACAGTTAATTCCTTATCGATTGTGTATTTAATGTATGTGTTTATAAATTATGAATAATTAATTTATATAAACTATAAAAGAATATGAAGTAGATGATTAGGATTTATTCAACTAACACAGCAATTATTATCTATTGAAGTGTCGGAGCCCTCGAGTGTCTACAACAGTATTGTCATGAGTTCGTTAGATCAAGGAGCAGGGTCTGATCGTGGCAGCAGCCCAGGATCCGGATATCCATACCCTCCATCAACTTCGGCTAACCTACTCACACCTCAGGTAAATAGAAATTTCTCAGATGTTAATTATATTTTATCATTAATTATATTCATATGGAACCAGAAGATTCATTAATTTTCTAACATATTACAACATATCTATCTGATGCTGATTGTCAAATTCAACCTCTTACCTCTCACAATGAAAATGACTACTAATTCTGTTGAAATTCCTAAGTAAAAATAATAAAATTCAATGCATGAAGGCAAATATTTATTACCACGATTAATAACATACACTGTATGGTTATAATGTATAATTATACATCCTATACATTGAGGCAAAAACCTCATCAATGTTTAATTAAATAGGTCTGATAATTTGTTAATTTTTACTGGGAAACTATGTGATGTCCATACTTCACCAAATCCCCACTACTTTAAGAAGCAGACCATAGCCTTGTTCAGTTGCTCATAGGCTAAATTAGACGCCTCATCACTTTCAATCTTTTGCATAAAGTAACAAAGCCCAGTGAATCCTTAATCAAGCTCACTCATGAGGAGAATACTGAAAGTTGGACTACATAGACTAAATTGTTAGTCACAATCAAGTGATATTGACATTTGATGACCTGTATCCAATGAAGCAGTTTTTGCCAATAACAAGAATTCTAGGATCACCCTTCCTAACTTATTTGTTGTATTAGATACCTAAAAATTATATTCTAATTATGTATTAAGAGAGAATGATAACCACTAGTCTCCTGGTCAATCCAGTTTTTATTCTGTGATGGGTCTGGTTAAGATTAACTCTGCCTCGCAAGGATAAATGAGTAGCCACGTGAATAAAGAAGTACCAAAACAGGTCAAGAAAACAGAATATAAGGTGAGAGGTAACAAATCTGGGGTAAACTACACTGCCTACCTCCTCAGCACCAGTACTACAGGTACTGTATTACAAGACTATTTCAGAAACAGTTTATAAACACTAATTAAAACAGTAGTAAAAATTTGGTCAACCACAAAACACAAATTATGATTAAATATTTTTGTTGGAAATAAAAAAAGTACTTACGTATCAATAACATAAAACCTATTTTTGTTTCAGATGCAGCCGTTGGGTGGAAGCAGCCAACACATTGGCAACGTTTCCCCAGGACTATTAACATCTCCAGGCAATGTCTATCCTGTCCCTATGAGCCCTGGATCAATGATATCGTCTGTCCCAACAAGTTTAGCTATCATGGGAACAGCTACAGGTGAATTTTATAGTACTTAACTCTATAATATTTATTTATGTCGCAATTATATGAATTACCTTCAGTAAAATGGAATATATTTACTAGCAGTAATGCAATGGCATTTTTGTCTTAGGCGGAAGTGGAGGAGAAAGCATGGTAACCAGCTCACCAGATATGGTGCCATTGAACAGCCCTGGAGGGCAGAACAACTGGTCCACCCTACCTCCTCATCACAGCAGCTCTGGTCCACTCCTTAGCCCTACGAGTTCTGGCTACAGCCCATCTTTTCCCCAACCTAGGCCACAACCTTTCTATACTTGGTATTAATAGTAATGAGAAATAATGAATATACTCACTTCGGGATTGCAGTATATTTACTAAAATATAATGAATGACTAGGTTTTTTTTTCTTCTTTATCTTCAGTTGTAGATTAATAAATAGTTAAGAAAATTATTTTACCAATATTCTATTATTACAGTACCTTTATAGTTTTTATTTAATGACAACTTTAAATATTTATGACAGTTAATTGCAGATTTATAAAGCAGAAATTATTCTCGTCATTCATTGTAGATATTTCTTTAATTATATAATTGTTGTATATATTCCTTTAATTAGATTTATTTTAAGCATTCGAAACTATTCATATAGCTTTTGTAAGGTTCATATTTATTTGGCATCACCGCTTAGCTTAACTTTAATTTTCTAATACATTTCTGGCATGTTCTATAATGTCATTTAGCAAATTAGACGATCGTGATTATTAATATATGAGTTATATGATAGCCAATCTTAGAATTAAATCTTAAGGAAAAAAAATGTAAATAATTTAATGTTCCTTTCTAGAAAAAGAACAATGTACCAGTGAAATATGTATATTATGTTGTATAGGACATTAGCTAATATTATTTGTTACCACCAAAACCAATTTATCTTAAATAGATTTATGGACTATAGGATAAATTAATTTTTAAAATGACAAATAAGAAAAATATTTATTTTTTTAAATAGGTATTTCCAGGTTGTACGTACCTGTGTTTTTAGCAGTTCCTAGCTTTAACTTTATTAATTAGTTCTATTATTATTCATATGGTACTTGGAAACAGTAACAAATCAAAATAGTGACAGATTCCATCCCTACATTATCTATGAATATAAATAATTTGATTGTTTTTAATATATATATATATTATATATATACTAAAAAATTGTTTTTAAATGCCTTAAAATTTATCATAAACAGTAAAATTTTAAGGAGTACTTATTTATAGTAATTATTTTTACTTTATTTCTTAACTAACTCCTGGAACACAAGTAATAGATGAGTGAATATGCTAACAAGGTAATAATTAATCATTCCCATGGTGAATGACAGAATTGCACCCCGGAATGCTGCACCCTTCTGTCGTGAAAGTGTTAATTATTTACTTAACAAGATATCTCTTTAATTTTGTTACTTAACTTATACCTGCGGCATTAGCACAGTAGAACCTTGCTATTCCGACTTCCATGGGACCCTGCCCCCTGCTGGATGCAATGAATAGCAGGTCGGATGTACTGAAGGTAAAGTAAATATATATAATACATGTTCACATTGTTGTGTTGCTTTCACCTTGGTACATTGGCCATAAGCAAAACTGTTTCACAGGCGGTTTTTTTTATTGCACAAATTGGTGAACAGCCAGGCAGAATTATTGGTTTAACCACTATTTTAAGAGATGGCATTCCACCCTAGCCAATATCTGGCTCCTATAGTAAACTAGGAGGCCGTTCATATTCAAATTTTTTAATGATCTCGGTTAATTTGATTTACCCAATCACAAACAAGGGAAGTTTGTGATCTCCACTTGCAATGCTGCCCAGAACAATTGTTCTTTCGACAAATTATATCTTGATTTTTTTTCTTTTTTGGATATCAGTGCTGAGAGTCGAACTAGTGGAAGTCAGAAAAGAGAGGTTTTACTGCAATAGATGAGAGAATGTGCTGTCAACATAATAATTAATCATTCCCATGGTGAACGATAGAATTGCACCCTGGAATAGTGCACATTCCTGTCGTGAGATTGTTAATTATTTACAGAAAGAGATATCTCATTGAGCTCCTTTTCTTTATACAATGTCTAGTATGTATGGAGTCGGAATGTCAAGAGATGTGATTAAAAATTTGTATAGGATGTATAATATTGTCTTCATTATTTATGGTAATCGTAAGAATGTAATTTTTTTTTATTTATTTGTTTTTTAAATGTAAATCATAACAATCTAAATGTAGATAATGTTTTTATTGTTAATGTTCCAAATTAATTTTAAAAACATTATGTTGTAATAGAAATAAATTTGTAAATAAATAAAACCTCATAAGAAGGTCTATACATATATTTATTTTCCTACTGCTCCCTTTTTAGATACCATAATAGTAGTGGTTGGGGTTTAAGACTTACATTCGAGTGTTGTTCTGACTTTTTAGGAGCTTTCATTTCTTAATTAACAAACCCCAATTAAAATAAAATAATTTTATTATCATCATTTAATACTTTGAGGTTTATCAAAGGATGAACCACTGAAGGATTTGTTGGATGGAGCTTCAGGAGGCTGCCAACAGGAGCGCTGATGGTGGAAGGGGAGCAGGAGAGCATAAAAAGGACTGGGAAGGTAGATGTGTTTCACCATAGGTTAAATGGTTAACATACATTCACTACCTTCCCGAATCCACTGTCGCTTTTCGGCATCCCACACTCCATATCCTTCTCATACTTCCTTCAAATGGGACTCCCCTTAGTGAAAGGCACCCATCAATCCTAAATAATTTTCCTTTATTTTTTCCTACATCCTATATTTCCAAGTTTGAGAGAAAAAAAAAAGATGTGTTTAATACTCCACCTTCAAACAGGTACTCCTAGTAAAAGGAACTGCTCAGCCCAAATAAATGTTCCTTTATTTTTCCCTTACCCATAATCTTGAAATTTGAGAGCTAAGAAAAAAAAGTGTTTAAGGAGGAAGAGACTCAGTTGCTATTAGTGGATGTATTTGATGTTTTTGTTTTTTTATGAGAGCGTTATCAATATTAATGTATATTATATTAAATTATAGTTATAAATAATTTAATGTTCCTTTCTAGAAAAAGAACAATGTATATTATGTTGTATAGGACATTAGCTAATGTTATTTGTTACCGCTAAACCAATTTATCTTAAATAGATTTTATGGACTATAGGATAAATTAATATTTAAAATGGCAAATAAGAAAAATATTTATTTTTTTAAATAGGTATTTCCAGGTTGCAATTTGAACGTTGTGTTTGGTCCCAGTTTTAAATCAATAGATTAGTTATATATTACTAAATTTTGTATTAAGGTTTAAATGGTTTATTAATAAAGTTAATAAAAAGGTGCATTGTATAATTTGGGGGCCGTTCTGGGGTACCAAACAGCAGATTGTCAAATAGTTGAATTTTATTTCTTTTATATTAAGTGTTTTTTAGACAATTAGGATGACTGATCCAGTCGTGGTCAGGTCCAAGTCTCTAGACTTGGAGAGATTGGTAAGGATGGTGGAGGGGATATATGATAAACAGAAAGAACTAATAGACCAGAACAGGGACTTAGAAAAGAAATTGGGGAAGCAAATTTGGGATTCCCATAAGGAATTGAATTCGAAGTTTGATCATTTGAGAGAAAATTTGCAAGGGGAGATAAATAAAGTAGCTAGTTGTACAGGTGAAAGGATATGCTTGCTGGAAAAATGGGGCAGAAAACCTAAGAGGGGTAATAGGCAAAACCATTAGTGGATCTGTTGAAACACAAGAGGCCGATTTAGAGATTATAATTGGTAATAATAAGGAAAAATTTTTGGAAATTTGTACAGATCGAATAGACAGAGTGAAAGAGGAATTTAATGAGGACTGTAAAGTAAATTCTATTGCCGTTAAGAGGTTGTTAGATAAAGTAGAGAATGACTTTAAAACTGACCAGGAGGCATCAATTAAATATAGAGAGGACATGACTTTGAGGGTTAATGGAACTGAGGAAAGATTTATGCATCTTGATTAGATGCGGAAGTTGGTAGTATCACACAAAACCAACAGTTATTTCGTGCCAATCTCAGGGATATTTCCAAGGAGAGTTGAGAATGTTTTTAGAAAGCAGGTTTAAGCTAGGGGGGAGGTACCGCCGGTTGATGTAAACAAGTATCGGCAGAGTCCGGAACCGGAGTGTAGGATTAACCGGGAAGACAGATCTACACCACAGCTGTATAAAGTGTATAGATGACAACTTTTATTTTAGAAATAGCCATCAAGATAGGCCTGTATATTTTATTGATAATTCAACTAAATTATTTTAACTTGAGGGAAAATATATGAATTTTGAAAACTTTATTCTTAATCATTTAAAGGGTGAAGCTGAAAGTTGGTTTAGAATTGAATGTCATCAAATTAGGAATATGGCTGATTTTACAAAAGCGTTTAAGGAAAAATTTCATGGTCGGAGGTTCAATGATTTAATTGCCCGCGAGATAGACACCAGTCGTTATACGAACCATTCAAATATTCACCCAGGCGCTTATCGTTAGGCGTTAAATTATTATAGCAAGCACAGAAATGTATAAGACCTTGCGAGGAACGATATTTATGTGAGAGAACGGCAAATCATTTCAGACCAACAGTTGAATATAGTATATAAATACAAAATTTCTGTGAGGTGAAGAAAGACTTTCTTCATTTGTTGAAACGGTTGGGGGATAATTTTATTGAGAAGGAAATAAGGAATAATTCTTTCAGATGCTTATTCAAACCGACAGGATGTTAAAGAATATAACCCTTGAAATAATATGAAGGATTACCATAATGAACCACGTTATCAACAGAATTACTAACTCCCTCAATTTCAAAATCAACCCCAGCACAACCAGACTGGGGCGAACCTGATGATCATAACACATGGCCAAAAAACTAAAGTCTAGGTGGGAGGGGAAGCCCGCCAGTTAACTCAATTTAAGAGCAAAACCTCATATTTCGAATGCTAGATTAAACCCAATCTTGCCTTATCAAAATAATATAACAAATATTTCAAACGTTAAACATAAAACGTCTAAAGTAGTCCATAATAATCTTTTGTCTCATCCGGATGTCACACAATATCTCAACCCAGATATTAGGATAAGGTCATTAATGAAGGAGTTTGAAAAATTATTATTGGAAGATAATTATGACGTAACAGAGAAGCTAATCCGCTATCCAGAAATCAAAATAAGGATTGATAAACAGGAGTGTTTTGCACTGGTAGATACAGGGTCTGAGATTACTGGAATACAAGAGGATTATTTTCCACAACAACATTTAAATATATTACCGCATCAGAATATGTCTATTATAACAGCTACAAACAAAAAATCGAAACCCATAAACAACTAACAAATAGCCATTCCCATTATTTTCAATAATAACCATGAAGAATTCATTAAATTATAAGTCATTCCAAATCTATCTCTTCAAATTATAATTGGTATTGATACCCTTTAACAGTTGGACCCTTCATTAAATATAAGGAAACTAACTTTAATTATTCAATTAGAAGATAATTCAGCCACTATTTATTTTCAGAACATGACATTACCCGATAGAGCGGATACTAGTATCAACTAATAACTAGTATAACCAAGTACGGTTACCGAACGGGAGGCAGGTATTATTAATAAATTTGAAGAAGTTGTGAAGGATTTTGAAATAAGACATCCATTTCATAAAACCCAGTTTAAAAACATGTTAGGTAAATATCAACAAATATTTAGCGATAAACCAGGCTTAGTAAAAAATTTTCAGTATAATTTAGAAGGGGAAGACAAGAACCATTTTACGATAAGAATTATCCAATTCCATATCATAAACAAAAATTAGTCCAATTAGGAATACACGCTATTATAGATATATTTATAAATAGCAGTGGCTGACGATATTATAGAAACAACTAAGAGCCAGTATGTTTCTCCCATCATTTGTGTAAATAAGAATTAGATAATAATAATAATATAAGATAATAGCATAGGCAGTGGCGTAACTATATCATCTTGGGCCCATGGCAAATTCCTTTAATGGGGGCCCCATCATTAAGCTTTATTATACTTACGAGTAGTTTAGTTACCCACAACCAATAATTTGTATTATGGTATATATTGTTATGATATTTTTTAAATGGTGCTTATGTAAAAAATATCGGAAAAATACGAAATTATAAGTCAAGAAGACATCGGACAGGAAATGAACCTCCTGACTGGTCGTATAGAGTAAGTAGTGAGAAGTGGGGGATGAACCTCCTGAGTGGTCGTTCGGGTGAGTCGTTGGGCAGACACAGTGAGAGAAGGTGGCGTACCCAAGCTGGCGCCATATAGTCCTTTTTCATTTATCAACATCAGGACAACTTTAATATCAACCAACATGAAGATAAGTCAGATCGAGCAAAGAGTGATATGAACAACGAGGATACAAACGCGAAGAAGCGCTGGCCAGCAAAAGAAGAAATTAAAAGTACGTGATAATATTTGTATGTAAAATTTGTTTGTAAATGTTAGTAATAATAAAATCAATATTCCTTTTGCCAACAGTTTCCTATATAATTAACAGAACCCTGGATTAAAGTAAAAGTTTGAATATAAAGTTTTTTTTTTTAAATAATTAAAATAATGATAATTAATAGAGTAAATAAGAAAATATTACAATATTATATTTTAATATTTTTATAAATAGGTACAATATTAAAACAATATTTCTGAGCTCGCGGCCACTTGGGCCGGGGGCCCGTGGCATTTTGCCAGCCCTGCCACCCTGTAGTTACGCCTCTGAGCATAGGCTATGTACCAATCCCAGACATTTAAATTCAAAGACCAAATCTGATCACAAGCAAAATTTATCTATTGATAATATTCTTGCACATTGCAACAATACTGCTCCCAGAGTACATATTTAAATTTTATTTAGGGGACCCTAAATTATGTCGATTGGGCAATTTTCTTTCAAGTGAATTTTTTTTCAATCAGGAAATAAAGTTCCGGAAGTTTGGACGTACTCTGTTCATATACACCTTGTAACATAGGTAAGCACTCTATTATAGATAAGTACAACCTTTTGTCATTATAGATTAATAGGATAAGTTGAATAGTCCTTTAATAAATAAAACGTTAATTAGTGAATTGTTGATAAAGGTTGTATAAAAACTTGGTTTTTGGTGCAAATAAATGATGTAAATTTGTTTTGTTTTTTTTTCTTAAAATTAATATGCTATCATCTAATGTTTTTATTTATTTTGTCTTAAGCAGAATTAAGTTGAGGAGTGTGAATTGAATTATTTAAATTGTAAGGAATAGTTTTGTACATAATTGTTATTCATAATAGTTATTATACGTTTTATTCATGTTTGGTTACTTATTTAAAAATTTTTAATGCTCTGATGGTTGTCTGATGCTCTCATATTATAAATGTTATTTAGGAGATCTAGAAGTTTATGGTTATAACAACAGTGAAGGAGGTTGAGTAATAATTTATTGTTTTGGTAAGTATTTAGCGCTCAAAGTTAAGTGGAACGCACGTCAATTACGGATATGACAAGAAGTATTGTTATATATAATATATAATGCAGATCCAAAGAAATAGCTAGCAGTTGAAGAATTTTTGTATGTATTTAATGTTTGTTGAGAGTGTTATCATTGTTATTGTATATTATAATAAATTATAGTTATGAAAGTCTGCGTTGTATTTGATCCCGGTTTTAAAATCAATAGAAATTTTGTATTAAGGTTCATTAATAAAAAGGTACATTGTAACATATACAAATTCTTCCCTTCAAGAAGTTGGAATATTTACCGAACCACATAAATGCTAATTACCACTTTGGAATACAGCTCATAAACAAAAAAAACAATTCCATAATGAAGATATCATTATTTTATGATTTTTTTCTAGTTGTGCTACTGATTAATTGCAAATAATAAATAAAATAAACCAAAGAAATAATTTGGAGTAGTTGTCTAAATAAATTATAAAAACTAGCGTACGTATTGCACTGTCCAAATAAGGTGATATATTCCACACAAGTCTATGATTATTGTCTCCACAATAACTGCTGATTCTGACGGATCCACTAACTCTTTAAAACATGCCTAGGACTTCTAGCTCTGAACCACACCACAGACCAAAACACAATATTCATCCATTCCTAAAGCTTACTTTCTAGATATGCATGGTGCCATTTCTGCCTATTATAATAAGAACCTAGCTTAGCTCAAATTTTTACTTTCTTATACACAAACATTCAAAGGACATTTATAAAAAGTTCAAATTTTATGTTTCATTTATAGGATCTCTGGGTATTTATTATATGGTTTAATGCATAATTGTATCTATTAACATAATTGGCTAAAAGAATTTTAGAATAATAGTTACTTAATATAAACATTGATTTATAGTAACATGGTACAGGCTTTGTCACTCATTGATGGATTCTACTCTAGTGTATAACATGTGGTCTCTCTCCAGAACTGGGTTTAGGTCTTTTATGTGATTTACCCCATAATACTTGGAAGCTGAACTTACCATCCTATTTATCCAAGCAATGCACTTTTCATTTATTATGATGCTTATGTATTAGCTTCCACATCTGATGATCATGGTATTAAAATATGATCTCATCAACATGTCCATTATTTATTCTAAAATATTTTTTAATTGTTTACACTTTTTTTTTTAGAGTTAAGGTTCGGTTCTTCTGTAATATCATATATTTTATCTCACATTTGCATTACTAAACTTTTTCCAGTAATGAGTTAGCAAGACTTAAAGAGAGTTTATCTAAAATTTATTTTATTTTAGACTAATAAAGTTCAGTTCTTCATGGCTTATTGTAACAGTTCAATATCCAGATTATCTCCCATTACCATGCAATGTAGTTGCGAGAAGAAACTTAGACAGTGTATATAAATATTGGTAACTTTATATGTTAAATTATCTAATTGAATGCGATTATGTTGGGCATGACAGATAATCAAGCACAGGCTGTTACTATCAGTCCTGAATTGGCATCCCATTAGTTCTTTTCATTAATGTAAACTTAATCCACTGTATTTAGGATGACTTCTCATTAGGTCATTTTTTATAAGATGAGTGAGAAAATGTAAACATGATCATGCATACCAGTTCATAGCATATTGAGAAAGGGATAAAATTAAAGTTCTCAATCCCTTTATTAACAACATGTAAATCATGTTTATAACATTTAACAAAATCTTTGGGTGTTTTATGGACTGCAAATTAAAAAAAAAATCATTTAGAGTAAATACGTCTGGCCAGTTTTCCAAGCAACCCTTGCAATTAGTGTTAATTATATTTTATTAATTACTTGATAATTAAAAAATATATTTTTCTATAATATTGAGTATTGAGTTACAGAACTAGTTACCTTGATTGATAGATAATATATAAGTTTGTTTTTTATATTTTAAATTGTAACTATACAAATTCTGAACACAATTGTAGTGCATTTAGTCAGAAAAATTATATTTTGCAAGTAAATTTCATTTAATTCCTCAATGTCAAAATAAAACCAGAATAATGGTAAATTACATGTTAAGATAATTAATAACTTGATAATTAAAAAAAAAAGTCTTTCCTATTAAAAAGGGTTTCAAAATAAAGATCTTGTTGCCCTTACTAATGTGTAATTTTTACTGTAATTACATAAAGCCATCAAAATCGTGTCAAAACTTGAACTCAAATGGTGATTTTTTTTGAGAGACATATTTTGCATGATAGTCCCATTTGATGCCTCAATGATGTTCAAACAATAATTCTATAAAAAGTAGCAAGTGTCATTAATCAATTAATCAGAGAATCGTTTTCTCAAGCGTCATCTTACAGAGGACAGGACACAGTTTGAGAATACACTAATGTACAAGATACATCAATTAAATCCAACAAGATTTATTTTCAGTGGACATCAAGGAGATTTCTGTATGGTCCCATGTAATTAAATAAAATATTCCTAAGATCTTTGGAAACTGAAATGATGCAATTCTACTCTACAAATATAGAAATCTGGTATTCTTGTGTAGACAACTCATTGACTGCCCTAGGTATGAGTGAAAGTTTGACTTGATTGACAGAAAGCCCTTAAACAACAGCCATCAAAACAGTAAGTAGCCTTACCCATCGTTTATATAAAACTGTAAACTGTCATCATACAAAAAAGACATGAAAAAACAAAAAGGATGCAATAATAGTTTTCTTCAATAACTCATAAATAATATATGTATTTACAAAAGGTTTGAAATAACAATAGTTACAAGCCAAATTAATTGTTTAAACATAAACTAAACAATCTTATATTGCTCGAGGAAGGTAATAAAAAAAATGCTCCTGTTTCAAAAATATTTGTTACCAAATTTTCCCAATATGGGAAAACAGCATATACATATTAATATGTATATAAGCAGATTTTTTTTTTCAACATATGTTAAACACTTAGTAGCACAAGATAAATTGAAAATATTCAGTTTAGAAATACTAAAAGTGAATTTTAAAACAAGTTTTAAACCAAGAAAGAAAAAAGAAGTTGGCTTTATACGCTATTTAATTATTTTATTTTATAATTTAATTTTACAAATATAAACGTACAAAAAACAGTTATACCAAATCCTCTGCAATTTTCTCATAACATAATGGTAACACACAGTATATATATAATTTTTTATTGTAGCAAATGGAGCACTACAACAAAGTCCGTTTTAAAAAAAAAAATCTATGGAGATGACAAATTAACAGGATCAACTAACATTTTTATTTTTTCAATCCGAGTTGATCTACTAAAGAGAATACTACCCCTCAAGCCCGATTTTCAATTTTCAATTATGTGGAAAAAAAAATAATTGGCCAAAACACACAACAACCACTAGAAATGAAAATTTAATATTTACTGTAAAATCATAATTTGTATATAATTATCACAGTAACTTTTCATGTAAATCAGTTTGTAACCAAGGTCTTCGTACAAATGCTTTCCATAAATAAGAGAACATACATGTACAAAAAATATCATTCTAATAATTAAAATATATATAAAGTAAATTACAATAAAATGATGAAAGTATAATAACAATAATTACAGCATAAATAAATGACATGTGTTGTTCTCATCAGAGCGACATAACCTTCAAATATTGAGAAGACCTGATTTAAAAATAAAACTGATAGAATGTACAATAGATCGGTGATTCCACTATAAATATTCTAAGGGCTGATAGGTGCTACAGGGAGCGGCCGTGGCTTGTGTCTAAAGGGGAGGGGGGCCACTCGGTCTCCTCTACTGTGTCGCCTGGGCCATGGCGGGCACTGACAACTTTTCAGCTTCCAGCTGCTTGTTTCTTAGCTGCATATCTCTGAAGTGTTTTTCAACCTATGATTAAAAAAATGGGTTATTAGGCTGAAGAAGCATGCCAAATTAAATGCTTAAAACTGCAGTTAATAAATTAAAAATAATTTTGTGGTACTGGGAAATCAAAGGAGAATGGCATAAGAAAGAATATGTTGCAAATTCAGCATTAAGGGTTTCACAAATGATATGAGGCAAAACAATGAAATGATGGAGGTACTAAAACAATTAAGAAAAAAAACATTAAGATATTGCTTTTATCTTTATATTAACTATTTCACAAACTATCACACAACTATCTTAAAGATTGCTGAGTCTACAGCATCTCTCTAGTTTCAATATTAGTAAAAAACCTACAAACTTGAAAAAAAATAACTATGAGCAATCAAATCAAATACGAGCTATTTCAACAGAGTATGTGTGTGTGTGTGTCGATGAGGTAATGTAAGTTGAAACCTCCGGCCCTTGCTCTGTGGAGGTTAAGCTATACAAACTATAGCAGGACTAGGCAAAATTAAAAGCTTCAAAAGATAATCACAGGGATCGACTTGTAGGTATATATATGTGCGATATATATCGCAAAGATAGTACGATATGGCCAAAAAACGTTTAAAAGGCATAATTTCCAAAATATGGGCGTTTCTATTTTTTTTCCGCTTTGACAAATACATATCTATTTTACATTTTTTTATCTGTGACATTATAATGCAAAATATCCTCTAACTTAATCATTTGTTAGTGGATACCAGTCCTTGTTCATTTTCATCTTCTGTTCCATTTCCATTTGTGCTGTATATCTACTCGTTTCTCTGAATATCATTTCAAAAAAGTCATCATATAAAACTTGTTTGAAAACAAGCAGAGGTGTTGCATTTGTACACAATCTTCATAGAAACAGAGCAGTTCATGACTGCAGTTTCAGTAAATTTTTTTATATTGACAATATTTTCTTTTTCTTTCCAATTACATTCATCCTCTAGTACATCAGATTCGTCACTGCTTGGAATAGGTCTTGCACATTTTGTCGAATGGAATAGCTTCACTTGAATACTCAACGGTATAAACACTTTGATGACCATTTTCAATCTCACTATCATCACTAGAGTAATCTAATATACTTCCATATAATACATCCAACCGAGATATGTTGGGAGCACTAATTTTAATTACATTTTCCCCTGGCTTTTTAGAATACTTAAATAACCACATGCGGCCAAAAATACAGGCTAGCACAACTAGTAAGGCCAATGTGACTACTGAGGAATAGCAGCTATCTGCTACAAAGGAGTACAGTGCAGGCAGAAAGAAAATATTTGAAGAACACTATGATTAAATTGGATATCAACCCAGCAGAGAATTTCAATGATAAAGAAGGTATATTATAACCTGGACACGTGGACAGAATATTTCAAATATTCTCAATGCTGAGATATGAAAAATAAGAGCCTTGGCGGAGATGGGATTTCAGGTGCAACTCTTCAAACGTGTATGAGACTTGGGTAACGGAGCATAATAGCCTCATGGAATATAATGTTGTGATATTTTGATGTTGCTTTTGATATAAACTCGAAATTAGCGAGCGTAAAAGAATGTAAAAATGACCCGTGGTTCATGGCTATGAAAGGATGAACGTTTTTGTTGCCTTTATGCCTAATATTAATAGTTATCAAATAAATAATATCAAAATTTAAATATAAATATTTTAATATTGGATTTGTTAACTTTAAAATAAGTAAAGTTAATTATATCTAAGGCAAATGGCATTGAACCAAATGAGATCTAAAAAACTCAAGAAGGCAGCGGAACAGGACAAGGGCGATGAGATCAGAGAGAAGCCGAGCCTCATTCAATATGACCCGGCAACGAGAGAAGACGTACCAGGACCACGCTCAACACCAGGTAGCCACCCACGCTCGAGACAAAGATGACGATGAAGACAAAGAAGACCACGCGTAGAAAACAAATTAGTAAAACTGGCCAGTAAACATTACAGTAAGGTACATTTTAGCTTCATATTTTTTTAACATTGTAAATTTATAACATACGTGTAACTCATGAATCAATTTGTTAATAAACAATTTTCCTTTTGCCAGAAGTTTCCTTTTTATATTAACAGAACCTAAGATTAAAGTTAAATATAAACAATCAAAAAGATAAAAAACGTAATAATACAGTCAAATAAACGGATGCCAGAGAAGCGGACTAATCTAAAATTGTCTCAATTGTGGAGACTTCAGTGGGATCGTCCTGCTTTCCACTACTTTAAAATCCTCTCAACAATAATGCAGAGACAAATGAAAAAATGGGCTGAGAAGCAGTTCAGATATTACCATTGCGGTTTCCTTAAGGGATGCCCGGAACTGGATCATATCTTTACTCTTTAGCAAATGCTTGAGAATATAAGAGTGTATATAGAATGGGCATTTTTCTACAATGAATTCTATTTCAAGCAGGAAGTTGAATAGAGTAGATATAGATTTGTTGGTAACAATTAAGAAAATCCTAGGAATAACAATGTCATCAAATCAAACCAAGTGCAGAGTCAAAATATCAGGATAAATAATGACAGAAGATGGAGAAATGAATCCTGGCCCTTACAAAGGGAATAGGCCCAGAGTGTAAGTTGATGACAACTAATACAGGACACATAAGTACAGAACTCGTAAGTCTGCTTCATCAAAAGAAGCAGACAGGATGTCTACACTAAATAAAAAAAAATCGCTCTGATGAATGGAAAGCCTGCAATAAAAGGAACACGTATCTCCAATACCAAGCTGGATTAGGTTAAGATTAAGTTCAAGTTTTTATTGTTAGATGTAAGTTAGTTTAAAGTCTATAATAAATAAGGTGAGCCCCATCACTTTTAATAATGTTCAGTAAATTAATGTATAATGTACATCATTATACTTTTGTACACTGCAGATCACAATATCTAGAAATCAGAATTTGTACAAAATGTAGCCATGCTACAGGAAATATAATGAATAAATTGTAAATAGATTCGTTTGTAGAATCTATATTGAATTCTATAATAATTTTTTGTAGCAAATGGATATTTTAAAAAAAACCCAAGCTACATAGCAATAGTTGCAATGAGATTAGGCACCAATGGCGAAGGTCAGTGTCCTTATAGATAGATCATGGACATTATAGTGAGAAATAAATAAATTACCCGATGGGCAGAAGTAAAAACAATTAGGATAAAAGTTAAGGAACTTACTTTCAAAAGGGAACAACACATAACAACAATTTAACAAGGGAACAACAATTTAATCCATAAAATAAAATAAAAAAGATGTTTTTTCACATTTTTAATTACGTTTGGATGACTTAATTCATAACATGTTTGTTTTTGCCTATTTTATTTAATACTATATACAGAAAACGCCAATAACTATTTCACTGGTACTTCAATCCTTTTTTCTTATTCCTGAAAAATATTCCATATTGGATATGTGCCACCCTTTTGAAAGTAAGCTCCTCTCCTCAATTGATTTTGATTATTTTTGCACTTACCACTTTCCGTATATGAGTGAATGCTTTACCACTATCTCCTTTGATGTTTTCAGCTTTGTATGGAGGAGTAATGGTGACTTGATTCATGATCACAATATTTGGCCCATTCCATGTAACTTCATTAATTCTGAAAACATAAAATCAAAACAAAAAGATATTTGTAAATATTCTTTAATGTATCAACTCATTGTACGCTAATACACATTTATTTTATATTTTTTTAATCTACCTAGCTAGTGTTATTAGTTAGGTACAGTGTATTTAACAGTCCGTTGAATTATTAACATTTTGGCATAGTCAGACAGTGTTAACTACTACTTGTGTATTTAGCCTAGTCATCTTGTATTTCTATAGGAAACTTTTGGTGAAGTTCTGATTTTTTGCTCCTTTATGTTTTTTTGTGGAGCTGATTACAAATTTTAACTTAGCCACTTCAAATCTATTTTTCCCCCTTATAACAGATTAACTTTTTAAGAAGAATTAAACCTAAGAACATATCAATTTATTTCTACGTTTTCGTTGCCCATCTCCATATCTGTAGAAAAGGGGTTAATATGGTGACTTTTAACTGCGGAGACCTGGGTTCGATCCCTAGTTTGCCATAGAATTTTATCTGTGATGGCGAGTCTGGTCAAGGTTAACTCACCCGGGTGAGGATAAATGTATAACTATTCCCCATAACTAGGCTTCGCAAACCAGGGGGCTCTACATACCACATGGACCCACTACTTATGCTTCATGCTCAGAGTGGGGGTCGCTAGGTCACAGGCATGTTAGTACACAACTCTCGATTGTGGAAGGAGAAACATATATCTCACTAATGTATATACACAAATCGCACCCATGGAGGATAACACCTAGATTTCACAAATTAGCATACATCACTCGCGCTACAAGTTCAGGGCAGAAGATGTGTAGGTGCCCAAACCTTTCTTTTTAAATCTTTGTAATTAATTTAATTTTTTTTTATTTGAAGATTGTTCATTCAATCAAGAATCCACAGTGAGATTTTGGATTTTTTTCAGGAAAAAAATAACCTCTTACATTTCCCCTTGAAAAGTGGTAGCTTAGCATTTTCTGGATATTTCAAAAAGCTCGGGGGGATCAAAGAACTTAGTAGAAAGAAACGATCCAGTCAAGTTTCTCAATTAATTTGTAGCCTCCTCCTCATCAAATTGCAGTTTTATACATAAAAATAATCAAAACTCTGCCCTTATGACTTATTGATGGTTATAGAAAAGGAAAAAACTATAGGGAATTGTTCCCTGTATGGTACAACAGGCGGCCTGCTTATAGAGGTATCACCTGTATCCATTTCAATCAGTGAAAAGAAAACCTCAAATTAACTCCTTATGTAACTAATTAAGCAATTTGTAAATGTGAACAGGACATCATCCATTATACTAATTTGACATTGCAACTGTATTATATTAAAATCCATGGCGAACACCTCATGAAGAGGTAGGGACCGACTGAAGCTTATCACTGTAGTTGATATATGCTATTGTGATCAGCACAAGGCCTACCTCTCAACCTTAAATTCCATTTATATTTATTCTCACTAGGCTGGATCTAACCCTGACCATACCCATCCCCAAAAGAAAAAAATCCTAAGACGACCCGGGGCCTCCTAAGTTAAAAGTCAACATGCACACTTCACTACAGGCAAGGCGATATTATATTCAAGTCGGATAATTTCTGAAAAGAACAATACCTAACACTGTAAGCATATAAAGGATTTAAAATAAGCCTTTGATTCGTTTTTGTGTAAAACATCAATCGATGTAAATAAAAGCAACTTGCACTAGCACATGGATAAATGTACATTTTAGTTATAAACTTATTACTTACCTATATTCACCCTAGACTCTAGGTATAACAAAAACTGTAGCTTAATAGGAATACATAGCTTCAACACATAAAAAAAAGCAAGTTGTTTGTCTGTTCTGCTGAATAAGAAATTCATTACATGAATTTACATACTAATCAACAAGCAAAAAGAAATTATAGGAAGCTTTCTTTGGTTTAATTATATCAAGAATAATTTTCCTTGAAACAGTATAATTATTAAATTAAAAGAAAAAAAGTGTTGTTTTTTTTGTAATTTTTCTTAAATTTTTCAAGGTGGAAAAAATAAAATACATAATTATAACCATTAAAACTTACTAGCTAAGCTAGAAACCTTTTCGAGCCCAGAGGGACTGGACTAATTCCCAGACCCTTTGTGTAAATAGGTTTAAGACAAAATAAAATCTATGTACCATGGAAAAGACTGGCAAAGACACAAGAGAGACAACAGGAAGCTTTTTTTAAGTGTACTGTGCAGGATGTAATACTACCTTTCAAAATGTTTCTTCAAATTTGAAGGCCCTGTCATCCTGTCATTTTAATATAGCACAAGGTCATATGTAACATTAGTTAACAAGTATGAAACAATAGTGGAGTACTGTGTACCAGCAAATGAATGTACTGGTATGTACTACAAATGTGCATAAAGAATATTTTCGTTTTCATAAGAAAAGTATATTTCTTATTTAAACTATCAGAATGAAAGAATAATGAAATATTTATGACAAATAAAATGAAAAAATCATTATGTCTTCAAACAAGTAACCTCAACTGTAACCCTCACTAAATCTACAGCATGTCGATTTGTTTTTTTATTTTATAATTGTCACAGACTGGTTACAGTTACAAAATTATTATTTATTAGATTGTTACGAAATATTAGACACGATAAGGAGTTGAACCGTATACTCTCACAGATGGAAAAATACGCATTGAAAAAAAAAAAAAAACCTCTTATACCTGAAACAAATGGCTTTATGTTAGAAGGTCATTGTTCATATTCATAAAAAAAATTAGGATTTTGATTGGTTTCATGCCTTAGAGATACAATACATCATTTCACAAAGAAAGGGAACACTTTAACCAACAACCAACCAATTCATTCAGGGTAAAAACTCCATCTAATTCTGCAATTTCATGAAAGAATGGAAGAACTATTGGGTTGACAAGAAAGTGATTTCGTGAGAAAGAGGCTGAGGCTCACAAAGAGTTATGTGAAGTTTAATTGTGTTTATTGTTTTTTGTTGCGTTGACAGAACGCACGTGTCAGGATGGGTTTAAAAAATTTTGTTCTGAAGATTTTTCACTGAAAGATGACTCAATGGTCGACCTTCTGAAGTTGATGATGACCAAATGAAAGCCATAATTGAATTGAATCGTCATAAACTGTGCGAGAGATTGGAAAACAGTTAAATGTATCACACGCAACAATTGTAAATCATATGAGACATCTCGGACTTGTTAAGAAGCTCAATATTTGGGTTCCACCACAACAATACGAGGCCTCACACATCTTTAGCAGCATGTACAAAACTATTGGAGCTTGGTTGGGAAGTGATATCGCATCCCCCATACAGCCCCGATCTTGCACCATCTGATCATCATTTACTTCGAAGTTTACAAAACTTCTTAAATGGTAAACATTTCAGTAATAACGATGACCTCAAATCGCTATCGAATGGTTGAGTGATTTTCTGCTGATAAGGATTACAAGATCTATGAGTGTGGGATCATGAAGGTACCAGAAAGATGGCAAAAGGTCATCAAACAGAATGGAAGATATTTGACTGATTAAAGTTAATTTTTTGTATAGAAAAAATTGAGTTTTATTTCACACTGAAAAACCAATATTACTTTCTTGCCAACCTCAATAGTACCATTTTAACATGAAATTGTGTTGGTGGCTATAAAAACAAGTGGTCCCTAAGACACTCATGAGTACTAAAAGATACTAGGTTACTAGAATACTAGATACTATGAACAAAAGAAAACAATATCGATTCTTGTTATCTCAAGATTTCCCAATTTATTTAAGTTGCTCAATCCAAAGGATTTGTTGTAGAATCCACAACTTCATCAAGAGTCTTAATAACAAATTTTAACTCAATTTGTTCAGTTCAAAATCAAAGCTGAAAAAAATTGATGATGTGGAAATGTTTTATACCCGACAAACAAACCATTTTTAAAAGAGCTTACTCAGTGGCTTACTATTAACGGCAAGAAGACGAGTAAAAGCCTTCAAAATTTGATACTACATAAATTTAATTCAACATTTACTAATACAGTTTTATTTAACATTACTTAATACCTCTTTCATTAAATGTTGTTTTTAGTTATAACTTATTTACTTATAACTTGTTTTTAGTGATTGCATAGTTATTTAAAAATAAACGAGTAAGTTATGGGTTAGGAAGTTTTTTTTTATTAAATTGTTCCCAGGTACTGCTTATTTGATACAAGAAGTCCAAAAGGAAAGATTTGCCAAAAAATTGCAGGTCCAATACTTTTCATTAAAACCCAATTAGATAAGTTCAAAGTAATAATCTTAATTGATACAATTCCATGAGGTCTACCGATAAATTTAAATATATTGACCCCCAAATTTTTTTTTTAATATTCCTAAAATTGATATGACGAATTGGACTTATGGTCTTCTTAAATGAAGCCATTCAAATATTAGAGTATATTTTTAATTATGGTGAATTATGAAAATAACTCTTTAGTTAGTTTAAAATAAACAAAAAAACACTACAAATTATCTTAGACTGACTGCATACTGGTGTTGATAATCTATAGTTGGTAAATTTTGGGTCTAATAATAAAGGTACCTAAAAAACAAAATAATATATACTGAAAAACAGTAACAGCTGAATGTAACATTAATCTGTTAGGCTCTGAGGATTAAATTCCCTTTTACTTGTTAGGACCTCAAATAGTTATTATTAACATGGATTGTTAACTGATAATTAATAATATAACAAATATAATAATAATATAACTAACAGCAGGAAGTGTGGGTAATTGGAACAGTTGCGAGGAAGGCTGGGAATGCAGTTGTTTGTAGTTACTGGAGGGAGCAGTTGTTTAGAGACTGAAGGAGAGGGAGTTGTTGAGAGAGGCTATAAAGGAGAGGTTGCCTGTTTTGGAGTTGTTATAAGAAGAGAGGTGTCGTTGATGTTCCAGTTTGCAGATGGTCAAACATATTTGATGTGAGGGCCCTTACACGTTGTCTAACCTCGTATTTCTTCGTATTACCTCATAGCAGCGCATGCCATCATAGAATCTCGTATCATGTCCAGAGTCTACAGGAGAACATTGGGCAACATTGTATTTAGAGCATCAGGATCGTAAAACTCAATAATTGGATTAAGCAAGGCAAGCATTCAACGAAAAATTTGTAAACAATTCAAAAACTGTATGATTAATTTTTATTTCTTACATGTAAATTTTTGGTTGTAAAGGAACCTTTTGAGGTTTAATAAATTTTTAAGTTTAATTTACTTTTTTTTTGTTAAGGCCATAAATAATATTGCAATATGTAAAATCAAAAGATCAAACTAACGTTGGTTAGGTCTTAACAACAAACACAATTATAAATGTTACATTTTAAAGTCAACTTATGTTTGGTTAAAGTATTTAGATTTCAATTTAGTATAATAAGTAGAGAGATATTTCAATTTATTAATGAATATGGCATTTTAGAATTAAATTTAACCATAACCAAAAGTTGGTTTTAAAATAATGATAAAAACAAACACTATTAAGGGCTATAGTATTGTTGTTTGTTGATGGTAATAACAAACTACTTTATTGCTTACTGTTTCAATTGGTTAAGAGCTAATTTGGTTCGGTGGTATTAGAGGTAGTTTCACTCAGAGATGAACATCTGAAGGAAGTAGGAAAAATATACCAAACTAGCACAGGGGGCAGAGAGTAAGAAATGGGAAGGAAAGAAAAAGTGGTTGGTTTGGTAAATGGTTTAATCAGAGGATAATTAGAAGGCAAAAGTAAATTATGATGAGAATAATATTCTTCTATATTCTATTAATTAATAGTTTATTGCAACAATTCCGACTGACTGATATTAGTCCTTTTAATCATAAAAACACCTAACTTTTTATACCTCTTGAAATTTGAATCTTCTTCCAAGCCCCGCTATGCAACATAAACTCTATCTAATACTGTTTTGACAGAACGTTTTGACTTAACATCCCTAGTCCACGTCACAAATACATTCAACTCCATTCACATCAATATCCAACACTCTCAATATTTAAATCTAGACTATTCCGTTAGTTTTTCTCTTTTTAATAATGATATCATAGTATCTTCATTTTAACCTTTATTTGTTACCTATCCGATCATATTTTTCATTAGTCTCTTCTTTTATAAAAGATATACTTTTCATTCCATATTCTGAGGTTAAGTATACTGTTCACTTAAAAAACATATTATAACATTTTATTTGAAAATTTGCAATTTTTATCATTTTTTTTTTCTAAGAGGACTATGTCCCAGAGAAAAGGTATTTTCTCATTAATTCACTTCATTTCATAAGATATGTTTTTTCTCCTGATTAACTTTAGGATTTGAACCAATAACTTCCATTATAATTACTCTGTTATATATACAACAAAAACATAAAACTGGGTAAAATTCTGTTTGGTTAGAGAAATTCTGACTAAATAAATTGTACCTACGTTTTACTAATAGTCTGAAACAGCATCAATCCTTCTTGTGTCACTCCCGCTTTAACTGCAGCAAGTAGACATTTCTTCTGCTCAATATTTTCTCGTACCCTAGCATTTATCTATAATAACAATAACAACAGTAACAATAATTATAGTAAAATAGTTGAACTAAGGACCATTGGTCTTATTATTTTTGTTAATAATTCCAATTTTACTTAATAAATTGTAGTTTAAAATCAGCAAAATAGATTTTAAATTTTATAAACATCTCTATAACTGACAATTGCCATTTAAAAAAAAAATTGCACAAACTAAAACTAATGAAATTGGCTCGAATGTCAATAAATTTGAGATTTCATTGCTAATCCCTCAAGTTTAACTTCCTTGAATATCTGTGAAATCATTTTTGCATCACCATGTATAATGTCTCGTCAATCACGGAAAAAAAATCAGAACCTTACATCTTAAATAGATTCTGAGAAAAAATCTTTATAAATAGAAAGAGGCTAACTAGTTAGTAAATGACATTTTTAATCCATAATTTTTTTTCCACAGAATCCTATTATATCTTAACCAAAACGTACCGAGTCGCTGTGTATATCATAAAAGTTTCAGTTTGGATCATTTATATTGTTACTATCGTAGAACACAAAAAAACAGGCGACCAAAAGACAGGAATGTGGAAAAAAAAATCATTCTGTGCATGCCTGAAAATAAAGCCTTTCCTATTGGCTAATATATGTCTAATAATGGAAGCAAAAACATGACAAACCATTAAAGTGAATAAAACAAACATATTTACAATTTCACTATGTCAGATACAGAAGAATATAGGTAAGGTATAACAAAGAGAATGGGGGACAAGATAGTATTATATCAAATTTTAAGGTATTACCTTAATTCTTCCCCCATCAAGGCTCGTTAGCCAAAACAGGTTGTGCTGGAACTCCCATACAATTCTCATTTGCAAGATGAACATGAGGTCTATGGAAGCTCTCAACAATCTGTCCTCCAGTTCAGTATATTTCTTACTGCACTCGAGCCATTCCTATTTTCCCGACTGTTGAGATGTCTTCTGCTCCCCTAGATATGATAAAACGAACTGGCCCTTATCTTTCATTTGTGGACAAAGAGGAGAAACGCCTTGTAATTGTCCTCGCCAAACAACAGAGGCAGGACAGATTCTAAAATTTTCCAGAGCCCTGTTTTATGCATGAATTAGGCTCTTTCCTGTTCCAGGGAAGAACATGTGAGCATAGGTTCCACAATGAGGACAGTACGGCCAATTTGATCTTTTGAACTTGTGCAGTTTTCCATGGAATTACCCATAGTCTGTCAGCACCTTTGTACTACAGCAGGGAGATTTTCATGTAGCTCTCAGTCCATCGTTCAGAAAAAGGTCCTACCCTTTAGTGGCAAAGTCCACCACCAAGAGTTCTATTTCTCCTCGATCCATGTGGAAATGTGGGGCTTCCACTTCTGGAGGTCCTCCCTGATGGTACCTGGGAGGGGGGGGGGGCGATAGTTCATCTACTTCTCGTTGTCTAACTTTCCCTAGGGGATATTCTCTCATCAAGACTAGGGCTATCCATGTGCACTTTTTCCAACTGTCTTGCATAACTATTATTGACCATACCTCAGAAGCATACCACATGATTCCAAGGATTTTGATAACAAAAACTATGGAAGTGAAATGTGATATATTGTAATTGAATAAAAACTATAAAGGCTTATTTGAGATATGCACGTGATGTTATTGATAACATGTAAATTTTCATAATAAAGCATTGAAGAATGTTGAAAATCCTTAATAACATTTAACTATAGAGCGTAAATACCTTGGATCACCCATAACTAAGCCTGGGAAAGTAGAATCCAATATTTTAAAAAGGATTCAAAAAGCAAATGAAGTCACCTAAAAATTATGCAAGGTGGTGATCAAGAAAACATTTGGAACAACTTAACTTTAAATATTGTCTTACCTTCTGGTTTACTATTATAATGAGCGGAGCGGAGAGAGAGAACTTGATCCAGCAAAGACCATGGACTGGCCAAGAAGACACCCTCGGATTTCATACTTTCAATTAGAACAAAAAGATATCAGACTCTTACAGTTATGAAGTGACAGGCACCAGGATCAGATAATACTGAGGGAGACATACCCTTCACGCAGAGACGCCCAAAGCTTTAGTTAGGTGTATATATTCTTCAACTGTGGTGGATGGATTTTGTTTAGAGGTGTAAAACCAAGTGGTCATCAGCAGTTAAGTGAGTCATTGAATAATATATAATTCAAGTGTGGTGATTCTACCACATTGATAAGTGTTAACAAATGCAACCTCTCCTTCATATTTATTGAACCAAGGAATAATTAATTCTACTTTTTTGGAGAAAAAAGTTGTTAAAGTGTTAATGAAATTATATGTTTACGATCCCTATTTGATTCCGAGACTTACAATAAGTAACTTAATATCCAATCAATGCTAAAAAAGTATTAATAAGCCCTTTAAAATATTAAATGATCATCACTTAAATAATAACATGTATCAAACAGCTTTTTTAAAAAAATTTAAGGTACCAGTGATTTAAAAAGTTGGAAGCCCAGGAAGCAGAAATATTTAATTAACTCTTTTCAGTTCTTGGGAAGGTTTTATTTCAGCCCTTAATAGTCGAGGCATTATATTAGCCAACCCCAATATTAAAGGAAATTGTTCTGGCTGCTACAGTTTTAAGGAGACAATGCCCGCTTTGCCACTAAGTGATTGATAGATAACAATGAAGGATCCTCATATCAATGTAATAAGACATTAACTACCACAGCCATGCAGAAATGCTTATCAACATAATCTTCTCTCTATGTTGGTTTGCTGGTGTAGGACAACTCAAATATAGGACCTTGAATACAGAGTAAGACCTATACCACAGAAGTGGACCGATTAATTATTAAGACAAGTTTTTATTAATTTCCTGTTTCTAGAAAGTATTAGTCCCACATTGGCCAAAAATTAACAACATATTTTCTAAAAAAAAAACAATCTGAATATTTTTTTAATGTAGTTAAATAGAGTAAGTAAACTATTTAATAAAAAGCAAATTTAAAAAAAAGCACCCTAAAGAATTGGATACAAAAGAGAGTTCGGCCAACATAATTAAAAAATAACAGGCTGAAATTAACATGATGTTTGTGTTCTGATAGCCTTGCACACTATGAGACTAAAATCCTTGGTATATATTTTTAGGTGATATCACATTTACAACATAACAATTAATAATAACATCCTTACATAATAAAATTACTGCTACTTAATAGCCCTACTCTCATGCAGACACATTTACTGATCAAGTAAATAATGGATCATACAAAATAAAACTCAAGTTAACTAATTATTTAGTCATTTAGCCAACTAACATATACTATAATTGACTCCCTTATAACAATTATTTCAGAACAGTTCGGTATCATAAGAGTTATTCTCTTTACATTATGCATTAAGTAACCATAATTGAGGAAGTGGGCAAGGGACTATCTTCTTCTTTGCAATACATACTTTTCAAATAGTAACATGTGACATAAATCATTGACATATATCGATACTTACAGGATTATTATTTGTATATTCAGGTTGGGTCTACAATAAACATGATTTATCTTGACACTGTTTAACAATTTTATGAAATATAAGGAACAGAAGACAACATACCCTTTGAAGATTTAAGGCCTTCATAGGTTCCTGAGGGGCAGTGACTTCTTTTTTAACCTGGACATCACTAACCAGAGATAAATTTACGATGTATACATTACAGTAACTCTGCCTGTTGTTTGTAGCGGGACATTCTGAGCACTCATTAAGGTATAATATATAATTGCATAATCATTACAATATTTTAACACTATAATGCTGACTATTTCATTTCATTTGTTATATTTAAGATACAATTTAAACCCAGCTCGGGATCAAATGCAGAAAAATAAAATATTTAAGTTTCATAAATTTTACTTACAAGTGAGATGTGATTGGACATTAAAACTATAAGTCTAGAGCCATTAAAAAAAAAACAAAAAAAAAAAACTGAAAGGTACCAAGGGCGTAATTATTCAGTGACATACTTAGAAATGAAAATCAACGAATACGAAACAATTTTATTTAATTAGCAGACCGAGCGAAATAGAAAAATAACAGGTTATAAAGATAAGACAGTTAAGTTAAGGATACTTAAGACGAGCATTTTTGTTTGAGGATCAAATGCTTGAACCTCCCCTTCTATGACTTTGTTGTAACATGTTTTACAGGCTACAGTACTTCCTATTGCAAAACAATCACTAACGCCAGCCATCTTCTACATTACAACTGGTAGCACCCACAGAACGGCCATGTCTCTCTCCTCTGATAGTAGCACGCATGATTACCAGCACATAAAACAATATTTTTTTCTTTTGAAAAACATTTAAAGGTTATTAAAATCACGCCCAGACAAGTGCATTATCATCTTTAAAAAACAATCGAAGTACGAAAAACAATTCATGAGAAGAGAAACTTAATTTTTAATCTTTAAAAAAATGTTAATCCATTTAATCTAACTATGTTACGTGACGAAACAAAATGAAATATCGGCTAAGTTTTTTGTTTCTATATTTAAGTATCTACATTAAAACGATATTATTTTCCTAAAACTTAAATATTTGAAAGCTAGTCATTGAAGGCAGTGCTTACTGTAGTGAGGGGTATTTCTGTTACTTTTACAAAAAAAATTAAGGAATGAATGCTCAAATAATAATAAATAAATAAATAATAACTATCTTAAAAACAATACTGATTGATCCAAGAATCATAATGTTCACCATGTTTAGAGTTCAGTAGTTTTTCATTACAACACAACTAAAATTAGTCAACATCAATTACAGCTAAATATTAGCTATATTATATGGTCGGTGCCGGTTGTGTAAGGATGTATGTAATTAAAGAACAATTCCTCTGTCAAAGGTACAACCTTATTATTAGTTTTTTTAAAAACATATAAATAAAGGAATAATATTTAAAAATGGTACTGGATGGAGACTCCCCGTCACTTCCATAACTAATGCCAGGTTCCCAAGAGGTGTGAATCACGAAAGTGAGTGTTATTGACACACTTAATACGGATTAAGGAAATTAATTACATTAAAATTGAACTGTTCACACGATTGGGCACTTGAAACGAATTGTAAAGACAAAATTAGTTTTACTGTAATTAATTTCCTTAATCCGGATATTAAGTGTACCAATAATAGGTACTCACTTTCGTAATTCACACCCGTGGGAACCCGGAATAATGGGGGTAACTACTATGATTTTTTATGTAAAATACTTCATTTTATTTATTAAAACAAATCGATCAATGAAAATTTATTTAAAAAAAATTGTGATTGGCTAAAATATTGACAACTCAAGTAAGGCCATTTTAAAAACGCATATTGTTCTTGTTCTTTAGAGTATCACTGAACCTCCTTTCGCATTCCTGCGTGAGAGGCCCCCACACCCCTTCCAGCTGAACCCTCCATGGCTCTACTGATTTCATCAACACCTAGTCAATAGACCACCAGCTCTTCTTCTAAAGACTAAAATGAAAAAGGGGAACTGCAACTTGAGGAATATAAACCAGAGGGAGACTTCCCAACAAGAGAAGGTTTTGGAGCCAAGAGCAGTCATCGAAACCACAGTCGTATGTAGCTTTGTCCCTGACGGAGTTGCCTAAGTGAACCCGAAGTGAATGACACAGTAAAATGGGGTGGGAGGCTACCTTTACAGTCAGTCAACTACTACTGACAGTGGAGATCACAGTTTTTCACCCAGAAAAACCAACGAGGAAGTCTATATGACTAAAGCAGATCGTAAGGATTATCACCATACTTCGCGCTCTCAAAGCGTCCTTAGCCCCTGGGTGGTAGAAAAAAGATCAAGAAGTCACTACTCACGAGGCTAGATGATCAAAATTAATTTCAAGGGCTTTTAGAAAATTCTGGACAACAAATGAGGAAGGTTGACACAGTCGGCCTGAATACAAAGCTCTCCACTATCATCATCGTTGGATTAGAAGTAACTGTGAACGGAAGTCACTTTTTGTTGGCTGAAGCTTTTTGTGAGCTATCAAGCAGAGTTTACAACTGGTATCGCTGCGAGACTGTCCGTTTTTTCTGAAGCTCCTTTCGCAGAAGGCCAAAAAATCCAAAAATGTTGATTAACGACAGGATTTATTATAAATTTATTTATTGGAATATGTGCAATACAAATAGTATTATAAGCAGTGATTAGCTAATTAGATTCCTATAGCCTTGTTAGTTTTGAGGGAGAAAGTAATGGGAGAACAGAGCATTAGCATAATAATCGGGATGATCAGGGAGGTGGGAATAAAAATTTTGGTGTCAGTTGGCCAGATCTTGGCTGAAAGGGGCGTTGAGGGGCCCCTAGTGATAATATAATTATATGCGTGGGGATGAAATGGAGTGGACTGAAAATGAATAGTAATTTTCAAAATTGCTTCCGATTGCCTACAGAATGGAACGAAAGCCTACTGCCTTGACAGAATGGAGGGTGAAAAATATTATTATTTACGAAGTGGAGGTTTAAATTATTTTGGACACTTTTTTTCAACATTTGTGTTCAAACTTGTTCAAGAAACTGCTCCACAATGTTTTAATTAAAATAAAAATCATAAGGGATTTAAAAATTGATGATTTGCATTTTTTTAACAGTTGACCGTTTTTTCCCATCGCTACTTTGTGGTATTCTATTACCCACTCAAATAATTTTAGGTCGAACGTATTATCTTGTTAAAATATTTAAAATGTGAAGGTTTGGCAACATTTATATTTATGATGTGAGCGAAGTACTTATAGTGCATAATTACGTGTTTTTAGATAAGTAGCCTAATTTGATTTAATGTAAAGCTTAAAATGGCAACTGTCAATATCCAGTTATCTCAGTTTAGTGATTTATGCAGACTGTGTGGTTCCAAAACATCGGTACTAGTTGGTCTACATATTTTCGAAAGAGAAGGAGACTTAAGACAAATTTACAAAAAAATTAAAACATGTCTTCCTATTGAAGTAAGATTAATAACTATTCCTAGCAACTACATCTAAGTTAGTACTGTTAGTAATCTGTTGCTTTTACAGGTAAACAGCATAGATAAACTGCCCAAAATGGTTTGTGAAGAATGTGTTTATAAGTTAGATGAATTCTTTGAGTTTCGAGAAAGAAGCATGAAAACTGAATATGAACTTAATTGTTTGTTGAAAAATATTTTTACCCCAGTGAGTAGTGAGTCCATCGGTATTGCTATTGATACATTTTGTGCTGCCAGTACAACTGAACATGAAGCAACTAACCTACATGTCCAGTCTCCTGAGGTAAACTTTGTAATTAATAGATGTTTTCATGTAAATAAATATAATTTCTATGATAACTCAGAAATTTATGATTAAATCAAGTCTTATTCATCAGTTATGCATATATATTCTTCTAAACCGCCATAACTAGAAGCATTCTAAAGTGACTCGTGAACTATTGCTTCTTCTCGACTCTGAGGTGCTTTTGGGTCTCCCATTTCTCTATTGAGTTAGGGTGGCTGTTCTGTACATAATATCCTTGGGTCATACTTTTCCTTCTGCATCATGCTCCCTTTTTTACAATTTCTTGTTAAAATTCCTTATCAACTCCCGGAACACAAGATATTGTCTTTAAGAAGGAATTTACACTGTATCACTTTTGGTGTACATTTAAAATGAATCAATTTTGTTTACTTTTTGTTATCCAGTTCTGTAGTTTCGTTCCTCATTTATGTACTATTTCTCATTTCGTGTCTGTTTGAAATGTAATGTGACGTTATGTCTTGTTTGAGATTGAATGTAAGACTTTTACATGCCGGTATTGCTGTTATTTGTAGTGGACTGATTCATTAAGTGAACGCCAGTATATTGACAAATGCTTGTCTTTAATGACATTGGTGGGTTATTACAAGTTGACAGCGATTGTTGATAGTACATGATAGTGTCAACATTGATGGGTCTGAGTGTGTTAGTTGGAAGAGATGTTATTGTATCATTACACTGTATCAAAAACACTGACTATTTTCTTGACTAATAACACCCCTATGCAAAGGTATTTTTTTTTTCAATTGTACGGTAGGAATCTCTCACAGAAGACATCTAATTTGTTTAGACCCCGCTTATTATCATCCGCTTCAATTTTTTATTGTGTCATGCATTGCCGGAACTGATTGCGAAGTGTTGAGAGAATATTTCTGGACCTTTTTTGCAAGTTTATAAGCACTATTTTTCGTATTAGGTGCTGCAAAAAATTTTTTAATATTTTTATAGATGTCCTCAATCTCTGCAGTTTTTGATCTATTTGGCGTTTTGCCAGAAGAAACCTATTTTCCTGTTGAGTCTAAATCTTGAATCAGATTGAGGCAAGTTCAGATCTAATTGAAAAAAAAATCAAGTAGTATTCCCCCGAAAAGTGTTAACCTGTGTGTAAATTGTATAAAATCACTGGTTCTCACCCCGCAACTTTTTTAACCATTATGTTTTTACAGCTGCTTATCCTTTTGATAATAGAAGTTAGTTATCAATGTCAGTTAATTATCTGTAGTCTCTGAAATCATGAACATTTAGACACAACAGTTTTGGAGAGTTGAAATTGTGATTAGTGACCAGTAACTTAAGAAGAATATTGTCTAGTAGAGTTGAGTATCAAGAAAATTGTCTGTCACTTATTTGCAAGGATTGATTGAAAATTTGGTTAAATACTTACTTGCAAATCTGTCTGATACAGATGCACGAGGGTGAAGTTTATCTTGTTTTTTTTTATTCAGCAACTCACAGTCTTATCATTAAATTCATCTTGATTTTTTTTTTTTATAGCTTCACTTTTCTCATCGATGCCTTCATCCTTTTCCCCTGTTTTCATTGCCGCTTTCTTTATTCTGGCATATTTGGATTGCTGATAAAGATAGGTGAGGTTTAAAGATTAACCACTATTGAGAGAGAAATCTAGATTATAAAAGGAATCTGGATACTGTAGAGCCTGCTTGTTACAGTTAATGCTCTGTATGGGGGGGGGGGGCTTAAGGAATTTTGATTTTACAAAATAAACCAAAATACCTAATCGAGAGCTACTTCAACTTTGTTGCTTTTCTCAAGGCTGATGGTGATATTATTTTTTTTAATCTTAGTATGATCATTTAAGATATTTGTTAATAAAAAAATGTATGTATTCAATTAAGTGACATAAAAGTATGAACTTTTTAGGTTGATGTTAGCTTAGAAAACAATACAGAACAACTAGAAGCAATAATGGCTCTGCCATTGAATCATCCTAATATAATCAAATGTGAACCTTTGTATGATATAAAGCATGACAGTATCCAATGCGCTAACAGTAACTTGCAACAAGCTTCAGATCCGGATTCTGATGGAGAGTCTATTGGTGCTGGAACAGAGCCAAGTGAATCCTGTGATGTTGGTGAAGACATACACAGTAATCTGCAAATACACGAGATAAGGTCAGTAATTCTTATTGAACTGCCTGCAGAGTTAGAATTATCAGTATTGAAATGAAATAAGATAAAGAAGATAGTATTAATCTTTCCTTATAAAAGGACTTTCATTAATAAACTGCAGTAATAATCTAAAACTTACTAGATTCTATTAGTCGCAAGGAATACTATTAATAGGAATTTCTGTGCAGTAGCCTAATATAACTACCTCTCTTATTGTACTTTTATTTACTATTCACTTAGTTGTGGCCAATTTGGAGAGGTGGTTTGACTAGTACCGATTTCTGCTAATGTTTCTTTTTGATCAATTTAAAATTTTATAATATTAGAATGTTTAGTTTATTTTACAAATTATTGATGTCATTTTAATTTAAACACCCTATTTATATTCTTTTTTAGATCTCTACAAAGCATAACTGAAAACCCTGTAAAACCCGAAGAGGTTCAAAATACTAGAACAACATACATTGTTCCTAGTCCTACTGAGCAACCAGCCCACCCACCACATCAACCTACCCAATGGTATTTCTGTAATATTTGTGGCAAAGCATTTGAAAATAGTGATGTCTTTCAAGCTCATTGTCAGGTTCATTGGAAGAAGTGTGCAGAGTGTGGTATATCTTGTGCAAGCGATGACGTTCTTGTAGCACATATGCGTGAAGCTCACCAGTATGTTGATAGAGACCAAATAGTTTCTGAAAATCCTGTTGCAAAGAAAAAACCTGAAGGAAAAAAGGAATCAAAAGGTGATATGAAGGCATGCACTGAATGCGGGAAAGAATATAAAACTAATTACAAATTAGCTGAGCACATGCGAAAACACACTGGTGAAAAGCCCTACAAATGTTCTATGTGTGATAAAGCCTTTAGATCCAAAATTGGACTTGCTCAACATGAAGCAAAACATACTGGTCATTTTGATTTCAATTGTGGCACCTGTGGGAAAGGATTTCAGTGTAAATCTTACCTCATAGTCCATCAAAGAGTTCACAGTGATTTAAAACCATATCCATGTGAAACGTGTGGCCGTAATTTTAAAACCAAGCAGAGCCTCCTTGATCACCAAAATCGGCACCTAGGTGTAAAGCCATATATATGTGATACTTGTGGCCGTGGCTTTATTACTAAAGGCCTTTGCAAGTCTCATCAAAAAGTACACTCTGGGCTTGACAATCGGCAGTATCCTTGCTCGGTGTGTAACAAACTTTTTGTCAGTAAGTCCTATTTAGCAACTCATATGAGAATTCATACTGGTGAAAAGCCTTTTATGTGTGAAGTTTGTGGAAAAGGCTTCTTAACTCGAGTTGATCTTCGCATACACTCAACAATGCACACAGGAGAGAAAAGTTTTGTCTGCGAGATGTGCGGAAAAGCTTTTGCTAGGCGAGATGCACTTAGATGTCATAAACGAAGTCATACAGGTAACATCAGTTTTGGAATAGTTTTCAATTACTTGTAAAATTTCTGCTAAGAATGTCCTACCAAAACAAACTCTAAAATTATATTTGATTAATGGAAACTTGCAAAATTACAATCAATGGGTTAATTAACTTTTCCTCCCTCTCAAAAAAAATTTTTTTCACATTTATTCAATGAATCTGGTTAACATCTACGAATTAAATATTTCACATAAAATTCTGCCAGTAAAATATGACAGTACTTCTTTTTTTTGTAACTAGCTTAACTATTTAACTTTCTAGAGGCTGGAAGATTTAATATTAGAAAGGATCAGTTTAATAAATCCCTTTTACAGCATTGATATGCTCAGAAAGGCCAGGTTATCATTTTATGAAAATAGGGCTTAGTAATATCCCTCAGAGTTGGCAAATCACTAGATATCGAGTAAATAAAATATCTTCCTTATGTAGCTCCATTCGGCAACCAAGTTTTAGAATGTCCACACCATTCATTATAAAGCATCATCATTAGTGAAAAAAATAATTAGCCCGGAGGTGCAGGAGCTTTCTGAAGTTTCCATTCACATATAGTCATATTGTCATTTTCTTAAGCAGTATTTGTGCCAAATTTAGTGTAAATTTGATAATTGAAAGACAGAAGTAAAGTGGTCATGATCCTCCCCCTCCCACATTTTGTCCAAAGTTCATTCATGTGTAAACATAATATTGATTGAAACATATGTTTTGGCCTTTATGAAAGCTAGATGGAAAATGTTTCAAAGTTATAGTTGCTGAGTTTGTCACCCATTTCAAATGAAAATACAAATAAATGATCAAATATTAAAAAGAAAATGTCTTATTTTTTTCACATTATTAAAGCAACTATTAGCAGCCTTTAGATCCTTTCTTTTTTTTTAAAGTATACTTTCCTGTCCTATTTACTTTGTATCCAATTAGATGAACTCATCTGTCATAAATTTGTTTCAATTGTTTTCAAAGGTGTTCAACCAACTTTAATGTGTTCATTCACCTTTCCTTGCTTACCGTCTATCCGAGTCATTCACAATTAGTCTTTCTTTTTTTCTGCTGCTTCAATGGCTGTAATGGTTTCACTCATTGCTCTATGGAATCCTCCCTTATAATCAATATTATCTGCAAATCTGAGGATTTGCACATTCTTATTTAATATAGTTCCAGATGTGTCATTGCCAGAGCTCATTAGGTCTTCTCTAGTTAAGAATGTCTAAGTCACGTTCAAACTCTTCTGACAGGTTGACTTCCCCCCTTATATTATATAATTATTATTAAAAAAATATTATTTTTTACATATATAATCATGTATTTAATGGACAGGCTTACCTTAGGGGTCATAAATTTAATACATACAATCAATAAAAATATAATAATCCTATTTTATGCTAGCATGTAACAAAAAAAAAATCATTTGTATTAAATTATACTAATAAATAAATTGTATTAAAAATGACAATACTTTTTTTAGGAGAACGTCCATACAAATGTGACATTTGTGGACAAGGTTTCACACAGTTTTCTCCCATGGCCATTCATAAAAGACTTCATACTGGAGAGCGCCCTTACACTTGTGACATTTGCTTTAAAGCCTTTGTATCACGTTCTACAATGATGGCTCATCGCAAAAAACATACCACTTGACATTCAGCTGACTCAGCTTCTCCAGCAGTAATTCCTGCTCCAAGTAGTAATGGTAGCTACAAAAATATGTACTTATGTAATACTTAATTTTTTTGTCATACTTCTTTTCTTGAGGACAAATTCATCATTTAAAGTACATTATAACAAAAAAAACCTGCCATATATTGACCAGGGTAGTGTTTGTGCAGATTTGTGTCCACAAAGACAGTGTGAGATTTGTGCAGATGTATCTCAGAATACAAGACCTGAGATTGGGGAGATCTCAAGTCTGGTCCCCGACTCTCTCATAATTTGTTTTCTTTGGCTAATGATTAAAATTAGTAGATCAATACCAAAAATATTAATCATAATACAAAAAAATGTATCAGTTTCAAGAAACTCGGGTTATGTTGCAGTCTATAATATTTCCCCTGATATTTTCAATGAAATATAATGGATAATGAATTGTACCTTTATTTTGAAGGTCACAAAATATGTTTATTTAGTGTATTAAATTTAGGTAGTTAGATGAATTTTGATTAGATAGAAATTTGTAAAAGTAGAATTGTGGCTTGCTGTGAAATTGGCCACATGCTAGAAAAAACCGTGATGTAGAGGTGATCGGCACCTAGGTAGTTACGCAAAGGTTACGCAGCGAGCAAAGAGGGGGAAACATTTTAAAAATGGAGAGGTCGGATATAATCACTTTCTATCTTTTACTGGATCCGAGTGAGGAAGGAAGAGCTCTGTCTTCTCGATGCAAACGAGTTAGGAAGATGACTTACGTGTTGAGTTTGATGTAGATGTGCACATTCAGGGCAGACTTTGAAGAGTTCTGTATTGGGAGCCTGAGATATGAGAGCACACCGAGGCGCGGAGAACATCGAAACGCTTGAAACATTTGTATCTCGTCCATCCAGGGACATTTTATTATTCAAATGAAGTATGTGAGTACTAAAAAATAGTTGCATTTCCTGAGGATACAAAAAAAAGTGCCCACAACATATTTCTAGGGTAGTTTTAAATAATAAAGTTATTGTGTAAAGATAATAATAAGTAAAATTAGAGTTAATGTATCAGTGTTACCGAAACCCAACCTGAGATTTTTATAAGAATAAATAACTTAAAGTCAATTTATAAATCAAATTTAATTTCACAAGTTGTCTTATTGATAATTATAAAACCCAATATTAGTTATTGTATGTAACAAGGACATTACAAATGGTCCCCCATCTGGGGACACCATTTTAATTATATTAACTTTTCAACTGTGAAAAATATTAAAAATAACCAAAATCAATTAAATAAAAATTGTTTGGTTCCATATCAGCTTAGCAGTTTTTATTTTCAATTTTTTCTTATTGTCATAGAATGAAATATGTTATTTCATAATATATCTTGTTGCAAAAATGTGATTCTTTCCATGTTTAAGGAAAGTAACATCCTTCAAATGGGACTCCCCATTTGTGAAAGGCACCCATCAATCCAAAATAATTTTCCACATCCTATTTTTATAAGTTTGAGAGCTATGCGGAAAAAAAAAAAAAAGTGTTGACAAATTGAAGTGAAATAACATCCAGCTGTTTTCAAGTGATATACCAATAATTGGTTTGAGATCAAAACAAAGTATTCAGTTAAAATTTTAAATATGTCAGCAATTGAATTGATAAGATTTTTGTAAAGTAAGATACTAATTAGTAATAAATACTCTATTTTTTTTAGGCCCTGAAGAAATTGGAGAAACATTTACTCAGGTATTTGTAGTGACTGAGGGTGAAAGCTACACATCTGTGTCTGTTATAGACTCAGAACACACTGCCTCGCAGTGAGAACAGAGGAGTTGAGTCTCTTGGAAACCTTTTTGAATCTCATTTTTAGATTAGTTTTTTTGTCTTTTGAGAACCACAGAAGTGATCAATATTCTTGATGTCTCGTCTCACACTTTAACAATAGTACTGCTGCTTCGGGCAGTCATTTCTCTTCTTGCCAATGTTTTTTTTTTATCTTTCTGATCTTTGATCTGATATTGAGTTTGCATTGCCATTGCCACTTCTTTGGATCCTTATACAAATCATTCAGGGAGGAGTTATGTCAGGTTCGACGATCAATTAGGAAAAAAAGCATTACATTAAGCAAAACAAAAAAATAAATTAAATCAAATGTGTCTTCCTTTTGAACTGATCCGTGACTAAACAAATGACATGTATTTTATCTGTTTTATGGAGTTGAGTCATACTCCTAGACTTCAAAAGTTGTAATTTATAGTTTTGGGAATCTCTAATAGAGACATAGTTCAATAGAGTTTCCTTCTATTTTATAAAACCAGATCACCAAGAAACAACATTCTTCCTTATTTTTATAATTTCATGTCTTGTTGTTGTTAAATTATTTTCACCCTTACGTACTACCAAACTTTGGCTAGCCTATCAGCTGGGAGCCAATTACTTTCTGTAGTGTGTATTTATAGAAGTGAAATAAATAGACTGTTCTACTAGGAATATGAACCCCAAATCTTCATATCATAATTTGGTTATGCTAGCGATTTAGTGGCCAGATGAATTTCATTGCTGTGATAACTGAACAAACCGTTACTTTCAATATTCAAAAGATGGAAATTGTCCACATCAAAAGTAGAAAAAAATAATCTGTTTTTTTTATGACCGGTTTCATCTCAGAAGCAGCAGCTAATTTTTTCTTACCCCCTGACAGGTAGTGGTAATGGGAAAATATTATTACCTTGAAAAGGATAATAAATTCATTGATGAAATCCAGTGTTACCTGTCCAATCATGGCATAAAAATTAGAGACAGCTAGAATATTTTTATTTCATCATCGTAAATACAAATGTATATTTGATTTATGCTGTGATTTAAAAGTGAATATATTAGATAAAATAATTTTTTTTAGCTTGTGTAAAATGAAACTTTAAGTTCTATTAAAGGTTTCAAAAAAAAATATTTTAAATTCAATTTGACATTTTATTAATTTTGATGAACAAATTGTTAAGTTGAGAATGATTAATGTATTAATTTCCAGTGTACTTATTTGAAGTACTTTTATTTTCTATCCATTGTGATTTAAAGAGATTATTTTAAAAATTAATAATTATATGTAATGTATTGATAAGTAAAGTTTGTGAGATAAAAAGAGAAAAAAAGTTTTTTACAACTGTTCTTTAGCTTAAATGTTATAAAGCTTCATGTATCATATTCCCTGCCATATATTCTGCTTAGCTTCACAATTGACTTCCCTTTTTGGCCAAATTATGTGTTTTTATTTTAGCCAATTATTCTTACAATCTCGGTCTGGTTAAAAGTGAGTCTGTCTACTTTCCATTGATTTCATGGCTGGATATCTATGAGAAAAATGGCAGTGTCCATAGGCTCATGAAGGAAATTTGGATTAAGTTGTAGCAAATCAGATCAAGAATCCTAAATGAAGATTGCCAGAATAATGCTGGCACTGCCTCTGCTAGGTGGCCCAGCCTATGCTATGGCAAGGAAACGAAGACTGTTAAGAAATCTTTTCCTTTTTTTATCAGACAGATTTTTCTTACTTAAAAATGACTGTAATTAAAAAAAAAAAAACAGGCAGGGAATGTGTTAGACCTTATGAGAATTTATTTTTTGTATATAAATATACTGTACTAAGTTATGGATGAGTCTTCTTCAGAAAATGAACAATCCTCAGAATATAAAATGTGTGGTTAACAATATAGTAATGTCGGTCAAATTCAGAAGAAGACTAATTTATACAAATTAAATGTATTTCTGTTTAGTGATAATGTGACACTAATGACAATGGCACGTCTCTATGCTTTAATTATAGTGATAAAATATACTTTTTATATTTTTTTATGTGTTTTTGATTCCCTAAAATATTTTATCTATAGATTTAAGATAGATTAAATCCTTTAAGATCATGTTCACAACTTTCTGTGTTTTAGATGTAGTGGCAATATTTTTGTTGTTAGTTCTGTTTGATACCCAATGAATAAAAGCAAAACTATGCGAAATTATAAGGGGTAATTTATTAATTACTTGGCAATTATAAAATTCATTTTCCTATCATATTAAGAAACATGTCAAATTAAAGAAATCAGTTTCTTGATTAATTCAATGTGTTGGTACTTCAGTGGACTATAAATAAAGAAATAACTCATTCAAATTGTTTTTTCAGCCCCTGTTTGACTGAAAAACATGAACTTTTAATCAAAGACTCATTGTATCAGCATATTTATGTAATCAAAAATATATATTTTTTTTTCGAATGTCGTGCAAGTAGTTTCTGCTTCTTTAAATTTTTTCTTCCTGTCTTAAGTATACAAAGCATTAACTTTCTGTTGGTTTGGTTCCTTCTACTGTGCAAAATTTGGTATAATTTATTTTATACAAAAAAGTTTTATGCTTAGAATTATATAAAATAAAAACAAATATTGTAATATTGAATCGTTCATTTTATATGAAAAGTTATTTTATATTATAATGTTTGTTATTTAAGCTGCAATCATTTGTGAGCTACTAAAATAAGGTTATATTTACAATTATACAACAAAGCTAGGATTTGGTCCTATTAGCATCAATGCTAATCTATAGTTTATTTAATTATAGTTATAATAACACAGTAGTGAAAAACAGTCTAGCGAGTTGTGCTTTGTTGATCTTACTATTGTAACTCACGAACATAATAAATAATACCAAAAAAAAATTTACCAAGTGTGTCCATATGAGATAATATACATTAATCTTAAAAAGTTACATTGAAAATAATGTTAAGTTACATATTAGTAATCGACGATGAGATCTTTTAATTTGTCACCCTACTCATGATATGAAAATAGTATTTTAATTACCAAGCAATTAATTAATTATTGCATTTTAATTCTCAAATAATCACATTTAATATGATGTATCATTTTCAATAACTGTAATATAAAAAGAAATTACTTTAATGTGCCCCATTTATTGATTTATACTAGCTAAATGTAACATGTGATTTAGTCTAATTTATTTATTGCTAATTAACAAGTTATTAAGTATTTAGTGACCCTTAATTATGTTTGATGGGGTAACTATTTATTTTGGGAATCACTGGAGTATTAAGTAAAATTATAATCATTTAAGGTAAGCTGTTGTAAGAAACAGTTGCTATCGCAGTTTTAATAATTTTTTGTAATAAAGCCCCTTCAAATATTACTGATCAGGATGATGAGATCTTTAATTTAATTAACTCTATCATTAGATGAAAAATATATTATTTTTAATTAACAGCTAATCCACATACTATTATTTACTATGGAATTCCTATTATTTTTAACACCACGAGAGGTATGAAATGAAACTACCTACCAAAATATGTCAATGCTATTAAACTTGGAAAGCAGTTGTGAACACCATGATGACTTTGTCTAATTATAGTCTATAAAAGCAAAATACATATTAGTCAGTTACTTGCCGAAGTAATATAGAAACAAAATACTAAATCATTCAAACAACTCTTCTGGCCATTTCTCACAATGATAATTTAAGATTCCATTTTCAGTATTTGTTTTATTTTTTAGGCCCTTGGTAATAATAGTTACTTAACTGATAATATACACCATGTAAAAAATAATTTTTTTCATAAAGGCTTTCACGTTTCACCTGTTAAGGCATCTTCAGAACTGTCGCCAACTTCATGTCACAAATAAATTCCGTATATGATTTGTCCATATTGTACGCAATTGTGTAAAATGAAGACCTTCCATTTGTATAATATTATTCTAAAGATCCTAATGCATTTTAAGAATCACACCACAAAAAAAAACACTTTTAAAAAAAGCTTTAGTCTCTACAAAAATACATTATATATTTTTACACCACCAGTCGACGTTTCGTTAGATGCTCTAAACCATTTTTTTAAATTTGATTATTCATATATTGTGAATTTACAAATGCAGTACTAATAAAGATCAACCGGGGGTCCAGAAGATTAAACTGAAAATTTACTGGAGGGACCTACCCCCCTCCCAGCATTCCAGGCATAAATTAATCAGTTAATTCAATTAACCAATTAACGACTTAAATGTGAGGTTTGCTTTATATGGGCTGTTCCCGGAGGTACTAAAACCAACCGGAAATACCGGGTCAACCCACGACAGATGAAGCAAGCCCAGAGCACTCCATCATTTCCCCCAAAAAAAACTTTGTGGTGAGTAGTTTTGAGTTGGTCTTACTGGATATAAAAAAATAATAGTTAAATTAAAATGCTTATTTTTTTTTTTTAGCCAATATCGATAACAAACAATCAGCAATACAGACTGTCGTGGTAAGTAAATGTTTAAGTGATGAAGCAAGGGAAGAATATGAGAGAAACGTAAAAATATTCCTCCCTGTATTTTCCAAGCCCAACAGCTAAATGGAACAGTTGTTAGATAACGGGTACTGCGATATTATCACCAAGATGGATGGAACTAAAAAAAAAGAAAAAATCACCAGATAAATAATGGGTTTCAATTTTGGAATAAAAATTAAAAGCCGTGCATAGGTGGGAATGTATTGTGAGAGGATACGGGGGGGATGGAAACGTCAAAAACCCAGTTAAAAATGAAATAGGGTTTCTGTTCAGGGCTGGTGAAGTAATAAAGAGTGGAGTAGGGAGAGTACACCTGGAACCATCCCTCACGCAACCACCCAGTTACCGTGATTTTTTTTTTTTTATGCTGTATTTTTTTTATACGTAGTCACTAGCCAGTCGGCAATTCATCTGTGCCGAGCCTTTTTTTTATTTGGATCAATGAACTTCAGATCTACATTAGTTATAACTGACACGCCGGCGAGCTTGGCTGTAGTAAAAACCAAGCTACACCAGTATTGCCCGCTTATATTTTGTTTTATTATTGCACGGATTTACACATCTCTAATAATATATCCGTTTTTGGAGATTAGTCCCAATTTGTGACAATCAATAACATCCCTTCATGAAACTTAATCAAGATAAAATGAATTGTATTAACATTTATTATTTGTACCATTTATAGTTTTAGATTACTTTTTTAATATAAATCGGTTAGGAACACTTCTTAAAAAAAAAAGAAAAGAAAAAAAAATGATGAACGTTGAGCATAACAATTCGTACTTGCTCTAAATGTCTCTCTTTCTTGGCCTCCAAATGACATATGAATTAAATTCATACCGTTGTATGTTTAAGATTAATTGCTTATTTTTGAAATACCATTAATAACTACCACCAGTATTACCAGGAAATATTTTAATCTGGTTCTCATTTTATTTGGAACGACACAGCATATGATGCCTTAAGATGGACTAATTGTCGTCCAAAACATTACAAGCAATTAATGAATAAAATGTAAGAAGGATAGTTTTCATATATTTTTTTTTTTTCAAGCATTATTAAATTTTATATCCTTCATATTTTATTATATGTTTATTTCTCATTCATTTGAGTATCCACAACTTTGTTTGAAAACTACATCTTGTTTCTCAATTCAAGAGAATATTCCCCTAGCATATTACAAATTCTTTTAAAGCGTAGGTACAATAGATGTTTTTTATTTTAAAAACGCAGAAATAAGACAATAAGATTTAGGCTACTTATCAGTAGATCGATAAAGTCCGTAGAATTAAGAACCTTTCTTTTCATTTATTCTGACAGATTTCTATATTTCATTTAAATTACGAATTAAAGCACGGACAATGCTTGACCACTAAAAGCCCATCGCCAAATATAAAAGTTTGTGTAGAGACAAGACTTCTTAATCCTTAAAGTTATAACTCAACAACCAACACTAACTCATACCCTACTTTCTTATTTTTACCCTTACTCTACATTTCTTCGCCTCTAAATAACCATTGAATTCCTAGAATAATATGTTTGCCATTAGTCGCTTCGTTTCGGGCTACCATTGGTATATCATGCCAGGAATGTATAGCTCAAACAAAGATACTTGAATGTAGGTATTTATATTTGTTAGAAGAGTATGAACGTTGACTAAGGGTGGTCTTTCAATTGAAAGATTTGTGTTGAGAGACTCTAAGATCATTTATAAATATAAATTTAATATTTTATTTTTGGCCTATCTATTGCCACTGTCACTTAATAACTGAATTAACGATTTATACTATGCTGTCAGCGAGTGGCAAGCAGAATACTTTGAATATGCTCCCTGACAAATGATTACATTTTAACTTTTCTCCTAAGTTCATATCAACTATACATAACTAGATTTGAATGATTTAACTATCTAGATATCTTAGATTTGAATTATTGTCTCTTTGTATAGTTCATTATAAATTGTCAATTCCTCATTCTTTTATGTTCAACAAACAAAATATAAAAGAGACAAGAAAAAAAAACTGATTAAGTAGATACATAATTGCTTGACGTTTTTGAGTACATGTTATTTACAATACTGCTTTTCAGATCATTTTAATCCTCATATGAAGTGCACATAACATAAGCGATATCAATATACCTTGTCATGACATATAGCTAACCACTATAACTAATCACTTATGTAAAAAATAAAACTATTAATCAACACTAATATCATTATTTTAATTAAAACTCATGAAATGACCAAACATCTAACGTAATGTTACACAAGCAAATACAAGTTTTAGTACCCTACTCAGTATTAAAATAATTGAGATAAATATAAAATAATAATAAAAGATAAATATTAATTTTTTTATGAGCCCTATAAAACTGCTGAGTAAAATTAATTTCTAGAAGAACAATAAGTTCCCCAAGGCCTTGTCCCATTTGACGACGAGAAAGCGACGAAATTCAGAAGTCTATGATAATTATGATACTGTTGAAATATTCACGTTCTTAACGACTGAATTTATGAAGTAACTAACAATCACATGTTTATCTACTCACTAATTTATTCGTTGATTAATTATGTTATACTTACTGATCCGACAACTCGTCACTAAGTCTAGGCCCCATCCAGTTGGTACGATCTGTTGCTGTAGTCCAGTCTTAGGTGCCGAGGAGTATCCTCTAGTCTGTATCCTACTGTCCAGTCACTTCACCACCTACCATCTTTTTCGGTGCAGCTCCTTTCACACCACTTTCTTAATTTTGTATTATTATTTCTATAAATGTTATTAATGAGCAGGTAAAAAAATCCAACTTTCCTTTTTTTTTTTTTAAATCTTTGATATTTTTCTTACTATTATGGAGAACTACATTTTAATCACAGTAACATTTTATGCATCATTACAACATATTTTAACAACAACAAAAGCTTTTACAAATATTTTTTTCAAATTTAAGATATGTTTAGAGTAAAAAAAAATAAAATCAATAATTGTTGAGAAATTTCTAGTTGTTTTATCTATATAATTAACTATACTCAGGAATCCTCATGATTTATATTAATAGTCTAAAAACTAGAAAAATGTTATTTAAGAATAGTAACAGCTTTTTCCCAGTAAAAGTTTTCACTAATATGAAATTAGGCATTATATTTAATTGTAATCTATATTTTTCATTATACATTACACAATCTAAAGGCTATTAACAGCAAATAAATTCAAAAAAAGTATATTAGGCAATAAAAGATGTATAGCTGCTGAAGAAATATGACAATGCTGAAAGAAGATATGTGATAAACAGTTAGTAGTTTTACCTTGATATAGCTCTATTATTATTCATATAAACAAGGTAACATTATCAAATTATTTGATTTTTTTTTAATATTTATTTAACAATATTTGTACTTAAAAATACAATCGCAATAACAGTACAAAATGGATATTCAAAACTATGCAGATAAAAAGCAAATCATTAACTTGATGCAAAATATTATTTATAAGTAATCTTATATTAATTTTTTTGCTAGTAGACTTAATTTTAATTGTTTAAAACATATAGACATATAGATGAAAACTTAAAATTTATTTTTCATAATTTATAATATTAAAAAGTACTTAACATTTCGGCCATTTTTATGTACATGTGTATACACTCAAAGGGTTGAGTGTCAGGATGTGTTAGGCCTATCTGTTGTTTGTTGCTGCATGTTTATGGAAGTGAGAGATCGCTTTGGCGGTGGAGGGTCTGGTGGGTGGAGCTCATTTCCGATTTCTGCAGTTAAGTCCAGAACCATCCTTCGAGACCTTTCTCCGAAATCATCTACACCTGCAGCCACCTGATACATTGTAAAATTGATTAACTAATTTGTTACACTTTTATCTGTTAAGATTTTCTTAATTTATTAACTTGATGACTCTTGAGAGTCTGGTGACGTTCTCATTAGAACAATATATAAAACCATCATTGTACCATTTTAACATAAAACAAGTAATAAGCAGTGCACACGTCAAAATGACTGGTTGTCAAATGTTATACCACATATAAAAGTTAAAACTGCAATATTTACCTTCATAATTGTGTCTGAATCTTGTAAAGCTTGTTTTGCAAGGTATCTTTCTCTTTTAATTTTTAGCTCCAAGCTCTCGGGTATATCTGGTACCAGTATGTCTATCAGGCGGCATACTCCAAACACCACATGCTGAAAATACCAAAGCAGTTATTGTTAGTAATTATTAACATTACTGTCCCCATAGTATAGTGGTTGACATGCCGACTTCTAACGACTGGGATACTGTAACCTGAATTTGTTCCTCGGCTTGCCCGAGGGTTTTTTCTTAGAGGGTGAATAAGAAGGTCTGGTATGGGTTGACTAAGCCTCATGACAAATACTTGGCTTTTTGACTAAAAAAGTAGCGAATCTGGTTAAGAAACCCAAAATTAAGGTTGAGAGATGGATCTAGTGCAAACCTATCCAGCACCTCAGGGCCAACTGGTGAACTCAGTTCACCACCAAATATTAAAAACATCAACACTACATCAAATTCAACCTCCTCTCATGGACCTGATGCAGCCATACATAGTATGTCGAAATACGGTCCATGAATAAACTTGATGAAAGCATAACAACTCTTTTATATGAACCCAAGCCATTCTACCAACCAACAAAATCCAACCCATTTATATAGTAGTAAGTTCATAAGGTCTTATAGTTTATTCAAATGTTCAGTTTCAGGTACCAATGACCTTTGTGATTGGCATGTCTTTAAAAAACAAATGTTTAGTTTCATTTAACATTTAGTTAATATTATTAGATGAAATTAAAAAAAAAAAACAGACTAAGACCTCCTGATTTTAAAAATTATCTATTAGAATAACATTTAGCATATGTTTCTTGTTTAATAGTTTCGAAATTTTCATCAATGATTCTCAATAAATATCTCCTCAACTGAAGATAGACATTTCATTTTATTTATTGTTTATGAAGAATTTATTTATTTGTTGCTATTATGAGGAATATATTTGTTTGTTTTTCCTTTTGAGAACATTAATACCTTTTATTACCTTTTTATACCTCTAGACAAGTAATTTAATGAATTATTAAGTTCATTACAATTCTTTGTTGTTTTTTTTACCAGCAGTTAAATAAATCATAAGTATTTGGGAATAGATATTTTATTTTTTTGTTGAAATATAAAAAGGTTTCGATTCCTTACCTCAAATATAATGACAAAAGCAAATTGTATTGCTAAAAGCCTCCAGAAAAAGGGAGTATGATTTCCATGTTCATCACGTAGCCCTCGATATCGACATTGCTCTCTGAGTGTTCCATTTGGAGAATAGGCCAATGTATAATTTATGTAGCCTTCTAAATTCCAATTGTATTCATATTGGTATAACAATTTAGGTAGGAATTCTGATGTAAAGGCGATCAAGAAACCCTATAAAAATAGAAACAAATTTGCAAATTCAAAAGTCAAAACTTCATAATTATATTTTTTGGTAAATTTTTGATTAAATACATTGCTAATAACAGCGAGATGTGCTAGCATATTCAAAATTTTAAACCAAATGCCAATATTCTCTGCTCTCTCAGCTACAATGCGGCGGGTTTCACAAACAAATTTCTGAGCATCAAGTCTTATTTCCACCCAGTTGTTGAGAAGGGCAAAAAGAGGTGCAAGGGGAAATGCAGCAACAAATATTGTAATGAAACCGAACTGCAACACTTTTAAAATTTCCAAATAAATTTAAAACAAATACTATAAAAAATACAATTACAAAATAAATCATCCTGTTTGTCAGTACCCATTTCAAGGTATTCCTCAAAAAGACCTTCATAATCTACAAGCCCATAATCTTCTTCCCACCGAGTCCTTCGTTTTTTAGGTAGTCTAACCTGAAATAAAAACATAAATTGTTACATCAATTTTACATGAGTAGGAAGCCCTTGCAGGATATTACTAACAGGAATATAAAACCTTAGATAATTTGTATAATTTAGTAATAGATATGGAAACAATTTGTTTGGCCTCATTTTCCCCTTCAAGACTGATTAAACCCCGATAAGACTCATATCCGACCTAAAAAATTGTTATGGGGAACCGGATCTCTGTAGTAGTCACACATTAAACATTAGGCTGCAGGAGAAAGGTAAAATTACTCAGTAGATATTAATAGCATATACAAAATCTTGTCTTAAATTTCATAAAATATACCACATTTTATACCTTAATTCATTGTTTTTTTTAAATAAAATAGACGATCCTTGTCTTTTTCACACACTCCCAGGCATAGCTGAAATCGGAACAGAAACAGTTCAACCAAACATTCCCACTTCTTTGAATACATGGAAAACCCTCATTAAAAAAAACTCTCAAAGCAGAGGCCTTGAAAATAGTTACAAAAGAAGAAGAAAGGTGGATGTCATAAATCACAGCGGCTTCTTCAAACTCTTTTTAGAAAAATTGTGAAAGCTGTTTTCAAGATATTCCTAATCAGGTTTCCTTGAAAATCCCCTTTCACCAAATAGATCTTGCTCATTGCTATATTATCCTAATATTATATGCCTTTGCGTTTTCGCAGTATTTTGATTTGTCTCTTAGTAAGTGAATAAAATGAGAACTCCTAAAGAATTCACAACACATTTCAGAAGCCAAGGAAAATAATGATTATTTTTAGCTAGTTAAAATTAAATCAGTAGGCTTAAAATATTAATCAGTCTATTTTCTAAATGTTTTACCTGTTTTTTATGCCACCAAGCTTTCAGTTTTGGCACAATAATTTCTTGAGCATTGTTAATTATTTGTTTTCCTATCATAATGACAGCTAGTTGTTGTGCCAACTCAATCAAACATCCTCCAGCGCTACACTGAAAAAAATACCAGAAATTGAAAAAAATAATGATGAGGAAACAATATTGTTATATCAAATGAATTATTAAATGAAATGGTCTCCAGAAACGTGTTATGCTTACATCTTCATTTCTCAAGTTAATAATTAAAGTGTATTTTCCTGGATAGCCAACGAATCTACCCTTAAAGAAAGCTATGTAGAATATGGAAGAATAATAATTTACAAACTGGAAAATAAACACCTTAAAAGTTAGGTTATCATCAAATTCAGTTTGTGTTCTGTGCATTTCTGTAAAAAAAACAAGTTATGCATTAATTGAATAAATTGTCATATCTTGAAGCATGTTTTAATAACTTATAAAGCTTACCCCATGAAGTAAGCCTGTAAGCTAAGTTTTCATATATTCTACTCATTGCCATTATTATGAAAAGATTAACAACAGCCCCTGACATGTTAGCTATTGCTTGTGCTTGAGATCTGAACGTGGCGTTTTGAAACAGTGGTATTGAAACAAGCACTCGATATATTATCACAGCCACAATAAATATTATTACAAGAGATATCTGAAAATAAAGTTGATTTATGTTTCATCATAACAAATTTTAACTGTTTGTAATAGTGAAATAATTGTTATTATCTGGGACCCTACCATAAGGAAGACGATTCCAAGCCCTGCGGCAATTCTTTTATTCCTCAAAGACCTTGGAAAAGATGGTTCTTGAATCCCTGTAACGGGATTTCGCTCAAGAAAAGGAGCCCGAGCAGCGAATTCTGGTCTAGGTCTTTCGATTTCGTCTTGGAACCCCATACAGTCCCAATGGTGAGCCAAAGAAGCAGACTTCCTCTTCCAATATTCGAGAAATGTAACAGCTAAAACCATAATTATTTAAATTTCTAAAAGAAGAACCAGACTTTATGCTGATACTACATTTAATTGATAAAACATGCAAAATAAAAAAAAATAATGGCTAATATATATATATAATAAGATTATAGTGCTCATCTAAGGTAAAACTATATGTTACTGTATACTACATCAGGCATCAAAGCAGCAGATGTAAAATTGTTGAGTTTTTTATGAAAATGTTTTCTATTAAATTTTAAGTACTAAGTGAACTTAAATAACACAGGCCAACAGATGTTTTGGTGTCGGAGTATTTGGAGCTGATTTCATAAGAATTTGATGCCCTGCATTCAAATTTCTAAGATAAAACATTTTAGTCAAATATACATTACACTATTTTAAATTAAACCCATGGATCAGATAAAAAAAAAATCATGGAATTTTTATTATTATATTACACAAATATTATTAAATACAAGGATACAGGAAAAAGTCACCGATGAAACCAACTTGTCACGGAACACTTTGGAAGCTTCTTTTCAGTGACATTCTTGAATGCATTTTGGAACGCTCCCTTTTTAAACTGCAGCCTCCATAGTTTTAATATCCTGGTGAAATCTTTCACCTTGTTCCTCACTGGTGTCTCCTAAATTCTCAGGAAGACAACCTATATGTAAATACTCGTGTTACACCCAAGGGATTTGAAACTGTTAACCAGTACAACATTTTTTCAGCTTTGCCAAAATATAGCTAAAATCCTAGGCACTAAGAAAAAACATTTTTCTTGTAGGGCTGTGTATTGATTTGGTATTTGGTCTAAGAATAAAAACAACACACTATATAGTATTGTTGCTCAAATAAGTATAAGAAACTTAAATTCAGGGGGGGAAAAGAAGGTTAGTGATAGTATTTCTTAACAGATAGGCTTACCCCATATTTTTAAGGTCCACTTACCCCAAAAGGAAACAAATACTGCATAAAAGACAGTACCAGGGTGGTCAAAAAGATATGCCAATTTGGCATAACCACATATATCACTCAGATCCCAATAGTTACAACCAATTTTCTCATCACAAAGTGGGCACATTTTAAATGCCCCAGGATTTTCACATACTTCAACGGCAAGTTGATTGTATCTCATTGTAAAAACACCATATAAAAATACCAATAGTCCAACTACGGCAGCAGGAAGGAGCCAACCAGTGTAGAAACCTAAAATGAGAATACAAAACAATTAGTACCCATTTGGCTTGAATCAATCTAATCTATAATAATCAGGTGCATAACATAATTTAAATTATTAAAAAATATTTCATTTGAACTTTTTAATTTATTTTTGTGAATAAAATAAAACTTTTTGATTTCAGAAAAGTTTTTTTAACTGTTGTATAAACTTAAATATAAATTATTTTTTTTAATAAATATTACTTCAAGATTGGGGGGAAAAGTTTTAGTAGATAATTAAAACACCAATCAAATATGTATTTCTTTGAACAATAACAAATAAATCCCTTTCAGATAAATAGAATAGAATTATTATGAAAATAAAAATAATACACCTTTTCGATACTGATTGCCGCAGTCAATCCATGGAGTCCCTCCATCATATACTACCAAGAAAATAAACTAAACCATTGTGATAGTAAGCTTAATTTTACTGTTAATATTTTTTTCTAAAATATTAGATCTTAGATGGTACATTTGCAACATTTTTATTTTGTTCCAATACCTTTAAGAAAAACTATAAGTTTAAACTAAAAGTTAATTCAAAACTTATCTTTTAACAGTTATTTTGGTTTAAAGAGTAAAGTTTTTTCAACCCATTAAACCGAAAGTTTTTGTGATAAAGTGAATAAGTTATTGTATCACTGGTAATATAATATATGTAAGTTTCTTACCTAACCAGGCAAAGTAAATGGCAATTTTTTCGCCAAAATATTCCCTTATATGATCTAATGGTTGATATTTATACCAGCATCCCCAGCGAGCCCAGTATTCATACAAAACTTGTCTAGCATTCAATGGATTATTTCTGGAATTTATCTTAACTTCGTAAGGCCCCTGTAATTTATTAATTATTGATATTTTCCTCTCATATGATCTATTTGTATTATTTTTTTTTATTGAATAACATACATACATCATGAAGTGGAAAGGCAGAAGAAAATATCCCTTCATCGACAAGACGATCTATTCCAACTTCACCTTTTTTCTTTTTTCCGAACATGGCAGTAGATAATATTTCATAAACTATTCGGCTCCTTTGTGTGTTAGAAAAAAATGTTTCCTGGTTTTCACTACCTAGAAACCTACAAAAATTATTTTTATTTCATAAATGAAATTGTATTTATAATTTTCGATTGATTGAACGTTTTTTTCACCTGTCTATTTTTGATTTTCGGAACGGGCAAGTGTAGAAGTCTAAAGGCTTGCATGGGACATCTTGGTACATGACATTAGGAAGCCTCAAAGCACTCAAAGCTATCTCTGACCAGTTCACTGAAGGATTTGGATGTGCCTAAAACATTGAAAGGTAACTGTTGTAAGAATGTTTTTCTCATTTATTTGTAGTACATTTTAGACAAAACTTAATACCATACAATATACAATATTTTAATTATAAGGCCACTACTTTTTAAATGAAGGAAATTCACAAATATTAAAACTGTTTACTATATGTGGTAAATAATAAAAGCTCCAACTATTATAATTTTAATAATTATATGTTACTAATATTTTAAAATATATATACAGTTTTATGAATTATTTTCTTAATTGCACTAATAAGCGTGTTACAACTAAAAAAGCTGCTGTATTTAATAAAATGATCCACATAAAATATACTTTCAAAATAGTTTTTCTCTTGCTGATTCATTGTTTTTAAAATTTAATATTTGATATTTAATAGTTATTAATACCAACTCCCGCTTATTACCCTGGTAAAGGTGTCTCAGTTGCCTTCTATTAATTTACAAATTTTTGTAAATTTAATTTTTATAGTTTAATTCTTACAGAATACGAACAATGAAGGGTAAGTCTTTGACTGTGTAGTAAACCTGTGTCAAACCAACTTATCAGATTAAGTGAAAATTATGTGATTAGAGACAAGAATAGTAAGAAAAAACCAACAGGATAGTTAATTAAAATCCTATTTTTTATTCTTATTTCACATTTTAGTATTAAAAAATTGAGACTGATCTTTTCCGTTAAGCTATGTATACTGAATATTGAAAAGAATATTAATTTTATTGTTATTAACTAAAAAAAAAAAGAAGATTATATTGGAACAAAAAGAATAGAAAATTGTTGGTTTGGGAGTTCCCTTCCCTTCCAAAACTTTCGTTACATAAGTTAATAAATTACACCTTTAAAGTAAGTCTGTTAATGTCTCGCATAATTTGATTAAATATTTTTAGAATTCTTTATATAACTTTATAAGACCCTTGGAATTCTTTAACTATCAATAATAATTAATATAAATAAGCCATCAGGGTTCTTTCGTTTCATGATAAGATTAGGCAAAACCAAAATACATGACAATGGTGCTGCAATTTAGTTTGATAGATTGAGATCAGGATTATTTAGGTAAGGCCCTAATCAGCTCTAAAGATTAACAAATAAGTTTTTATTTTCTACCTACTTTATTAGATGCTGCCGTTTGTACTACATATTGTGCTGAAAAGAAAGCAAGATTAATCATTTACTTTTAGTACTTGATATAAAAACTGAAGTTTTTGTCTTCCAGTCACAAAATAGTTTTCATACGCTTGATCAATACATGCTATTGCAACGAAAGCAGGAAGAATAGTATTTCTCGGAATATGTTAATTATTTACACCTTTACCATTTCCTCTTTACAACTATCAATGTAGCGCATTGATTTCTAGATATTGATTTAACGGTATAGAAAGCAGAAAGCAGCCTATAAGCTGATCTTGATACATTTAAGATAGAAAATAAATGTAGCCATAATTGTATTGTTGCAATAAATAACTGTTAATGCAATTGCAAGGGTACTCCTTGTTATTTTTATTCTCTTACCTCCATAATTTCATGAGCATTCTTTGGATGAATGTATTGTTATGAAAAAAAAAGAGAATAGATAAATTTCAATATTCTAATACTGCTAGTCTAAATGATTCTTTAAATTTTATTGATGTTTAAAATTAAATTACACAATAACCCAAGAATGAAATTGTAAATCTTTCCTCTAATCAAATAGGAATAATATAGTGTAATGCTAAGTTTATAGGTGATAAACATAAAATAGGGATTAGCTTATACATGTTTATACAAGTAATAAAATATATAAAGAGAGAGAGGTGGGAAAAAGAAGTTTTTCATTTTTGAAAAATTACATTTCAAAGATAATGTTTGCTTAAGAGTGAAAAATTTTGCTAAAAATTGTCGGAAGAGGCTGAAGCAAACAGATTTAGTTCGACGAAAAAAAATTGCTAGGAGAACAGCGTCTTTGATATCAAAAAACAATATGAATCCTACAGCATGATGGAAAGTCACTTCTTGTGCGGGGGTAGTTAATTAAATTTTCTTAATTAAGGTTATAAGGATAAATGATGAGAATATGTACCCATCATGTATTATAAAAGATTTCATCACTTTCAGCAGATAAAGGGATTCTTTTTACATTTGGGAGAACACCATTAAACATAGAGCAATGAATCCTTTGGATATAGCTACTTTAAAAAACCACTTGAAACACTTCCTAGCACATTCAGCAATTATGTCTCTCAAGCAATGAATAAGTAAAATTCAAATAAAGAAAAACAAATTTGTCCTGAAATCCGCTCTACCAGATGAATAGGCAATTATTACGTGATCAGTTGGCATAAACATGGTCAATTCTATGAGTAGGCAGTGCAATTAAATTCCTTATAACGATTTAGCCCAGGTTGAAATGACAGGGTTTGTAGTGCTTCCAGGGGCTCATCTATTGTATATCCTATTTTGATTTTTTACTGTTATGATCAGGGGATATACAGTTAATTTATAATCATAATTTTACTGAAATACTTTTCGCATAAAATGAACCAGGTTTCTTTTAAATTTATCGATTTTTACTTTGAAAATTATATTACAATGTTATTGGTCAGTTTTTGTTGTTGTTTTTTTTAACTGTTGTCATATTTACCTTACATCCTACCTCAAGTTGTATAGTCTGCTTTTAGCATATATAGTCCAGTCTATAGCAGAAAAAACTCAACACTTTTTGACCTCCTAGTTGTTAGTTAACCTCGGCACTAGGTGTATTGTACCATAAATTTTGTTTTTATTTTGTTTTAGAATATTTCTCTCTCAAAGTTAGCATTTATTTTGTTTTGCCAGTCACTCTGATTGAATTCTTCCGCATAACTTTGGTAGGCCACACTCTTTTTGATGGGCTAATGAAGGAGCCAGGACTACTAGTTTTTAAGGATAGTTCAGCTGCCATGAAGTTCATGACCTGTCCTGGTGTGTTTATTGCCTAAATTTTTTGAACTGATAATGTTACTGTTCGAATAACTTGGCCAGGTCTCTAATATATCGGCCATTAGAAAAGTCTTGTAAAAGAACCAGACTACATTTTCCTCTCCTGATCCTCTCTGTCTTTCTTTCTTTTTCTTTATTTTTGTAACTGAGGTATACATTTTATTTTACTTATCTTTTTCTTTTTGAGATGTACTATTTATTATTTGTTTGACAGAATTTAATTTACTTATCTGTAACTAACTGTTATTCATAAGAGAAATGGTTCCAGAATAAAGTTTTTTTTTTTATTAAATTTTATATATGTATATTTATTATCAATAAATTAAATCACATGGATAAAATTCAATAATGAGATAACCATATCATTTTACGATACATAAAACATTGAAATGCAATGGAACTGCAATAGTCAGGAAATATAAGGAATTCAAAATTTCTTTTTACTTCTTACCTGAAGTGGTGCTCTCATATTAAGTTCTTCAGCGTAGTGACATAGAACTGGCCAAGTCGCATGTAACTTTATGAAGTATATCAGTTTACGATTAGAACTTTGTACCACTTCCTAAAAAAAATATATACAAATATTACAATGCTTTTTTTATATAGAGCCTGTTTTATCTAAAACCGATAAAAGTTCAATTATACAACAGAAATTTGAAATCAAGATTTAGACCATTTCAGTTTGTATTTAACAATTTAGGAGATAAAGTTTTTAAATATGTCTGCAGATGGCAGCAACCATCAGAAACCATTTCAAACAGACCTATCTACATATTTAAATTTAAGATTTTTCGAGTAAATACCATCTAAATAATTATTTCTTATTCATGATAAAGATAAAAATGGAAAATACAGAAAAATTATGTCTAAAAATAATTATATTGCCATTGAAGAACTGATACCATTCTTGGAAAGTACTCAGAGAAGTATTTGTTTATATTTAATAATTATTAAATATTACCTTTCTTGAAATTGTATAACTTCATTTTTGACTACTATTGAATTCAGTACAATATATTTAAGTGTATGTAAGTACAGAATGAATGATTTAGAACAGAATTTGAACATAAAAGTCAAGATTTGTAGCCATGTTGCTCCAGTTGTAACAGATAAATTGATTTTGGCAGCATATACTTTAAGAAAGAAATCACATAAAAAAGATATATCTTACTAGGTTATATTACAAAAGTTCTTTTGCATGAAACTAGTTTATTAAAAAAATAATTATACTAACAGTGGTACTTGAAGCCCACATTGTACCTGCTAATCCTTGTGTGGTCGCATATGAATCCTGGGTTAAACTAACCTATAATTAATTAACAACTGAGGGGCCAACTAATTGAGGCACCCCTTGAATACTGCCATTTCCAGGATTAGGTCATTTAAAGTGCGTTTCAATGCAGAGCCCCTTCACCTGTCATTGAATAAAGTTCTTGATTGTTGAAGTTGATACTTGCTTCGCACTCAACCATTTTTTCTTGTAGTGTCCCACAGAACATATATTTCTTTGGCCATTCTCGTTGCAATATATAATAGAAAATAAAACCCAAATAATAATAACTGAATAAAGGATTAATAAATGAAAACTATAAATAAAAATAAATTACCAAAACAAAAGATTCATATAATATGTTCTTTTAAATGAAACAATGATTTTATTAATGAGGAATTTTGTGACAACCTAGTGTAACATAACTTTCCAGAAAAACAGTTATTGTTGATTAGAAGAGTGAAGTCACCTGCCTCCCCTCCAACACTGGTCGGTCGCCCAGTCCTATGAGTACAACTTTCTTTATACTGCTCGTCCCCTTCGCATCATAAGTAATCGCTTGAGGGCTTACCTACCTCTTCCATGTCCAGGCCAGCCTTGCTCAGGTTCTCCATGAACTTCTGGCGCCACTGCTCCTGCTTCATCAACTTCTTGTCCGGGACAGCCGCTAGCTGAGCGGCAGGCACAGAGCCACGCCTCGATGGTCCTACTGCCTCGTAGACCAGGACGAAATCTACTTTCCGCTTCCCATCCCGTAGGTAGCACAGCCTCTCCTCGCCACAATTCGCCGAGTTGGTTCCATAGTCTGAGTCGTCATCTTCTGTCTGCGGACAAGATAAATGCAATTAAACATAAATTAACAATGATATAAAATTGTATGCTTCATATCTGCAGTGTTGCAATTTAGAGAGGTATCTATGTTATGTTCAGCGCACAAAGCTACCTCTAAGAACATCCTAAATAAATGACAGGTGTATTCAGAAAGTATTAAGAAAGCTTTAAAACAATACCAATCAAAATTACACGGTGTCTGCCCACACAGTATTCTATTTTACTTGTAACACATCCGCCACCGACAATCTGAACTGACATCTTCTGCTGGGTAATAGCATTGTGACTAGGATGGAATATAGTCGGCCTCGTTCTTTAGTGGTCAACCCGAGGTGATCTTACTCACATCTTTTCTACCCAGCAAAAGATGACAATCGGACTGTCGAAATCGCAAGTGCTGTAAATAAAGATTATTAATACTGTGGGGCAGGCATCTTAATCTTAATCTGAACTCAAAGTTAGTACAGGGTGACATTTGAACCCTCAGGCAATGGATAGTAGCTTTGGGCAACCACTGAAGATCACCAGTACTAGTAGATTTCATTCTATGGTACGTGGTGATTGAGTTTGGATACTGGTCAGGTTCTATAAGACGCTCTAAAGTTTAGTTCCCATCTATAGTAAAAAGAAATCCATGAATGTTAAATTAGAACTAGGTGGATGGGATTTTCAGAAAAAGGACCTGTCTAAACGAAATTACTTCTGAGATCGGCGCTCAAATGTAACGTGTCTGCAGAACATATTCCGTTTTAATACCGCTATTTAGCTCTCAGGACAGACCACGACACATCACGCCAATGTCTGGGTCTGCAGAAGTCTAAAAGTCCTAAAAAACGGGAGACAACCTATTTTGACATTCCAGGCGAAGAAGCTAGAATAAAATGTCAATCCAGTGAAGAAATTTAAAAAACATAGCTCTAATCTTGTAAAAATACATTAATACACATTGCCTTCATCACTGCTCTTTATTAAGTTTCTACTTTTTAAATATTAAACATTTTCACTGATAATGCCTATAAATATGAAGGGAAGCCCCAATAAATATTAAAAAAAAATTATTTTCTGATTATTAACTAATCTCTAAAAATTTACCTAAATGCTTTATTTTTATTTAAAAAATGGTTTTGATGGACGAGCGAATAGTCTTGCTGCTTTAGTGGAAGATGATCGAAGCCAAAGATATGCAGGCCGTGGCATTAGGTTTACCTGAAAATACCGTTCAGAGAGCAATTACACTTTACCATTAGACAGGTTTCTGCAATTGCCGATCCGGATCAGGTCGGCCAACCTAAGAAATGACCGGTTTATTGCAGTTTGTAGTACTCGGACGAACTGATCCGGATCTGCGAATGCACAAACCTGTCTCACGTTAACGTTTAATCGCTCTCCACACACATAACAGTGATTTCAGGTAAACCCAAAGGATGGCCTGCATATCTTTGGCTTTGTCGTTCACAAACAAACAACACGGGTCTCTTGCTCGAATGTTGAAACCGTCTAAAAAAATTTTAAATTAAAAAAAAACAAAAAAACTTTTTGCTAAATTGTTAGAGATCAGTTACAGTTGAAATCAAAATAGAAATTTCTGTATGATTTTTTTTTGAATAAATATTGGAGCTTTCCCTCATATTTATAGCTCTTATCACTGAAAACGTTTAGTATCAATTAAAAAAGAATTGAAAGTCGAAATAATTCTATTAGGTAGCAAATATGTAATTTTTTTTAAGTGCGCAACTTTTTTTGTTGGACACTGTATTTACAAATACTATTTGTAGAAACTTCGCTCTTCGTACTAATCTTAACTGACTGAAACCGAACGTGTTTCGGATTAGCGAAAGTGCCTACGCGATAATTTACTCCGTTCAATCAGATATGATGAAAAATATGGTAGGTTCATACTCTGCTTAGCACAAATTATAACTCGGCGAATGGCTTAATATCAAATTCGCGTTGTACATAGCTGATTTGTCGCATATGTAAAACAAATGAACAAAGATCAATCAGGAATGATGATGTAACAAGCAACTAGTTATGACTTCAAATAAAACTTGATTTTACATTAATCAACATGTGTTCATAATTGATTATACTTTATGAATTAGGTCGGTCTATGCCCCTGCATTCATTAAATCAGACGCAAGGCACATATGATAAAAAATTAATATATCTATAGTGAAATAAATTTTTATTAAGATTAAATAAACGAATTTCATCCACACACTTTTTATGATATTTAATGCACTGACCAGAAAGTATCAAGTTTTTCCTGAGTTTTATTTGAAGTCGTAACTAGTTCCTTGTTACATCATCATTCCTGATTGATCTTTGTACATTTGTTTTTCTCATTGGATGCATTCCGCCATTGCAAACGAACGCAATTAGATACATTTAGGCGCGAGTTCTCAGTTCATATTAAATCCATTTTCAACAATGGCTTTTGCAATACGGAAACGGGAGGGATAACAAGTTCAGATGATTCGAATTTTCTCACCGCTTCACAAAGGTCATTTCAGGGCAAGATTTCGTTCATCCGGATTTCGATCTACTGCTCCAAGTGGAAATTATACCTTGATTTTTTGTTTTTAAATCTTGAAAACCTTTGCGAAAAAAGGATTCCTGCTAATTTGGGCCAGACTATGCTACGACTGTACATATGTACATGTTTTTATGTACATATTTTCGAAAAATGTGTGTTTACGATGTATAAATATATCGAATTTTTTAAACTTATCCTTTGAAAATAAGTTAGTATGTTTCTTTTTTTAAAGAACAACAACAAGCATACCATTTCTAAATGTATACTTTCATTTCACGAACAGGCTTTATTCATTGAAGATGTAGGTATTCTTTGAATGCATTTGGTCCTTAACGATTTAAAAATAGTTGATTTTTAGAATAAAATTTTAATAAATAAAACAACTTTAAGTGAAAAAATAAGCAAAACTGCATAATGTTTGAATTTGATTTGAACAGAAGATATTATTTAAAACAATAATTATACAAATCCCAGATTAATGGGAATGATATTTAAGGGCCGAACGTTTAAACTTAAGCTATGAATTCCATAGAGACCCAACTTTTATTAAGTGAAATTCTGAAAAAAAAGTTCAGTGTTTCATGGATTTTTTTTTTTTTTTTTCCAAAACACCTTTATCATTTAACATTTTTTACAATTTATTATTTACAATGTTCTCCTCGTGCTGCATACGCACATGCTTTCGAAGGAGGGTAGAATTACAACAGTATCTTTTTGAAGTTAAAAGGTCAAAATACATAAATACAATACTAGGTGATGGGGCTCACCTTCGGTTTACAATGCGTCCATGAAAGATAGCATTTCATGGACGCAGGGCAAAATTTTTTTAATTTATAATACATAGTTTCAATGGGTATCTAAATTACCGCAGAAAAATATACAAAATTGTAAATAAATTGGTTGAATAATGATTTAGGTGTTGATTTGATGAAGCAAGTTGAATCATTAATTAATTATTTATTTTTATGTAAATTATATGTTGTGAGGATATTATAATGGAAATCAATGTTGCGACTACATTGATGTTAATAAAATGATACATAACTTACTGTAGGAAACGTCCAACTCAACAGATTATGTTAGGATACTGTAAAAAATATTTATCATTATTATTATTGATGAAATTACATTTTGTATTAGTTGTACAAATGGTAATGTTATGTGAGTGGTAAATAATTGTGAATGCATGAGTATTTTACTTGGATTGGTGAATTTTGCATCTGTTGGAGTTTGAAATGAAATTAAACGAAATTTTAAAAGGGCGAAGTAGAGAAAAAACTGAAGTTATGAATTAGTTTTAGAATAAATTTCTTTCTAACTAATCTATTAGCTAGAAATAAATTTATTGAATCTGTTGCTACTCACGGTTTTGAAATAAATTTGGAAGAAAAGAAATATTCAAACATCTCTGAAGTGGATTAAACATTTGAGCATTAAATGGTACTTTGACTATGTATCAGAGAATTTCAGATTATGAGGAGTGAAATTTGGAATTAGTTGACTATTTGGAAGTGAGGGAGTTAGCTTGAGGCACCGGCACTGTTCACTTCAGCTCCGCAGTAAGTTATATTTTGATTGGTTAAATCTTACTATTTTTACATCAGTTTTTAAAGACGTTTGCCTTAAGTCATAAGAAGCTAGTTCACATAATTTGAGATGATAATTTACGCAGGTACACACGAAAAATCAGCCCGGAAAAATCGCGGAAATTTGCCTAGCAGTTAGCAAGCTCAAACCTGACAATCCCCACCACTGCACAGCCGCTACTCGTAATCAGTAGACAAAAAGGTAATAATAATAACATTCACTACTGTAGTCCAGGAATCAGTAACTTGCCCATGTAAATAAAGCATAGAAAATATAAAAGATTTAAGTTCCCATATTAATAAGACTTTAATTAATGAATGCAGATGTCGACATAAATTATTAAACGGATAATTAATAAAACACTATATGAAAAAAAAACAACGAAATTTTCAAAAAATGCTTTGCAGTATCTCTAATTCTTACTTTTATGTTTGCATTAGCTGACGTGTCTGGTATTCAAACATCTTCAGTGCTATAAAACAGACACATTGCAAGTGAAACAGCATTTAGACAATGAACATTTTTTTTATGTATACTGTTATGTAATAAAATCTATAACAATCCACAAAATATAACAACATACCTATGAATGATATAATGTTTCACTATCATTGTTCACACCCTTCTACCATTATTTACCGAATTGCTAAACGCCTAAAAAGTTTATGAAAATTTGAAATACTTACTACATATTGCATTGAAAGGAAAAGTAGTAAACTGTACTGATGATTTACAACGCCAATATATGAAAAAAATGATTTTTTAATTCTAATTAGGAGAACAGATTTCCATTGGATTGGAATCCCAGGGATTTCCATCCAGCAAGATATAAGAATAAAAACAAATCTATATAAATTGGAGAGACTGTAAAGTTTTCTTTGAAATATTTGTTTTTGTTAAATATGCTTATCCTGCATGTGAATCATGGCGATCCCTGGGCTAAGTTTGAATGTGGACATTTTATTGTAAATTGTAAATATAGAAAATTGTAAATACTGTATGAATAAGTGTAGACTAGACTGCAGTGTAGTAAATATGGTACGAATCAGTTTATTTAGAAAAATTATCTATTAAAAATTCATTCATACTTCCTAAAAATCTAAGCCATCTTAGATTATAGCTATGAATTGAGAAATCGTCAAATTAAGAGAAAAGATACTGTTTCACATTCAATTTTCGTTCTCATATTTCCCCAAATTATTTTTTAACTAGAACACATGCTTACCCGGGAGTTCTTAAAAACTAAAATTTTGGCTGGATTGTAAAGTTTGACCGACTGTTATGAAACGAACGCACAGGAGAAAGATAAATGGGAACGAGAGACGAAACGCGATCGCCCTACCCTATATAAAAAAATATATCTTCGAAGGTTTATATAGAATCTAGCCAAGTTATGGCATGTAATATATATTGCACTGCAGACTAGGTGCAGTACTGCATTGCATCAGAGTGCAGATTTCCTTATCATTAGGCCATTAAGAAAAAACTTGGCTCCGGCTAACGACCGTGTCACTGTAGCTCACAACTTTACCGCCATAGTGACTCGAAATAGCGAAAATAACGTTTTGGGCTTTATTACTGGTTTTGGAAAGGCGTTGGCATAGACAAATTAAATGATTTTTCATTGAAACTAGCAATATGAGGATGCAAGTGGACCAAGAACAGTTCGTTGTACAAGCACACAATCACCACTGAGATCACACAGCCTGTATATGATAACCAGACCTTCTCACCATGGTTTGATGTTGTTTTTTTTAAACTTAGCTCTCAACTGAAAATATAGGATGTAGGAAAAAAATAGGAAATTATTTGGGATGATTTTAAAGTGTAAAGTTTTAAAGTAAAGGGTTTTAAAGTGTTTTGATGCTTGATGATTGAACAAAGCGATTAATTAACAACATGAGATTTCTGAGTGTCTAACAATGAAAAATTTATGATTATTGAATAATATATATCTTCATTATGTTTAATTTCTGTCTTCGAGTTATATATATAGAGTTTTTTTTTTATTTTAGGATTTCTTAAGCTCGCAGATTTTCCCCCTATGGTGTTAGGATAAATTAAAGATGGTAACACAAAACTGAAAAGGAAGACAAAAGTGTTGTAAAACGTTAGTTTTCAGAACAGAGTTTATAGAGGATGGGTGAATGGGTAAAATGCGGAGATTTTTTATTTTTTCCCCTTTATTGTCCCGTGTTAATTTATTTATTAAAAAGTAATAGTATGTACTGCCTCCTTGTACTGCCCAGATCAGAGTTCTGCCCAGTTTAAATATGACTGCTTGATTATACCTGATAGAGGCCACATGTTTCGTTGTTTAGTCCGGTCATTAACTCCTCAGTTTTAGGACCTGATACTGTAGGTCATGGGCGGTTATCCTATCATCCCTTCAGTTGCTCAAAGTAACTCACCTACGGTTAACTCAAGGTTCAGTCTTGCCGAATAATAAGCTAAAAATTGCTTATAGCCCCTTGTTCATTTTATTGTTTTATACCGAGCCGGCCGTTGTTGGGATAAAGCGGTTTGACCGAGAAATAAAGATTATAACTTATAATTTTCCCCTATGGTTGTGGACACATCAAAGACGTTAGCACTCAATGAAAATCTTGAATATGCCAAAAATAAAAGTTTTGAGAGCCAACATATTGATTTCCCCCCACTACCAGCCCATGTTTTGTTGTTCTCTGAAGATTTTTGCATCTTGAGTCGGACTCACTCTCAAGAGAAAGTATAATATGATGTATTTTCTTCAGGCGATAAATTGTGCTTTAATACTTTCATAATAAGCTATTTTAAGAAATTATACCGACATGTACAACATGAATCTTATCGTTTAATATTTATACATTATATAAATTGATTATAGTATTACAATACATGATGAGATAGCTGAGCGTGCTGGAGCATAGCCAGATCATCTGCCTCAGCTGAAAAGACGGTTGCTCCCTGGGGCCTAAGTGGTCATGTAATTAGCGATGTTTGAGCGCTCACCTTTCGAAACTTTGTAATTTATGTCAGTTGGAGCAGTTGGATAACAGTTCGTTCAGCTTTGCTTGTTTGGGTGTAACAGCCTTCTGTTCTCCAGCATGGGGAAGAGTCCATTACTGGGCAATTGTCGTATATTCGCATATGTACAATACATATGTAGGTATATATACAATACATATGTACGTATATATACAATACATATGTACGTATATATGCAATACATATGTACGTATATATACAATACATATGTACGTATATATACAATACATATGTACGTATATATACAATACATATGTACGTATATATACAATACATATGTACGTATATATACAATATATATGTTCGTATATATGCCAATGAGTGCCTTCTAGAGCATCGGGCTTCAAAATGGTCCATTCGAACTTTAGTTTCCTTGAAAATCTTCAAAACAACTCCACTCATTAGGTGCATATATTGTGACCATGGTAAAATAACCAGAAGTATTTATTTTAATTTTCAATCGCAAATAAAATGAAGTATTTATGTGAACAACCGCATGTTTTTTTTTTAATTACCATTTACTTCCAGGACGGGGGGATGCTAGATCGGCGAGCCTCCGGAGGCCGGACATTATTCTAAACATAAGCACTGCCCATCTATGAATGCTTAGTTGTGAACTTCATGGAAGTCAAGTTAGTCCCAAGCCTTGAGCTATGTGAGACCAGAGGTGGCAACTCCCAAATAACAGCCCCCAAAAAGCTCATGACTACAGAAAAGGACTGCAATAAGTATAAATACGGAGAATATACTATTCTAAAATAAGTAAAAAAAATAATTTATTTCAAAGAAAGGGAGAGTTCAATATTAAATAAAATTATTAGAGTGCTAGTCGGTTGGATTTCTATTGAGACCAAATTGGTGGTTTGGACTCAATTTGGACTCAAACACATTGGATGTGGATTTTTCATGGTGTTAAACACTAAAGGGATTTTATACAGTCTGAACAACTCTCCAAGTTCAGCTTCAGTTTCTACTATTTTTCCATTTCAGTCCGGAATAGTGCTTGTATTTATAATATCCGTTCAGTTCTAAGTTGTCTGCGTTTTGTTCAGTCCAAGTTACGCTTTCAAGTCGCCAACTAAACGTGTTGTTACCATTTTGCGTGAAACTGTCATCCAGCAGCCTTAGCTTAGACATTCTAAGAATTGATATGAAACAAATATGTCTCGCCATTTTATCAGTTGTCTGTCTTCATTTCAGTTTTCATGACAGTTTTTGCCTTTGAGGCATAAGAAAAACTGACAGTTACAATGAACAGGAAACTGATTGGACCATTTATGAAGCCCTTAAAAGAGATAAACGTTCATTTTTCCTTGCCAGTAATGATAGATGTTAAGACCACAGTCACTTATATTTTAATAATATTTCAGAATGAAACAAAATTTATCTTTGAGAATTTGCTTGGTTCAAGATAGTGAATTTTTAGTTAAAAACGCCTTCCTTGAGAGTCGAAAGACCTTTTCAGGTAGTCCGGGGAACATGAGGATAATGCTTTTGGCTTTGTGACGGACCTTCCCTCGAGAGTCCGGAGGCCGATGTTAGTTCAGAACCGAGTCACGCCTTCACCAGTTAACATCTCTGATTACGAGTTTAACAGTGTATTTATGAAAGTGGTTACAGGTATCAAAAGCACCGGTGCATTTCTATATCAAAAACTTACGTCTCCGAAAATATCCTATCAATAATTGCCACAGGTTGAAGATTACATCAGATCTACATATATTAAGGTAAGCTACTCAATTTACGTTTTCTAAGTTGTGTAATTATTTAGTTCGATATTTTCATATTGAAAATTCTTCTTCTAACCAGCACGCATACAATAGGGAATGCCAAAAGAGGTTTTTTCGAACACCCATCCATGGCTTGAAAGTCGAGGGAAAGAGTTCTTGATTGAAAACCATCGGTCTGAGGATTTTCGTTTAGGATAATAACATTAAATTTTAAAACAGTTGAGTAATGAATTACACCAAAAATCGTTTTCTAAAACATTATGGTATTTTAGCAGAAATTTTACAACATGACGAAAGAATCACTTAGTTCAATCTACCTAGAGTAGTGGCCATCAAACAAAGGGTGGACCACAGGAAAGTTTCGTAAGGGCCGAGGCCAAATTGTGTTCAACAGAAGATAATAAGGTTTCAGCCAACAAGCGTACCGTAGAGGCACTAACTATGGAGGCGGTGATGAAGGGAAGGGGGGGGGCGGTGTATCGAGTTGAAGAGGGTAGGCCATGGTTTCTGGACCAAGAAAGTTAGACAAAGCTTTGAAACGGACCCACACAAATAATAATCTGTCTTGAAAAATATTGTTTCGATTGCTTCAATTATTAACAGGGTAACACTTCTGTATATATAATTAATAGACAACGAAATCACAATATACTATACAATACCACGTCTCGGTATATACGATGGTGGTCTGAAAAGTTTCCGACCTAACAAAGATACAAGACGTTTTTCAGAATTTTTTTTTTTATTTTTCAACATAGTCTCCTTGTAACTCTACACACTTCTCCCAGCGATGCTCCCATCTCTGTAACCCGTCCAAATAGTACTCGGCGTTATTCTCTGCAAAATAATCGTTCACGAAGGTGATTGCCTCTTCATTTGGCGAAAATCTCTTTCCTCCGAGCGCAATTTTTAGATGAGGGAACAAAAAGAAGTCGCTTGGGGCTAGATCTGGTGAGTAAGGCGGATGGTCAAGCAGTTCAAACCGTAATTCATGGATGTGTGAGATGGTGCGTTGTCTTGGTGAAACAGGATTTTCTTTTTCCGCAAGTTCTGCCTTCAGCTTGTCAAGTAATGATGCGTAGTATGCTCCTGTAATGGTTTTTCCTTTTTGAAGATAATCGATTAAAATAACTCCATGACTATCCCAAAAACCAGTCGCCATCACTTTCCCAGCCGAAAAAACAGTTTTTGCTTTTTTCGGAGCCGGTTCCCCCTTTGCAGTCCACTGTTTGGACTGTATTTTTGTTTCGGGCGTATAATGGTGTATCATCCTCAGTAATTAATTGGCGCCAAACTCGGATTTATTGCGCCTAAACTGCCCCAACAGGGCGTTGAAAATGCTCATTCGAACACGTGTTTGGTCTAACGTGAGCAAACGCGGCACCCAACGCGCGGACAGCTTTCTCATCTCTAAATGTTGATTTAATATGTGACAAACACGTTCTTTTGACATGCTATCTCTCTCACTTTAATTTGGTGGTCGTCTAGCACCATTTGGTGAACTTTGGCGATGTTTTCGTCGGTAGTTCCAGTTTTTGGACGTCCCGAACGTTCATCGGCTCCCAAGCTCTTACGACCACGTTTAAATTCAGCTGCCCAAAATTTCACTGGGGTAAATGATGGTGCAGAGTCCCCATACACAGAATCCAACTCATCTTTGATTTGCGTAGACGTATTGCCTTTCAAAAACAAATATTTAATGATACTCGATACTCGATTTTGTCCATTTTCATAAAAACACTCACATCGACTCACTCAAACGACTGTTACACAACAACTGCGCGTCCAAAATTGCTGAAACTTTGGTGAGTAACTGTCAACAGATGAACAACGAAATCCACTAGCTTTTATTTACGACTACTCCTATCTTCATGTTGAGGTCGGAAACTTTTTAGACTACCCTCGTAGTGTTGAAATGTGTTATGATAAGTCTCGGATTCGTTGAAAACACTTGAAAGTTTAAGAGTCATACATAACATACGAACCGACGTACTCATTAACATAAAACACCCAAATGAAACACTAAACATCTAGTTCCAGGAAAATGATAACCAGACTGCCTACCACACAACCATTACATTCACTATTCAAGCCCAAGACTACCAACAAAGACACAAAGTGTTTGGTGGAGTTTTGATCTGATCTCTGCGTAGCAAACAACAGAAGTGCAGTTTTAGTACTTTTCTCTAATATCAGTTTTTAATATTTGTGATAAAGTATGATTGGAAAAAAAAATTGGAATACACCTATTAACGACTGCGTAATTATAATTACACTATTAATCTGGATGCCGAGATATTTAATTTGCTACTCTACTCAATACGATAGAAAATATTAATTTTCTTACTAATTCTAATTAATTTGCTATTCGCACATCATTATTTTTCACAGTGCTGGTTTATGTCTTTAGCAACATTGAGGCATCAATTGGAGCAACCATGCAAAATATGGTTCCTCCGAAAAAGTTACTGTTTGGGTAGTACTTTTCTCTAGTCTTAATTAATTATGCTGTGCTGATATGTTGAGGAAATTTAATTGGAGCTGCAGATGAATTTTCGTCTCTCAATTATTCCATTCAATGTACCAACAGGAAAATTCAATTAAGATAGGGTGGAGAGTTTTATGGCGATTGGCCGTGTGTTTTACGTGAGAGCAACAATATAAAAAAAAAACCCATAGCTGATGTGACGACTGAAGTGACCTCTGAGGATAATACAGCCATTTTTCTGCTCTCCGGGCCACAGGAGAGCTCCAGTCTATAGCTCCTATGGGAATATGTGACAAGATATTAATTTATACAGTCCGGTTATAGGCGACGGATAGACGAACCAACTGATGTGCCAACTGTCCTCTGAGTAATATCGGTTCAATCAACTAAAATATCTAGAACAGTTTTAATCGGTAAAAAAAACAAAACAAGAGTAACCCGGTGCACACATACGGCTTTTTAACCGTACGGCGCCGCTGTGTGACCCAAGCAATTCAGTGTACCTGAATGACCACCGTGAATTGGAGCTAGTACGCGATCGGATGCCGTCAGTGGATATCTACCGAAGAAATGGGTTTTGCTTGTTTACCTACTTTACAAAAAAATATGCCATTGAGATGCTATGTACTTCATGCCATAATTACGGCACCCCATGTTTAAAATCCGGATGTCTGCGCAGGGCCTAAAACATCACTCAATTAATGGTTTCGTTACGGTAGTCAAAAGAATTATATTGACACGTTAAATGACTTTGTATAATACATAGACCACTAAAACTGTAGCGCATAATACAGACTATAATTAAGGACGTATAGACTTTACTTTATTTTTTTCACGGTGCTAGGTTTTGTCTTTAGCATCATCGAGGCATCAATTGGAACAACCATACAAAATATCGTTCCTCTATAAAAATCACTGTTTGCGTTCGATGATCATGATCATGACTTCGCTATTATATAAATACTGATTGAAGAAACATAATAAAAATTACTTATTATTAATAGGAAGTCAATATGTTTAATTTGATGCCCTATTTAAAGTTAAGAAAAATAAATTTTGTCATTAACTTACTCATAATTATAGATAGCGATTGCTATATGGTTCGTATTTTTACAATATTAAGTTGGGCTCACAGAGACTATAACAGACAGTCAGACACACAAGAGAAAACATAACAGTAATAATAAATAAATACAATAAAAACTTAATGATTATCTGAATTTGAACAAATCAACGAAACACTATAAATGAATTATAATTCAATTACGACTTACTTTGTAATTATTATGACTTTGTAATTATAAAATTACAAATAACTAGTAATTTCGATTAACAACAATGTAAGTGGGGCATTCGACAGCCATCTTCAGACGCTTAACTCAACACGCACCACTTAAGTGGACCAGTTGCGCCTAAAGATGACAGGCAAGCTGAAAATAAGTGTAGCAGTATAGGATGTCTTGAGGTGCCCTGACAAACAATTTTAATGTTTTTTCAACTGCAGTGGTCCTTTTATGTAATCGAGGGATGGCAGTACAGCTAGATGAATTAGTAAAAAATATTTGTTACAAAGTGCCAAATAGGGAATTGCTATAACAGAGAAAGTGCCCAAAATATTTGAACTTACTCATTTAAGACTCCAGAAAAAATTTTTAAGGAACATCTCTTTACTTTTTGTTCCCTACTTCATTTGCTAGCTTGAGTACACCTCTACCATAAATAAATGCACTTCAAACGAGATAAGCTCATAAGTTAGTAGATTTAGCTTTGACAGGCTTCGTTGTTGACTGCGAGATCAAAATTAATAAACCGTCAGATTTTCAAAATACGCCTCTCTTGGGTAAGCAGTCTACTTAATTGTTCACTAATCCAGCCAATTGTGGGATGGCAGCCGTTGGGTTGATTAATTTATTAACTTTCACTCATTGTGATTTTGTCCATTTATAACTAAGATAAAGTAGCATGAGATAAGGACTGGGATTTAAAATATTATTATAAAAGATAAACCTTATCAAAAAAAGAATTGTTTTTTTTTGACGATTATTGTATCTAGAGAAAACCTTCATCAAGATTTTCAACAAAACAAAAAAAAACCTGAGTATGTAATTAAGGAATGATATTAAGAGATGGCATTAGTTTCTAAGGAAGTTAAAAGCTAGAGGTTGTTCCTAATCATGGAGGTGTTGGACCTTAGGTAACAGAGGAATGGAACGGAAGCCAGAGCATCAATAAGCATAAAAATAATATTCATTGGGAATGCTCACCTTTACGCGCATGATGATTACATCAATATGGCAATTGAACCCTTGCTCATGAACAAATCGTACAGAAATTTAAAATCTCGTTATTTCGTAAATCAATCAAAGGCAATCGATCTTCTTAGAACTTGGATCGGAACTTTTATTTATTTGGTTATTAGAAGAATATATTTACCGATATAACAAAGGAGCTAGATGTATCACATAATTGCACCTTCTGCTAGTTCATAGCTAAGGCGTTAATATGTCTCTTGTATGCACATTCAACTGCACCTTCTTAGCCTAAAGTGACAATGGTTAGTGAGCCATTGAAACCTTGTACAGGTACTAAATGCACTGAATGCCTAGAATACTTACAGTAGAGGAGTGCTACAGACTCTGCCTGCAACAGTAGAGTAGATTCCTTATCTGTGCACATCAGCATCTCGACATGTCCCCACGCGCGAATCCCCCCCCCTTTTTTTAATACAACTGATGAAAAATCTCTTCTTGATCACAAAAACGCTTTTCACGTCGTATTGAAGTGATGCAAGGTAAAAGGGATTAGCGGGTTAAACACCGCATTTTCTTGTACCAATTTCTAGTTTAATGTGCATTCATTTCAATAATCTAACCTTTTTATTTCATTTATTTCGCATCTTTCGCAATGAGAAAAAAGTAATGTTGCTTTAGCTCAATTTGTCATCATTAGCCCAGGTAACAGCCGAATCAGCAGTCTGTTTGTTTGTTCAGAATGTTTATCTATTGTTTGTTTGTATTGTGTTTCAGCTTTAAGATGGACAATCGTGATAGACTATTTAAACGAAGGTTCACTTTTGAAGAAAGAAAAGCAGATGTAGATAGGATGTTGTCCATATACCCCTTGCTGTCCGCTGTAAGTAGAGTGAATTCCGAATCCAATTTACGTTTTGGATAAAAATAATTTACCATAAATAATTCAACTATTTAAATAATTTTTAAAAATTTATTTATTTAATTGTTAAAAAAACACAAATTCATGCATCACATATAATATACTTATAAAACCTGAATAAACTGAGGTTAAACTCAGCAAAAACCTAGACAATTGTCATAGGTTCCAGTTCCCTCCTAAAATTTTTTGCCGGTATCCTCGCTTTAACCTTTAATAACCATACCATCGCTTTCTGACCCACCGTCAAAAACCTAGGGTTAACCTTTAAACAATCCCCCTCTTGAAAACAACATATATATCTCCCTGATACCCTGAAACAATTCCATCGCCATCTGTTCCCCAGACTCCACAACAACATGTATCCTAAGTCGTTTTCTCTCACTTTGAGTGTGGTGTGTGATGTATCAGTCTATCGGTGGGACTCGAGGATATTGAAGCGAATCATGAACTGGTTGGTTAGCTTTGCCTTTGAGACTCCGCGGGGCTCCCATGTCTCTCACCTCAATGCCGAGTTTGGGTGGTTCTTCCCCTCCTTCCGAGTACAATATTTTCGCGCCCCCCCCCCCCTATATACACAATATATTACAGTTCAAATCCTCAGTCCTCTCCCCAAGATCCCATCTCTGACATTTCTACTCCTGCTTACAAAAGTGCAGCATGCAATTCCTTACTCGCTGTACTATCGCCTGAAATTCTCTACCTCTTAATATCTGTCGTCATCCTTAAGAACCTTCAAAGCTCTTCTATTCCAACACTTCCTCACCATCCAAAAACAAACTTGTAGTTCTGGGAAAGAATCATTCACTATACCAGTATCATATTATATTTTCTGACATTTATTTTTGTAATTAATATTTTTATTTAGTTGTTTACTATGTATCATATGTCACATTTTTTGTGTTTTTTAAATAATAATTTAATAATTATTTTTCATTGTTATTATTATATTTTTTTTAATTATGGTATAATAGTTCTTTATATTTCCCAGAGGTGAATTTTTCATCTGAACATTAATGTCATTTATAGAGGACTATGTCCCGGAATAAAAACTTTTTTTCTATTCTACCCTGGGCGTACCGAACTTACCCGAAAAGAAACCGAACTGATGATGTATGTGGCGGAGTTTTTATTGGTAGGACCGCGTAAAGCAACTTTCCACCAGTCAGTATGCCAAGTGCCGTCACTGGAGAAGGTTCCGTTCTGCTTGTGTTCATTTATTTGTGACTGTTGTTTTGCGTGCTCGACGTTATGGCTGAAAAATGACACAGAAATTCCTTAAATGTTAAAGCGGCCTCTCATCAACTAAAAATTCCATGGAAAATATAATTCACCTTTATGAAACTGGTGTTGCGGAAAAATTGCAGATACCCTTTTGATTATAGTTTTATTAACTTTACGGAACAGTAGTCCACGTAAAACCCTAAACATATTACATATTATCAATCAGGACGTCAAGATACAAACAAACAACTTACTGTTAAGACCTTAAAATATCACATTAACAATGATAAAAAATTATGTTTTTTCAATATTAATTTTTATTAGTTAATGACACGAATGTTTTATGGAGATAGCTATATTGCTAAATTTAATATTTCTAGCTTAAACAGGGTAGATAGGGCAGACACATAAGAGTGTCTGTTTTTGAACAGCGAACCCTATAAAACAAAAATAGAGAATTATAACCAATCTTTTATTTAATATAAAATAAGGTATCTATAATTATAAATAAATCATTATATATATATATATTCATATACATATATAAATCGTTATATAGTTAGTGTTTGATTCCCTTAGGTGATAGTAGAGAAAATGCCAATGGCCAATGTGCCAGAATTAGAGAGGATAAAATACTTATTGCCAGGCTGTTTAACGCTCCGTGAATTTAGATTTACTATTCGGCAGAATCTGAACATAAGTCGTAGCTTATATTTCTTTATAGATGGAGAAATTCAGCGTTTGTCATCTCTATTAGGAGATCTCTATAAGGTAACGATATTAAACGTAGTCGGCAGTCTGGTTGCCATTGAATAATTTTCATAATGATATTGTTTTATTTTTTATGATATGTTTTATGATTTAGGTTCACCGAGAGTCAGATGGTTGGTTGTATATGAAGTACAGTGATCATGAACAAAATATACACGTCACTATACATATGTAGATATCTGGATCATTGGTAGACTTAAATTGGGTATGAAATCCTCTGTTTAATTTTAATTAATATTATTGTCTTTTTAATATTCACAATACTGATTCTTAATTCACTGTTCAGGGGGATCCAAGTGAACGATTCTTGTGACAATATTGGTTAAGCGGTAGCCAAAATGTTATAATTTATAACACTGGATGAATACTTAAGGACATGTTGACATGCTTCCCTTGCCTCGAGGACAGCCTGTGTAATGAGCCGATGTAAATATTAATTATGTCGATGATGTTGAATATGTAATCAATTATTAATAAAAATTTTATTTAAATTTATTTTGTCTTGAATTTGAACCCATCTTCGAAAATCATTAAAGTAGTTAACCCATAGCTTACCTTCTTTTGCTTTAGGTCATGCCAACCATGACTGCGACACGTAATATTTGTGCCTTTCATGCAGGATTTAGACTTTTTCTTTGATTTTACCAACCAAAATATTTGAAAAAAAATTCATATATGTACATATGACGTTAATGATGTAGATATTGCATTAGATATTACATCAAAAATGCACCCTTTTAATACCTAAACCACCTTGGTCCCGCAAAAGTCACCTTTTCAAAATAAAATGTGTAAATGACTAAAATATTGACAAAACACAACAACATATTGAAAACTACTGTAACGGCATTAACTTAGTAATTATTATTATGTTGGCTCCCAAAACAGAAAAAAAAAGAAAGTAACTGGCATATCTTTTTTATTATTAGATAAACATCACCTCAATCACGGGGAAAATTATAACCTCAAATCGTAGAATATTTTCCAAGCTGGGATTTGAGAAAGCTTAATATGAAACTTTGTTGAATTTTTGAACCCCTATAGATTTATTTATAAACAGAGTATTGTAGTACAATGAATGAAATAAGCTTCTAGTAATGCATCAGACCTGATTTCAAGGTTGTGAACTTAAATCTGGGAAAGTTATGGTTATGGTTGAAGATTTTTGAAGGAACAGAATGACGCCAATAGTCCAGTCACTGGCATGGGGTTATTATACTTTGCCAATAGTCAAATAGAAAGTTTTTTTATATCAGATTAGAGATTAGAAATTTTTTTTTTTATATATTAGCAGTAGTAAGAAGAAAAAGATGTTTCCATCTCCCCCCCCCCCCGGTTCAATTTTCGCAGTCAAAAACCGCGAAAGTGTTAGGCTGTTTCCAGTTTTTCGAAAATAACTGTTTATGGTTAATCTTAGCAAGAGTGAGTATCTTATAAATTGAAAAGAACACAAAATTTGAATGTAATATTTGTGGTGATTTGAAGGTAATTAATTGCCTTTATTCTTGGTCTGCAGCCTGGTTACACAAGGTACTGTAGTTTTTTATGTGACTGGGATAGTAGAGACAGAAAAAAACATTTCATTCCTGAACAGAAAAATGTAAAACATGACCCGTTGTGTAATCCGAAAAATGTGTATTTACCTCCGTTACATATCAAACTAGGATTAACGAAGAACTTCGTCAAGGCCATTAATAATTGGAATATTTGTGGGGCCATAAATACGGTAACTTATACATGATGAAAATAACTGCACATTTTCTGTCTCTACAAACCCAGTCATACAAAAAACTACAGTACCTTGTGTAGCCAAGCTACAGATCAAGAATAAAGGCAATTAATTGCCTATGAAAGGAACTATTGAATTCACTGGAGCATTCAGAAATGTTACTCAGAGATTTTTGGGAAATCAAAAAAAGAAAATCACCGCGATATTGTCAACGATCTTACAGCATCTTCTTCCAGAAAAATCTTGAAAATGCAATGAGAACACTTTCATCAGGAGATTTCAGCTATGGAAAAGTGATATAAAGACAAGTGGAATCCTAATATTCTGGGCGATTATTGTTTGGACCATCAAGAGGGATCTGCACTGGCAAAATGTAGAAGTAAATCCTCCTTTCTTACTTTCTAGATGAGTCAAATGTTGGCACATAGTTAAGAATGCTGAAAATACTAAAATATTTGAAATTATAAATGCTTGTCTCTTGGAAAAATTGCGTAAATGGGGGGGGGGGACCGTTATCATATTTAAATTCAGGAGAAAAAAATACTAAGAATCACACAATATTCTTCCCGAGACAAAAAAAAAATTGTTTGTTCCCAGTGTAATCAAAGTTGCACAGGTCAAATTAATATAAAATATTTAAGCCAGTAAAAAATAATTAAAAAACTATTAGGAATTATTGCATTACAATTTTTGATATTTCGGAAGAAAACTAATAAAATAACATAAATATTGTAAATTGAACATTGAAATATTATAAATTATTTAACCTGAAAAATACTATCTAAAAAATAATTTATTTGAATAACTATACATTTTTTTATTCATAGTTTTTGGCATTTTGAAGGTCCTGGCCTATGATGTAACTACTCCCCAGATGATCCAGCTTATGGCACACCGACTTGCCTTTACAAAAAAAAACACTTTTTGAATCACCCCTGGTAAATGCATGAATGAAAAGTAGTACACACGCAGAGTCGTAACCTAATGATTTGGTTGAGTATCATGGACCTGTTGCCTCGCCCTAATTTGTGGAAGAATATGCTAGCTCAGTGAGCAGAGCAAGAACACCAATGTCCTCTCTTACATTTACATCATAGTCATATACTGATGTTTGGGTCACCATCTTCATGTGCTTGTTTCACTTCCATGCCTTCTTTTTTTTCTTATTCTCGTGTCAGCATCAAAATTATACACATCTTGTCATTCACATTTGAATCTTTCTTGAATAACTAAAGCAGTTGTCTGGGCATCAAATATTATGTCAGCTGAAGTGATTACCTTGAAACGAAGAATCCTTTCACAGATATTAGTACCCCTCTGATCAGACCCATCCGGGTAACCATCAATTATAAACATTATGTTAGGGCCGTAGTGCTTCGTCAGGTAGGTAGTATATTTTGCATAAATGGGACCAAAGTTGTCAATGCGATGCCAAAATACTTTATGCAGTAGGTGTCCATCATCGATAAAAAATACTTTAATATGAAGTGCTGGGCTCTGAATTGGCGCGAATTCTTCATATAAGGAAAATTTTGTTCCTTTCAAGAAATAACCTTCTGAGAACAGTGGCATGGGAAAGGGGAGTCGAAATGAGAAATCATTTTTTAAGTCTTCTTTAGAATGTTTGGCAACGAAAACTCTAGGAAATAATGTTAATGAATCAATAACAGTTATTTTATTGTACCCTATTTCGAGAGGAGTGGATACAATCCTATAATTCCGTTTAAAAGTTACATTTTAAAAGTCATGCCCAATAATTCTAGAAATCCCTTTTTCCCCAACTTCTTAAGTTGATAGTAAGATAAGTGGCAGGTTACCTCTGAACTAGGGTTGAGCAACGATGGCCGAAGTTTTCTTTTCGATGATCGATGTTTTATACAGCAATAGAAAACAATCTATGTTTCCGCCCGACATCGACGTTTTTAAATATTTACACTATTTATTTTTTGCTTCAATTTTGGTAAATTGGGACATCAATGGAAAACAATCGATGTTTTCTACAGCGATGGAAAACAATCGATGTTTTCTACAGCGTTGGAAAACAATCGATGTTTTCTACAGTGATGGAAAATAATCGATGTTTTCTACAGCGATGTAAAACAATCGATGTTTTCTACAGTGATGGACAATAATCGATGTTTTCTACAGTGATGGACAATAATCGATGTTTTCTACAGTGATGGAAAATAATCGATGTTTTCTACAGCGATGTAAAACAATCGATGTTTTCTACAGTGATGGAAAACAATCGATGTTTCCTACAGCGATGGAAAACAATCCACGTTTTCAACGGATATAGAAAACAATCTATGTTTCTTCCCGACATCGACGTTTTTAAATATTTACACTATATTTTTTTTGAATAACATTTCATAAATTAATGATGATTTTACATACTGAGAGATTGATAACTTGATGAAGGAATATTGCTTTCATTAAAACATCGAAGATTTGTGGATTGGAGTTGAAGAGTCAGCTTGTGAGTTGAGTGCTGTGCGTTGTCTCTTGCATCTCGGAAATTATTGCCTTAGGTCTAAGTAAAATTTAACAAACTAAGATTAAATACATTTTAATAACAATTTGATAAATAGCTGATTCTTATTTAATGACATACATCTAAACCAGCAACTCTCATTTTCAGTAGTTTACAAAGTATAGGTAACTTGTTGTCTGTAGGTCTACGTTAAATCAAAACTAAGGAGCAAAGTCCTGAGCGTCTGTGGCTCTCGCGCTCTTGGTCAGCCTCCACTGGCTAGTATCCGGTGACGCGGCTGACGGAGGAGCGTGGGGGACTTCCCAAGACTCCGCTTTCTCTTCGCGGTGGATTTGGGGGGTCTCTGGGCTGTCTGTAAATATTGTATGAATGAGCGAGTGAATGATGAACTGTAAATATGGTATGAATGAGAGCATTTATCTTAATTACTTATTGCCTTATAAAAGGCAGATTGTAATTTTAGCACAATAAAGGATTATAATAATAAAATTTAACTAAAACAAGATTACTAGGCCTACCTTGGTTCGGATATACAATTTTATTAACCAAAACATCGATTTTTTTTACGTTAATAGTTTTCAAGGAAGTATTTCAGTTTATTTATGAACCATGACTTTTTTTTATTTACATCGATGTTTTCCGTCAAAATACATCGATGTTTCAGGTCGATATCATCGTCACATCGATTACCGCCAATTTTAACATCGATCTTTTACTATCGATGTTCATCCCTACTCTGATCCTTTAAGCAACAAGTTGACAACTAAAACACACGAAACAGGTGTCATTCGTAGTTTAATCAATTTAAAAACAACACAACAATAATACTACATAGGTGGAAAGACAACTGAATAGAGCGGAGGAGGGGAGGTTTTAGAGAATTTAGAGGCTAGAGGTAGGAAATGTTTTTTGATCTTTACCGGCACCTGTTGCGGAAACTTGTCGAGCACACAATATGTCGATATCAAAATTTTAGAGCCGGTTTTTGAAATGTCGTTAATATTTGTCGTCAATAAGTATATGCGACTCTGGTTTAAAAACGGTTTTATTACAAATTATTACCATTTACTGGAATCCCAATCATTAATTCCAAAGAATAATTATCATAATAAAATACATTATATATATGTATATGTACTACGTAAACAACCTATAAATATAGAATGTTGCAATCGTTGTTTAGTGAAATTATGGCAAACATGGAGACTGCTGTGCAACTTTAAAAGACTGTATCTCGCTTAATGTTGGTTTAAAACAAAAATCTTTCAACTTTATTTTCTTTCAAATTGATTTTAAAAAAACTCATTACAGCTACGATTACCGGAAAAAAGTTATTTTCAAAAAACCGATAAAAAGTCCAAAATTTCCGTGTTTTTTTTTTGCTACCAAATATTAAGCCGGAGGGAGGGGAGGAGAAAACTCATATTATTGTTAGTACTACCTTAGTAAAAATAAAAAAAAAAAATCTTCTCTTGACCTTTTGCAAGTTTGCGTATGCCCATTTTAGCATAATGGTAACTGGACTACAAATCTATTACCTTTATTTTATCAAAAATAATTTTTAAAAAAGAATATGTGTATTCATATATATAGTTTTAAAGGAGTAGATTGTGCAAACTATAGTAGTACATAAAAAATGCATCCTTTAATTCGTTTTACTTTTTGGCTCAGCATATTAATCCTGATAATGATGACTTTAAAATATTTGTATTCACCTTTTCAGTACACGAATAGTCATTGCATCTGTCATTTTATTCATCAACTATGCAGACAATTTCGTAAGGTTCAATTCACTCAAACTTCCTGACAAATAAATGATTAAACACTAAGAAACCAAATAATAAATATAAAGAAAAACCTTTGTTATAGACGATCATTTAATTAATTAGAATTTGTAAATAAAAATGAATTAGAGATATAGGAAATCGTACCGAATTTAGTAAAAACTCAAGGATCTTATCCAGTGTTTATTCTTATTATTATTATATTAATATAGTTAATTATTATTTTAATAAAAGTATTTTATTTAATATTAGTTTAATAGAAAGTAGGTGGTAAACCAGAATATCAATATTTTGAAAACTTCGTTATAGTTAGTTTAGCTTTATATTATTTTACTTTTTATTATTACTACCCGTTTCCACTTTTATTTTAAAAAAATAATAAATTAGAAAATAAACATAATATACAATCTTAAGTTAAGTAATATAAAGTAAATGGTAAACCAGGATATCACTATCCCTACAAATAATATAGTTGCCTGATAGCATAGTTGTTTAAATAAATAAAAATTAGTTAGAAATAGTATATTTTTCAATGTAGGTTTCATCTGGAAAAACCTGCCGGCTTTTTTTGAAAATAAGATTTTATTAGACTAAGTACAAAAAGATGTGGTCGCAGAGGATAACGTTTATGTATAACTGTGCTATTTGTTTTATAACAATGTTAATTTCATTGTATATAATTTTGGAAATAAAATTCTTTTCTACGTTTGGCTTACAATGCAGAAACATGACCTAGGAACAAATTTATATTTAAAATGTTATTATTTCATTAATTAATTCAGGCGGATCGATCACTGTACAACGGGGGTAAACTATGTCAGGCGGGTTACATAGCAATAGACAACGGTAAGTGTGCACCTTACATAGTTTTTATATGGACTGTATGCCTTGCATACTGACAGCAATGTGTCCCAACTACAGACACCCAGTGCGCATCGCCATCCCGGCTACAGCTGCCACACGTGCGAATCAGGAAATAAGGTTTCATCCCAGGGTGGATTGGAGAAATAGTTACCTGGAAAGGTCCTGAAGGACAGTGGGGATGCAGTGAGGCCCAACCGTAGGGACTAGCTGCATCCCCACCATTTTATCAGTTTAGTTCAGTCAACCAAATTGTCAAGAACGCGCTACACACTTTAAGGTAAGTTCGCAATATTCCTTATTTCTTTAGATAAATGATGGGGTTTTCTCCCCTTTATGTATAATTCGATCTAATAATGATCCGTATATTTCCTACCAAACCGTTCTCAGATAAAACTTTACGGTTATTTCGGAATCTAGATAAGCGCGCCTTGAAATATATTTCTTAAGGGATCAAATGGGAAGTTTAAATTTTCCTTTTTTTATTACGAACCACTGTATCATGATAGTGAAAAAAAACAACACAAAAACTTGATATCATAACCGATGAACTCGCGAGAGAGTTGGCAGAGAAGCGATTACTAAGTATTAAGGATTAATAAATTAAGAGAAGTATTAATGACCCAGAAAACTCGTAATGTGACTTCCTTGTGAAATATTTCGGGATGTAACTTCCGTTTATATTACAAGGGTCTCTTTTTCGGGAGGGCTTTTGGAAATGAACCCGGGACCTTGGGAATTTGGGTGCGTATTATTAACAAAAAAACGTTGATAAATTTTCTGTACGCAACCAAAAACAAAACACTCAAATTTCATAGTTATGACTTCATAACACTAACCATTATTTGATTTATGTTAAATAATAAACACAGTAATTCTATGGCGAAACTTTTTCAACTCCGCCTATATTTCTTAAAACCCTGTTCGAATCGCAACGAAGTGATGCAAGGTACTATGCTAGTTAAAATCGGATCTTCTTGTAACTATTTCTAGTGAAATCTCCCTTTCTTTCAATTGCCCAACTTTTTGTTGTTTCATTTTTCATGTTTCAAACAATAAGGAAAATATAAATTTAGCATATTCAAACTAATTAGCTTCGGTAACATCCGATCCATTATCAGCAGTCTGTTTATTCTGTTATTATATTTATCTATTGTTTATTTGTATTGTGTTTCAGCTTTAAGATGCCAGCCCTAATTTTGTTTCAATTTAAAAAAGACAACACCTTCGAAAAAAGAAAAGCTGAAGCACATAAAGTCATGGCCAGATACCCGGACGCGGTACCAGTAAGTGAAATAAATATACAACCCATTTTGGTTAATATTGTCTAAATAAAACAAAAAAATCCAAATGAATTACACAATTAAGGGCTTTGTTACTGTTGCGGAAACAATTTTGAAATTATTTAACTTTATGGAGATAGCTATATTTTCAAATTCTTACATACTATGTAACCCCCCCTGATAAATATCTAAAAATGTTGGAGTGGACAGACAGACAGGTGAAAACATAATAGTTTCTGATTTTGACAAAAACAGCGAACTCCTATAAAACAATATACAAAATTGTTAACATTGTTCTATTCAATAAAAAATAAGGTACATCTTTAACTATAAATAAATTATTATGTATACATCGAAACTTTTTTTTTTTAGTGTTTGTTTTCCTTAGGTGATAGTGGAGAAAATGCCTGGGGCCAAAATTCCGCAGTTAGGGAGAAAAAAATTCTTAGTGACAAAACAATCACCGGTCTACGGTTTTAAAGAAATTATCAGACATTACCTCAAATTACCTCGAGAGGAGCCTCTGTATTTATTCGTAGACATGAAAATTCCACCGACGAAAGAAGATATGGGGGCTCTGTATAAGGTATGGCCTTTATAACAATATCATTTTTCAATTGAATGAAAAAATATTGATGTTTTTCTTTTCTTTTTTTTATGAACGTTTTAATATCAATGGTTATGTTTTACATCTAGGAATTCTGCGAAGAGGATAATATGTTGTATTTACATTACGGCACTCAAATGTTGTAAGTTCACTATTCACTTTAATTAATACATATAGATTTAAAGTGTTTTCTGTTAAATTTATTTAATGAGGCATGCACATTTAGTTCAAAAGAATAATATATTTTTTGAATCAGTTGCTAATCCTTGTTTTCATAATTTAATCCTTTCTACTATTTTTTACAGGTAAACTTAGAAAAGCTTTCTATATTAATAAAACTTCCAGTCAATATGTAATAAAGTTTTGCTAATATAGGGATAAATTAGCATCTACACTAATGACAGACTGAAATAATTCACCGTTCAGAAGATCCAAGTGAACAATTTACGGGAAAAAAATGGTGATATAGTGGCCAAAAATTAAAATTATTAAACCAATAGATGAAAACTTAATGTAAATTTATGTATGATATGTAATTAATTATTAATACAATTTTTATTTAAATGATTTTGTTTTTAATTTGAACCTACCTATCAAAAATCTTTAAACTAGTTAACCCACTTTTTTTTCTTAAGGTCCATTTAAGACACACATACCATTCAAGACATACCATTTGTAAAAAATTAGACAAAAAACAGTTTGTTAAAATTATCGCTAACTTAGTGATAATTATGTTGGCTCCCAAAAATGTAACTGGTATATTTTATGATTTTTATTTTTAGGTAACAATTTGTTCTCAATCAAAGGGAAAATTAGGACTATAAATCGTGAGTCTCTTTCAACCCAGGATTTGACGAAAAACCATCTTCGTTTTCTTCTTCTACTGTAACCCTGCAATTTTTTTTTTAATTTAAAAACAGAATAGTTTATACAATAAATGAAATAAGTTTCTTGTGGCGCATGAGAGCTAAATTTCAAGGAGATTTAGATAAACAGCAAATAACAATACAAATTAATTTCACATGTTAAAATAATATAGATTATTTATACTAATAGGAATTATTTCATTACAATTATAGACATTTTTGAAGAGCTCTTAAATTAACATGAATATATGAAACGTGGCGGGGCCAAGTGATCTAAGTGACAAAAATGTTTTTTTAAACCAAAATAATTTATGTTCCATTTCTATATATAAACAGATTTAACTCCATAAACGTCCTCTATTCAGAAACAAGTGCCAAAAGATTGTCGACATGTCCCCATCTGTCCGTTACTTCTAAATAGTCCATTTTACAGTCAAGTTTTGTTTATAATATGTTGTTTTTGTTCTTCAAAACCCTTTATTTAATTTGAATAGCTAACAATTCTAGACAGATTATTTCCTATAAGCGCAACCTGACACTTTGTCGTGACAACTGCAGGGAAACTTAAAAACCGTATGGTTCATTTCGTTTGTATTTTTGTTGTTGCCAATGGCACTTTCGACGTGATAGAGAACAACAAATTAAGGCAAAGCGACTCGGCTTCAGTTCGAGACTTAGCTATACAAATGTGGATGATGTAAAGCGTAGCAGGAAGGTCGTTCAAGATCATTTATATGGGAATGAAAACGTTCTTTTATTTAGACACTGCCACAGCTAAATTTCTTGACACGTCTAAGCTAGGAATAAGCCAGGCTTCTTGTTTAAAAGCAACGAAAGACAGTCCAGGAATCGTATATTTCAAGGTTCAGTACCTTATTAGCGTTTCAAACGCGCCGAGTTTTGAAATGGGGAGTAAAAATTGAGTACATAATAGCTGAAATTACAAGTCTGCCGAGGGTGGTGCAACTTGAAGAGACGATGAAGAAGGCCCTCTGTACCTTCTTGTTGTACTTAACCAAAGAAAACAAGTTGTGCATACTTAAAAAAAAATAGAAATGTTTAAAACCGTTGGCGAACCAAGCGTGGCCATAAATCGTTAGTGCGATTGTTTGATTATAGAAACATTTATTTTTCATCTATACTAAAAAAATGTACTATGTTTAGTTTTATGCTTTTCATCATGTAATCAAAAAATTAATAAAAATTCCCCGAATTTTTTTTTTTTATAGCTCTGAGATCACATGGCCTTGCCATGCCTCATATACGTAAATTTAACATGTTGAAATAGTATAAATTATTTCAAATAAAAATACATTTTCAAATCCGATTGAAAAAAAAGAATGGACATATTTTATTCATAGTTTTCACTACTACTTGATTTTTTAGTATAATATGGGCCACTTTTAGAATCACTCCCGGTAAATGCATGAGTACCATGGACCTGTTGCCTCACCCTAATTTGTGGAAGAATATGCTAGCTCATATTCATATCATAGTCATATACTGATGTTTGGGTCACCATCTTCATGTGCTTGTTTCACTTCCATGCCTTCTTTTTTTTCTTATTCTCGTGTCAGCATCAAAATTAAACACATCCCCTAGGAATCATTCTAGAATAACTGCAGCATTTGTCTGTCCATCAAATATTATGTCAACTGAAGTGAATCCTTTCACAGGTCTTAGTACCCTTCTCTGTACTGACTACTTCAAAAGTAATCCCATCTCTCAGTAGAAAATAAATTACTAATCTACAAAGTTATACTTAAGTCAAATTGAACAAACGGATTGGAGCTATGTGGGACAGCAAAAAAGTCAAACATCAAGCTTATACAATCCTTTCAATCAAAAGTTCTCAGAACAGAAGTTCATGAAATTCCACAGTAACCTATCTACAGTCCTGAACGTATGTGGCTTTCGCGCACTTCGTCGGCCTCCACTGGCAACGCGGCTGGCGGATGATCATGGGGGATTTCCCAAGACTCCACCTCCCCTTTCGCATGGGATGGCAGTGACAAACATCTGGATTTGGGAGCTCTCTGGGCTGTTTGTTAAAACTGTATGAATAAACTAGTGAATGGAAATTGTAAATATGGCATGAATGAGAACATTTATCACAATTACTTATTCGGTAATAACGCAGATTGTAATTTTATCACAATAAAGTACCCCTCTGACCAGAGGGTTACCCATCCGGGTAACCATAAATTATAAACATTATGTTGTGGTCGTAGTGCTTCGTCAGGTAGGTAATATATTTTTCATAAATGGGACCAAAGTTGACATTGCGATGTCAAAATACTTAATGCAGTAGGTGTCCATCATCGATAACAAAGGCTTTGCCAAGAAGTGCTGGGTCCTGGATTTGTATGAATTCTTCGTATAAGAAAGATTTCGTTCCTTTCCACAAACAACTTTCATATTTTGAAAACTCTCTGGTTTAGTTAGTAGTTTAGATTTATATCAATTATTCTTATTATTAATAAATGTTTCAACATAGATTTTTATTTAAAACAATAAAAATTAAGAAATAAACATAATGTACTATCTAAAGTTAAATAATATAAATTAAATGGTGAACCATTATCCCTACAAATAATATAGAAGCAATCAGGCAACTAATGGCAATTTATTCTGCCATTGTAAATATTATATGTTCTTTGACTAAATAAAAGCTCAATATAAGTATAAATTAGTTGGAAATAGTGTATTTGTTAATGTAGGTTTCATTTGGAAAAACCTGCCGGCTTTTTTTGAAAATAAGAATTTATTAGATTTGTAGATTAGATAAGATTGTAAGAAAGATAAACAACTGTGCTCTTTGTTTTATTACATTTTTACTTTTAATTGCAAATATTTTTTCAAGTAGAATTGTTTTCCTTATGTCTATCTTTCCACATTTTATACCTGCTTAAAATGTAGGAACATATCCCATTTGCAAATCAGTAAGAAGGGTTTCTCCAGAGGGTAGTATGGAGAAGGGATGTTTTTACCTGTAAGGGTCACAGAACTGTACGGGTCTAGCTGCATCCCCACTATTTTTTCAGTTTATTTCAGTCTCGGTTGTCGAGAACGCACTACATACTTAGGGCAAGTAGATTTCAATTTATTATTGATCCATACATCTGTACCTCCAGTGAGTATGTGGTTGTCAAATATTCCGACTTGTGTAGATAGCAGTTTCTAAGTTGATTACCTTTCAAAACTTATTCACATCGAGATATCTCATCACATGGTTTCTTTTTGACGAACCGATTTATACTCTATTTGTGAGACAAGTTTTACACGCCAGTAGTGGGCGTAACACATTTCTGTTTGGTTAAGTCGAGCTAACCATTTATTCACCGGAGGCACAGATACTTCCTACCAAACGGTTCTTAAAAACTAAGATAAATCTCTTCGATTGTTTCAGACTCCTAGATAAGCACGCCTTAAAATAAATTTCTTCGGGATCAAATGGGAAGTTCTAAAATCCCTTTCTTATTACGAATCACTGTATCGTGATTATGAAACAAAAACTTGATACCGTAACCTAGGAACACGTGAGGAGAGGGTTGGCAGAGAAGCGATTACGATTAATATCAGAAAACTTTTGACCAAAATATTTCGGGATGTAACCTCCCGTTTACATTAAAAGGGCTTTTTGATTTTTTTGGGAGGGCTGTTGGAAAAGAAACCGGGATATTTAATTCGGGTGCGGATTGTTAACAAAAAACGTGGATAAATTTTCTCCATACAGCCAAAAACAAAACACTCAAATTTCATAGTTACGACTTCATAACACTGACCATTATTTGATTTATGTCAAATAAAAAATACAGCAATTCTATTGCGACTAAAACTTTTCCAACTCCACCTATATTTCTTAAAACGCATCGCAACGAAGTGATTCTAGGGATTTTGTTAACAAGATACATCTTCTTAAACCTTTTTTAGTGAAACCTGCATTCATATCAATAAACAAACTTCCTTCCCTCCTAATAACCTTTCAATAACCCCAACAACCCGTTCCCTTCATTACGCAAGTTTCGAAAAATGAGGAAAATATAATTTTGGGGTTGTTCAAACAACAGTAGCTCTGGTAATAGCCGTTCGTCGTCACCTGTCTGTTTATTCGTACAATATGTTTATCTATAGTTTATTCGTACAATATGTTTATCTATACTTTATTCGTACAATATGTTTATCTATACTTTATTCGTACAATATGTTTATCTATACTTTATTCGTACAATATGTTTATCTATAGTGTATTTGTATTGTGTTTCAGCGTTAAGATGCCATCCGTAACTTCGTTTCAATATAGAAATGAAAATTCCTACCAAACAAGAAAAGCTGAAGCAGATAAAATGATGGCAAAGTACCCCGACATGGTTGCAGTAAGCAGATTAATATTATATATAACCCATCTTTGTTTATTTGTAACTGAAGAAAAATATAATCAAAATCTTTCACCATGCAATTAATCGTTTTGTTGCCGTTGCGAAAACAGTTTCTTTTTTTACAGTTTTGGTCAAAACACTTGGTCTTCCAAGTTTAAAACTTCTCCCAAGAGTAATACTAGGGATTCGTAGCCATAAAAAACAATATACAGGATTGTTAACAATATTCTATTTAATAAGGTTATATCTTTAACTACATATAAATCATTATCTACCTACCGAAACTTATGTAAGTGTTTGTTTTCTTTAGGTGATAGTGGAGAAAATGCCTGAAGCTAGAATGGAGAGGTTGGACAAGAAAAAATTCCTAGTCCCAAAAACTTTAATGGTCGGTAATTTTTCTATAGAAATGCGACATTCCCTTAAGTTGCCTCCAGAGGAACGTTTTTATTTATTTATAGACCGGGTTCTTCCACCTCCGACAGTCCCTATGGGAGTTCTATACACGGTATGCCCTATATAACTATATATATTATTGATAAATTAAATAAAAAAACATTAATGATTTTATTTTGTTTTATGATTCGATTTATTACAATATCTTTTATTATTAAATATTACGTTTTCTGTGTAGAAATACGCCGAGCCAGATAATTTGCTGTACATGCATTACAGCAATGAAGAAAAACTTTCATGGTGGTAAATATCATTTTTAGATAAATTATAATCAAAATAGTCCGAAATAGCTTTGTAAATTTACTGATTATTCAAGTTAATATCTATATAAATATAGGAAACACTTCATATATGAGTTCAAGAGAAATTTTTTTGACACAGTTGGTAATCCTCGTTTTCAATATTTAATGCTTCCTATTATGTTTCACAGGTAAAGTTAAAATAACTTTCTATATTGACAAAACTTCCAGTCAATATATAATAAAGATTTGCTAATATAATATAGGGATAAATCAGCATTTGCAGCAATGACAGACTGAACTAATTAGTCGTTCAGAAAATTCAAGTGAACATTATTTGGGAAAAAACTAGTGATATAGTGGCCAAAAATTAAAATTATTAAACCAATAGATAAAAAGTTGATGTAAATTTATGCATAATATGTAATTAATTATCAATACAATTTTTATTTAAATTATTTTCTTTTGAATTAGAACCTAGCTTTCAAAAATCATTAACTAGTTAACAGATAGTTTACTTTTTTTGGTTTAATTTCCTGTCATTCATAAACATGACTGTTATGGTTTGTGCCTTTAATACAGGACTCAGACTATTTTTTAATTTTAGCAAACAAATTTTTTTAAATATAAATGTAACGTTTACGATGCAGTGTTACATACAATAATAATACATCAAGTATTCAGCAGCGTTTTTAATTTTGTGATTGTTATGTTATCACGGGGAACACTTTCATCAGTAGATTTCAGCTATGGAAAGAGGTATGAAGGAAAATGGAATCCCAATATACGGGGCGATGGCCATCAAGAGGGATGCTCCACAGGCGAAATATAGCAGAAAATCTTCATTTCTTACTTTCTAGATGAGTCAAGTGTTTGAATATTGTCTAGTTGAGAACGCAGAGAGTATTTAAATGTTTGACATTATAAATGCACTCACAGATACCTTGCGTGATGGGAAAAGACTGATTAATTCGAATTCAAGAGAAAAAGTATTTTTCTTCCTAAGACAACATCTTTTTTGTACCGTAGTGGAATTCTTGAAATCCCTTTTCCTAGAATTAATTAAGAAATAAACATAATATACAATCTAAAGTTAATTAATATAAAGTAAATGGTAAATCAGATATTCACTCTCCCTACAAATAATATAGGAGAAGCTATCAGGCAACTAGAGACCTTTAAATCTGCAATTGTAAATATAATGTATTGTTTAAATAAATAAAAGTTCAAGATAAGTATAAATTATTAATTGTATAAATTTTTAATGTAGGTTTCATTTGAAAAAACCTGCCGGCTTTTTTGGAAGATAAGAATTTATTAGATTTCTAGATTATATTAGATCGTAAGACAGTTACAAAACTGTGCTCTTTGTTTTATCGGAGTGCTACTCTAATTGTAAAAAATTTACAAATAAAATTATTTTTATCCTTTTTTCTACCTTTTCGTACGGGTTGCAATGTCGAAACATGCCGCATGCGCAAATTTGGAACCAAGGTTTCACTACAGGGTAGTAAGGAGAAGGGATGTTTTTACTTGTAAGGGTCGTACGACGATATAAACCAGTACAACACGTGGATGACTTCAGACTTGAGTTAACTTAATCACATTGCTAGTTTGTTTATTGGGGAGTATTTTGAAAAAAAAAAAAGTATGACTTCAATTGACTTTAGTCGACCAGGTTGTCGAAAAAGCACTGCATACCTCGGGTGAGTAGATTTCGATTTATTATTGATCCATACATCTGTACCTCCAGTGAGTGGTTATGTCAAATATTATAACTTCTTAATATTCAGTTTCCAAGTTGATTACCTTTCAAAAATTATTCACATTTTGACATCCTCCACTTGCTTTGTTTTTGACAAAACCAAATATACTCTAGGTGTAAGAATACTTTTAGAACCCAGTAGTGGGCGTAACTCATTTTACTTTATCTAAGTCTAGTTAACCAATCATTCACCGGAGGCCCAGAAATTTCCTACCAAACGGTTCTTCAACTAATTTTAAGATAAAACTTAACGATTATTTCCGACACCTAGATGAGCGAGCCTTAAAATATTTTTCTTAGGGATAAAATGAGAAGTTTTAATTTTAATTAAGAGAACGAGGATCTGTTCCATCGGGAATCGGAGATATTACCGACTACAGGGAGGACCGAGCATCGTATTCCGGTAAAATTGGGAATCCCCGTATATGTGAAGGAGAGGCGGTATCCGCACGCGATGAGGGAAATTATCCGTGGACAGCTCGGGGAACTTCTAAGGCAGGGCATCATACGACCTAGCAGTTCCCCCTACAATAGTCCCTTGTGGGTGGTGGAGAAGAAGAGCGGGGAGGAGGGATAGTGTGAAGCGCTACCGGGTCGTGGTGGACTACAGGAAATTAAATGAGGCAACTGTGGATGAGAGGTACCCGCTCCCGAGGATTGAGGACATACTCGATAGCCTGTCGGGAGCGACGGTGTTCAGTACGCTGGACCTCAAGAGTGGGCATCATCAAGTTAGGACTGGCAGACGAGGACGTTGGGAAGACGGCGTTCTGTTGGGAGCGAGGGCATTATGACTTCGTGAGAATCCCCTTCGGTCTGAAGGGGGCCCCGTTGACCTTCCAGCGTCTTATGGGCTTCCAAAGGGGGCTTGGCGAGGACTTTTCGGAAGTGTATAAGGACGACCTGATAGTGTTCAGCTGGGCTGAACGGGAACACGTACCTGCACCTGCGCAAGGTCCTCGCCAGGATACGGGAGTTCGGACTCAAACTGTCGCGGGAAAAGTCCAAGTTCGGGTTGGGCGAAATTCGGCTCCTGGGGTATACCGTCTCGCAAGATGGGGTGCAGCCGGATCAGGAGAGAGTGGGAGCGATACGGGAAGCACCTCTTCCCAAGATGTCCGGGGGATCCACAGGTTTCTGGGAATGATCAATTATTATAGGAAGTTCATTCCAGGGATAGCATAACTCACCAGCCCACTAACCGAGCTATTGAAGAAGGAGTTTCCGGTTAGGGCCAGAACAAGTCAGGAGTATAGAAAAATGCCGCGAGGTCCTCACTACGAGGCCGCTATTAATATTCCCCAATTTTGGGAGGATATTCCGCATCACAACGGACGCAAGCGCGGGCACCATAGGAGCGGTTCTGTCACAAGACACCAAGGGAGGGGGAGAAGCCCATCGCCTACGCGGGCCGCCAGCTGAACGACGCCGAAAAACACTATAGCGCTATCGAACGAGAGCTGTCGGAGGTAGTATGAGTGGTGGAGCATTTCCAACCCTACGTTTACGGTAGAGTTTTCGAGCTGTACACGGATCATAAACCGCTAATCTATTTAGAGAACTTGAAGGAATCATCGGCGCGCGTAGCGAGATGGAAGGAACGGCTCGCCGCGTATAACTTTAGGATAGCGCATAAAAAAGGGGCCGAAAATGTAGTCGCAGACTGGCTTTCGCGAGAATTGGTAGTAAACGCGCTAGAGGAAGATGGAGCTAAGGGAAAGCCTTTCGCGGTACGATACCTTCGTGAGTGGGCCGAAAGCGGGCCAGAGATTCCCTTTGTCCAAACGGGACCTGGGAGTCGAGACAAGGGCGAGCGAGTACTTGGGACTGTCCGCAGTACTTATTAAGGTACAAGCCACGCGACATCGAGTTAGAGCGGGTCATTAAAGAGTGTACGAGTACCGGACAGAGTTGCCTCATCTTCATCGGAAATCGCTTACTGGCCGATAAGGTCAAACGCTTGTGGAGGCAGGAGCGAGTAGGGATGGGATACACTTTGGTTAGGTGTCTCAGACAAGTAGAGACGGTCATCGAAGGAGAGGTGCAGGTAGATTAGTAAAAGACCACCACACCGGCAAGACCAATCATCGGGGGATAGAGGAGACGCTCCCTGCACTGAAACGTCTATACTTTTGGGGAAATATGGGGCGGACGGTCAGGGAGGTCATCACACAATGTGAAACGTGTCAGAGGGCGAAATACGACAGACAACCCCAGGTGGCAGAGCAAACGGTCACGGAAACAGCGTAGGAACCTCTGAGGATTATCCAGACCGATTTATATAGTAATGAGGGACAGTCGTGGCTCACGATCTTGGACAACTTCAGTAAAATCGCTATGTCATACCCCGTAGAGGCCAAGAAGGCAGGTATACTCCAATGGTGTGGCAGCTACGGAGTCCCCGACACGATAGTATCGGATTCGGGCAAGGAATTCAACAACGAATGGATTAGGAATCAAAGCAGTGAATTAGGTATAAACTGGCGGCGGAACAACCCCCACCACATCAAGGGCAGGGGCGCGGTGGAGCGTCTCCAAAGTACATTGGGAGAGCATCTCGGTCTGTTCAAGCTTGATCGACAACTTCATTCCTATGAGGCGATGCCACGCTCCATAGTGGCATATAACCACATTATACACGCGGCGACGGGATTGTCACCGATCGAGATAGTGTTCGGGCAAAGACGGCGCGATCGAGGGGACTTGCTGACGGCGCACAATCTGGAGCTAAAGAGGCCATTAAGAGAGACTCACGGGGAACGCCGGGCGATGTGGGGGAGAGTCGCGAGCGAGTAATTAAGGAAAAGCAGACTAGAGTAGATAAAGCCAACGACCGACGCGGAATAGTCAACGCGGGCTCGATTAAACTGGGAACCACGGTGTATCGCCGGCTGAGGACGGCCGGGAAGAAGGGAGACGCGCGGTATGAAGGTCCGTACGTGGTTGTAGTGGTCAGGGAACACAACCTCTATACGATCCGAGACGCGAACCACCCTTCCGGTCGCGCACCGTGCATGTAGAAGAGCTACGGGTACCATCGCCGGTGGCTCGACAAACGACGAGGGGCGGCGTTCCGCCCGACACACCACGGTGCTCTAAAGAGTATTATGTATGATCATGATAGAATGTAAACAATAAAAATGAATTCCCTTAGACCTAAGGTTACAAAATGGCCGAGGGCCCGAGTGGCCCGGAAGCCTATGTTGTTATTTTGTTATATCACCATGTATGAAGGAAAGAGGTAATTATATTTCGTTGACTTGTTACAAGGTAATCTGGTCAGTTGCCCGGGTAGGAGCTGCCCCAGAATATAATTAGTTCTACAAAGTTTTCAATTGTTCTGTTAAATGTTGGACTTGTAAGTAAGCAACCTGGTCAGTTACAAGGAAGAACTTATGTATAAGAAACTGGAGGGGGGGAGGAGTTAACTGGAGAGGCGGCTATGAAAAGGTAAACATAGGGAAGTCTCTCTAGTTAATTCCCTCACCGATCAGCAAACCTATATATAGACCGCATATGGTAAATAAAGGCATTCTTATTCTAACCGTCAGTCTAGTCATTTTAACCTACCCCCCCCCCTTAAGGTCTAGCCGAGTTAATCGTAACTTATATAAGTTAAGGTTCGGACATCGTAGGTTGCCAGCCTAATCCTCAAGTCATCGGAATGTAAACATCCCGAATGTACTTAGTGGGGCTTTAAAAGGCTCAATGTTTAGTGACAACTCTCGTAACTACATTCAACCTTTTTCTTTTTTCTTCACGTTTTTCGTTGACGATCATTAACTTATATATATATATATTAAATGTTGGAACTTGTTATTGTGCTTCACAATATATTATATATATATATATACAAATTACCTTTATTTATTGGTTTTTGTATAGTGTTACAGCTTCAAAATGCCAGTTCAAGTTTTGTTTGAATTTAGAAATAATAATCCCTACCAAGACAGAAAAGCTGCAGCAGATAAAACGATGGCAATGTACCCAGAGTATTTAGTGTGACGAAAATGTTACGTATCCGCAATATATCAGAAAAATATTGTGGATACGTACGTAGCCAGCCCCCTATAAACAATATACAGGATTGTTAACAATATTCTATTTAAAATGAATAAGGTTATAACATTAACTATAAATAAGCCATTATATATCTACCGAAATTATGTAAGTGTTTGTTTTCCTCAAGTGATAGTGGTGAGATTGCCTAAAGCTCGAATGGCGAAATTAGAGAAAAAATTAGTTAAATAAATTCTTAGTACCAAAAACTATGTTGGTACTTAAATTTACTCAAGAAATCCGCGATTATCTTCAGTTGCCTCCAGAGGAACCTCTTTATATAACAATATCATTGACCAATTAGTTAAAAAAATTATTGATGATTTATTTTTTGTATTTAATATTAATTTAATGATTCCTTTTATTATATTATTAATTATTATTGCGTTATATGTCTAGAAATTCTCCAGACCGGATAATTTGCTGTACACACATTACAGCAATGAAGAACTTCATTGGTGGTAAATATCATTTAATTATTTTAGATAAATTATCATTAAAATACAAAATATTTTTCTAAGTTTATTATTGAAGTTAATTAATATATAAATTTATAAAACATTCAATAATATGAGTTCAAAAGAATAATATATTTTTTGACACAGTTTCTTATCCTTGTTTTCATCATTTAATTCATTCTATTATTTTTCACAGGTAAACTTAAAATAACTTTCTATGTTAAGAAAACTTCTACTGAATATATAATAAAGTTTTGCTAATATAGGGATGAATCAGCATTTGCAGCAGTGATAGACTGAACTAATTCACCGTTCAGAAGATCCAAGTGAACGTTCCTCGGGAAAGAAGACTATATATAGTGGCCAATATTAGAATTATTATACCAATAAATTAAAAGTTAATGTAAATTTAGTATAATATGTAATTAATTATAATAACATCTTTATTTAAATTATTTTCTTTTGAATTTGAACCTACCTTTCAAAAATCATTAACTAGTTAACAGATAGCTTATTTTTTTTTGGCTTAATTTCCGGTCATTCATAAACACTACCGTTATGATTAGTGCCTTTAATACAGGATTGAGACTTTTTTTTTATTTTAGCGACAGTTTTTTTAAATATATATGTAACGGTATGATGCAGATATTACATACAATAATAATACATCAAGTATTCGGCAACCATTTTAACTTTGTGATTATTATGTTATCACTGGGAACACTTTCATCTGTAGATTTTAATTATGGAAAGAGGTATGAAGGGAAATTGAATCCCAATATACGGGGCGATGACCACCAAGAGGGCGAAGTATAGCAGAAAATCTTCATTTCTTACTTTCTAGATGAGTCAAGTGTTTGAATATTGTCTGGTTGAGAATGCAGAGAGTATTTAAATGTTTGACATTATAAATGCACTCACAGATACCTTGCGTGATGGGGAAAGACTGTTGTATACGAATTCAAGAGAAAAAGTACTACCAGAATCACATATTTTTCTTCCTGAGACAAAAAAAACATCTTTTTTGTACCGTAGTGGAATTCTTGAAATCCCCTTTTTCTAGAATTAATTAAGAAATAAACATAATATACAATCTAAAGTTAATTAATATATAATAAATGGTAAATTAGATATTCACTCTCCCTACAAATAATATAGGAGAAGCTATCAGGCAACTAGAGAGACGTTTTAATCTGCAATTGTAAACATAATGTATTGTTTAAATAAATATAAATTGTTTTAATATAAATATTGTTTAAATAAAAAATAAAGATAAGTATAAATTAGTTAGAAATATTATATGTTTTAAAGTAGGTTTCATTTGAAAAAACCTGCCGGCTTTTTTGGAAAATAAGAATTTATTAGATTTCTAGATTATATTAGATCGTAAGACAGTTACAAAACTGTGCTCTTTGTTTTATCGCAGTGTTACTTTAATTGTGAACAATTTTACAAATAGAACTATTTTTATCCTTTTTTCTACCTTTTCGTACGGGTTGCAATGTCGAAACATGCCGCATGCACAAATTTGGAACAAAGGTTTCACTACTGGGTAGTAAGGAGAAGGGATGTTATTACCTGTAAGGGTGTATAACCCAGTACAACACGTGTATGACTTCAATCGATCCACATTAAAGGTTATTCAACTGCCATTGAAAGGGTTAACGGTTACGGAGGCGTTTTAATTGCTATACGCCTTGGTATCAATTGGAAGAAAGTGGCTTCACCACTGACTACAACTGATCCCAAGCTTCACCACTTAACAGTTAAGGTAAATTTGGGGAGACCCATTTACCTTACCGCTCTATACAGGAGACCGTACGCGTCTCTCCAGGAGTACTCAGCCCTGCTACAAGCATGTTCTCAGAGATCTAACCACTGGGTGGTGGGAGATCTCAATGCGAGACATACCATGTGGTATAACACCACAACAAACATGGCTGGGAGACTCCTGTTGAGAACGCCGTTTACGGTCGTTCACCCCCAGACTTTTCTTTTCGACATAGAGGTAACCCACAAGCTACCTCGACGATTGACTTACTACTGACAAAACAACCACACCGTATCACTAGTGGCACCGCCCTTGACTTCATTACCTCTGACCACAGGCCAGTACTGTATGCAGTGGATGGCAAAGTGGCGCCCCCTCGCCCCACGAGATACGACTACCGTCGTGCCGACTGGGATCTGTATCGGTCACAAATTTACCACAACCTGCATACGGTGCCAGTTCTCCACACGAAAGAAGATGTAGATCTTCAACTAACTTTCATAACTGATGTGATCATAGACGCAGCAGACACTGCGATCCCGAAGTTCACTTCCATGCCACCATCTCTGCGACCACATTCTTCAAATTATTGCCTTGCGCCATAATTAGAAGAATAGATGGTACAGGACGAGAGATCAGCAAACCAAGGCCGTTGTGAATTATCTCACAACGCAAATCCGGGGCTTGATGAAACTCTGGAAAACAGCGCAGTGGCATGAGAGACTTCGTAGCACTCACGGAGATCACAGAAAGTTTTGGAAGCTGCTGAAGACTACAAAAGGCAAGACAGCCACTGTCCGTCTTCACGAAGACGACAATGTTCTGACTGCTAAGCAACAGGCAACAAAACTGGCCAACCATTACTCTGGGGACATTACAACTAGGATACTACCACTGATACTGAACAAAACCACATGTTAGTATCCCCGAGGCAGCTCAAGGCAATTCTTCGCCAGTGTCAGGAAAACCGAGCACCAGGGCACGACGGGATACAAACAGTGCTGCTCAAAAAAATGCCGAGGAGAGGGATAGTACAACTAGCAAACTTATACAACTCTTGTATGAGATTGCGGTACCTTCCTGACACATGGAAAGAAGCCATCTTGTTCCCTTTATTAAAGCCAGCAAAGAGGTGAGATCACTTAGTCCATTACTGCCCGATCAGTCTGCTACCACAGATGGGGAAAATCTTTGAGATAATTCAAAAGAATTACTACTCGGAAAACGACATCGTTCCGCCAGAACAGACTGGATTTCAATCGAGTATGAGCACAGAGCACCCCTTCTGAAGGTACAGTCAGAGGCTAGCCATAACATGAATAGAAATATAGCCACGGCTATGATTTCGATTGACTGCACTCAAGCTTTCGACTCGGTGTCTCATGGGACACTGTGTCAAATGCTCTACGACCGGGAATGCCCGGAACAACTCTATTCAATTCTGGTTAGCTTCCTGAAAAACAGATCGATGCGGGTACGGGTGGGTGATAGCTTCTCCGAAGCTGTCCCACTGACCTGTGGAGTTCCCCAAGGAGCCGTCTTATCCCCTGCACTATTCAACGTATACACGTCTGAGATTGTCGGAGCCCGATATAAAAACACCACAGTTACTGCCTTTGCAGATGACATACTCTGCTGTATGGTGCACCGCTTTTTCGTTATCTGACGTATACAACAGCTCGGTTACTCCAACAATTTCAAAACGGTATACTGATGAAAGTGGTCAGCAATACTTCTTTCGAGCAGCGGAGCAACAGTGAGCTTTACGAGATCTTTGAATTGCCTACGGTGGATGAATTCATCCAACGTAGACATATCAAATTTTTCGACTCCCTGCAATACTTGACAAACCCGGTGTTAAACACTATAACCCCCGCACCGCTCCCCCATCGATGGCAAGACGCTGTCGCGGCTGAAACACTTTAGTCTTAGGTTCTAGGTATAGGTTTTAGTTTGTTTGTTTTGTTTGTTTTTAGTGTTTTAGTGTTTAGTGCCGGTAACAAGCTGAAGGTGAGCCTCATCACCTAGTGTTGTGGATAGGGTTATGACTTTTTATACTACAGATTGAATGTATTTATATTATGCCCTCCTTCGAATGCATCAGTGCACCGCAGTACGAGGAGCAACTTGTAACTCTATAAAAATTGTTTTTTCATTGTATTATTTTTGAGGTTTTGAAATAAAAAAAAAAAAAGTATGACTTTAATTGACTTCAGTCGACCAGGTTTTCGAGAACGCACTGCATACCTCGAGTGAGTAGATTTCGATTTATTATTGATCCATACATCTGTACCTCCAGTGAGTAAGTGGTTATGTCAAATATTATAACTTTTTAATATTCAGTTTCCAAGTTGATTACCTTTCAAAAATTATTCACATTTTTATATCCTCCACTTGCTTTGTTTTTGACAAAACCAAATATACTCTATGTGTAAGACAACTTTTAGAACCCAATAGTGGACGTAACTCATTTTACTTTGGCTAAGTCTAGTTAACCACTCATTCACCGGAGGCCTAGAAATTTCCTGCCAAACGGTTCTTCAACTAGTTTTAAGATAAAACTTAACGATTTTTTCGGACACCTAGATAAGCGAGCCTTGAAATATGTTTCTTAGGGATAAAATGAGAAGTTTTAATTTCCCTTATTACTAATCACTGCGATAGTATGTATTATGAAAAATAAACTTGATACCGTAACCTATGAACACGTGAGAGAAGCAATTACAAAGTATTAATTAATGTGACCAAAATATTTCGGGATATAACCTCCGTTTATTTTACAAGAGTCTTCTGATTTTTTGGGAGGGCTGTTGGCAAAACACCCAGAACCTTTCATACTCCGTTAGGGTGCGGATTATTTACAAATCAAATCAAATGTTTATCGTCTAATGTGCTTATTGGGCAATAGGTAATTATGATCAATGTTCTCATTCATACCATATTTACAATTCTCCATTCTTTCGCTCATTCACACAGTATTAACAAACGGACCAGAGACCTCCCAAATCAAATCCCCATGTATTAACAAAATGATATGTATAATTTTTTGTACGCAAAAAAAAAAAAACACGCAAATTTTATAGTTATAACTTTATAACACTAAGTAATATTTAATTTATTTTAAATAATAAATACAATTATTCTATGGCAACGAAAACTTAACTTTCCTGACTCCACCTATATTTGATAAAACGCTGTTCGCATCGCATTAAAGTGATGCTACGCAAGGTTTTTTTTCTATTTAAAAACGCTTGTACCGATTTAGAGTGGAATCTATATTCATTTCAATAACCCAACCAACTTTTTAATTACTTCATTTTACGTGTTTCAAACAATAAGGAAAATTTAATTTATTTTTTTCATTCCCCCTTAAAAATTTACAGTAATTTCTCAGTCAAATCTATTTACAAATTATTTATTATTTTTGTATTTCCTGTAGCGTCGCTACATTATATACAGGTTAGGATATTATAAAAAATTACATAAAGGAATAGGAGAAGCCCACCCGTACCCTCACCGATTGGAAAATATAATTTTAACAGCGGATCCATCATGAGCAGTCTCTTCATCCTATATTATTTATATATATATTACCTTTATTTATTGTTTATTTTTATTGTGTTTCAGTTTCAAAATGTCAGCCCAAGTTATGTTTGAATTTAAAAGTAATAATTCCTACCACGACAGAAAATTTGTAGGAGATAAAGCGATGGCAATGTACCCGGACAAGGTCCCAGTAAGTAGAGTAAATACGTATTCTAAATAACTTATTTTTGTTTATTATCAACTGAAGAAAAAAATTACATAAAAATCTTGCATCACGTAATGAATGGTTTTGCTATCCTTTTGAACTCATTTATTTTTAATTTTTTGGCAGTTTAGTCAAAACTTTTGTCCTTCCAAGAGTCAAACTTCCATGCGAAATATTCCTTTTTAAGAAACTAGTGTTGCAAAAATGTTACATATCCGCAATATATCAGCAAAATATTGCGGATACGTACGTAGCCCCCTACATACAATAAACACGATTGTTAACAATATTCCAATTAAAAATGAATAAAGTTATATCATAAATTATAAATAAGTCATTATCTATCTAACGAAACATATGCAAGTTTTTGTTTTCCTCAAGTGATAGTGGTGAGATTGCCTAAAGCTCGAATGGCGAAATTAGAGAAAAAATTATTCTTAGTACCAAAACCTATGTTAGTACGTCAATTTACTCAAGAAATCCACGATTGTCTTCAGTTGCCTCCAGAGGAACCTCTGTATGTATGTACGGACAAGATAATTCCAGCTCAGTCAGTTCCCATGGGAATTCTTTACAAGGTAAGGCCTATCTAACAATATCATTGACCAATTAGTTACTAAAGTTGTTAATGATTTTTTTTGTATTTAATGATTCCTTTTATAATATTATTAATTATTACATTATATGTCTAGAAATTCTCCAAACCAGATAATTTGCTGTACACACATTACACCAATGAAGAACAGTATTCTTGGTAAATATCATTTAATTATTTTAGATAATTTATCATTAAAATAGTTCATAATATTTTTGTAAGCTTACTATTCAAGTTAATTAATATATAAATATATATATATATAAGTTATATATAATAGAGTTTTGCTAATATAGGGATGAATCAGCATTTGCAGCAGTGATAGACTGAACTAATTCACGGTTCAGAAGATCCAAGTGAACGTTCCTCGGGAAAGAAGACTATATGTAGTGGCCAAAAATTAAAATTATTAAACCAATTGATGAAACGTTAATGTGAATTTATGTATAATATGTAATTAGTTTTTTTAAACATATATCTTTCTTGAGACAACTTTGTAACTGTTCTTATTACCAACATTTTTCCTTTTTTTGAGTTTATCGTCTGATAAACATTAACTTATAATGTTTATGATGTAGATATTACATACAATAATAATACATAAAGGATTCGGTAACGATGTTAACTTAATGATTGTTATGTTGGATCCCAAAACTAGAAAAATAAAAGAATTAACTGGCAATATATGTTTTAGGTAACAACTTTCAATTTATTTTCATCATGGGGAAAATTAGAACCTCAAATCGTAAGTATCTTCCAAGCAGCGCTTTATCACATACAGCGCGCTTACGCACAACAAATGCCCCTTGGAATATATCAGAGAAAATTTCAAGGAGGTTGCGAACTTAAAGTGTATTTTCTTTTTATTCTTTACCCCTACCTTTTTCATGGCATTTTATTGTTTTGTTCCCTAAAGCGTGGGTTAAAAATTGTATAAAGGGGTGGGTGTTGTGGGAACTGACGGAGCTGGAATTATTTTTTCCGTACATACATACAGAGGTTCCTCTGGAGGCAACTGAAGATAATCGTGGATCTCTTGAGTAAATTGACGTACCAACATATGTTTTGGTACTAAGAATAATTTTTTCTCTAATTTCGCCATTCGAGCTTTAGGCAATCTCACCCCTATCACTTAAGGAAAACAAACACTTGCTTATGTTTCAGTAGATAGATAATGACTTATTTATAATTTATGATATAACCTTATTCATTTTTAAATAGAATATTGTTAACAATCGTGTTTATTGTATATAGGGGGCTACGTACGTATCCGCAATATTTTGCTGATATATTGCGGATATGTAACATTTTTGCAACACTAGTTTCTTAAAAAGGAATATTTCGCATGGAAGTTTGACCCTTGGAAGGACAATAGTTTTGACTAAACTGCCAAAAAAATAAACAAATAAATTAGTTAAATATAACAAATCCATTCATTACGTGATGCAAGATTTTTATATAATTTTTTTCTTCAGTTGATAATAAACAAAAATAGGTTATAAGAATACGTATTTACTCTACTTACTGGGACCTTGTCCGGGTACATTGCCATCGCTTTATCTCCTACAAATTTTCTGTCGTGGTAGGAATTATTACTTTTAAATTCAAACATAACTTGGGCTGACATTTTGAAGCTGAAACACAATAAAAATAAACAATAAATAAAGGTAATATATATATATATAAATAATATAGGATGAACAGACTGCTCATGATGGATCCGCTGTGAAATTTTATTTTCCAATCGGTAAGGGTACGGGTGGGCCTCTCCTATCCCATTATATAATTTTTTATAGTATCCTTACCTGTATATAATGTAGCGACGCTACAGGAAATACAAAAATAACAAATAATTTGTAAATAGATTCGACTGAGAAATGACTGTAAATTTTTAAAGGGGTATGAAAAAAATAAATTAAATTTTCCTTATTGTTTGAAACATGTAAAATGAAGGAAACAAAAAGTTGGTTGGGTTATTGAAATGAATATAGATTCCACTCTAAATCGGTACAAGCGTTTTTAAATAGAAAAAAACCCTTGCGTAGTATCACTTTAATGCGATGCGAACAGCGTTTTATCAAATATAGGTGGAGCCAGGAAAGTTAAGTTTTCGTTGCCATAGAATAACTGTATTTATTATTTAAAATAAATTAAATATTACTTAGTGTTATAAAGTTATAACTATAAAATTCGCGTGTTTTTTTTTTTGGCGTACAAAAAATTATACATATCATTTTGTTAATACATGGGGATTTGATTTGGGAGGTCTCTGGTCCGTTTGTCAATACTGTGTGAATGAGCGAAAGAATGAAGTATTGTAAATATTATATGAATGAGAACATTGATCATAATTACTTATTGCCCAATAAGCACATTAGACGATAAACATTTGATTTGATTTGTAAATAATCCGCACCCTAACGGAGTATGAAAGGTTCTGGGTGTTTTGCCAACAGCCCTCCCAAAACATCAGAAGACTCTTGTAAAATAAACGGAGGTTATATCCCGAAATATTTTGGTCACATTAATTAATACTTTGTAATCTCTTCTCTCACGTGTTCATAGGTTACGGTATTAAGTTTATTTTTCATAATACATACTATCGCAGTGATTAGTAATAAGGGAAATTAAAACTTCTCATTTTAACCCTAAGAACAAATTCAAGGCTCGCTTATCTAGGTGTCCGAAAAAATCTTTAAGTTTTATCTTAAAACTAGTTGAAGAACCGTTTGGTAAGAAATTTCTAGGCCTCCGATGAATGAGTGGTTAACTAGACTTAGCCAAAGTAAAATGAGTTACGCCCACTACTGGGTTCTAAAAGTATTCTTACACATAGAGTATATTTGGTTTTGTCAAAAACAAAGCAGGTGGAGGATACCAAAATGTGAATAATTTTTGAAAGGTAATCAACTTGGAAACTGAATATTAAAAAGTTATAATATTTGACTTAACCACTTACTCGCTGGAGGTACAGATGTATGGATCAATAATAAATCGAAATCTACTCACCCGAGGTATGCCGTGCTTTTTCGACAACGTGGTCGACTGAAGTGAATTGAAGTCATACACGTGTTGTACTGGGTTATATACCCTTACAGGTAAAAACATCCCTTCTCCTTACTACTCTGTAGTGAAACCTTTGTTCCAAATTTGCGCATGCGGCATGTTTCGACATTGCAACCCGCACGAAAAGATAGAAAAAAAGGATGAAATGAATTTTATTTGTAAAATTTACAATAACACTGCGATAAAACAAAGAGCACAGTTTTGTAACTGTCTTACGATCTGATATAATCTAGAAATCTAATAAATTCTTATTTTCCAAAAAAGCCGGCAGGTTTTTTCGAATGAAACCTACATTAAAAAATATAGTATTTCTAACTAATTTATACTTATCTTGAACTTTTATTTACTTAAACAATACATTATATTTACAATTGCAGATTAAAACGTCTCTCTACTTGCCTGATAGCTTCTCCTATATTATTTGTAGGGAGAGTGAATACCTGATTTACCATTTACTTTATATTAATTAACTTTACATTGTATATTATGTTTATTAATTAATTAATTCTAGGAAAAGGAGATTTCAAGAATGTTACTACAGTACAAAAAAGATGTTTGTTTTGTCTTAGGAAGAAAAATATTGGATGCTGGTAGTACTTTTTCTCTTGAATTCGTATACAACAGTATTTTCCTATAACGCAAGGTATCGGTGAGTCCATTTATGTCAAACATTTAAGTACTCTCTGCGTTCTCAACCAGATAATATTCAAACACTCGACTCATCTAGAATGCAAGAAATGAAGATTTACTTCTGTATTTCGCCTGTGGAGCATCCCTCTTGTTGATGGTCGTCGCCTCATATATTTCCCCTTGATAGCATAACAATCACAATGTTAAAATCGTTGTTGAATGTATTATTATTGTAATAAATACATAGAAAAAGAGACAAAAAAACTGTAAATTATGCAAATAAAATTATTTTTATCCTTTTTTCTACCTTTTCGTACGAGTTGCAATGTCGAAACATGCCGCATGCGCAAATTTGGAACAAAGGTTTCACTACAGGGTAGTAAGGAGAAGGGATGTTTTTACCTGTAAGGGTATATAACCCAGTACAACACGTGTATGACTTCAATTCACTTCAGTCGACCAGGTTGTCGAGAACGCACTGCATACCTCAGGTGAGTAGATTTCGATTTATTATTGATCCATACATCTGTACCTCCAGTGAGTGGTTATGTCAAATATTATAACTCCTTAATATTCAGTTTCCAAGTTGATTACCTTTCAAAAATTATTCACATTTTTATATCCTCCACCTGCTTTGTTTTTGACAAAACCAAATATACTCTATGTTTTAAACAATAAGGAAAATTTAATTTATTTTTTTCATACCCCCTTGAAAAATTTACAGTAATTTCTCAGTCAAATCTATTTACAAATTATTTATTACTTTTGTATTTTCTGTAGCGCCACTTGATTATATACAGGTTAGGATATTATAAAAAAATATATTATGGGATAGGAGAGTCCCACCCGTACCCTCACCGATTGGAAAATATAATTTTAACAGCGGATCCATCATGAGCAGTCTCTTCTTCCTATATTATGTATATATATATATATATATATATATATATATATATATATATATATATTACCTTTATTTATTGTTTTTTTTTTTTTTTTGTTCCAGCTTTAAAATGCCAGCCCTAGTTTTGTTTGAATTTAGAAGTAATCATTCCTACCAAGACAGAAAATTTGAAGCAGATAAAGCGCTGGCAATGTACCCGGACAAGGTTCCAGTAAGTAGAGTAAATACGTATTCTATATAACCTATTTTTGTTTATTATCAACTGAAGAAAAAAATTATATAAAAATCTTGCATCACGTAATGAATGGTTTTGTTATCCGTTTTAACTCATTTATTTATTTATTTTTGACAGTTTAGTCAAAACTATTGTACTTCCAAGAGTCAAACTTCCATGCGAAATATTCTTTTTTTAAAAACTAGTGTTGCAAAAATGTTACGTATCCACAATATATCAGCAAAATATTGCGGATACGTACGGAGCCCCCTATAAATAATATACAAGATGGCTAACAATATTCTATTTAAAAATGAATAAGGTTATACCATTAACTATAAATAAGTCATTATCTATCTACCGAAATTATGTAAGTGTTTGTTTTTCTTAGGTGATAGTGGAGAAATTACCTAAAGCTCGAATGGCGAAATTACCGGAAAAAATATTATTAGTGCCAAAAACTATGTCGGTACGTCAATTTACTCAAGAAATCCACAATTATCTTCAGTTGCCTCCAGAGGAACCTCTGTATTTATTTATGGACAGGATAATGCCACCTCCGTCAGTCCCCATGGGAGTTCTATACACGGTAAGGCCTATCTAACAATACCATTGACTAATTCATTTAAAGAATTATTGATGATTTTTTATTTGTATTTAATGATTCCTTTTATAATATTATTAATTATTACGTTATGTATCTAGAAATTTTCTGAACCGGATAATTTGCTGTACACACATTACAGCAATGATGATCTTCATTGGTGGTAAATATCATTTAATTATTTTAGATAAATTATCATTTAAATAGTTCATAATATTTTTGTAAGCTTACTATTCAAGTTAATTAATATATAAATTTAGAAAGCACTGAATAATATGATTTAAAAAAAATAATATATTTATTGACACAGTTGCTTATCCTTGTTTTCAATATTTAATTTTTCTTATTATTTTTTACAGGTAAACTTAAAATATCCTTCTATATTAATAAAACTTCCAGGCAATATATAATAAAGTTTTGCTAATATAGGGATAAATTAATAAAAGCATTTGCAGCAATGATAGACTGAACTAATTCACCGTTCAGAAGATCCAAGAGAACGTTCCTCCGGAAAAAAGACTATATATGGTGGCCAAAAATTAAAATTATTTAACCAATAGATGAAAAGTTAATGTAAATTTCTGTATAATATGTAATTGATTATAAATAAAATTTTATTTAAATTATTTTCTTTTGAATTAGAACCCTCCTTCCAATAATCATTAACTAGTTAACAGATAGTTTACTTGTTTTGGCTTAATTTCCGGTCATTCATAAACATGTCTGTTATGGTTGGTGCTTTGATACAGGATTCAGACTATTTTTTAATTTTAGCAAACAAATTTTTTTAAATATATATGTAGCGGTATGATGCAGATATTACAAACAATAGTAATACATAAAGTATTCAGCAACCATTTCAACTTTGTGATTGTTATGTTATCATGAAGAACACTTTCATCAGTAGTTAATTAATATAAAGTTAATTAATCTAAAGTAAATGGTAAATCAGATATTCACTCTCCCTGCAAATAATGTAGGAGAAGCTATCAGGCAGCTAGAGACGTTTTAATCTGCAATTGTAAATATAATGTATTGTTTAAATAAATATAAATTGTTTTAATATAAATATTGTTTAAATAAAAAATAAAGATAAGTATAAATTAGTTAGAAATATTATATGTTTTAAAGTAGGTTTCATTTGAAAAAACCTGCCGGCTTTTTTGGAAAATAAGAATTCATTAGATTTCTAGATTATATTAGATCGTAAGACAGTTACAAAACTGTGCTCTTTGTTTTATCGCAGTGTTACTTTAATTGTAAACAATTTTACAAATAAAACTATTTTTATCCTTTTTTCTACCTTTTCGTACGGGTTGCAATCTCGAAACATGCCGCACGCGCAAATTTGGATCAGAGGTTTCTCTACAGGGTAGTAAGGAGAAGGGATGTTTTTACCTGTAAGGGTATATAACCCAGTAAAACACGTGTATGCCTTCAAACTCTTGTATAAGATTGCGGTACTTTCCTGACACATGGAAACAAGTCATCTTGTTCCCATTAATAAAGCCAGCAAAGAGCGGAGATCACGGAGCCCATTACCGCCCGATCAGTCTGCTACCACAGATAGGAAAAATCTTTGAGAAAATTCTTTTGAATTATCTCAAAGATTACTGCTGGGAAAACGACATCATTCCACCAGAACAGACATGATTTCAATCCAGTATGAGCGCAGAGCACCCTTTTCGTCATCTGACGTATAGGACAGCTCGGCGACTCCAACAATTCCAAAACGGTATACTGATGAAAGAGGTCAGAAATACTTCATTCGAGCAGCGGAGCAACAGTGAGCTTTACGAGATCTTTGATTTGCCTGCTGTGGATAAATTCATCCAACGTAGACATAACAAATTTTTCGACTTCCTGCAATACTTAACAAACCCGGTGTTAAACACTATCACCCCCGAACCGTTCCCCCATAGATGGCAGGACGCTGTCACGGCTGGAACATTTTAGTCCTAGGTTCTAGGTATAGGTTTTAGTTTGTTTGTTTTTAGTGTTTAGTGTTTTAGTGTTTAGTGCCGGTAACAAGCTGAAGGTGAGCCTCATCACCTAGTGTTGTGGATATGGTTATTACTTTTTAGACTACAGATTAAATGTATTTATATTATGCCCTCCTTCGAATGCATCAGTACATAGCAGTACGAGGAGCAACTTGTAACTCTATAAAAATTTTTAGTTCATTGTATTATTTCTTGTGGTTTTGAAATTAGAAAAAAAAAAAAAAAATATGACTTCAGTCGACCAGGTTTTCGAGAACGCACTGCATACCTCGGGTGAGTGGATTTCGATTTATTATTGATCCATACATCTGTACCTCCAGTGAGTAAGTGGTTAAGTCAAGTATTATAACTTTTTAATATTTAGTTTCCAAGTTGATTACCTTTCAAAAATTATTCACATTTTTATATCCTCCATTTGCTTTGTTTTTGACAAAACCAAATATACTCTATGTGTAAGACAACTTTTGTAACCCAGTAGTGGGCGTAACTTATTGTACTTTGGCTAAGTCTAGTTAACCACTCATTCACCGGAGGCCTAGAAATTTCCTGCCAAACGGTTCTTCAACTAGTTTTAAGATAAAACTTAACGATTTTTTCGGACACCTAGATAAGCGAGCCTTGAAATATGTTTCTTAAGGATAAAATGAGAAGTTTTAATTTCCCTTATTACTAATCCCTGTGATAGTATATATTATAAAAAATAAACTTAATGCCGTAACCTATGAACACGTGAGAGAAGCAATTACAAAGTATTAATTAATGTGACCAAAATATTTCGGGATATAACCTCCGTTACAAGAGTCTTCTGATTTTTTGGGAGGGCTGTTGGCAAAGAACCCAGAACCTTTTATACTCCGTTAGGGTGCAGATTATTATAATAAATAATTATAATCAATGTTCTCATTCATACCATATTTACCATTCTTCATTCTTTCGCTCATTCACAAAGTATTTACAAACCGACGGGAGACCTCCCAAATCAAATCCCCATTTTATATTAACAAAATAATGTGGATAATTTTCTGTACGCCAAACAAGGAAAAAAACTCAAATTTTATAGTTATAATTTTATAAGACTAAGCAATATTCGATTTATTTCAAATATTAAATACAGTAATTCTATAGCAACGAAAATCTAACTTTCCCAACACCACCTATATTTCATAAAACGCTGTTCGCATCGCATTAAAGTGATGCTACGCAAGGGTTTTTTTCTATTTAAAAACGTTTGTACCGATTTAGAGTGGAATCTATATTCATTTCAATAACCCAACCAACTTTTTAGTTACTTCATTTTAAGTGTTTCAAACAATAAGGAAAATTTAATTTATTTTTTTCATACCCCCTTAAAAATTTTATACAGGTTAGGATATTATAAAAAATTATATAATGCAATAGGAGAGGTAATAAACCACCCGTACCTTCACCGATTGGAAAATATAATTTTAACAGCGGATCCATCATGAGCAGTCTCTTCATCCTATATTATATATATATATTACCTTTATTTATTGTTTTTTTTTTTTTTTTTTGTGTTTCAGCTTTAAAATGCCAGCCCAAGTTTTGTTTGAATTTAGAAGTAATCATTCCTACCAAGACAGACAATTAGAAGCAGATAAAGCGCTGGCAATGTACCCGGATAAGGTCCCAGTAAGTAGAGTAAATACGTATTCTATATAACTTATTTTTGTTTATTATCAACTGAAGAAAAAAATTATACAAAAATCTTGCATCACGTAATGAATGGTTTTGTTATCCGTTTTAACTCATTTATTTATTTATTTTTGACAGTTTAGTCAAAACTATTGTACTTCCAAGAGTCAAACTTCCATGCGAATATTCTTTTTTTAAAAACTAGTGTTGCAAAAATGTTACGTATCCGCAATATATCAGCAAAATATTGCGGATACGTACGGAGCCCCCTATAAATAATATACAAGATGGTTAACAATATTCTATTTAAAAATGAATAAGGTTATATCATAAATTATAAATAAGTCATTATCTATCTACTGAAACATAAGCAAGTGTTTGTTTTTCTTAGGTGATAGTGAAGAGATTGCCTAAAGCTCGAATGGCGAAATTAGAGAAAAAATTATTATTAGTACCAAAACCTATGTTGGTACGTCAATTTACTCAAGAAATCCACGATTATCTTCAGTTACCTCCAGAGGAACCTCTGTATGTATGTACGGAGAAGATAATTCCAGCTCAGTCAGTTCCTATGGGAATTCTATACAAGGTAAGGCCTATCTAACAATATCATTGACCAATTAGTTAATAAAGTTGTTAATGATTTTTTATTTGTATTTAATGATTCCTTTTATAATATTATTAATTATTACGTTATGTATCTAGAAATTTTCCGAACCGGATAATTTGCTGTACACACATTACAGCAATGATGAACATTATTCTTGGTAAATATCGTTTAATTATTTCAGATAAATTATCATTAAAATAGTTAATAAAATTTTTGTAAGCTTACTACTTAAGTTAATTAATATATAAATATATATATATAAGTAAATATATAATAAAGTTTTGCTAATATAGGGATGAATCAGCATTTGCAGCAATGATAGACTGAACTAATTCACCGTTCAGAAGATCCAAGTGAACGTTCCTCGGGTAAGAAGACTATATGTAGTGGCCAAAAATTAAAATTATTAAACCAATTGATGAAACGTTAATGTAAATTTATATATATATATATATGTTATATATATCGAGCTCCCTCTCCGCCTGGTCAGGGAATAGTTCCAGGCGTCCCGGTTTCCCTTGACTCGTCACGGGCACTCCTCCATGTATATGGAGGACACTTCAGCCTGTTTATATGGACCACCTGAGTGTCCTGATTCACTCCTTATTTCGTATATGACCTTCCCTAACCTCTTGGTCACCTCATGGGGGCCAGTCCATGGGCAGTGAAACTTTGGGAAATGGCCTGGCTTTACCGCAGGTACATGGAGGTATACGAAGTCCCCCACACTAAACTCTATTTCCTTCCTCGTCTTGTTTATCCGCTCCGTGCGTCGTGTCCACTCTCGGTCAATTCTTTGTCTTGCCTCATCTTGGGCTTTCTGTATCTGGTCCCCTAATTGTTGCACCACCTCGCCGGCCTCGTCCGTGTCTCCTTCGTCTTTGGCGACCTTCTCTAGTCGCGCTGGTGTCCGTAGTTCCCGTCCGAACAGGAGGTAGTTAGGCGAGAATCCCGTGGCCGAGTGGGGAATGGCTTTGTACGCCATCAAGGAATACGGGACCCATTTGTCCAATCCCTCCCATCCTTTCTGGCAAAGTGAGCTAACGAATCTCCCAAAGTCCTGTGGAACCTTTCTAGTATTCCATTGCTTTGGGAGTGGTAGGCCGTTGTTTGTAGCTTGGCGATCCCTAGCGCTTTACAGACCTCCTTAAACAATTCGGAGACAAAATTTCGGTCCTGGTCGGTTAGTAGGCGCAGTGGCACCCTATGTCTGGTGATGATGTTCTCTACGAAGGCCTTTGCTGATTCTCCCGCCGTCTGTTCGGTAATTGCTACGGCCTCGGTGTATCTAGAGAAGTGATCGATAAAGGTCAAAAAGTATTTGTTCCCCCTCTGGCTCCTTAGGAAGGGTCCCACTATGTCAAGGGACACCATTTCAAAAGGTCGTGATGGAAAGAACGTGATCTCAATTGGTACCGTCCGTCCTGCCGGTGTTTTCCGGGTGGCACACGAGTGACACGTCTTTACAAACGCCTCCACGTCTTGCTTCATTGAAGGCCAGAAGTACCTTTGCCGTAAGACGGCAAGCGTTCTCTCCCCCCCGGGGTGACCAGCCCACACGCTGCTGTGATGGTCGGTCAAAGCTTCTTTTCTCCTGACCTTCCACTGTCTTCGCTCGTCGTTCTCTCCTCGGTACATTAACCCCTTTTCGTCCCACCTGCACAATCGGGGGGTGCCTTTCACCCAGTTTTGGCACTCTTCGTCCTTTAGCTGGTCTTGGCGATATCGTTCGTAGCCCTGGACCTCCTCTGAAGTTACCTTGGCCACCGCACGGCTTAGCGCATCCGCATTGGTGTGCTTGCGTCCGGGTTTGTGGACTACCTCGTAGTCGAACTCTTCCAACCGGAGCGCCCATCTCGTCAGTCGGGACGACGGATCCCTGAGGGACAACATCCACCGCAGGGCCGCGTGGTCCGTTACCAAGGTGAACTTCCACCCTAGCAGGTAGCACCGGAAGTGTTTCGTGGCCCATATTATCGCCAGCAACTCCCGCTCCGTAGCCGAGTAGTTCTGTTCCGCCTGATGTAGTTGGCGGCTGGCATATGCTAACGGTCTCTCTTGTCCGTTTCTTACTTGGGAAAGGATGGCTCCTAGAGCAACTCCAGACGCGTCGGTTGCCAGAATAAAGGGATCTTTGAAATCTGGGTAGATGAGGACCGAGTACACAACGCCTCTTTCAGCTCTTGGAAAGTCACTACCTGGTCTTTCTTCCACTGGAAGCGTTTGTCTTTCCCGGTAAGAAGTGTCAACGGCTTAGCTATTTCGGCGAAGCGGAGAATAAACCTCCGGTAATATCCCACTAACCCCAGGAAGCCTCGGACCTCCCTCGCTGAACCGGGCGTCGGGAATTCTCTTACTGCTTGCATTTTCGCGTCATCTGGTTTGACTCCCTCTTCGGTCACTAAATGGCCGAGGTATCGTAATTGCCTGACAGCAAACTTACACTTTTCCCCGTTCAGTTTAAGGTTTGCTTCCTTCAATCGGCCAAACACGTGTTCTAATCGTTCTCTATGTTGTTCCAAGTCTTCACTGAAGATGACGATATCATCTAAATATACGTAACATTCTAGACCCTTGATACCTGCGAGGATCTGATGCATGGTCCTTTGGAAGGTCACTGGGGCTCCCGCCAGCCCAAACGGCATCTTCTTATACTCGTAATGGCCGTCTAAAGTGGTAAAGGCCGTCTTTGGCTGATCCTTTTCGGCTACTGGTATTTGGTGGTACTTATCCACCTTAGATCTACGCTGCGTAGATCTAAGGTGGAGAAAATTCGACTCCTTCCTAGCATCTCTAGCGTCTCTTGTATTAGAGGCAGCGGGTACGCGTCGACTTGGGTCAGCGCATTCAATCCTCGGAAGTCCGTGCAAAAGCGAAACTTCATGCTCCCCTCTTCGCTCTTCTTGGGAACCAACACCACTGGTGCTGCCCAAGGGCTGGTGGAGTGAGTGATCACTCCATTGTCCAGCATCTCTTTTAAGTGACCTTCTACTATTGGGCGGTGGTGGAACGGTACTCTGTACTGCCGTTTCATTACGGGGCGAGCCTCACCTGTGGGTATTTGGTGTCTAACCCCTACCGAGCAGCCTTCCTTCCCGGGTGGTTTGAACAGGGCCTCATACTCTCGCAGTAGCGGTTCTATTATTTTTCTCTCGTTCTCACTTAAATGACTTAGGTCCCAGTCAGGGCCCTTCATTTTTATCGATCTGAATCCAGCTGTCCTTCGGTCCCCTTCGAATTCCTTCCCTTCCCTTACGGCATTTGTTAGAACGTTGCTTCCCTGGTTCCATTTTGTTGCTACCCCTAGAGTCTGATTTCGGTCCAAACAAACTTCCTGGGGGCCCATATTGATCACCTGTACCCACACGCTGCCATCTTCAATCCTAGATAAGCAGCGAGCTGTTCGGGCACCGTTTTGCCTCAGCGTTGCGGGCTCTATTACTATGTCCGATAGTTCCTCTCCGGATACAAGACCTCTTATTAAGATTTCGCTGTAGGGTGGTATCTTCACCTTCGCAACGCTTCTTACAAACTCCCTTCCTTCTCCCTCTCGTGGGGCCCCCTGGTCGGCCGTATCCTTGTCTGGTAGTCTCTTCTCCGTTCCGCGCGGGCTTCTGCCCTTCTTTTCTTTCTCCACACAGCACATCCATGCCGATGATTCCGTCTCCGGGCAGATCCAGTGGGGATATCACGATGGGGTGTGTAAACTCCTTCCCTTGTAGCTTACATCGCAGCAGCTGAATCCCGTCTATCTGCAGTGGTTGGCCCGTCACTCCCTTAGCTCGTAGACTAGCCGGCCCTAGGTACAGCGGCCCTGATCAACGTTACCTCTGCTCCCGTATCCACCATCATGTCATGTGCCACGCCTTCCTTCTATTTCCATCGCCACTGAGATGGTCCCACCCCCTCTTCCTCTTATCCCTGGCACTAGGCGAGTGTATCCCCTTTGTCTTTCGAACCTGTGGTTGGGGTGTCCTACAGGTCTTGGGCTTTTGGGTCTACGGGGCCGGCAGGAGAGTTGATGTTTCTTGGTTGCTCCCCTCTTGGGGTCGGTCGACTCCTACAGTCTCGTGCAAAATGCCCCTCCTTTCCGCATGCGAAGCATTGACGATTCTGCCGGTCACCTGCCCCCCTAGGCGTCGGTGCGGGGCCCTGGAGGCATCCTCTCGCTAAGTGTCCTTCCTGCCCACAGCGGTAACATCTCAACTGGGTTCTTCCTGTTGGCCTTACCAAGTATAATTCTCCTTGTACGACGTCGTGCGAGCTATTTCCGTTCTCTGCTGTAATCATAGCATCGGCCCCTACTCCAAATACGTCTCTGTGGCCCTTACTTCCTTTATTGCTACCCTCATTTCCGTCAAACGGTTCCGCCCTCATGATGGCCTCCTCAAGCGTGGTTGGAGCCAAAGCTTGCATTAGCCTCGCCGTTTCAGGCAAGAGTCCTCTCCGGAAAGCCGCTAGCACTCTGCTTCCAATGTGCTTTGAGAGTATGTCTCGCTCCTCTACCCCGTCTATATCGGCAATTAGCCGGGATCCAATTGCTCTGACTCTGTCGGCGAAAACCCTGGCTGGCTCGGTTGTTCCTTGTCTCGCTTCACTCAGGTCTCCTTCTAGTTTTTCTCTCGCTCTGGGATCACTTCTTTCTTCTGGATATCGTAAGGCGCTCCCTCTTCTACTAGCTCTGGCTTAGACTCGAGGAACTTCTCAGCCACTCCACCCAGTTTCTGTCCTGCAATCATTATTTTTCCTGCTCCGTCCAATTCCCTACTGCACTTATCTTCTCTAACTTCTTGAAAAACTGAGTGAACGATCCACTTCCCGGAGTCCCTGTCCAAGGCTTGACCAGGTTCTGCAACCCTAGGTCCCGTTTTCCTCGGCTCCCCGGTTCTCCTTTTTCCAGTTGAGCCGTCATCGCACTGGTCCGTTGGGCTAAGGACTCTTTCTCGTACTTCAGAGTTTCATTTTCCTCGGCAACTTCTGGTTTGCCGCTCTTAGCTGTTTCACCAGTTTCTCCAATTCCGCTTGCTTTGCTTCCGCCATTTTCGAGCGTGGTCACGACTTCTGTGCTATAGGGATATTCTTGCAACCCTACCCCACACCTGACACCAATTTGTAACCCCTGGCACCTTCCTAGACTCGTTGAGGAACGCTGAAAAGGATGGTTGGTAAGCTAAAGGAACTTCACACAGATTTACGAAAATAATGACAGGGAATATGGATAACACCTCTAAAAATTTTTATTGAAAAAAAAAAATCACATGTAAATCGATACTTCAATCTATAATTAACAGCAGGTCGCAAAATTATAAAATATTAATGGAAACCTCAAATAATACAAGTTACTACCATTTCAAAACGGTTACAAACCCATAGCTTAATTTAGTTTTTCTATATGTCCTGTCATCTTAAAACATGACCGGTGTTATAGTTAATTGGCAGCAAAGTGTATGCCTTTTATGCAGAATTGAGACAATTTTTTTTAAACATATATAAGTTAAGTCAGAGCATCGCTTGTGCCGAGGATTATTGGAGTGAATAAAAGAGTCTTGAGACAACTTTGTAACTGTTCTTATTACCAGCATTTTTCCTTTTTTTGAGTTTTTCGTTTGATAAACATTACCTTATAATGTTTATGATGTAGATATTACATACAATAATAATACATAAAGGATTCAGTAACGGTGTTAACTAAATGATTGTTATGTTGGCTCCCAAAACTAGAAAAATAAAAGAATTAACTGGCAAAATATGTTTTTTGTTATAAGGTAACAACTTTCAATTTATTTCATCATGGGGAAAATTAGAACCTCAAATCGTAAGTATCTTCCAAGCAGCGTATTTCTTGATACCACGATCTCGGAAAAAATCATAATTGAAATACTAAATAGTTTCTGAGCATTAACTTAAAAAGTATTCAACATTTTTCATTATGTTACTTTTATGCCCACGGTAAACATTTTTATACACTGATAAAATGCCATGACTGAAATAAAGGCTGAGTACCTCCCCTGTATAGTTGAAGATAAGAGTTGGAAGATGTCTTGTCGGGTCCCGATAGTTATTTTCTTTTATTTTTCGCTAGTTTCAAATTATCATGGGATCAATTAAAACCTTTGAACAATTTACAATAATCGCACATTGATTTAAAAGAAAAAAGGTTAATTTTTAATACATTCATGTAATTTAGAAACCAATAATTTCATTTTATTAATTAAAAGCCAGATGAGTTTGTCGTTATTATTTTTACATTAATGAAATTATTAAAAGAGGAAAAAGCCAAAGACTATAATATTTGTTTTATCTCGAGATGTAGTTTGTAATACCTAATATTACATAGTATATACCATAGTTGTGATGTTGTCGTCTTATCAAGTAAGAAGATGCAATTTGATGCGATGAGCATCAGGTTCGTTTATGAATTGTGGATTAACTCCGATCGTATTACGAGTTTCGTCAACAAATTACCGCTTCAGTCCCATGATATTTGTTGGAAGAAAAGGTGACACAAAAACTTCGTTGTCTGATTACCTCTATATTATCGATGCCTTCACACCTTTACTATTGGAACTCAACAACCACAACCACTTTACCAATTGTTCGGTAGGTAGAAGACCAAGAAGATTTTTTTTCTTCTCATTTAGATTTCCGATAAGCTGTTATTTTCGTTACACCACACACCAAAATATCGATGGATCAACTCACGCCTCCCTTCTACTTTCAAGAATAGAAGATCATTGATTATCAGCCTTATTTATAACAATATTGTCAATTTAGTTATATTACTTCATTAATGGTATTCTCGAATAAGTTCGTAATTTCATTTCTCATTTACCTAAACAAAAGGCAATATTTTTTTTTCCTTATTTATTTTCTGTCATTTTCTTTCTCTGGTACTTACTATCTTTGTAACTAACATTGAATTTAGTTTACACGTTAAATTTCAGATAATTGTAAATTTATTTAATTTTACATTATACATTTTGCCATTTTATAATTTCAGTGTTTTCTTTTAATTTGACTTTGTGTGATATTTCCTCAATTTTATATTTATTATTATACACAATCTTGTTGGTTTTTTCTCTAGCTCAACCCATAGCCTTTTTTGGGAAAATGAAGGGATAATATTGTCTGCCTTTTTATTGATTTTCACAGCCGGTGATTTTGCACGGGATAGAAGGTTTGCGAATCATCATTACGAGCCCCTTCTTCTACATGTCTGATAGTTATAACTTTAGAAGATGTTTATTTCAATGCATTATTAGTGTCGTTGAATGTTACTAGTCAAGTGAGGCTTAGAGAGTGCAAGACGTTTGGGTGTCGTAAAAGCATCTGTATCAATACAATCGTGAGCGTAATGTTCAGGCCATTGTGAAGGGTATGATTTCGTACGTGTAATGGTGCCCCTGAGATAAGGCTTAGAAGACTTGAATGAAAAATCTGTTTTGGTTTAATGTTCGACTTCTTAGTGCATTAGTAAAGGTTTTTCTGTTAACAGTGAGCCAAGGGATTTTATTAACGTATAAAGTATCCGGGATCTTTAATTTGGGTGCATGATTTAAAAAAAAAAAGTGATAAATTTTCTTTAAAAAAAACAACACACTCAAATTTCATAGCTACGTCTTCATGCATTACAGCAATAAAAAAGATCTTTCATAGTCGTAAGTATAATTTTTAGATAAATTATAATCAAAATGGTCCGAAATAGTTTTATAAATTTACTGATATATATATATATATAAATTCAGAAAACAATTAATATTATGGGTTCAAAATAATAATATATTTTTTGCACAGTTAAATGAGCATCTACACCAATGACAGACTGAACTAATTCACCGTTCAGAAGATCCAAGTAAACGTTCCTTGGGAAAAAATACTTAATTCTTAATCCAATAGATGAAAAGTTAATGTAAATTTCTGTAAAATTTGTAATTAATTATAAATAAATTTTTTATTTAAATTATTTTCTTTTGAATTAGAACCTAGCTTTCAAAAATCATTAACTAGTTAACAGATAGTTTACTTTTTTTGGCTTAATTTCTGGTCATTCATAACCATGTCTGTTATGGTTTGTGCTTTGATACAGGATTCAGACTATTTTTTAATTTTAGCAAACCAATTTTTTTAAATATATATGTATTGGTATGATGCAGAAATTACATACAATAGTAATACATAAAGTATTCAGCAACCATTTTAACTTTGTGATTGTTATGTTATCACGGGGAACACTTTCATCAGTAGGTAATTAATATAAAGTTGATTAATATAAAGTAAATGGTAAATCTGATATTCACTCTCGCTGCAAATAATATAGGAGAAGCTATCAGGCAACTAGAGACGTTTTAATCTGCAATTTGTTGGGACAAACTATCAGAAAGCTACTGTAATCGCTTTCGCCGACGACATTGCGGTTTACAGCAGCAGCATGAGTGCACAAAGAGCTCTCACACACGCCGAGTCAGTTTGTAACGTTATCAGTGACAGACTGGGCATGTTAAACATCAGCGTAAACGCCGGGAAGACCGACTGCGTAATCTTCTCCCTCCAAAAGGGGAAAAAATCCTTGCCAAAATCGTATAGCGTGGGAGGGCAAGAGAGCTCACCAGCTTTCTCAATGCACTATTTGGGTATAAAAATGGATAGGCATCTCCATTTCTCTACTCATTTTAGTAATAAAATAGAAAAAGTACGACAAAGGTCTTACCGGCTATCGCACTTGCTAACTTCACCTAACCTGTCGCTTCGTCTTAAATTGATGATATATAAATGTGTCCTCCGGCCAGCTCTGCTGTACGGTGCCCCACTATTTACCCACTTGACTGACAATACAGCCAAATGTCTCCAACACTTCCAGAATGGAATCATGCGAAAAGTGGTCCGACACACCTCTTTCGAGAGGTTGAAGAACGCTGACCTGCACCCGTTGCTTGGTGTGCCGTCGGTGGGTGAGTTCATCCGCCGGAGACACATTAAGTTTTTTGACTCGTTGCAGCACCTGACAAATCCAGTGTTTAACACTATGACCCCGCCACCCCTCCCGCATCGATGGCAACAGACTGTCGGGGAAAAATTATGATAAGAATTAGTATGTAAGTTAGTTTTAAGGTTGATCAAAAAGGTGAGCCCCATCACCTTATTAGTCAGTTTCGTCAAGTCACGTATAATTTATGTCATTATACTTGTTTATACATTATATAATTTCTATAAAATAACAAAACCTGTATATAATGTAGTGATGCTACAGGAAATACAAAATAATTTGTAAATAGATTCGCCTGAGGATCTATAATTATATATAATTATCTGTAAATTTAAAGGGGCTATGAAGAAAAAAAAAAAAAAAAAAAAAATAATCTGCAATTGTAAATATAATGTATTGTTTAAATAAATAAAAGTTCAAGATAAGTATTAATTAGTTAGAAATATTATATTTTTTAATGTAGGTTTCATTTGAAAAAACCTGCCGGGTTTATTTGAAAATAAGAATGTAATAGATTTCATCAGATCGTAAGACAGTTACAAAACTGTGCTCTTTGTTTTATCGCAGTGTTACTCTAATTGTAAAAAATTTTGCAAATAAAATTATTTTTATCCTTTTTTCTACCTTTTCGTGCGGGTTGCAATCTCGAAACATGCCGCATGCGCAAATTTGGATCAGAGGTTTCACTACAGGGTAGTAAGGAGAAGGGATGTTTTTACCTGTAAGGGTATATAACCGAGTACAACACGTGTATGAAAGTTTTGGAAGCTGTTGAAGACTACAAAAGGCCAGACAGCCACTGTCCGTCTCCACGATGGTGACAATGTCCTGACTGCTGAGCAACAGGCAACAAAACTGGCAGACCATTACGGCTAGGACGGGATACTACCACATGCCTCCTCCGGTAGACGCTGAACTAAACCACATATTTGTATCACCGAAGCAGCTCAAGGCGATTCTTCGCCAGTGTCAGGAAAACCGCGCACCAGGGCACGACAGGATACAAACAGTGCTGCTCAAACAAACGCCGAGGAGAGGGATAGTACAATTAGCAAACTTATACAACTCTTGTATGAGATTGCGGTACTTTCCTGACAAGCCATCTTGTTCCCATTACTAAAGCCAGCCAAGAGCGGAGATCACAAAGCCCACTACCGCCCGATCAGTCTGCTACCACAGATGGGGAAAATCTTTGAGAAAAATCTTTTGAATTATCTCAAAGATTACTGCCCGGAAAACAACATCATTCCGCCAGAGCAGACTGGATTTCAATCCAGTATGAGTTTAGAGCACCCCCTTATAAAGGTGCAGTCAACAGTCAAAAGCTAGCCATAATATAGACAAGTTGAAGTAGCCTGTAACCAGATCAGTGAGAGATTGGGGGAGACTCAATATCTCTGTAAACGCGGGTAAGACTGACTGCGTAATTTTCTCTTTCCAAAAGGGAAAAAGCCCGCTCCCTACTAGTTACATAGTGGGAACGGAGAAAAAATCACCAACCAACGACCTAGTATATCTGGGAATTAAAATGGACTGACATCTCCATTTTAGTAACCATTTTGCGAAGAAGTTGAAGCTAAAACGCACGAAGTGTTACCGGCTTGCGCACTTATTAACTTCGCCCAATCTATCACTGCGTCTCAAGCTACTGATATACAAGAGCATACTAAGGGCTACTCTGCTGTATGGTGCACCGCTATTTCGTTATCTGACGTATACGACAGCTAAGAAACTCCAACAATTCCAAAACGGTATACTGATGAAAGTGGTCAGAGGTACTTCATTCGAGCAGCGAAGAAACAGTGAGCTTCACGAGATCTTTGAACTGCCTACAGTGGATGAATTCATCATGAATTCATCCAGCGTAGACACATCATATTTTTTGACTCATTAAAATATTTAACAAACCCGGTGTTTAACACTATAACCCTCGTTCCGTTCCCCCAACGATGGCAGAACGCTGTCGCGGCTGGAACACTAGCCCTATGTTCTAGGTACAGATTTCGTTTGTTTGTTTTGTTTTGTTTTATTGTTTAGTGTTGGTGTCGGTGACAAGGCGAAGGTGAGCCTCATCACCTAGTGTTGTATAAGAACGATGAACTTTTAACCACAATAAAAATTTTATTATATTTATGCACTCCAAATTCATGTAAATGCAGAAAGAGAAGACATCTGTAATCCAATTATTTTATTATTTTTGTACATTGTATTATTTTGTTTTGAGGTTTTGAAATTAAAAATAAATAAATAAATAAAATATGACTTCAAACTCTTGTATAAGATTGCGGTACTTTCCTGACACATGGAAACAAGTCATCTTGTTCCCATTAATAAAGCCAGCAAAGAGCGGAGATCACCAAGCCCATTACCGCACGATCAGTCTGCTACCAAAGATAGGAAAAATCTTTGAGAAAATTCTTTTGAATTATCTCAAAGATTACTACTGGGAAAACGACATCATTCTACCAGAACAGACATGATTTCAATCCAGTATGAGCGCAGGGCACCCTTTTCGTCATCTGACGTATACGACAGCTCGGCGACTCCAACAATTCCAAAACGGTATACTGATGAAAGTGGTCAGAAATACTTCATTCGAGCAGCGGAGCAACAGTGGAATTCACGAGATCTTTGATTTGCCTGCTGTGGATAAATTCATCCAACGTAGACATAACAAATTTTTCGACTTCCTGCAATACTTGACAAACCCGGTGTTTAACACTATAACCCCCGCACCGCTCCCCCATCATTGGCAGGACGCTGTCGCGGCTGGAACACTTTAGTCTTAGGTTCTAGGTATAGGTTTTAGTTTGTTTGTTTTTAGTGTTTTAGTGTTTAGTGCCGGTAACAAGCTGAAGGTGAGCCTCATCACCTAGTGTTGTGGATATGGTTATGACTTTTTATACTACAGATTGAATGTATTTATATTATGCTCTCCTTCGAATGCATCAGTGCATCGCAGTACGAGGAGCAACTTGTAAATCTATAAAAATTTTTTGTTCATTGTATTATTTTTTGAGGTTTTGAAATTAAAAAAAAAAAAAAAAATACGACTTAAGTCGAACAGGTTGTCGAGAACGCACTGCATACCTCGGGTGAGTGGATTTCGATTTATTATTGATCCATACATCTGTACCTCCAGTGAGTAAGTGGTTAAGTCAAGTATTATAACTTTTTAATATTTAGTTTCCAAGTTGATTACCTTTCAAAAATTATTCACATTTTTATATCCTCCATTTGCTTTGTTTTTGACAAAACCAAATATACTCTATGTGTAAGACAACTTTTATAACCCAGTAGTGGGCGTAACTTATTGTACTTTGGCTAAGTCTAGTTAACCACTCATTCACCGGAGGCCTAGAAATTTCCTGCCAAACGGTTCTTCAACTAGTTTTAAGATAAAACTTAACGATTTTTTCGGACACCTAGATAAGCGAGCCTTGAAATATGTTTCTTAGGGATAAAATGAGAAGTTTTAATTTCCCTTATTACTAATCACTGTGATAGTATGTATTATGAAAAATAAACTTAATACCATAGCCTATGAACTCGTGAGAGAAGCAATTACAAAGTATTAATTAATGTGACCAAAATATTTCGGGATATAACGTTCGTTTATATTACAAGAGTCTTTTGATTTTTTGGGAGGGCTGTTGGCAAAACACCCAGAACCTTTCATACTCCGTTAGGGTGCGGATTATTTACAAATCAAATCAAATGTTTATCGTCTAATGTGCTTATTGGGCAATAGGTAATTATGATCAATGTTCTCATTCATACCATATTTACAATTCTCCATTTTTTCGCTCATTCACACAGTATTTACAAACGGACCAGAGACCTCTCAAATCAAATCCCCATGTATTAACAAAATGATTTATATAATTTTCTGTACCCCAAAAAGAAAAAAAAAACACTCAAATTTTATAGTTATAACTATGTAACACTAAACAATATTTAATTTATTTCAAATAATAAATACATAAATTCTATAGCAACCAAAACCTAACTTTCCTGACTCCACCTAAATTTCATAAAACGCTGTTCACATCGCATTAAAGTGATGCTACTCAAGGGGTTTTTCTATTTAAAAACGCTTGTACCGATTTAGAGTGGAATCTATATTCATTTCAATAACCCAACCAACTTTTTGTTTCTTTCATTTTACATGTTTCAAACAATAAGGAAAATTTAATTTATTTTTTTTAACCCCCTCAAAAATTTACAGTAATTTCTCAGTCGAATCTATTTACAAATTATTTATTATTTTTGTATTTCCTGTAGCATCGCTACATTATATACAGGTTAGGATATTATAAAAAATTATATAATGCAATAGGAGAGGTAATAAACCACGCGTACCTTCACAGATTGGAAAATATAATTTTAACAGCGGATCCATCATGAGCAGTCTCTTCATCCTATATTATATATATATTACCTTTATTTATTGTTTATGTTTATTGTGTTTCAGCTTCAAAATGCCAGCCCAAGTTTTGTTTGAATTTAGAAGTAATAATTCCTACCATGACAGAAAATTTGAAGCAGATAAAGCGCTGGCAATGTACCCGGACAAGGTCTCAGTAAGTAGAGTAAATACGTATTCTATATAACTTATTTTTGTTTATTATCAACTGAAGAAAAAAATTATATAAAAATCTTGCAACATAAAACCATTAATCTCGAAACATGCGCATGCGCAAATTTGGAACAAAGGTTTCACTACAGGGTAGTAAGGAGAAGGGATGTTTTTACCTGTAAGGGTATATAACCCAGTACAACACGTGTATGACTTCAATTGACTTCAGTCGACCAAGTTTTTAAGAACGCAGTGTATACCTCAGGTGAGTAGATTTCGATTTATTATTGATCCATACATCTGTACCTCCAGCGAGTAAGTGGTTAAGTCAAATATTATAACTTTTTAATATTTAGTTTCCAAGTTGATTACCTTTCAAAAATTATTCACATTTTTATATCCTCCACCTGCTTTGTTTTGGACAAACCAAATATACTCTATGTGTAAGAATACTTTTATAATCCAGTAGTGGCCGTAACTCATTTTACTTTGGCTAAGTCTAGTTAACCACTCATTCACCGGAGGCCTAGAAATTTCCTGCCAAACGGTTTTTCAACTAGTACCCTCACCGATTGGAAAATGTAATTTTAACAGCGGATCCATCATGAGCAGTCTCTTCATCCTATATTATATATATATTACCTTTATTTATTGTTTATTTTTATTGTGTTTCAGCTTCAAAATGTCAGCCCAAGTTTTGTTTGAATTTAGAAGTAATAATTCCTACGATGACAGAAAATTTGAAGCAGATAAAGTGTTGGCAATGTACCCGGACAAGGTCCCAGTAAGTAGAGTAAATACGTATTCTATATAACTTATTTTTGTTTATTATCAACTGAAGAAAAAAATTGTATAAAAATCTTGCATCACGTAATGAATGGTTTTGTTATCCTTTGGAACTCATTTATTTATTTATTTTTTTGACAGTTTAGTCAAAACATTTGTCCTTCCAAAAGTCAAACTTCCATGCGAAATATTCCTTTTTAAGAAACTAGTGTTGCAAAAATGTTACATATCCGCAATATATCAGCAAAATATTGCGGATACGTACGTAGCCCCCTATAAACAATATTTAGGATTGTTAACAATATTCTATTTAAAAATGAATAAGCTTATATCATAAATTATAAATAAGTTTGTTTTCCTTAGGTGATAGTGGAAAGATTGCCTAATGCTCGAATGGTGAAATTAGAGAAAAAATTATTCTTAGTACCACATACTATGTTGGTACGTCAATTTACTCAAGAAATCCACGATTATCTTCATTTGCCTCCAGAGGAACCTCTGTATGTATGTACGGAGAAGATAATTCCAGCTCCTTCAGTTCCCATGGGAATTCTATACAAGGTAAGGCTTATATAACCGTATCATTGACCAATTAGTTAATAAAGTTGTTAATGATTTTTTATAATATTATTAATTATTACATTATATGTCTAGAAATTCTCCGAACCAGATAATTTGCTGTACACACATTACACCAATGAAGAACAGTATTCTTGGTAAATATCATTTAATTATTTATAATTTATCATTAAAATAGTTCATAATATTTTTGTAAGCTTACTATTCAAGTTAATTAATATATATATATATATATATATATATATAAGTAAATATATAATAAAGTTTTGCTATTATAGGGATGAATCAGCATTTGCAGCATTGAGATCCTGAACTACTTCATCGTTCAGAAGATCCAAGTGAACGTTCCTCGGGAAAGAAGACTATATATAGTGGCCAGAAATTAAAATTAATAAACCAATAGATGAAAAGTTAATGTAAATTTATATATAATATGTAATTGATTATAAATAAAATTTTTATTTAAATTATTTTCTTTTGAATTTGAACCCTCCTTCCAAAAATCATTAAACCAGTTAACCCATAGCTTAATTTAGTTTTTCTATATGTCCTGTCATCTTAAAACATGACCGGTGTTATAGTTAATTGGCAGCAAAGTGTATGCCTTTTATGCAGAATTGAGTCAATTTTTTTTAAACATATATAAGTTAAGTCAGAGCATCACTTGTGCTGAGGATTATTGGAGTGAATAAAGCAGTCTTGAGACAACTTTGTAACTGTTCTTATTACCAACATTTTTCCTTTTTTTGAGTTTTCGTTTGATAAACATTAACTTATAATGTTTATGATGTAGATATTACATACAATAATAATACATAAAGGATTCAGTAACGATGTTAACTTAATGATTGTTATGTTGGCTCCCAAAACTAGAAAAATAAAAGAATTAACTGGCAATATATGTGTTTTGTTATAAGGTAACAACTTTCAATTTATTTTCATCATGGGGAAAATTAGAACCTCAAATCGTAAGTATCTTCCAAGCAGCGCTTTATCACATACAGCGCGCTTACGTACAACAAATGCTCCTTGTAATATATCAGAGAAAATTTAAGGAGGTGGCGAACTTAAGTGTATTTCCATTCTTTTTTTTTTAACACCTACCTTTTTCATGGCATTTTAATGTTTTGTTCCCTAAAGGGTGGGTTAAAAATTGTATAAAGGAGTGGGTGTTGAGGCCTGCACCTGGACCCTCGTGTGCTGAACTCACTTCTAACATACCTTAAGTAGCACTTTCTTCCATTCAGAAGAGAAAGTGCCACTACCTGCTACAGCAGAACTCACTAGCAAACAGCCTCGTATAAAAATGGACCGCATCTATGTTTTTGTGGCCATTTTGCGAGAAAGTTAAAACAGACACTTACGATGTCTTGCGGCTTACACACTAGCTGACTTCTCCCAATCTATCTCTGCGTCAAGCTCATGATTCTTGAGAGCATACTCAGGCCTGCTCTTTTGTGCGGTGCACCCCTTTTAGTCATCTGACTGAAGCTGCTCCAACGATTTCAAAACGGAATACTCATGAAAGTGGTCTGACATACTATTCTCGAGCAGCGGAGAAACCTATGAAATTCCTTGATTCGCTCCAATACAACACTAACTGTTTGGACACTAGGACTTATTGAAACAAGCAAATAATACACTTGCATATTATAAGCTTGAGATGAAATGATACGTTGGCGTGCGAAGATGATGGAGATTTTGGTAGGTTTGTAATGTGTAAGCACATCCCAGCTTTTTGTTATTGCACAGCGCATATCGATTGTTGAGGTCTCCAACCACCTAATGGTTAGGCATTTACGCACATTAGCGTAGAAGAGTGGGCAGTTCGTACATCCAGAGAGATAGACGGTGTTTGATTCCTGTACAAGGAAGCGAGATGTATGGGTATCCCCTTATCTTCACCACCAAGTGGCGGAATTAGGCATCAAATAGATGCAGCTCCTCGAGTAGAGTACCTCATAGCTGTCACGACCAGTAATCCTCCATTTGGCAACAAAGTAGTGCCGGTTCGACACCCACTAAATTATGAGTATAGCAACTCGGTTGTAATTGTAATTGAATCATTTTACTAATGCCAGGGTTCAAGAAATTAGGGAGTAATATTTAAATTATTTTCTACTAATCTTCGATTCACTAAAAATGTATGAATCGAATTTATTACAAGTAAGTCGACCATAACAGTGACAAGCCATAGCTTAAAATATTACTTCGTAAAAAAGCTCCTCAGAATACTTTTCTGATTTCGATAATTAGAACGAGTGTACGAGCTCTCTAAATATTATAATACTTTTTCCTAAATGAGTCACCGAATTAGATGTCGATAACAACTTATAAATTTTCAATTCATTCCAAAAGATTTCAATGTTTGAGAACTCTAGAAATGTGCAAACCCACTTGTAGAGACGATATGTCTTTATTTGGAAAATAAAAAGTCATGTCCTCCAATTGTTCATTTTGAAATGAGTCTCAGCCGTTCTATAGTCGGAATATCACCTTCATCGTTGAACCTAACCAATTCTTCACATCAATAAAAAATCTATTTTTGGACCCAAACTCTATTCTGAAAGTACCAAATTTCCCCCACATCACCCGCCAATACATTTTCACCCTTAAACTGCTCAGTCGGTCCCACCAGCTTTTCTCATTTTGTGATACCTAATACCTAATATTACACAGTATATACCATAGTTGTGATGTTGTTGTCGTCTTATCAAGTAAGAAGGTGCAATTTGATGCGATGAGCATCAGGTTCGTTTATGAATTGTGGATTAACTCCGATCGTATTACGAGTTTCGTCAACAAATTACCGCTTCAGTCCCATGATATTTGTTGGAAGAAAAGATGACACACAAACTTCGTTGTCTTATTACCTCTATATTATTGATGCCTTCACACCTTTACTATTGGAACTCAACAACCACAACCACTTTACCAATTGTTCGGTAGGTAGAAGACCAAGAAGATTTTTTTTCTTCTCATTTAGATTTCCGATAAGCTGTTATTTTCGTTACACCACACACCAAAATATCGATGGATCAACTCACGCCTCCCTTCTACTTTCAAGAATAGAAGATCATTGATTATCAGCCTTATTTATAACAATATTGTCAATTTAGTTATATTACTTCATTAATGGTATTCTCGAATAAGTTCGTAATTTCATTTCTCATTTACCTAAACAAAAGGCAATATTTTTTTTTCCTTATCTATTTTCTGTCATTTTCTTTCTCTGGTACTTACTATCTTTGTAACTAACATTGAATTTAGTTTACACGTTAAATTTCAGATAATTGTAAATTTATTTAATTTTACATTATACATTTTGCCATTTTATAATTTCAGTGTTTTCTTTTAATTTGACTTTGTGTGATATTTTTTGGGAAAATGAAGGGATAATATTGTCTGCCTTTTTTATGCTTTTTTAATGCTTTGTTATGCCTTGATTTTCACAGCCGGTGATTTTGCACGGGATAGAAGGTTTGCGAATCATCATTACGAGCCCCTTCTTCTACATGTCTGATAGTTATAACTTTAGAAGATGTTTATTTCAATGCATTATTAGTGTCGTTGAATGTTACTAGTCAAGTGAGGCTTAGAGAGTGCAAGACGTTTGGGTGTCGTAAAAGCATCTGTATCAATACAATCGTGAGCGTAATGTTCAGGCCATTGTGAAGGGTATGATTTCGTACGTGTAATGGTGCCCCTGAGATAAGGCTTAGAAGACTTGAATGAAAAATCTGTTTTGGTTTAATGTTCGACTTCTTAGTGCATTAGTAAAGGTTTTTCTGTTAACAGTGAGCCAAGGGATTTTATTAACGTATAAAGTATCCGGGATCTTTAATTTGGGTGCGGATTGTTAAAAAAAAACGTTGATAAATTTTCTTTGAAAAAAAACAAAACACTCAAATTTCATAGCTACGTCTTCATGCATTACAGCAATAAAGAAGATCTTTCATAGTCGTAAGTATCATTTTTAGATAAATTATAATCAAAATGGTCCGAAATAGTTTTATAAATTTACTGATTATTCAAGTTGATATATATATATATAAATTTAGAAAACAATTAATATTATGGGTTCAAAAGAATAATATCTTTTTCGGCACAGTTAAATGACAGATCTACACCAATGACAGACTGAACTAATTCACCGTTCAGAAGATCCAAGTAAACGTTCCTTGGGAAAAAATACTTACTTCTTAATCCAATAGATGAAAAGTTAATGTAAATTTCTGTATAATTTGTAATTAATTAGAAATAAAATTTTTATTAAAATTATTTTCTTTTGAATTTGAACCTAGCTTTCAAAAATCATTAACTAGTTAACAGATAGTTTACTTTTTTTGGCTTAATTTCCGGTCATTCATAAACATGTCTGTTATGGTTTGTGCTTTGATACAGGATTCAGACTATTTTTTAATTTTAGCAAACAAATTTTTTTAAATATATATGTATCGGTATGATGCAGATATTACATGATATAGTAATACATAAAATATTCAGCAACCATTTTAACTTTGTGATTGTTATGTTATCACGGGGAACACTTTCATCTGTAGGTAATTGATATAAAGTTGATAAATATAAAGTAAATGGTAAATCAGATATTCACTCTCCCTACAAATAATATAGGCGAAGCTATCAGGCAACTAGAGACGTTTTAATCTCCAATTGTAAATGTAATGTATTGTTTAAATAAATAAAAGTTCAAGATAAGGATAAATTAGTTAGAAATATTATATTTTTTAATGTAGGTTTCATTTGAAAAAACCTGCCGGGTTTATTTGAAAATAAGAATGTAATAGATTTCATCAGATCGTAAGACAGTTACAAAACTGTGCTTTTTGTTTTATCGCAGTGTTACTTTAATTGTTAAAAATTTTACATATAAAATTCATTTCATCCTCTTTTCTACCTTTTCGTACGGGTTGCAATGTTAAAACAGGCCGCATGCGCAAATTTGGAACAAAGGTTTCACTACAGAGTAGTAAGGAGAAGGGATTTTTTTACCTGTAAGGGTATATAACCCAGTACAACACGTGTATGAGTTCAATTCACTTCAGTCAACCAGGTTTTCGAGAACGCACTGCCATACCTCGAGTGAGTAGATTTCGATTTATTATTGATCCATACATCTGTACCTCCAGTGAGGAAGTGGTTATGTATTATTATGTGGTTATGTACAGTGAGTAAGTAATGTCCCTTATTACTAATCACTGCGATAGTATGTATTATGAAAAATAAACTTAATACCGTAACCTATGAACACGTGAGAGAAGAGATTACAAAGTATTAATTAATGTGATCAAAATATTTCGGGATATAACCTCCGTTTATATTACAAGAGTCTTCTGATTTTTTAGGAGGGCTGTTGGCAAAGATCCCAGAAATTTTCATACTTTGTTAGGGTGCGGATTATTTACAAATCAAATGTTTATCGTCTAATGTGCTTATTGGGCAATAAGTAATTATGATCAATGTTCTCATTAATACGATATTTACAATTCTTCATTCTTTCGCTCATTCACACAGTACTTACAAACGGAGGGGAGACCTCTCAAATCAAATCCCCTAACAAAATCTTATGGATAATTTTCTGTACGCCAAAAATAAAACTCCCAAATTTGATATTTATAACTTTGTAATACTAAGCAATATTTAATTTATTTCAAATAATAAATATAGTAATTCTATGGCAACTAAAACTTAACTTTCCCAACTCCACCTATATTTCATAAAACGCTGTTCGCATCGCATTAAAGTGATGCTACGCAAGGGGTTTTCTATTTGAAAACGCTTGTACCGATTTATAGTGGAATCTAGATTCATTGCAATAACCCAACCAACTTTTTGTTTCCTTCATTTTACATTTTTCAAACAATAAGGAAAATTTAATTTTTTTTTTTCAAAGCTCCTTTAAAAATTAACAGTAATTTCTCAGTCCTATCTACTTACAAATTATTTTTGCGTTTCCTGTAGCGTCGCTACATTATATACAGGTTAGGATATTATAAAAAATTATATAATGCAATAACAAGTATAATGATAAACATTACACGTGACTGGACAGAAATGACTCCAAAAAAGGTGATGGGGCTCACCTTTTTTATCAAATTTAAAACTAACTTACATACCAACTCTTAACTTAATTTTCCCCTGACTGTCTATTCCCATCGATGGGGGAAGGGTGGTAGGGTCACATTGTTAACTCTGTGAACTGTGGGTTTGTTAGGTATTGCAAGGAGTCAAAGTACTTGAGGTGTCTCCGGTGGATGTAGTCACCCACCGACGGCACGCCTAGCTACGGGTACAGGTCGGCGTTCTCTAACCCCACGACAGAGGTGTTTCTGACCACTTTTCTCATGATTCCATCATGAAATCACTGGAGTCTTTTAGCTGTATTCTCAAGTGAGTATATAGTGGGGCACCGTACAGCAGTGGACCTGAGGACACATTTATATATCATCAATTTGAGACTCAGTGTCCTAATTTGTCTATTTTATTACTAAAATGAGTAGAGAAATGGAGAAGCCTATCGATTTTTATGCCCAGATAGTACATTGAGGAAGCTGGTGTGTTCTCTTGCCCTTCTATACTATACGATTTTGGCAAATCTTTTATGCCCTTTTGGATGGAGAATTTACGCAGTCGGTGTTCCTTTCGTTTACACTGATGTTTAACTTGCCCAGTCACTGATTACGTTGCAAACTTTTGCTCGGGCTGTGTAATTGCTCTTTGTGCACTCACGCTGCTGCTGTAAACCACAATGTCGTTGGCGAAAGCGACTAACCGTAGCTTTCTTATAGTTTGTCCCAACAATTTCAGATATGTATATCTGAAAAGAGCCGGAGAAAAAACCACTCCTTGAAGAACTCCACAAGTCAGAGGGAATGGGTGGGAGAGGTAATAACCCACCCGTAACCTCACCGATTGGAATATGTAATTTTAACAGCGGATCTATCATGAGCAGTCTCTTCATCCTATATTATTTATATATATATATATTACCTTTATTTATTGTTTATTTTTATTGTGTTTCAGCTTCAAAATGCCAGCCCAAGTTTTGTTTGACTTTAGATGTAATTATTCCTACCAAGACAGAAAATTTATAGCAGCTATAATGAAGGCTATTCACCCGGACAAGGTCCCAGTAAGTAGAGTAAATACGTATTCTATATAACCTATTTTTGTTTATTATCAACTGAAGAAAAAAATTGTATAAAAATCTTGCATCACGTAATTAATGGTCCAAAAATGTTACATATCCGCACGTAGCCCCCTATAAACAATATACAGGATTGTTAATAATATTCTATTTAAAAATGAATAAGGTTATATCATTACCTGTAAATAAGTCATTATCTATCTACCGAAACATATGTAAGTGTTTGTTTTCCTTAGGTGGTAGTGGAGAGATGGCCTAAAGCTCGAATGGCGAAATTAGAGAGAAAATTATTTTTAGTGGCGAAACATTTGACACTAAGTAAATTTACTGAACATTTACATCACGATTATCTTCTGTCGCCTCCAGAGGAACCTCTGTATTTATTTATAGACAGGATAATGCCACCTCCGTCAGTCCCCATGGGAGTTCTATACACGGTAAGGCCTATCTAACAATACCATTGACTAATTCATTAAAAGAATTATTGATAATTTTTTTTTTAATGATTCCTTTTATAATATTATTAATTATTTCGTTATATATCTAGAGATTTTCCGAACCGGATGATTTGCTGTACACACATTACAGCAATGAAGAACATCTTTAGTGGTAAATATCATTTAATTTTTTTAGATAAATTATCCTTAAAATAGTTCATAATATTTTTGTAAGCTTACTATTCAAGTTGATTAATATATAAATTTAGAAAACACTTAATAATATGCTTTCAAAAGAATAATATTTTTTGACACAGTTGCTTAACCTTGTTTTCAATATTTAATTTTTCTTATTATTTTTTACCGGTAAACTTAAAATATCCTTCTATATTAATAAAACTTCCAGGCAATATATAATAAAGTTTTGCTAATATAGGGATAAATTAATAAAAGCATTTGCAGCAATGATAGACTGAACTAATTCACCGTTCAGAAGATCCAAGAGAACGTTCCTCCGGAAAAAAGACTATATATGGTGGCCAAAAATTAAAATTATTAAATTAGATGAAAAGTTAATGTAAATTTCTGTATAATATGTAATTGATTATAAATAAAATTTTATTTAAATTATTTTCTTTTGAATTAGAACCCTCCTTCCAATAATCATTAACTAGTTAACAGATAGTTTACTTGTTTTGGCTTAATTTCCGGTCATTCATAAACATGTCTGTTATGGTTGGTGCTTTGATACAGGATTCAGACTATTTTTTAATTTTAGCAAACAAATTTTTTTAAATATATATGTAGCGGTATGATGCAGATATTACAAACAATAGTAATACATAAAGTATTCAGCAACCATTTCAACTTTGTGATTGTTATGTTATCATGAAGAACACTTTCATCAGTAGTTAATTAATATAAAGTTAATTAATCTAAAGTAAATGGTAAATCAGATATTCACTCTCCCTGCAAATAATGTAGGAGAAGCTATCAGGCAGCTAGAGACGTTTTAATCTGCAATTGTAAATATAATGTATTGTTTAAATAAATATAAATTGTTTTAATATAAATATTGTTTAAATAAAAAATAAAGATAAGTATAAATTAGTTAGAAATATTATATGTTTTAAAGTAGGTTTCATTTGAAAAAACCTGCCGGCTTTTTTGGAAAATAAGAATTCATTAGATTTCTAGATTATATTAGATCGTAAGACAGTTACAAAACTGTGCTCTTTGTTGTATCGCAGTGTTACTTTAATTGTAAACAATTTTACAAATAAAACTATTTTTATCCTTTTTTCTACCTTTTCGTACGGGTTGCAATCTCGAAACATGCCGCACGCGCAAATTTGGATCAGAGGTTTCTCTACAGGGTAGTAAGGAGAAGGGATGTTTTTACCTGTAAGGGTATATAACCCAGTAAAACACGTGTATGCCTTCAAACTCTTGTATAAGATTGCGGTACTTTCCTGACACATGGAAACAAGTCATCTTGTTCCCATTAATAAAGCCAGCAAAGAGCGGAGATCACCGAGCCCATTACCGCCCGATCAGTCTGCTACCACAGATAGAAAAAATCTTTGAGAAAATTCTTTTGAATTATCTCAAAGATTACTGCTGGGAAAACGACATCATTCCACCAGAACAGACATGATTTCAATCCAGTATGAGCGCAGAGCACCCTTTTCGTCATCTGACGTATAGGACAGCTCGGCGACTCCAACAATTCCAAAACGGTATACTGATGAAAGAGGTCAGAAATACTTCATTCGAGCAGCGGAGCAACAGTGAGCTTTCCGAGATCTTTGATTTGCCTGCTGTGGATAAATTCATCCAACGTAGACATAACAAATTTTTCGACTTCCTGCAATACTTGACAAACCCGGTGTTTAACACTATAACCCCCGCACCGTTCCCCCATAGATGGCAGGACGCTGTCACGGCTGGAACATTTTAGTCCTAGGTTCTAGGTATAGGTTTTAGTTTGTTTGTTTTTAGTGTTTAGTGCCGGTAACAAGCTGAAGGTGAGCCTCATCACCTAGTGTTGTGGATATGGTTATGACTTTTTATACTACAGATTAAATGTATTTATATTATGCCCTCCTTCGAATGCATCAGTGCATAGCAGTACGAGGAGCAACTTGTAACTCTATAAAAATTTTTAGTTCATTGTATTATTTCTTGTGGTTTTGAAATTAGAAAAAAAAAAAAAAAATATGACTTCAGTCGACCAGGTTTTCGAGAACGCACTGCATACCTCGGGTGAGTGGATTTCGATTTATTATTGATCCATACATCTGTACCTCCAGTGAGTAAGTGGTTAAGTCAAGTATTATAACTTTTTAATATTTAGTTTCCAAGTTGATTACCTTTCAAAAATTATTCACATTTTTATATCCTCCATTTGCTTTGTTTTTGACAAAACCAAATATACTCTATGTGTAAGACAACTTTTATAACCCAGTAGTGGGCGTAACTTATTGTACTTTGGCTAAGTCTAGTTAACCACTCATTCACCGGAGGCCTTGAAATTTCCTGCCAAACGGTTCTTCAACTAGTTTTAAGATAAAACTTAACGATTTTTTCGGACACCTAGATAAGCGAGCCTTGAAATATGTTTCTTAGGGATAAAATGAGAAGTTTTAATTTCCCTTATTACTAATCCCTGTGATAGTATATATTATAAAAAATAAACTTAATGCCGTAACCTATGAACACGTGAGAGAAGCAATTACAAAGTATTAATTAATGTGACCAAAATATTTCGGGATATAACCTCCGTTTATATTACAAGAGTCTTCTGATTTTTTGGGAGGGCTGTTGGCAAAGAACCCAGAACCTTTTATACTCCGTTAGGGTGCAGATTATTATAATAAATAATTATAATCAATGTTCTCATTCATACCATATTTACTATTCTTCATTCTTTCGCTCATTCACAAAGTATTTACAAACCGACGGGAGACCTCCCAAATCAAATCCCCATTTTATATTAACAAAATAATGTGGATAATTTTCTGTACGCCAAACAAGGAAAAAAACTCAAATTTTATAGTTATAATTTTATAAGACTAAGCAATATTCGATTTATTTCAAATATTAAATACAGTAATTCTATAGCAACGAAAACCTAACTTTCCCAACACCACCTATATTTCATAAAACGCTGTTCGCATCGCATTAAAGTGATGCTACGCAAGGGTTTTTTTCTATTTAAAAACGTTTGTACCGATTTAGAGTGGAATCTATATTCATTTCAATAACCCAACCAACTTTTTGTTTCTTTCATTTTACATGTTTCAAACAATAAGGAAAATTTAATTTATTTTTTTCATACCCCCTTAAAAATTTACAGTCATTTCTCAGTCGAATCTATTTACAAATTATTTGTTATTTTTGTATTTCCTGTAGCGTCGCTACATTTTATACAGGTTAGGATATTATAAAAAATTATATAATGCAATAGGAGAGGTAATAAACCACCCGTACCTTCACCGATTGGAAAATATAATTTTAACAGCGGATCCATCATGAGCAGTCTCTTCATCCTATATTATATATATATATATATTACCTTTATTTATTGTTTTTTTTTGTTTTTTTTGTGTTTCAGCTTTAAAATGCCAGCCCAAGTTTTGTTTGAATTTAGAAGTAATCATTCCTACCAAGACAGAAAATTAGAAGCAGATAAAGCGCTGGCAATGTACCCGGATAAGGTCCCAGTAAGTAGAGTAAATACGTATTCTATATAACTTATTTTTGTTTATTATCAACTGAAGAAAAAAATTATATAAAAATCTTGCATCACGTAATGAATGGTTTTGTTATCCGTTTTAACTCATTTATTTATTTATTTTTGACAGTTTAGTCAAAACTATTGTACTTCCAAGAGTCAAACTTCCATGCGAATATTCTTTTTTTAAAAACTAGTGTTGCAAAAATGTTACGTATCCGCAATATATCAGCAAAATATTGCGGATACGTACGGAGCCCCCTATAAATAATATACAAGATGGTTAACAATATTCTATTTAAAAATGAATAAGGTTATATCATAAATTATAAATAAGTCATTATCTATCTACTGAAACATAAGCAAGTGTTTGTTTTTCTTAGGTGATAGTGAAGAGATTGCCTAAAGCTCGAATGGCGAAATTAGAGAAAAAATTATTATTAGTACCAAATACTATGTTGGTACGTCAATTTACTCAAGAAATCCACGATTATCTTCAGTTACCTCCAGAGGAACCTCTGTATGTATGTACGGACAAGATAATTCCAGCTCCGTCAGTTCCCATGGGAATTCTATACAAGGTAAGGCCTATCTAACAATATCATTGACCAATTAGTTAATAAAGTTGTTAATGATTTTTTATTTGTATATAATGATTCCTTTTATAATATTATTAATTATTACGTTATATGTCTAGAAATTTTCCGAACCGGATAATTTGCTGTACACACATTACAGCAATGATGAACATTATTCTTGGTAAATATCGTTTAATTATTTCAGATAAATTATCATTAAAATAGTTAATAAAATTTTTGTAAGCTTACTATTTAAGTTAATTAATATATAAATATATATATAAGTAAATATATAATAAAGTTTTGCTAATATAGGGATGAATCAGCATTTGCAGCAATGATAGACTGAACTAATTCACCGTTCAGAAGATCCAAGTGAACGTTCCTCGGGTAAGTAGACTATATGTAGTGGCCAAAAATTAAAATTATTAAAACAATTGATGAAACGTTAATGTAAATTTATATATATATATGTTATATATATCGAGCTCCCTCTCCGCCTGGTCAGGGAATAGTTCCAGGTGTCCCGGTTTCCCTTGACTCGTCACGGGCACTCCTCCATGTATATGGAGGACACTTCAGCCTGTTTATATGGACCACCTGAGTGTTTCCTGATTCACTCCTTATTTCGTATATGACCTTCCCTAACCTCTTGGTCACCTCATGGGGGCCAGTCCATGGGCAGTGAAACTTTGGGAAATGGCCTGGCTTTACCGCGGGTACATGGAGGTATACGAAGTCCCCCACACTAAACTCTATTTCCTTCCTCGTCTTGTTTATCCGCTCCGTGCGTCGTGTCCACTCTCGGTCAATTCTTTGTCTTGCCTCATCTTGGGCTTTCTGTATCTGGTCCCCTAATTGTTGCACCACCTCGCCGGCCTCGTCCGTGTCTCCTTCGTCTTTGGTGACCTTCTCTAGTCGCGCTGGTGTCCGTAGTTCCCGTCCGAACAGGAGGTAGTTAGGCGAGAATCCCGTGGCCGAGTGGGGAATGGCTCTGTACGCCATCAAGGAATACGGGACCCATTTGTCCAATCCCTCCCATCCTTTCTGGCAAAGTGAGCTAACGAATCTCCCAAAGTCCTGTGGAACCTTTCTAGTATTCCATTGCTTTGGGAGTGTGTTATGTATAATTAAAACTAATGACTATTTAATATAATTGAAACCCTTATATCATGTAACCATTATTTGTAACCTTGTTGTAACCTTTATATAAATATACTTCATGTTCTCGCTCCAAGCCACGTGTTCGTTATCAATTATTTTATTACCCGTTTTTCCCCATGATTTATCTAAACATATCAATTGGCGACGAGGATGGGATCCTAACACTATTTCTTGAACATTACCCAGAAAGAAAATCAGTCAATTTCCGAATTTGTTGCTGCGTTACAGCGAGACATAGGAGATTGTGAATTCAAAGTAGAATGTAATTCCGACTCGTGTAAAAATTCAGAGGGGAAGAAAACAAGTATCTCGGTGAATGATATTTTCCTCAGAGCTCAGTTCATTCGAGGATTACGTCATAACTGGATAAGGGAACAGCTTCTGCAGTCAACTGTGACTGGTTTTGATCAAATTTTAGCCAAAGCCACTGCACTAGAGGCCGCTCATATTGAGAGTGCGGAATTTTCAAAGCAGTCTAATACAGGTACTTCATCTTTCTCCAGTGACATGTATCACCTATCTGGGTCATCAAATCATCCACAAACGGATAGGGAGTCTCAATTTCGAAGAAAATCGCTAGACCGTTCGTCCAACCGCCCTGATTCTTGTAATAAATTTCATTCATCAGGAGCCAAAAATAGATCCCACAGCCGAAGTAGAATAGATTATAAAGCATTAGGGATTCAAGACCTATGTACAAGGTGTGCTAGAAATAATCATAGACGAGCAGACTGTCGCGTTGATTATGATAAAGTTCATTGCACGTCATGTAACCGTAAGGGACACGTTTCACGAGTTTGTATCACCACCCTGTCACAAAATAAAAACCCTAGTTACGCATCATCTGCAAATGCAATTTCTCATGTCAACGCTGAACATCAATACGGCATTTCATATCTTGTAGACCTTTTCGAAGTAAACCCCGACTCCGATAAATATATCGTTACCGTCCAAATCAATGGAAAACCCCAGCTCATGGAGGTCGATTCAGGAGCAAGATTTTCTCTCCTAAACGAGGATGATTTTAGGAAATTGAATTTGGAACTAGAAATCCAACCAACAAATACCATTTTTCGAGCGTACTCAGGCAACGAAATTCTTCCGAGAGGAAAAGTTGAGGTAACAGCCACATATAAAGGTAGAAAGGCGTGTGGTGACCTGTATATTGTTCCGTCTGGCCATACAGCATTGCTTGGGCGTCAATGGATTAGAGATTTAATGATTGAATTGAGAGAAATTGATACCACCAAAAACCATATGTCAAGTGTACTTGCGGTGGGCTGTGTCGCTGCGCCTGGCGAGATAATAGCTGAGTTCCCAACTGTCTTTACCGAGGAAGTTGGTTGCATTCCAGATTATGAAGTTAAGTTACAGCTACGACAAGGGGCAAAACCTAGTTTCACAAGAGAACGCCATTTACCTTATGCTCTACGAGAACGTGTTGAAAAAGAATTGGATTCCCTGGAAGCTGCTGGAATAATTTCGCCGGTTACCACGAGTGATTGGGGATCTCCATTAGTTGTTATCCCAAAACCAGATGGTGGTGTACGCTTATGCGTTGATTATAAATCAGGTGTCAATGAAAGATTAATTTCAGCTAACTTTCCCATACGAAAAATAGAAGATGTGTTACACAGTCTACGCAATTCAAGGTATTTTTGTAAAATTGATTTATATAAGGCGTACTTGCATGTAAAAGTCTGTCCAGATAGTGCAATGATCCAAACCATAGCAACACACCGTGGCATGTATAGAATGAACCGCCTCAGTTTTGGCATCAAGTCTGCACCAGCCGAGTTCAATCGCATAATGTCTCAAGTTCTTCAGGGGTTGCCAAAATCAGAAGCATATTTTGACGACATAATATGCCATGGAGCAACTTTGGAAGAATGTACTCAAAATTTGCGCGCCTGCCTCAAACGTCTTGCTGACCACGACCTACATGTCAACCAAAGTAAGTGTTCTTTCTTTGAAGAAAAAATTGAGTACCTAGGTCATGTTGTGGAGCACAACCAGATTCGAAAATCCCCTGAAAAAGTTCGAGCTGTCAACAATATGCCATGCCCTAAAGATGCTGACGGAGTTCGTAGATTTCTGGGACTTCTTACATACTACTCACGATTCATTCCACAATTTTCAGCCTTGTCATTCCCCCTCCGCAGGTTGTTGCAGAACAATCAACGATTTTCATGGACAAGTGATTGTGAAGCCTCCTTTTTGAAATTAAAGGCAGAGCTTTGTAGTGACCGCGTTCTGATTCCATTTGACCCTACTTTACCAGTCATTCTTACATGTGATGCAAGCCCAGATGGCGTTGCAGCAGTCCTAAGCCACCCCGTAGATGATGCTGAAAGACCTATTGCCTATGCTTCCCGCTCACTCTCATCTTCAGAAGCTAATTATAGCCAGCTAGACAGGGAAGCTCTTGCTATTATTTTTGGAGTAAATCATTTTTATGATTATGTTTTTGGCAAACAGTTCACCCTAGTAACTGACAATCAACCACTATCAAGAATTTTTCAGCATAATAAACAATTGCCACGCATGACAAGCGCACGATTGTTGCGATACGCCTCATTCCTGTCAGGATTTGATTATAAAGTAAAATTCAAATCTGGCGAAGAAAATAAGAATGTTGATTGCCTTTCACGAGCTCCTGCTCATGCTATCCATACATCAACGGACACCTTGATGGGAGAAGAAGTTCACCAAATTTTTTCTGAACAGATTGTTCATATCTCAAGCAATAAAGTTACATTTGAGACTATTCAAGAGGAAACCAAGAAGGATCCGGAACTCAAGAAAATCATCGAGTCACTAAAAAACGACTGCGTGGACTCAGAATTTACACTGCATGAAGATGTCATCTTCCGCCAAGATCGTATTGTCATCCCTACATCCCTTCGAAGTCAAGTTATATCAGAACTTCATGAAACACATCTAGGGATCATGAAAATGAAACAATTAGCCCGAAAATATGTTTACTGGCCTGGAATTGACAGTCAGATTGAGCGACTTGTCAAGAGTTGTGAGCAGTGCGCCCTTACAAGATCGGCTCCACCAAAAGTACCAGTTCACCCTTGGGATGAACCATCCGAGAATTGGGAACGAGTCCATATAGATTATGCTGGACCGTTCCAGGGCCATTATTTCCTTGTTTGCATAGATGCTAAGTCAAAATGGGCGGAAGTGGAACCTATCAAAGAAGCACCTACCACGTCCTCAACCATAAATCTTCTCAGAAAGATATTTTCAACGCATGGATTCCCAAATCAGCTTGTTTCAGATAACGCTAGCATTTTCCAGAGCGAAGAGTTTCATCTTTTTTGCCACACAAACGGAATTTTTCAAAAATTTATAGCCCCTGGCCATCCAGCAACTAATGGCCTTGCTGAACGCAATGTGCGGACACTTAAGGATAAGTTGCGGGCCTTGTCAAATGACGATACCCCTATGCCAGAAAAAGTCACAAATATCCTATTTCATTACAGATCAACTCCCCTTGCTAATGGCTCCTCACCTGCTGAGTTATATTTGAAAAGAAAATTCCGAATCCGCCTGGATGCCTTGTTACCAACCAAACCACACTCTTCTCAGTCAACGCGAGTTACCAGAAGATTTTTTCATGTGGGGCAAATCCGTGTCTTCAAAAATAACAAACCAAAGTGGGAGTTTGGTGAGGTTACGCAAAGGTTGGGTCAACAACATTACCTTGTCCGCCTGGACGAATCAAGGAGAATTTTCAAGCGTCACATAAATCAACTGAGAAACACCCTTGTACAAGCAAAAAAGACTGTTTCATTTGGCCCTTCTCAGTCTTATGAAATTCCTCGAGCTCCAGGTCCACCTCAGGAACCTCACACTCAATTTGCACCTCATGATCTTCCAGATTCATCTCCAACCGAGCCAGCTTCAGCTGTGCCTCCTCATGATCTTCCAGATTCATCTTCAACCGAGCCTTTTCTTCAGACTCCTCTATGTCCTATCAACAGACCTGTTCGTCAGAGAAGACTCCCAGAAAGATTTCGAGATCCTAACATTCAGTATTGATGTCCCCTCACAAGATACATACTTTTTGATTCATGGTACTATTTTAATGTTAATAGTTCTTGAATAGTGGGGGAGACTGTTATGTATAATTAAAACTAATGACTATTTAATATAATTGAAACCCTTATATCATGTAACCATTATTTGTAACCTTGTTGTAACCTTTATATAAATATACTTCATGTTCTCGCTCCAAGCCACGTGTTCGTTATCAATTATTTTATTACCCGTTTTTCCCCATGATTTATCTAAACATATCAGAGTGGTAGGCCGTTGTTTGTAGCTTGGCGATCCCTAGCGCTTTACAGACCTCCTTAAACAATTCGGAGACAAAATTTCGGTCCTGGTCGGTTAGTAGGCGCAGTGGCACCCTATGTCTGGTGATGATGTTCTCTACGAAGGTCTTTGCTGTGGCTCCCGCCGTCTGTTCGGTAATTGCTACGGCCTCGGTGTATCTAGAGAAGTGATCGATAAAGGTCAAAAAGTATTTGTTCCCCCTCTGGCTCCTTAGGAAGGGTCCCACTATGTCAAGGGACACCATTTCAAAAGGTCGTGATGGAAAGAACGTGATCTCAATTGGTACCGTCCGTCCTGCCGGTGTTTTCCGGGTGGCACACGAGTGACACGTCTTTACAAACGCCTCCACGTCTTGCTTCATTGAAGGCCAGAAGTACCTTTGCCGTAAGACGGCAAGCGTTCTCTCCCCCCCGGGGTGACCAGCCCACACGCTGCTGTGATGGTCGGTCAAAGCTTCTTTTCTCCTGACTTTCCACTGTCTTCGCTCGTCGTTCTCTCCTCGGTACATTAACCCCTTTTTGTCCCACCTGCACAATCGGGGGGTGCCTTTCACCCAGTTTTGGCACTCTTCGTCCTTTAGCTGGTCTTGGCGATATCGTTCGTAGCCCTGGACCTCCTCTGAAGTTACCTTGGCCACCGCACGGCTTAGCGCATCCGCATTGGTGTGCTTGCGTCCGGGTTTGTGGACTACCTCGTAGTCGAACTCTTCCAACCGGAGCGCCCATCTCGTCAGTCGGGACGACGGATCCCTGAGGGACAACATCCACCGCAGGGCCGCGTGGTCCGTTACCAAGGTGAACTTCCACCCTAGCAGGTAGCACCGGAAGTGTTTCGTGGCCCATATTATCGCCAGCAACTCCCGCTCCGTAGCCGAGTAGTTCTGTTCCGCCTGATGTAGTTGGCGGCTGGCATATGCTAACGGTCTCTCTTGTCCGTTTCTTACTTGGGAAAGGATGGCTCCTAGAGCAACTCCAGACGCGTCGGTTGCCAGAATAAAGGGATCTTTGAAATCTGGGTAGATGAGGACCGAGTACACAACGCCTCTTTCAGCTCTTGGAAAGTCACTACCTGGTCTTTCTTCCACTGGAAGCGTTTGTCTTTCCCGGTAAGAAGTGTCAACGGCTTGGCTATTTCGGCGAAGCGGAGAATAAACCTCCGGTAATATCCCACTAACCCCAGGAAGCCTCGGACCTCCCTCGCTGAACCGGGCGTCGGGAATTCTCTTACTGCTTGCATTTTCGCGTCATCTGGTTTGACTCCCTCTTCGGTCACTAAATGGCCGAGGTATCGTAATTGCCTGACAGCAAACTTACACTTTTCCCCGTTCAGTTTAAGGTTTGCTTCCTTCAATCGGCCAAACACGTGTTCTAATCGGTCTCTATGTTGTTCCAAGTCTTCACTGAAGATGATGATATCATCTAAATATACGTAACATTCTAGACCCTTGATACCTGCAAGGATCTGATGCATGGTCCTTTGGAAGGTCGCTGGGGCTCCCGCCAGCCCAAACGGCATCTTCTTATACTCGTAATGGCCGTCTAAAGTGGTAAAGGCCGTCTTTGGCTGATCCTTTTCGGCTACTGGTATTTGGTGGTACTTATCCACCTTAGATCTACGCTGCGTAGATCTAAGGTGGAGAAAATTCGACTCCTTCCTAGCATCTCTAGCGTCTCTTGTATTAGAGGCAGCGGGTACGCGTCGACTTGGGTCAGCGCATTCAATCCTCGGAAGTCCGTGCAAAAGCGAAACTTCATGCTCCCCTCTTCGCTCTTCTTGGGAACCAACACCACTGGTGCTGCCCAAGGGCTGGTGGAGTGAGTGATCACTCCATTGTCCAGCATCTCTTTTAAGTGACCTTCTACTATTGGGCGGTGGTGGAACGGTACTCTGTACTGCCGTTTCATTACGGGGCGAGCCTCACCTGTGGGTATTTGGTGTCTAACCCCTACCGAGCAGCCTTCCTTCCCGGGTGGTTTGAACAGGGCCTCATACTCTCGCAGTAGCGGTTCTATTATTTTTCTCTCGTTCTCACTTAAATGACTTAGGTCCCAGTCAGGGCCCTTCATTTTTATCGATCTGAATCCAGCTGTCCTTCGGTCCCCTTCGAATTCCTTCCCTTCCCTTAGGGCATTTGTTAGAACGTTGCTTCCCTGGTTCCATTTTGCTGCTACCCCTAGAGTCTGATTTCGGTCCAAACAAACTTCCTGGGGGCCCATATTGATCACCTGTACCCACACGCTGCCATCTTCAATCCTAGATAAGCAGCGAGCTGTTCGGGCACCGTTTTGCCTCAGCGTTGCGGGCTCTATTACTATGTCCGATAGTTCCTCTCCGGATACAAGACCTCTTATTAAGATTTCGCTGTAGGGTGGTATCTTCACCTTCGCAACGCTTCTTACAAACTCCCTTCCTTCTCCCTCTCGTGGGGCCCCCTGGTCGGCCGTATCCTTGTCTGGTAGTCTCTTCTCCGTTCCGCGCGGGCTTCTGCCCTTCTTTTCTTTCTCCACACAGCACATCCATGCCGATGATTCCGTCTCCGGGCAGATCCAGTGGGGATATCACGATGGGGTGTGTAAACTCCTTCCCTTGTAGCTTACATCGCAGCAGCTGAATCCCGTCTATCTGCAGTGGTTGGCCCGTCACTCCCTTAGCTCGTAGACTAGCCGGCCCTAGGTACAGCGGCCCTGATCAACGTTACCTCTGCTCCCGTATCCACCATCATGTCATGTGCCACGCCTTCCTTCTATTTCCATCGCCACTGAGATGGTCCCACCCCCTCTTCCTCTTATCCCTGGCACTAGGCGAGTGTATCCCCTTTGTCTTTCGAACCTGTGGTTGGGGTGTCCTACAGGTCTTGGGTCTACGTGGCCGGCCGGAGAGTTGATGTTTCTTGGTTGCTCCCCTCTTGGGGTCGGTCGACTCCTACAGTCTCGTGCAAAATGCCCCTCCTTTCCGCATGCGAAGCATTGACGATTCTGCCGGTCACCTGCCCCCCTAGGCGTCGGTGCGGGGTCCTGGAGGCATCCTCTCGCTAAGTGTCCTTCCTGCCCACAGCGGTAACATCTCAACTGGGTTCTTCCTGTTGGCCTTACCAAGTATAATTCTCCTTGTACGACGTCGTGCGAGCTATTTCCGTTCTCTGCTGTAATCATAGCATCGGCCCCTACTCCAAATACGTCTCTGCTGCCCTTACTTCCTTTATTGCTACCCTCATTTCCGTCAAACGGTTCCGCCCTCATGATGGCCTCCTCAAGCGTGGTTGGAGCCAAAGCTTGCATTAGCCTCGCCGTTTCAGGCAAGAGTCCTCTCCGGAAAGCCGCTAGCACTCTGCTTCCAATGTGCTTTGAGAGTATGTCTCGCTCCTCTACCCCGTCTATATCGGCAATTAGCCGGGCTCCAATTGCTCTGACTCTGTCGGCGAAAACCCTGGCTGGCTCGGTTGTTCCTTGTCTCGCTTCACTCAGGTCTCCTTCTAGTTTTTCTCTCGCTCTGGGATCACTTCTTTCTTCTGGATATCGTAAGGCGCTCCCTCTTCTACTAGCTCTGGCTTAGACTCAAGGAACTTCTCAGCCACTCCACCCAATTTCTGTCCTGCAATCATTATTTTGTCCTGCTCCGTCCAATTCCCTACTGCACTTATCTTCTCTAACTTCTTGAAAAACTGAGTGAACGATCCACTTCCCGGAGTCCCTGTCCAAGGCTTGACCAGGTTCTGCAACCCTAGGTCCCGTTTTCCTCGGCTCCCCGGTTCTCCTTTTTCCAGTTGAGCCGTCATCGCACTGGTCCGTTGGGCTAAGGACTCTTTCTCGTACTTCAGAGTTTCATTTTCCTCGGCAACTTCTGGTTTGCCGCTCTTAGCTGTTTCACCAGTTTCTCCAATTCCGCTTGCTTTGCTTCCGCCATTTTCGAGCGTGGTCACGACTTCTGTGCTATAGGGATATTCTTGCAACCCTACCCCACACCTGACACCAATGGCCTGGTAGTAACCCCTGGCACCTTCCTAGACTCGTTGAGGAACGCTGAAAAGGATGGTTGGTAAGCTAAAGGAACTTCACACAGATTTAGGAAAATAATGACAGGGAATATGGATAACACCTCTAAAAATATTTATTGAAAAAAAAAAATCACATGTAAATCGATACTTCTATCTATAATTAACAGCAGGTCGCAAAATTATAAAATATTAATGGAAACCTCAAATAATACAAGTTACTACCATTTCAAAACGGTTACAAACCCATAGCTTAATTTAGTTTTTCTATATGTCCTGTCATCATAAAACATGACCGGTGTTATAGTTAATTGGTAGCAAAGTGTATGCCTTTTATGCAGAATTGAGACAATTTTTTTTAAACATATATAAGTTAAGTCAGAGCATCGCTTGTGCCGAGGATTATTGGAGTGAATAAAAGAGTCTTGAGACAACTTTGTAACTGTTCTTATTACCAGCATTTTTCCTTTTTTTGAGTTTTTCGTTTGATAAACATTACCTTATAATGTTTATGATGTAGATATTACATACAATAATAATACATAAAGGATTCAGTAACGGTGTTAACTAAATGATTGTTATGTTGGCTCCCAAAACTAGAAAAATAAAAGAATTAACTGGCAAAATATGTTTTTTGTTATAAGGTAACAACTTTCAATTTATTTCATCATGGGGAAAATTAGAACCTCAAATCGTAAGTATCTTCCAAGCAGCGTATTTCTTGATACCACGATCTCGGAAAAAATCATAATTGAAATACTAAATAGTTTCTGAGCATTAACTTAAAAAGTATTCAACATTTTTCATTATGTTACTTTTATGCCCACGGTAAACATTTTTATACACTGATAAAAAGGCATGTCTGAAATAAAGGCTGAGTACCTCCCCTGTATAGTTGAAGATAAGAGTTGGAAGATGTCTTGTCGGGTCCCGATAGTTATTTTCTTTTATTTTTCGCTAGTTTCAAATTATCATGGGATCAATTAAAACCTTTGAACAATTTACAATAATCGCACATTGATTTAAAAGAAAAAAGGTTAATTTTTAATACATTCATGTAATTTAGAAACCAATAATTTCATTTTATTAATTAAAAGCCAGATGAGTTTGTCGTTATTATTTTTACATTAATGAAATTATTAAAAGAGGAAAAAGCCAACGACTATAATATTTGTTTTATCTCGAGATGTAGTTTGTAATACCTAATATTACATAGTATATACCATAGTTGTGATGTTGTCGTCTTATCAAGTAAGAAGATGCAATTTGATGCGATGAGCATCAGGTTCGTTTATGAATTGTGGATTAACTCCGATCGTATTACGAGTTTCGTCAACAAATTACCGCTTCAGTCCCATGATATTTGTTGGAAGAAAAGATGACACAAAAACTTCGTTGTCTGATTACCTCTATATTATCGATGCCTTCACACCTTTACTATTGGAACTCAACAACCACAACCACTTTACCAATTGTTCGGTAGGTAGAAGGCCAAGAAGAATTTTTTCTTTTCATTTAGATTTCCGATAAGCTGTTATTTTCGTTACACCACACACCAAAATATCGATGGATCAACTCACGCCTCCCTTCTACTTTCAAGAATAGAAGATCATTGATTATCAGCCTTATTTATAACAATATTGTCAATTTAGTTATATTACTTTATTAATGGTATTCTCGAATAAGTTCGTAATTTCATTTCTCATTTACCTAAACAAAAGGCATTATTTTTTTTTCCTTATCTATTTTCTGTCATTTTCTTTCTCTGGTACTTACTATCTTTGTAACTAACATTGAATTTAGTTTACACGTTAAATTTCAGATAATTGTAAATTTATTTAATTTTACATTATACATTTTGCCATTTTATAATTTCAGTGTTTTCTTTTAATTTGACTTTGTGTGATATTTCCTCAATTTTATATTTATTATTATACACAATCTTGTTGGTTTTTTCTCTAGCTCAACCCATAGCCTTTTTTGGGAAAATGAAGGGATAATATTGTCTGCCTTTTTATTGATTTTCACAGCCGGTGATTTTGCACGGGATAGAAGATTTGCGAATCATCATTACGAGCCCCTTCTTCTACATGTCTGATAGTTATAACTTTAGAAGATCTTCATTTCAATGCATTCATAGTGTCGTTGAATGTTACTAGTCAAGTGAGGCTTAGAGAGTGCAAGACGTTTGGGTGTCGTAAAAGCATCTGTATCAACACAATCGTGAGCGTAATGTTCAGGCGATTGTGAAGGGTATGATTTCGTACGTGTGATGGTGCCCCTGAGATAAGGCTTAGAAGACTTGAATGAAAAATCTGTTTTGGTTTAATGTTCGACTTCTTAGTGCATTAGTAAAGGTTTTTCTGTTAACAGTGAGGCAAGGGATTTTTTTAACGAATGAAGTATCCGGGATCTTTAATTTAGGTGCGGATTGTTAAAAAAAAACGTTGATAAATTTTCTTTGAAAAAAACAAAACACTCAAATTTCATAGCTACGTCTTCATGCATTACAGCAATAAAGAAGCTCTTTCATAGTCGTAAATATAATTTTTAGATAAATTATAATCAAAATGGTCCGAAATAGTTTTATAAATTTACTGATTATTCAAGTTGATATATATATATATATATAAATTTAGAAAACAATTAATATTATGGGTTCAAAAGAATAATATCTTTTTCGGCACAGTTAAATGAGCATCTACACCAATGACAGACTGAACTAATTCACCGTTCAGAAGATCTAAGTAAACGTTGCTTGGGAAAAAATACTTAATTATTAATCCTATAGATAAAAAGTTAATGTAAATTTCTGTATAATTTGTTATTAATTATCAAGAAAATTTTTATTTTGTTTTGAATTAGAAACTACCTTTCAAAAATCATTAACTAGTTAACAGATAGTTTACTTTTTTTGGCTTAATTTCCGGTCATTCATAAACATGTCTGTTATGGTTTGTGCTTTGATACAGGATTCAGACTATTTTTTAATTTTAGCAAACCAATTTTTTTAAATATATATGTATCGGTATGATGCAGAAATTACATACAATAGTAATACATAAAGTATTCAGCAACCATTTTAACTTTGTGATTGTTATGTTATCACGGGGAGCACTTTCATCCGTAGGTAATTAATATAAAGTTGATTAATATAAAGTAAATGGTAAATCTGATATTCACTCTCGCTGCAAATAATATAGGAGAAGCTATCAGGCAACTAGAGACGTTTTAATCTGCAATTGTAAATATAATGTATTGTTTAAATAAATAAAAGTTCAAGATAAGTATTAATTAGTTAGAAATATTATATTTTTTAATGTAGGTTTCATTTGAAAAAACCTGCCGGGTTTATTTGAAAATAAGAATGTAATAGATTTCATCAGATCGTAAGACAGTTACAAAACTGTGCTCTTTGTTTTATCGCAGTGTTACTCTAATTGTAAAAAATTTTGCAAATAAAATTATTTTTATCCTTTTTTCTACCTTTTCCTGCGGGTTGCAATCTCGAAACATGCCGCATGCGCAAATTTGGATCAGAGGTTTCACTACAGGGTAGTAAGGAGAAGGGATGTTTTTACCTGTAAGGGTATATAACCCAGTACAACACGTGTATGAAAGTTTTGGAAGCTGTTGAAGACTACAAAAGGCCAGACAGCCACTGTCCGTCTCCACGATGGCGACAATGTTCTGACTGCTGAGCAACAGCCAACAAAACTGGCAGACCATTACGGCTAGGACGGGATACTACCACATCCCTCCTCCGGTAGATGCTGAATTAAACCACATATTTGTATCACCGAAGCAGCTCAAGGCGATTCTTCGCCAGTGTCAGGGAAACCGAGCACCAGGGCACGACGGGATACAAACAGTGCTACTCAAACAAATGCCGAGGAGAGGGATAGTACAACTAGCAAACTTATACAACTCTTGTATGAGATTGCGGTACTTTCCTGACAAGCCATCTTGTTCCCATTACTAAAGCCAGCTAAGAGCGGAGATCACACAGCCCACTACCGCCCGATCAGTCTGCTACTACAGATGGGGAAAATCTTTGAGAAAAATCTTTTGAATTATCTCAAAGATTACTGCCGGGAAAACAACATCATTCCGCCAGAGCAGACTGGATTTCAATCCAGTATGAGTTTAGAGCACCCCCTTATAAAGGTGCAGTCAACAGTCAAAAGCTAGCCATAATATGAATAGAAACATAGCCACAGCTATGATTTCCATTGACTGCACTCAAGCTTTCGATTCGGTGTCTCACGGGACACTGTGTCAAATGTTCTGCGACCGGGAATGCCCGGAACAACTGTATTCAATTCTGGCTAGCTTCCTGAAAAACAGATCGTTGCGGGTAAGGGTGAGTGATAGCTTCTCCGAAGCTGTGCCACTGACCTGCGGAGTGCCCCAAGGAGCCGTCTTATCCCCTGTACTATTCAACGTTTACACGTCTGAGATTGTCGGAGCCCGGTACAAAAATACCAAAGTTACTGCTTTCGCAGATGACATAGTGGTGTACAGTAGCAGCATGAGTGCTAAGGTAGCTCTAAGACAAGTTGAAGTAGCCTGTAACCAGATCAGTGAGAGATTGGGGAGACTCAATATCTCTGTAAACGCGGGTAAGACTGACTGCGTAATTTTCTCTTTCCAAAAGGGAAAAAGCCCGCTCCCTACTAGTTACATAGTGGGAACGGAGAAAAAATCACCAACCAACGACCTTGTATATCTGGGAATTAAAATGGACTGACATCTCCATTTTAGTAACCATTTTGCGAAGAAGTTGAAGCTAAAACGCACGAAGTGTTACCGGCTTGCGCACTTATTAACTTCGCCCAATCTATCACTGCGTCTCAAGCTACTGATATACAAGAGCATACTAAGGGCTACTCTGCTGTATGGTGCACCGCTATTTCGTTATCTGACGTATACGACAGCTAAGAAACTCCAACAATTCCAAAACGGTATACTGATGAAAGTGGTCAGAGGTACTTCATTCGAGCAGCGAAGAAACAGTGAGCTTCACGAGATCTTTGAACTGCCTACAGTGGATGAATTCATCATGAATTCATCCAGCGTAGACACATCATATTTTTTGACTCATTAAAATATTTAACAAACCCGGTGTTTAACACTATAACCCTCGTTCCGTTCCCCCAACGATGGCAGAACGCTGTCGCGGCTGGAACACTAGCCCTATGTTCTAGGTACAGATTTCGTTTGTTTGTTTTGTTTATTTTGTTTTGTTTTGTTTTATTGTTTAGTGTTGGTGTCGGTGATAAGGCGAAGGTGAGCCTCATCACCTAGTGTTGTATAAGAACGATGAACTTTTAACCACAATAAAAATTTTATTATATTTATACACTCCTCCAAATTCATGTAAATGCAGAAAGAGAAGACATCTGTAATCCAATTATTTTATTATTTTTGTACATTGTATTATTTTGTTTTGAGGTTTTGAAATAAAAAATAAATAAATAAATAAAATATGACTTCAAACTCTTGTATAAGATTGCGGTACTTTCCTGACACATGGAAACAAGTCATCTTGTTCCCATTAATAAAGCCAGCAAAGAGCGGAGATCACCAAGCCCATTACCGCACGATCAGTCTGCTACCACAGATAGGAAAAATCTTTGAGAAAATTCTTTTGAATTATCTCAAAGATTACTACTGGGAAAACGACATCATTCTACCAGAACAGACATGATTTCAATCCAGTATGAGCGCAGAGCACCCTTTTCGTCATCTGACGTATACGACAGCTCGGCGACTCCAACAATTCCAAAACGGTATACTGATGAAAGTGGTCAGAAATACTTCATTCGAGCAGCGGAGCAACAGTGGAATTCACGAGATCTTTGATTTGCCTGCTGTGGATAAATTCATCCAACGTAGACATAACAAATTTTTCGACTTCCTGCAATACTTGACAAACCCGGTGTTTAACACTATAACCCCCGCACCGCTCCCCCATCATTGGCAGGACGCTGTCGCGGCTGGAACACTTTAGTCTTAGGTTCTAGGTATAGGTTTTAGTTTGTTTGTTTTGTTTGTTTTTAGTGTTTTAGTGTTTAGTGCCGGTAACAAGCTGAAGGTGAGCCTCATCACCTAGTGTTGTGGATATGGTTATGACTTTTTATACTACAGATTGAATGTATTTATATTATGCCCTCCTTCGAATGCATCAGTGCATCGCAGTACGAGGAGCAACTTGTAAATCTATAAAAATTTTTTGTTCATTGTATTATTTTTTGAGGTTTTGAAATTAAAAAAAAAAAAAAAAATACGACTTAAGTCGAACAGGTTGTCGAGAACGCACTGCATACCTCGGGTGAGTGGATTTCGATTTATTATATATTATTACTCAGTAGTGGGCGTAACTCATTTTACTTTGGCTAAGTCTAGTTAACCACTCATTCACCGGAGGCCCAGAAATTTCCTACCAAACGTTTCTTCTACTAGTTTTAAGGTAAAACTTAACGATTATTTTGGACACCTAGGTAAGCGACCCTTGAAATATGTTTCTTAGTGATAAAATGAGAAGTCTAATTTCCCTTATTACTAATCACTGTGATAGTATGTATTATGAAAAATAAACTTAATGCCGTAGCCTATGAACACGTGAGAGAAGCAATTACAAAGTATTAATTAATGTGACCAAAATATTTCGGGATATAACGTTCGTTTATATTACAAGAGTCTTTTGATTTTTTGGGAGGGCTGTTGGCAAAACACCCAGAACCTTTCATACTCCGTTAGGGTGCGGATTATTTACAAATCAAATCAAATGTTTATCGTCTAATGTGCTTATTGGGCAATAGGTAATTATGATCAATGTTCTCATTCATACCATATTTACAATTCTCCGTTTTTTCGCTCATTCACACAGTATTTACAAACGGACCAGAGACCTCTCAAATCAAGTCCCCATGTATTAACAAAATGATTTATATAATTTTCTGTACCCCAAAAAGAAAAAAAAACACTCAAATTTTATAGTTATAACTATGTAACACTAAACAATATTTAATTTATTTCAAATAATAAATACATAAATTCTATAGCAACCAAAACCTAACTTTCCTGACTCCACCTATATTTGATAAAACGCTGTTCACATCGCATTAAAGTGATGCTACTCAAGGGGTTTTTCTATTTAAAAACGCTTGTACCGATTTAGAGTGGAATCTATATTCATTTCAATAACCCAACCAACTTTTTGTTTCTTTCATTTTACATGTTTCAAACAATAAGGAAAATTTAATTTATTTTTTTTAACCCCCTTAAAAATTTACAGTAATTTCTCAGTCGAATCTATTTACAAATTATTTATTATTTTTGTATTTCCTGTAGCATCGCTACATTATATACAGGTTAGGAGGATATTATAAAAAATTATATAATGCAATAGGAGAGGTAATAAACCACGCGTACCTTCACAGATTGGAAAATATAATTTTAACAGCGGATCCATCATGAGCAGTCTCTTCATCCTATATTATATATATATATATATATATATATATATATATATATATTACCTTTATTTATTGTTTATGTTTATTGTGTTTCAGCTTCAAAATGCCAGCCCAAGTTTTGTTTGAATTTAGAAGTAATAATTCCTACCATGACAGAAAATTTGAAGCAGATAAAGCGCTGGCAATGTACCCGGACAAGGTCCCAGTAAGTAGAGTAAATACGTATTCTATATAACTTATTTTTGTTTATTATCAACTGAAGAAAAAAATTATATAAAAATCTTGCAACATAAAACCATTAATCTCGAAACATGCGCATGCGCAAATTTGGAACAAAGGTTTTACTACAGGGTAGTAAGGAGAAGGGATGTTTTTACCTGTAAGGGTATATAACCCAGTACAACACGTGTATGACTTCAATTGACTTCAGTCGACCAAGTTTTTAAGAACGCAGTGTATACCTCAGGTGAGTAGATTTCGATTTATTATTGATCTATACATCTGTACCTCCAGCGAGTAAGTGGTTAAGTCAAATATTATAACTTTTTAATATTTAGTTTCCAAGTTGATTACCTTTCAAAAATTATTCACATTTTTATATCCTCCACCTCCTTTGTTTTGGACAAACCAAATATACTCTATGTGTAAGAATACTTTTATAATCCAGTAGTGGCCGTAACTCATTTTACTTTGGCTAAGTCTAGTTAACCACTCATTCACCGGAGGCCTAGAAATTTCCTGCCAAACGGTTTTTCAACTAGTACCCTCACCGATTGGAAAATGTAATTTTAACAGCGGATCCATCATGAGCAGTCTCTTCATCCTATATTATATATATATTACCTTTATTTAATGTTTATTTTTATTGTGTTTCAGCTTCAAAATGTCAGCCCAAGTTTTGTTTGAATTTAGAAGTAATAATTCCTACGATGACAGAAAATTTGAAGCAGATAAAGTGTTGGCAATGTACCCGGACAAGGTCCCAGTAAGTAGAGTAAATACGTATTCTATATAACCTATTTTTGTTTATTATCAACTGAAGAAAAAAATTATATAAAAATCTTGCATCACGTAATGAATGGTTTTGTTATCCTTTGGAACTCATTTATTTATTTATTTTTTTGACAGTTTAGTCAAAACATTTGTCCTTCCAAAAGTCAAACTTCCATGCGAAATATTCCTTTTTAAGAAACTAGTGTTGCAAAAATGTTACATATCCGCAATATATCAGCAAAATATTGCGGATACGTAGCCCCCTATAAACAATATTTAGGATTGTTAACAATATTCTATTTAAAAATGAATAAGCTTATACCATAAATTATAAATAAGTTTGTTTTCCTTAGGTGATAGTGGAAAGATTGCCTAATGCTCGAATGGTGAAATTAGAGAAAAAATTATTCTTAGTACCACATACTATGTTGGTACGTCAATTTACTCAAGAAATCCACGATTATCTTCATTTGCCTCCAGAGGAACCTCTGTATGTATGTACGGAGAAGATAATTCCAGCTCCTTCAGTTCCCATGGGAATTCTATATAAGGTAAGGCTTATATAACCGTATCATTGACCAATTAGTTAATAAAGTTGTTAATGATTTTTTTTGTATTTAATGATTCCTTTTATAATATTATTAATTATTACATTATATGTCTAGAAATTCTCCGAACCAGATAATTTGCTGTACACACATTACACCAATGAAGAACAGTATTCTTGGTAAATATCATTTAATTATTTATAATTTATCATTAAAATAGTTCATAATATTTTTGTAAGCTTACTATTCAAGTTAATTAATATATATATAAGTAAATATATAATAAAGTTTTGCTATTATAGGGATGAATCAGCATTTGCAGCATTGAGATCCTGAACTACTTCATCGTTCAGAAGATCCAAGTGAACGTTCCTCGGGAAAGAAGACTATATATAGTGGCCAGAAATTAAAATTAATAAACCAATAGATGAAAAGTTAATGTAAATTTATATATAATATGTAATTGATTATAAATAAAATTTTTATTTAAATTATTTTCTTTTGAATTTGAACCCTCCTTCCAAAAATCATTAAACCAGTTAACCCATAGCTTAATTTAGTTTTTCTATATGTTCTGTCATCTTAAAACATGACCGGTGTTATAGTTAATTGGTAGCAAAGTGTATGCCTTTTATGCAGAATTGAGTCAATTTTTTTTAAACATATATAAGTTAAGTCAGAGCATCGCTTGTGCCGAGGATTATTGGAGTGAATAAAAGAGTCTTGAGACAACTTTGTAACTGTTCTTATTACCAGCATTTTTCCTTTTTTTGAGTTTTTCGTTTGATAAACATTACCTTATAATGTTTATGATGTAGATATTACATACAATAATAATACATAAAGGATTCAGTAACGGTGTTAACTAAATGATTGTTATGTTGGCTCCCAAAACTAGAAAAATAAAAGAATTAACTGGCAATATATGTTTTTTGTTGTAAGGTAACAACTTTCAATTTATTTTCATCATGGGGAAAATTAGAACCTCAAATCGTAAGTATCTTCCAAGCAGCGCTTTATCACATACAGCGTGCTTACGTACAACAAATGATCCTTGTAATATATCAGAGAAAATTTAAGGAGGTGGCGAACTTAAGTGTATTTCCATTCTTTTTTTTTAACACCTACCTTTTTCATGGCATTTTGATGTTTTGTTCCCTAAAGGGTGGGTTAAAAATTGTATAAAGGAGTGGGTGTTGAGGCCTGCACCTGGACCCTCGTGTGCTGAACTCACTTCTAACATACCTTAAGTAGCACTCTCTCTCTTCCATTCAGAAGAGAAAGTGCCACTACCTGCTACAGCAGAACTCTAGCGAACAGCCTCGTATAAAAATGGACCGCATCTCTGTTTTTGTGGCCATTTTGCGAGAAAGTTAAAACAGACACTTACGATGTCTTGTGGCTTACACACTAGCTGACTTCTCCCAATCTATCTCTGCGTCAAGCTCATGATTCTTGAGAGCATACTCAGGCCTGCTCTTTTGTGCGGTGCACCCCTTTTAGTCATCTGACTGAAGCTGCTCCAACGATTTCAAAACGGAATACTCATGAAAGTGGTCCGACATACTATTATCGAGCAGCGGAGAAACCTATGAAATTCCTTGATTCGCTCCAATACAACACTAACTGTTTAGACACTAGGACTTATTGAAACAAGCAAATAATACACTTGCATATTATAAGCTTGAGATGAAATGATAAGTTGTCGTGCGAAGATGGTGGAGATTTTGGTAGGTTTGTGATGTGTAAGTAAGCACATCCCAGCTTTTTGTTATTGCACAGCGCATATCGATTGTTGAGGTCTCCAACCACCTAATGGTTAGGCATTTACGCACATTAGCGTAGAAGAGTGGGCAGTTCGTACATCCAGAGATATAGACGGTGTTTGATTCCTGTACAAGGAAGCGAGATGTATGGGTATCCCCTTATCTTCACCACCAAGTGGCGGAATTAGGCATCAAATAGATGCACCTCCTCGAGTAGAGTACCTCATAGCTGTCACGACCAGTAATCCTCCATTTGGCAACAAAGTAGTGCCGGTTCAACACCCACTAAATTGTGAGTATAGCAACTCGTTTTGTAATTGAATCATTTTACTAATGCCAGGGTTCAGGAAATTAGGGAGTAATATTTAAATTATTTTCTACTAATCTTCGATTCACTAAAAATGTATGAATCGAATTTATTACAAGTAAGTCGACCATAACAGTGACAAGCCATAGCTTAAAATATTACTTCGTAAAAAAGCTCCTCAGAATACTTTTCTGATTTCTATAATTAGAACGAGTGTACGAGCTCTCTAAATATTATAATACTTTTTCCTAAATGAGTCACCGAATTAGATGTCGATAACAACTTATAAATTTGAACGGTCAATTCATTCCAGAAGATTTCAATGTTTGAGAACTCTAGAAATGTGCAAACCCGCTTGTAGAGACGATATGTCTTTATTTGGAAAATAAAAAGTCATGTCCTCCAATTGTTCATTTTGAAATGAGTCTCAGACGTTCTATAGTCGGAATATCACCTTCATCGTTGAACCTAACCAATTCTTCACATCAATAAAAAATCTATTTTTGGACCCAAACTCTATTCTGAAAGTACCAAATTTCCCCCACATCACCCGCCAATACATTTTCACCCTTAAACTGCTCAGTCGGTCCCACCAGCTTTTCTCATTTTGTGATACCTAATACCTAATATTACATAGTATATACCATAGTTGTGATGTTGTTGTCGTCTTATCAAGTAAGAAGATGCAATTTGATGCGATGAGCATCAGGTTCGTTTATGAATTGTGGATTAACTCCGATCGTATTACGAGTTTCGTCAACAAATTACCGCTTCAGTCCCATGATATTTGTTGGAAGAAAAGATGACACACAAACTTCGTTGTCTTATTACCTCTATATTATTGATGCCTTCACACCTTTACTATTGGAACTCAACAACCACAACCACTTTACCAATTGTTCGGTAGGTAGAAGACCAAGAAGATTTTTTTTCTTCTCATTTAGATTTCCGATAAGCTGTTATTTTTGTTACACCACACACCAAAATATCGATGGATCAACTCACGCCTCCCTTCTACTTTCAAGAATAGAAGATCATTGATTATCAGCCTTATTTATAACAATATTGTCAATTTAGTTATATTACTTCATTAATGGTATTCTCGAATAAGTTTGTAATTTCATTTCCCATTTAACTAAACAAAAGGCAGTATTTTTTTTTTCCTTATCTATTTTCTGTCATTTTCTTTTTCTGGTACTATCTTTGTAACTAACATTAAATTTAGTTTACACGTTAAATTTCAGATAATTGTAAATTTATTTAATTAATAAAGCTCAACCCATAGCTTTTTTTGGGAAAATGAAGGGATAATATTGTTTGGCTTTTTATTGATTTTCACAGCCGGTGATTTTGCACGGGATAGAAGATTAGCGAATCATCATTACGAGCCCCTTCTTCTACATGTGGATAATAAATTATGTATCTAAATCTAAAGTTGATTAATATAAAGTAAATGGTAAATCAGATATTCACTCTCCCTGCAAATAATATAGGAGAAGCCATCAGGCAACTAGAGACGTTTTAATCTGCAATTGTAAATATAATGTATTGTTTAAATAAATAAAAGTTCAAGATAAGGATAAATTAGTTAGAAATATTATATTTTTTAATGCAGGTTTCATTTGAAAAAACCTGCCGGCTTTAATTGAAAATAAGAATGTAATAGATCTCATCAGATCGTAAGACAGTTACAAAACTGTGCTCTTTGTTTTATCGCAGTGTTACTTTGATTGTAAAAAATTTTACAAATAAAATTCATTTCATCCTTTTTTCTACCTTTTCGTGCGGGTTGCAATGTTAAAACAGGCCGCATGCGCAAATTTGGAACAAAGGTTTCACTACAGGGTAGTAAGTTAAAAATTTACAGTAATTTCTCAGTCGAATCTATTTACAAATTATTTATTATTTTTGTATTTCCTGTAGCATCGCTACATTATATACAGGTTAGGATATTATAAAAAATTATATAATGCAATAGGAGAGGTAATAAACCACGCGTACCTTCACAGATTGGAAAATGTAATTTTAACAGCGGGTCCATCATGAGCAGTCTCTTCATCCTATATTATATATATATTACCTTTATTTATTGTTTATTTTTATTGTGTTTCAGCTTCAAAATGTCAGCCCAAGTTTTGTTTGAATTTAGAAGTAATAATTCCTACGATGACAGAAAATTTGAAGCAGATAAAGTGTTGGCAATGTACCCGGAAAAGGTCCCAGTAAGTAGAGTAAATACGTATTCTATATAACTTATTTTTGTTTATTATCAACTGAAGAAAAAAATTATATAAAAATCTTGCAACATAAAACCATTAATCTCGAAACATGCGCATGCGCAATTTTGGAACAAAGGTTTCACTACAGGGTAGTAAGGAGAAGGGATGTTTTTACCTGTAAGGGTATATAACCCAGTACAACACGTGTATGACTTCAATTCACTTCAGTCGACCACGTTTTTGAGAACGCACTGCATACCTCGGGTGAGTAGATTTCGATTTATTATTGATCCATACATCTGTACCTCCAGTGAGTAAGTGGTTATGTACAGTGAGTAAGTAATGTTCCTTATTACTAATCACTGCGATAGTATATATTATGAAAAATAAACTTAATACCGTAGCCTATGAACACGTGAGAGAAGCAATTACAAAGTATTAATTAATGTGACCAAAATATTTCGGGATATAACCTCCGTTCATATTACAAGAGTCTTCGTATTTTTTGGGAGGGCTGTTGGCAAAGCACCCAGGACCTTTCATACTCTGTTAAGGTGCGGATTATTTACAAATCAAATCAAATGTTTATCGTCTAATGTGCTTATTGGGCAGTAAGTAATTATGATCAATGTTCTCATTCATACGATATTTACAATTCTTCATTCTTTCGCTCATTCACACAGTACTTACAAACGGAGGGGAGACCTCTCAAATCAAATTCCCTAACTAAATCTTATGGATAATTTTCTGTACGCCAAAAATAAAACTCCCAAATTTGATATTTATAACTTTGTAACACTAAGCAATATTTAATTTATTTCAAATAATAAATATAGTAATTCTATGGCAACTAAAACTTAACTTTCCCAACTCCACCTATATTTCATAAAACGCTGTTCGCATCGCATTAAAGTGATGCTACGCAAGGGGTTTTCTATTTGAAAACGCTTGTACCGATTTATAGTGGAATCTAGATTCATTGCAATAACCCAACCAACTTTTTGTTTCCTTCATTTTACATTTTTCAAACAATAAGGAAAATTTAATTTTTTTTTTTCAAAGCCCCTTTAAAAATTAACAGTAATTTCTCAGTCCTATCTACTTACAAATTATTTTTGCGTTTCCTGTAGCGTCGCTACATTATATACAGGTTAGGATATTATAAAAAATTATATAATGCAATAACAAGTATAATGATAAACATTACACGTGACTGGACAGAAATGACTCCAAAAAAGGTGATGGGGCTCACCTTTTTTATCAAACTTAAAACTAACTTACATACCAACTCTTAACTTAATTTTCCCCTGACAGTCTATTCCCATCGATGGGGGAAGGGTGGTAGGGTCACATTGTTAACTCTGTGAACTGTGGGTTTGTTAGGTATTGCAAGGAGTCAAAGTACTTGAGGTGTCTCCGGTGGATGTAGTCACCCACCGACGGCACGCCTAGCTACGGGTACAGGTCGGCGTTCTCTAACCCCACGAGAGAGGTGTTTCTGACCACTTTTCTCATGATTCCATCATGAAATCACTGGAGTCTTTTAGCTGTATTCTCAAGTGAGTATATAGTGGGGCACCGTACAGCAGTGGACCTGAGGACACATTTATATATCATCAATTTGAGACTCAGTGTCCTAATTTGTCTATTTTATTACTAAAATGAGTAGAGAAATGGAGAAGCCTATCGATTTTTATGCCCAGATAGTACATTGAGGAAGCTGGTGTGTTCTCTTGCCCTTCTATACTATATGATTTTGGCAAATCTTTTATGCCCTTTTGGATGGAGAATTCACGCAGTCGGTGTTCCTTTCGTTTACACTGATGTTTAACTTGCCCAGTCACTGATTACGTTGCAAACTTTTGCTCGGGCTGTGTAATTGCTCTTTGTGCACTCACGCTGCTGCTGTAAACCGCAATGTCGTTGGCGAAAGCAACTAACCGTAGCTTTCTTATAGTTTGTCCCGACAATTTCAGATATGTATATCTGAAAAGAGCCGGAGAAAAAACCACTCCTTGAAGAACTCCACAAGTCAGAGGGAATGGGTGGGAGAGGTAATAACCCACCCGTAACCTCACCGATTGGAATATGTAATTTTAACAGCGGATCTATCATGAGCAGTCTGTTCATCCTATATATATTATTTTTATTAATTGTTTATGTTTATTGTGTTTCAGCTTCAAAATGCCAGCCCAAGTTTTGTTTGACTTTAGATGTAATTATTCCTACCAAGACAGAAAATTTATAGCAGCTATAATGAAGGCTATTCACCCGGACAAGGTCCCAGTAAGTAGAGTAAATACGTATTCTATATAACCTATTTTTGTTTATTATCAACTGAAGAAAAAAATTGTATAAAAATCTTGCATCACGTAATTAATAGTCCAAAAATGTTACATATCCGCACGTAGCCCCCTATAAACAATATACAGGATTGTTAATAATATTCTATTTAAAAATGAATAAGGTTATATCATTACCTGTAAATAAGTCATTATCTATCTACCGAAACATATGTAAGTGTTTGTTTTCCTTAGGTGGTAGTGGAGAGATGGCCTAAAGCTCGAATGGCGAAATTAGAGAGAAAATTATTTTTAGTGGCGAAACATTTGACACTAAGTAAATTTACTGAACATTTACATCACGATTATCTTCTGTCGCCTCCAGAGGAACCTCTGTATTTATTTATAGACAGGATAATGCCACCTCCGTCAGTCCCCATGGGAGTTCTATACACGGTAAGGCCTATCTAACAATACCATTGACTAATTCATTAAAAGAATTATTGATAATTTTTTTTTTAATGATTCCTTTTATAATATTATTAATTATTTCGTTATATATCTAGAGATTTTCCGAACCGGATGATTTGCTGTACACACATTACAGCAATGAAGAACATCTTTAGTGGTAAATATCATTTAATTTTTTTAGATAAATTATCCTTAAAATAGTTCATAATATTTTTGTAAGCTTACTATTCAAGTTGATTAATATATAAATTTAGAAAACACTTAATAATATGCTTTCAAAAGAATAATATTTTTTGACACAGTTGCTTAACCTTGTTTTCAATATTTAATTCTTCCTATTATTTTTTACCGGTAAACTTAAAATATCCTTCTATATTAACAAAACTTCCAGGCAATATATAATAAAGTTTTGCTAATATAGGGATAAATTAATAAAAGCATTTGCAGCAATGATAGACTGAACTAATTCACCGTTCAGAAGATCCAAGAGAACGTTCCTCCGGAAAAAAGACTATATATGGTGGCCAAAAATTAAAATTATTTAACCAATAGATGAAAAGTTAATGTAATTTTATGTACAGTATGTAATTAATTATCAATAAAATTTGTATTTAAATTATTTTGTTTTGAATTTGAACCCTCCTTTCAAAAATCACCAAACTTCTTAACCCATATCTTATTTAGTTTTTCTATGTGTCCTGTCATCTTAAAACATAACCGGTGTTATAGTTAGTAAGTAGCGTGGTTTATGCTTTTTATGCAGAATTGAGAAAAAGTTTTAATTTATACGAAATTTTTTTCAAAAATATATAAGTTAAGTCCGAGCATCGCTAGTGTTCAGCCTTGATCCCCAAACATATGTAAGTTAAGGTTCGGACATCGGTAGCCAGAGCCTAATTACCATGTCATCTTGTGACAACTTTCGATCTGCGATTTAATTTAACTTATTTTTTTTTTTCAAGTTTTTCGTTGACGATCATTAACTGGTGTCAAAACCCGGGAACGGAGTGGGTTCGAGTCATTGACCTGCGAGTTGCCTTTTTTTTTTTCCTTGTCATTCGCTTTCATGTTATTTAAAGTAGGTAAGCGAAATAGTGGCGTTGAGGCCGGCAGCGTTTGAAGTTCCGCCGTTACCTAACGAAACCATGGACTCCATACGTTTTTCGTCGAAGGGAATTTCACAAAGCAGAACCAATGGAGGTGAATAACCAGGAAATCCGGGTGAGGTGGAGCGCGAAACCTAGAGAAAATGAATCATCGGGCGACGAGTCATCAGGGACGTCGGAGACAGACGGAGAGGAGTAGAAGCGCAGCGGAAGCAGAAGACAAGAGTGGCAGAAGAATCCCTCGCGCAGATGGGAGCGGCGTACGGAGGCCGGTGAGGAGAGTGGCAGCAGAGAGGCGACCGCATCCTAAGGTGAAATACAGTGTGGGAAAGGATGTGCGGATTGCCAATTGTTGAGTTCGGGAAGGTGCCTAATTGATACTAGCAGCACCAAACAATAATATCTCGTGCTGCGTTAGAGAGGTGGCGTGGAGGAGAGAGGGCACACCAGATCAAGGTATGTAAGTGTAAATTACTTACTCTGGGGGGGGGCCCTTCGAAGTAATGGGAGAAGCGGTCGTGGGGCTGGACGAACGGGCGAAGGTAATGGGTGGCGTAAACGTTCACGTCGTGGAAGACATGCTGCGGGAATACCATATAATAGTGGGGTGTAGGCGTATAATTTATATAGAGAAGCTTTAAAAGGCTCAATAAACCGTCTTGTGACAACTATCGATCTGTGATTTTATTTAACTTCTCTTTTTTTTTCAAGTTCGTTGACGATCATTAACTTGAACATATGTTTACTTCCCGAACATATGCATAGAGGATTATTGGAGTGAATAAAGAAGAATAAAAATACCATAAGCAGCACTCTCTTCCTTTCAGAAGAGAAAGTGCCACTACCTGCTACAGCAGAACTCACTAGCAAACAGCCTCGTATAAAAATGGACCGCATCTCTGTTTTTGTGGCCATTTTGCGAGAAAGTTAAAACAGACACTTACGATGTCTTGCGGCTTACACACTAGCTGACTTCTCCCAATCTATCTCTGCGTCAAGCTCATGATTCTTGAGAGCATACTCAGGCCTGCTCTTTTGTGCGGTGCACCCCTTTTAGTCATCTGACTGAAGCTGCTCCAACGATTTCAAAACGGAATACTCATGAAAGAGGTCTGACATACTATATTCCAACAGCGGAGAAACCTATGAAATTCCTTGATTCGCTCCAATACAACACTAACTGTTTGGACACTAGGACTTACTGAAACAAACAAATAATACACTTCAATGTTTGAGAACTCTAGAAATGTGCAAACCCGCTTGTAGAGACGATATGTCTTTATTTGGAAAATAAAAAGTCATGTCCTCCAATTGTTCATTTTGAAATGAGTCTCAGCCGTTCTACAGTCGGAATATCACCTTCATCGTTGAACCTAACCAATTCTTCACATCAATAAAAAATCTATTTTTGGACCCAAACTCTATTCTGAAAGTACCAAATTTCCCCCACATCACCCGCCAATACATTTTCACCCTTAAACTGCTCAGTCGGTCCCACCAGCTTTTCTCATTTTGTGATCGATTGACAGTGTGGGGAGTATGGTGGTCTCTCTGATTATTTTGGGGCTCCGTTGAAGTGGCAGGCGATTTGAACAGCAGACCCGAACAAGGCACACAACAGAAAACTGACTGTCACTTTTCAAGTTACAACAAAAATATACATGCATTAATTTTCCAATGTCAGATAAAGCCTTGCTCGGTATTTAAATAGATTCCACAATTTCTGAGGTTTGAACCGTGTACGGGACATTTACACTCGCGATCCACCAAGACTGTCGCATTTCGCTACTCCTTGTTGGGATGGCTGCACCCTCTGTTCTGTTAGTAAGACATTTCTGTTTTGTTCCTTCTTCCTATTCTTATGAGAGGGACAACGTCCCAAAGCAATGGGTTTTCGATTACTGAATCGCTTTATTATCGTTAATATACAGCAAGTTATAAATTTACTGTCCAGGGTACCATGATATTGACGCCATTGCTGGCTGATCTTTGTCAAAGTAAGTTAAGAGTAACTTCTGTTTTTGAACTTAAAATAGGACAACAGCAGACGCAACAATAGCCACTGCTGTTAGTTCTGGATGGTAATAAAAGCAGAGAAACATTAGGTGGTTCTTTCAGTTTGAACTTGTTTTATTGAAGAATTTAAGTAGAAAAAAACACAATCTCAGAATACCCTCCTTTCTTCACTCTTAAATAATACTAATTGGGATTTATGTCAAGAAGGAGCTAACTCTTGCACTAGTTATTCACTGTAATACATTTAAACCAGATTCCTCGAACAGTGAGCTAGATATTTTTCAAAATATCTTTAAAGTTATTTTCGCATTACCGTATTTCTTGATACCACGATCTTGGAAAAAATCATTATTGAAATACTAAATAGTTTATGAGCATTAACTTAAAAAGTTTCGAACATAATGAAAACAACTTTTATGCCCACAGTAAACATTTGCATACACTGTAACATGATAAAATGGCATGTCTGAAATAAAGGCTGAGTGCTTCCCCTGTATAGTTGAAGATGTCTGATAGTTATAACTTTAGAAGATGTTTATTTCAATGCATTATTAGTGTCGTTGAATGTTACCAGTCAAGTGAGGCTTAGAGAGTGCAAGACGTTCGGGTGTCGTAAAAGCATCTGTATCAATACAATCGTGAGCGTAATGTTCAGGCCATTGTGAAGGGTATGATTTCGTACGTGATATGGTGCCCCTGAGATAAGGCTTAGAAGACTTGAATGAAGAATCTTTTTTGTTTTAATGTTCGACTTCTTCGTGCATTAGTAAATTTTGGCTCCATTGTCTAAATTGGTTTCAGTAAAGGTTTTTATGTTAACAGTGAGGCAAGGAAATTTTTCAACGTCCTTGACAAAATAAAATTATATGTATGAATAAAACATAGAATCTCTTAAACAGCAAGCCAATATCGTTTGACAGATTAAAATAAAGTAGGTGTTTTTTCAAAGCTAGTCAGCAATATTAAACTTTCGTACATAATAATAATTGAACAGGATATAGCAATCATAAGACTATACCGACATAGTCATACATAATACTTTTTTTCTCTGGCTACCTACATTTATAGAACTTATAGAAATTAAGTACCAGGAACGCATGAAAAGTAAAAATAGCCTATTTCGGCTATATATAATTATTTGACTATATGTATACAAATATTCTGTAGCAATTCTGCACAGTACATGAAACAATGGTAACATAAATGTTTTGGAAAGAAACTAAACTAAAAGCTGGTTGGTCCAATTCTCTTAAGGGGGTCCACTTACTGGCAGGGCTAACACCACACCACAAACGCTGAGAAGGAAAGACAGATTTATAGACTGTAACAAGTCAGAAAACATCATGATTACAGGGAAACGTTACACAAGGTTAATAGGGATTATGTTTCAATAGTCCTTAGCTAAAATCCCCTCTAGGTCTAATGATGTAGATCCACCTCAGGTCAGTTCCCCTTCAGTTCTCTAAACGGGGGCATTACTTTTCCTCGTATGATTTTTTTTATTTTCATCTTATGCCATTATGTGTTTTTAAAAAGAATTCGAAATTGATTTTAGATGCCACTAGTGATGTTTCGTTAATTTAGGACAGCTGAAGGCCATGACGATCCATGTGCGTTTCATTGGTAAGCCACGAAACTATTCTATTATTAGCATATATATTTATTGTTTTTAAAAAGTAAAACTCTTGATGTTATTATTATTATGTGCTTTTTATAATTATGTGCTCATTTTGTGATCGATTGAGAGTGTGGGGAGTATGGTGGTCTCTCTGATTATTTTGGGGCTCCGTTGAAGTCGCAGGCGATTTGAACAGGAGACCCGAACAAGGCACACAACAGAAAACTGACTGTCACTTTTCAAGTTACAACAAAAATATACATGCATTAATTTTCCAAAGTCAGATAAAGTCAAATAAGAGCAGTTTTATTTTTACTTTCTATAGTTTTCAGTTTTTTTTTTTTTTTACATTTCATTATTTGTTTGTATTTATTTTAGGGTTTTATTTTTTTCCTGCAGTCTCCTTTACTATACTAACTTAAATAAAAGGTAAATATATCGTTTTATCTAAATTTAATTCTTTGTAACTCAAGTTTATTGAATTAAGGATTTTTAAAAAGAAAATCAAAAACAAATCATTCTCTTGGGGGAAGACATAATTTTTAATTTTTTGTGAGCTGTTTTTTTGGACTCGAGTTTAAACATTTAATTATCTAGGTTGAGATATTGTCTTCTGTTGTGGTTAGCTTATATTTACTAATATTATATCACTTAGGGTGTTTATGTTTACCACCAAGGTCATAGGTGTTTGTTCTACTTTCTATGTCTTGTGGCACTTGATGATGTTAGCGTTGCTGCCGTAGGCACAAATATATATGTAAAGTATATATACATATATAATATGACATTGATATCCAATGCTACCTCATATATCAACTACCACACCCTTCAAGCCGATCTCCACATCTTCTCCCCCCCCCCCCTCAGAACTTCCATTCCCGTCTCTCTGCTCATCCTAGTCCCTATGCTAATGTTTATCCTCGCGACCCCTAAGGTGGAAGCGGCTTCATGATCTCCTCCAAACCAAGTAACATTTTGTTTATAACTGGAATCCTTTGTGTTTACTAACGTTTACTAGTTAAATGGCTTAGACTATTGAGCCTTTTCACCCAAAAAAATAACAAGACTGTAAACTGACATTCTAAGCAATGTGAAATACTATGCATAACTTGCTTGTCAACATTTCAAACAAAATATATAATATAATGCATAGATATAATAATGAAAAACGTATCCTGGAATCAACTGCGGGAATGACATATCTTCAGCTAAGGAGAACGAAGGAGGGTTCAGAAATTAATTTCTTTTGTTAATTCTTTATTCTTTTATTAAATTTTTGTAACTTGGAATATCTCTGAAATTAATTTTGGGTGACAGTCTTTAATGCGTCCTTCGGGTGAAAAATCTGAACTCTGGTCATAAACAACTTCTGGGCTGTGTCTCGACAAGGCGAAGCCAGGGGAATGCGGGTCATTAAATAGACGAAGGACGACAGCGCCTGAATGGTATCGCAGGTATTCTTCCTGTCCCTTACGGCTTGGCAAAAATTTAGTACCACTTATGGACAGTAGGTGGCACTGCAGCTGGTGGGCCAAGGGCCTAGGAAAGAGACATATCCTAGGGCCAGTCAGTATTCAGCATCCGACCAAGCGATCATGACGAAGGCACAACCACCCTTAATTATGTTCGACCTTCAAAACCTGGAACTGTTCCGGCATAGACATGCCATCGCCATCGACGTGCTGAAAACGAGCAACCGGTTTCCTGTAAGTATCAGTACTATATATTTTTTATTTAGAATTAAGTTTGATTTTTTTCGGCGTGAAAACCCTGAGGTCATAAACGCGTATTTTAACTCATCTGAGGAGCCCACCCGAGTTAGCTTTAAGGCGAGAGGAGAACCCTAGCTCTCCGGAACCGGCCGGTGCCCAAGAGGCACCCCAGTCTTACAAGTCTGTACATATTATATCTAGAGGATATAGGAAGTAGACAGGGGTCGTTAACTATCCTAGTATTGGTAACTCAGTTTAAATACATTTACAATTATTTATCATAATTTTCTTTCTAGCACACGTAGACCACGAAGTATCATAAATATTGTGAATTTATGGTATCAAATGGTTATATATTTTATATTTATTTTAAACCTAATTTGTCTTATAGATTACATTTCATTTATATTTTTTGTTTTGTACATGATTTTTTTTAAATTTCTTAAATTTTTAAAATTTTGGATTCGAGACTATTTGTTAAAAAATATAAAATTGTTCATTAAAACAAATATAATGATAAGTTGTTTTTTTAAAGCTGCTGTTTCACCTTTACGTTTGTCTTGTTTTTTTTTCATTTATTAACGTACTTCCTTTAGTTTACCTACATATAGGGTGTAACGTAAATGTTGTTCGAAATTAAAGAAGTGATAGTCGACCTCAAACATAACAAAAACGTTCAACTATGATCCAATTCCAAGCAATTAAGAAATACATTTAAATTTTCTGTTTATTTTTATTAAGATTCTCACGTTTTTGTTAACTAGGAAGATAACTAAGAAACTATCTTAGTTCGGTAATTTCCAATTGGAGCATCGTAAATTGGACACATAGTCTTTCCAAAATAAGTAGAATTTGTTTAACACGAAACAGTGTCGTGCCATGAGTGGATTAAACATTTTCATTAAAATACTTTTTATATCATCATTACCAGGAAAATTAAGTATTATTAATGAATTTTATTATTATTAGACAATTTTTAAGTTTCATTATTGTTTAAATGGGAATTTCATTTATTTACCCACATTAAATTTTTATTTACTTATTAGTTATATATAAAAAGTGTATTTTAGCAATTAATTTATTAGAATACACCTTAGATCATAGAATTAAAAGCTTTGTAATTATTTTTTCTGAAAATACTTGTACTTTAAGGGAACAGAATTTCGCATCACATAATTGTTTTACAAAGCTACAGGCGAATCTTGGCTTATTCTGAAACAGACCTCAGCATAATTAACAGTATACTAAATAAGAAAGCTTTTTTAAAAATTTGGAATCTGAAGTCCAGTAAGAGGTTGATCAAAAAAAAAATCGTGCATAATCCACGATTTTACGAAAAGCGCAACTTTTTTACGAAAGATCGGTTTTTACAAAGATAAATTTTACTTGTTTTAAAAGTAAATTTTGTCTAGTATATGGTGTTGCAACTGGAGATTACCAAAGTTGAATAGTAATTTAGTTACCGTTGTTCTTGAGGATCTTAAAAAAAAAAAAAAAAATCCTTCCCCGTTCGGAATTGGACCATAGCTCAAAAAAACTTTTTTCTGTTATATTTGGGATTCACTATAAGTTTTGGACACCAATTACATTACACCCAGTTTATTTAAAAAAGTACAATTTAGCTCGTAATCGATATAAGAATTTTTCCAATCCAATAATAATCCATTTAATGGCTAGTTAAATGAAAGTAGTATGGTTTGTAATATCCATTTTCCCTATAAATCTCTTTTTTCACTATTTTTTTTTTTTTTTTTTTTTTTTTTTCAAAAGGTGGTAATAATGAAGGGAGACCTGGAACCGAAGCAGATAACCACTCCCGAAGGGCTGAGCAAAATGACGGGCGTAATTTGTCAGAGTCGGCACGAAGTAATTGATATTCTGTGCTACGCCCGGAAACAGTTCTTCAACGAGCGGGAACTCGAGCATGTTCACATTCTTGTCAACAAGAAGAAACCTGCGATGGACGAAAAGCTATGGGATCTGTACCAGGTACAGTCCACTTCATAATATTATTGCAACGATTTATTACATCCAATAAACTCACAATATTTATAATTTTTTGTTTAGCGACATCATGACGATGACTTGATTCTGTATGTCTCGATCATTGAAGATCCAGCGCCAAGCGGTTATTGCAGTAAGTATAAATAAGTATTGTCCTCATTTATGTTTTTAAAATTACCAAAACTAAAAGTCTCTTTTATTAGTAATCATATTTTTAGTAATCATGAGGAAAAAAATAAACATACAGGCAGGATACAATCTCGTGAACTCCCCAATGTTAGAATATCAGGACGCTCTTGCGTTCGTGTCCTGATCTAGCCAGAAAGAGAAGTGTTCAGTTGACAATTGAAGTGCTCCAAGAGATAATAAATTACCTATCTAGACGCGAATCGCTTTTTGTTGGAGTGATAAATGTCTTATAACGTTTGTAAATAACGCATAGATTCATCGAAATCAGCGCCATTTAGTGAGAATATTAATAACTGCAACTTTAGAAAATAAGCTTTGCTTATAGAACTATATTTTATACGTTAAGAATAACCACCTCCCCTGGGCTACATGCCCCGGTCCCACTGCAGTATCTTGCCTCTCTTTTGGTTTTGTTCTTGTTAGTTTTCGAGTTATAACTCAAAGGAGCAAAAAAGTTAAATCATGTACAAATACGTTCAAAAACGATAATATGTACAATACTATTTACATTTAATGTGAACCAAAAAATGTAGGTACCATAATATAGATTGGTTCAACAAGTTGGCATCTCTTAAACTGCGATTAAAAAAACACAATTGCCTGTCAACTATTCAGGAAATGAATACGCTTTCAATTCAGTTTTCGGTTTGTTTCACTGTCTGAAATATTTTTTCTTGAAAACAAAACAAGGGTTTTTGAAAAAGTTGATCGTGTCATCTAAGCACTTAAAAAATAATACCTAAAATTATGTTGTTTTTTTTCCGAATTTCTGCATACTCCTCTTGTACGATTCCCCAGGAATATATTCTGTTGGAAATTTACCAAATTTCGTTTAGCCATCTCCAACAGTTTAGAAAATATGAGCGATTGAAAATTGACAATGTCTTTACATCTTCAGCCAACATTTGAAAATAACTGTAAATCTTCTTATATTAGAACCATATAATTTTTAATGGATATGTAACCGTACATTTATGTAGGCTTAATGTAGAAAAAGAGGAAAATAGAAGAGGTTCGAGACTGACAACGCCGTGTAAGAAGTAATAGATTACCATGAATGAATTATCATTCAAGGTAATTTGCGAGAAGTTCGATTGAAGAATCTTACCTTCGGCAACCACTCACAGGGCCCATATGAAGGTATGATTTATATTCCAGTATTACATTAGGCATTCTTCTTTTTTAAATATATTGACATGTTTATGATCCTTTGTGTGATAGTCCAGTCAGTTCCGGTTGTGAATCACTTGATCTCCCTCCCTAGGGACTTGAAATATCACATGGTAAGTTTTATTTCATACGATACTTATGTGTGCAAAGTTTAATTCAACCCGTGTTTTTCTTTTCATATTTTGTATGGCAGGAAACCTCTATGAAATATTTTTTTTCTGTTAGGTGATCCACCATGACATGTTCAAGGAAATGAACGTGCCGAAAAGGAAACTACACAGCGTCATGGTATTACTGAGCCAGGAAGACATCGATTAGAAACCAGTTCGCTCGATATGATTAATTATATCATCAAATACATCTTATATCACATACATACTTTTGAAATGAATGTTTGTTATGATTTGTGTACTTGTAATTTTAAGATATTTTTTCCTTTATTTTCATGTGAATAAATTCTATTTTCATGTGTATATTTTGTTTCATTTATTTTTTATTCGCACACCTCTACCTTAACGAAACTAGTACCTTAAGTTTCACAAATAATTATTAACTATAGTAGGATCCATATTACAAAGAAATTTGATGCTTAAATTAGGTTAGTACAGAAACATGTTGAACTCCCTCCTAAAAAAGTTCATTACTGTGGATAACTATGTAACGAAATTTTCCGGTACAGTTTTCACAGCAGAGTACAGAAAAACTGAATGCCTACGGCTAAAAACCTTACCCAAGGTCCAAACCGTCTGGTAATGTTTTTATATGTACAGATCATTATTTGAAAAATGTCTATTTGCTTGTACATCATTAATAATTGGGATGTAAGAATTCATTCATACTTATGAACAATTCCCATTCATTCAAGCTGACGGAAGGAAAAGGAGCAGCTGAGCTCCCCCGCTCTCTAACCGTTATGCTAAGTGGTTGATGACCACGGAGACGCTAAAGGCTATGAGTGAACATAGTGGTCAGTGGCATGGCCCCATGACTTATGTTTTTATTTACAATCACCGTTTTTTGCCACGAGGAACATAAATGCCACTAGATAAGAAGTGGACAAGAGGATTTGGATGAGTGGATAGGATTTTGTAGAATTTGGATAATGTCGTGGACGCACATGAAGTGATGAGATCATAATCTAGAAGGGAACGTTAACAGTCTTGAATCTTAAAACAACATAAAAAAAGTACGATGCAGGTCTTACAGGCTTTTCCACTTGCTAACTTCACCCAAATTGTCGCTACGTATCAAACGGTGTACGGTGCCCCACTCGACAGACAATGCAGCTAAAAGTCTTCAGCAATTTCAGAACGGGATCATGAGTGGACATACCTCTCTCCAGAGGTTAAAGAACGCCGACCAGCGCCTGTTGCTTGGTGTGCCATCGGTGGGCTATTTCATCCGCCGGAGACACATCAAGGTTTTTGACTTGATAACCCCAAACCCAGTGTTAAACACTATGACCTTACCATCCGCATCGATGACAACAGGAGGTCGGGGGAAATTAGGTTAAGATTTTCCTGTTGGATGCGAGTTAGTTTTCAGTTTTATGATTCATAATGTGAGCCCTATCACCTTTGTATCTATGTTTATTTCCAGAACATGCTCAATAAGCATTTAATTGAAAAATATTAATTATATTTGGTTATATAAAACGTAAGCAACTACAGTACATATAAATACGGTGGAGAATGATGTAAATAAATTTGTTGTTGAATTTTGTAACAAGGGGATATGGAGGGCAATAAGCTAGACCTAAAGGGTTTGGATTGGAATGTTCAGAATGGCTTCAAAGATCTGTACAACCACCGAGCTAGTCCGTATGTCCAAATGGGTTTTAGCAGCTATTGGTATACGTGTCGTTAACGTTAATGCAGTGTTTGTATTTTTGAAGTAGTAAGATGTTCTGCCACTAAGAATAAATATTTATGTATGTAGGGATTAACTTTCTGCTGGTTTATTTTTATTAAAACTCTAATTTGACTACATTATTGAAATATTGTAAATAAAACAAATTACTATATACCCGGGATTTTTTGTGTAACACCCTAATTATTAGTGGCCAGAATCAGCGTGCCAGCAACGAAAAAAGCTTTATCGCTCGAAGTTTTTATGAATAATTTAAATTGTTTATATTGGATAGTCGCCCTTTAGCCTTTAAAGCGCAAATAAACATAAATGAAACGCTGCGTTTAATAAATCTCCATCAGCCCTGTGTCACGGGGGAAAAAAAACAGCCGGCCTTAAAAGACCTTTAACACGAGATAAAGGCTCGGGTGTACATTAGAGAAATGAAATTGTTATCACCTGACCCAATGCCCTCTTGATATAATTCGTTCCAGGTTATAAATTAACATTGCCTGCAATTGAACAATTAAATTACTTTATTACCGCTATTACCAACGAAAAACTAATTTTTTGTAACAGCTCAAATATCAACTTATTTGTTTCTATGAATTGTTTTCTAATGATAAGAACCTGAGATAAATCAGTAAGCCTCATTTGGTGCAAAAGGGAGATGGAATACAAATTAATAGAATACAGTTAAAAAGAAATGTACATTTTCGTTATTAATTATTATATATTGTAACTAAAATTGTAAAATTACGAATTAAAGTTTCTTAAACTAAACTAATACAGAACTAACCTAATTATGAAAATACATCTGTTAATTAATATTTAAGAGTATAAAGTATTAATGATTATTACTAAAATTAAATGAGGTTACGCTAAATTGCTAAATAATGTAGTATTAAACCTATTGTTTTAGTTTTAAGCAATTAATTAAAATAGTGAAAACTATTCCGGTACATCAACAGACTAGCATCTGTTTCAATCGGCTTGACTAGTGTGAAATTGATAATGATTTTGGATTAACGTACAAATTATTGGGAATTCTGAAAACGACCAAAAAACAAATGTTTTTCCTGTAGTGTTATTTTCATTGGTGTAGTTCCATTTATAATTTTATTTGAAAATATTAAAAAAACTGCACATTATTGAAATTCAAAAACATTCAGATCCCTTTACGTATATTATCTAGTTGTTAAATAATCCATTACAGCTTATTTGTTGTGATAGTGGTGCCTCTATTGTTTAGTGATTAGCATTGTATAACTTACTAAATGGAAAAATGTGAATTCATTTACAATATTAGAATAACACTCCATACCATACAAATTAAATTTTTCATTAAACTGTGGACAACTCTGGACTGTTAAGACATCTCGGTCCCCACTGTCGGAGTATAGGTGACTCATTAAATTGGTAATTTAATATTTCTTTTCATTGGTATGCTTTCTAGCGTTTGCCCGATGATTTCTTCTCCATGATGGATTGAAAATAGAAGATATTGAGAGTAGGTTTGAAATGTGTTGTTTTTTCATTAGCAATGCTCAACCAACTTTTCCATCCACACTTAAACCATATGTGTGGTTCTTTGTCCAGGTTCCCAACACACTCCTAGAATAATCTCAATCTGTCTGGAAGTACAATCCCTCATGAGAAAACGGGCTATATTATCTAACTTATTTTCAAATGTTATGTAGATGAATTTTCGTTGTCGAGGATTAAGAGGTTCTCGCAGTAGTGCGCTTTGAAACGAATAAGAAGTGCTAAATTAGTATTCATGGCCAGTGTTTTAATTAAGGACCATTGATGCAATTAAATAAATAGTGAGCAACATTTTTAAAGGCATTTTCTCGATATGTCCATTCAGAACTCATTAAGAAAATTTCTAATAGTTTTTAGAACATATCAGCCCTTCTTTTAAGGGTAGTTTTTTCTTAAATAGATCAAACGGGTTTATAGATCTCATTTCCATCTAAAGGATTTCATTCCTATTTAATGTCAAGGATTGAAGGAGCACACGTTTACTGCACTCTCTTGAAAGCAAAATCTAACAAAAACTTTAGCAATTAGGAGTCACTAAAAATTTATTTTTCCATTTTCAATGATGCGTTAACAAATAAGATCACTTAAATGTTGAAGTTGATATCAACTTTTCATGTAAAGTAACTGCTGCAATCATTAACATTAAAAATATTTTATGGGTACTCAGATAATTAGTTCTAGATATAATTCAAACCATATAATTTTGATATATTCAACATACTTGACATATGACTATAATTAATTATAGGAGATATTTTTAGTATGTATTTACGAGACATGTTTTTTATATCTTAAATTTGAGTTAGATGATAACAATGAATAAAATAAACCAAATTGAAAGGCAAAACCCCAAAGTTGAACCCCCCCCCCTACCGCCATCAACTCTGACAGATTAAAGGAATACTTAAAAGTTTCTCGTCTTAAATATAACCGGTCAACAACTCAACAATAACAGATACATTAGCAGAAGCCATTAAAGTCTTCCCTTCACTCTCTCTCTCTCTCATTCTCTCCCTCTCCCTCTCTCTCTCTCTCTCTCTCTCCCTACCTCCCTCCCTCCCGTAACGTGTGTATAGAGGATCTGGAGGAGAATAAAGCCAGTTATAAACCAAACCATCACCTTATATCATTAACCTCCTTATTCATTATTTTTTCTTGATCGTCTACAGCCGGGAGACTTACGTATATATATACATATAAAACTATCATATGGATATTAGATCATGATATGTATCATGAAATCTGTGTAAAGTTCACTTGAACTGGATATCTAGAGGAGGTATTGAACCTACAATGTTGTTTGATTGCTTTTTTGAATCTATTTCGGAGTAAAACGCTCAAAAGCTCAGCTCATCAACGCCGTTGTAACTCATTTGAGGGGGGCGAGCTATTATGTTAATGAGGGCTTATAATGTTCAGAACGATTAGTAGGGGAAAATGACTACAAAATTGGCTAATTGGAACTAATCTTCGTACCAATTAATATACAAAAGGGGGGTCTGTATAATTGCCATTATTCACTTGTTTTAACTTAAATACCCTGTGACCTAATAAATCTACGATGTTGTAAATAAGCTCATGTCTTTAAAGACCTGGTGTATATTGAACGAACCTGGATTTATAGATTTAGGTATGAGTCAACTCACACTACAGATGAAAACTAAAATTGTACTTTTAAGGAAGATGTTTCAACGAACAGTTGGCCGTTGTAGAAAATTAACATCATTAAAATTTAATAATGATTTTAAAAATGCTTTGGAGTTTTTGCGCATGCGCTACATCCTGAAACACCTCTCAACTTCGCTCGTCCTTCAAACACTTTATTCTACTGTTTTTAGGCCACAGTACATCAAAACAAAAATTGTTCTACCAGGCAACTTACTTGAGCTGGTCACGAGGAAGCCCTCAACACGTAAGTGAATAGCTTATTACATTTGTGCAGAACAAAAGTGAAGTGAAATCGGAGGAGAGTCGGCCATTTTGCCATTAGACATTAGCACCATTTGGATCGTTCACTAACGTCCAATTCAATTGTTTCTGAGCCAGTCGGTCTTGTGGCTCAGAGCCAAGACCCGTGACTCACCACTGGAGGTTGTGAGCTTGATTCCCACCGGCGCTACGTACTTTTTTCCTTACAAACAAAAAACCGTTGTTATGATAAAATGAAATTTTATCAACAAGTAATTTCTCAAAATAAAAAAAAAAGATCTAGATCACTAGGTCCAACCCCGACAACGTCGCCTGTAAAGCGTAAACCGAGACGATCAACCAGAAATGTACAAATAACCTCTTCTGCGGCTAGTTCCATGGAAGAGATACCTCCACAGGCAAGCACATCCAATAATGATCCCGCCATAGAGTCACCTTTCTTCACGCCAAACACCTTTGAGGCGTTGAAAAATATCCCAGCAGAAGAAATGGAAGTCAACAAAACTCCAACACAGCCCCAGCCGCCTCCTATATTTGTACGCAACATTAGCAACTTTAAATTACTATGCTCACAAATGAGCAAAATTGTTGGTACCGGAAAATATACGTGCCTAAATCGCTCTCGGGACACGAAAATATCTCCGGACACTCCCGATACTTATCGGGCAATTATCAAATATTTGGACGAAACCAATGCTGACTTTCACACCTATCAGCTGAAACAAGAACGCTCGCTCCGAGTAGTAATTAGAAACTTGCACCCGACCACACCAGCTGACGAAATCGAAGATGAACTCTTTGCTCTTGGATTCAAAGTTCGTCAAATAACGAACGTGTTACGTGAGGATAAACAACAAGAGGGATCAATAAAAACGGCGTTACCACTGTTCTTCGTCGATCTCGAGCGAACACCTGGAGTAGAGAAGATTTATGAACTAACGCACCTGTACTATACAAGGGTACAGGTTGAAAAACCGTTCCCCAAACGAGACATCGTCCAGTGCCATAATTGTCAGGCATATGGGCACACGAAATCTTACTACCACCACCCTCCCAGATGTGTAAAGTGTAGTGGGCAGCACAAAAGCGAATTGTGCAAAAAGCCCCTACAATCGCCTGCGGTATGCGTATTTTGCAAGCAAGGCCATCCGGCGAACTACAAGGGCTGCGAGGCTTACAGAACGCTGAAGTCGAGGACCGAACAACGCCGTCAGCCAGAAGTGGAAAAACTTGCAGCAAGAAGCGGCCCAGCCAGAAACTTGAGGCCTACTGTCTCTTTCGCCGATGCCGTTCGCAACAGAGAGCAGTCACAGGCACCACCCACCCCCTGTACACAAGATCACCTTTCCCAGCATTCCGTTCGTCCCGTCAACCCACAAACTCTATCCCATCCTCAGCCACACATCTCGTACATTCCTCCACCTTCAAGTTCTTCGGATCTCACTAGCCTTTTAACCTCATTTCTTACAGAGTTCAGAACCCTAATTACTCCTCTCATTTCCCTACTTACAAATCTGGTCTCCTACCTTATCCCCGTTAAACAAAATCCATAAGTGGATCCTTCCGACTACTTATCCATTCTCCTTTGGAATGCGAATGGTGTTCGCACCCACACTAACGAACTGACAGCACTACTCCACGACAAGAACATCGACGTAGCTCTCATTACTGAAACAAGACTTACTAGCAAACGACCATTTACGATTCGACAGTACCATACTTACCGAACTGATCACCCAGATGGAAGAGCTCATGCAGGTACCGCTGTCATTGTTCATAATTCCATTTCTCATCACATAGTTCCTTTGGTAGCACATTATTTCCTTCAGTCCACTGCAGTGTCAATCAGCACCTTCCCTTTCCCCCTTACTCTAGCATCAGTGTACTGCCCTCCCAATAAATCCATTTCCGATTCCCAATTCATCTCCTTTCTAGACTCCATAGGACATTGTTTCCTTGTGGGTGGGGACTTTAATGCAAAGCACCAACACTGGGGGTCAAGATCCACGAATACACGCGGACGTGCTTTGCTGTCTGCACTCACACGGAAACATTGCTCCACGATCTCTCCTGACACAGCCACCTATTGGCCATCAGATCCCAACCGAAATCCAGATCTCCTAGACTTCTTCTTCTACAATAGTTTAGGAACACTAAACTATTCACTCAAGCGCCTCGATGACCTCTCCTCCGATCATAGCCCTTTATTATTAACCATTTCCCTAAAACCAATTCACAGACTATCTCCTCCTTCATTTATTAGGGGTCCAGTCGATTGGGACCACTTCCGTCAGCTTCTTACAGAGTCCGTAAACCTCAAATTATCCCTGAAAACATCCCAAGACCTAGACGATGCAGTGCATTCTTTCACTACTCTGGTCCAGAGGTCGGCTTGGGAGGCATCGTCACCCAAAAATTCATAATCATAATAGTTTACCTCAGCATCTCAAAGATCTAATCCTATCCAAACGCCACTCCAGAACAGTGTGGCAAAGATCCCGGCATCCTGCCGATCGCCGCTCGTACAATCAGTACTGCCGATTGGTAAAGCGGCGATTGGCATCCTTCCGTTCCGATTCATTCAATTCCTACCTCTCCTCTCTGTCTACCATGGATAACTCCTTGTGGAATGTAACCAAAAAAATCCTAAAGTATCAACCTGTTTCACATCCACTCCGTCGTGATGATGGGTCCTGGGCGGCTTCGGATGGGGATAGGTCGGAGGAATTTGCTCTGCATCTTACCCATACTTTCACACCTAACCTTTCTCATCAAAGCCATACTCACAGCACAACTGTGGAAGATTTCCTCACTTCACCTATTCCTCTCTCTCTTCCACCAAAAGCCGTTAATCCCTCTGAGGTCAAATACCTTCTGAAAAACTTACCTTACCGAAAATCCCCTGGATATGATCTCCTTACTCCTCAAATTTTCAAACAACTTCCTCCTAAAGCCATCATCTTCCTAACCTATATATATAATTGCATTATCCGAACGACGCACTTTCCACTCCTCTGGAAACATTCCATTATTGTCCTATTCGCCAAACCCGGTAAACCACCCAATGACGCCTCATCTTACCGTCCAATAAGCCTACTCCCTATCCTCTCAAAAATATTTTAGAAACTTCTACTAAAACGTCTACTTCCAATTATTGAATCCAAAAACCTTTTTCCTACACAGCAGTTTGGCTTCCGCCAACGGCATTCCACTGCTCAACAAGGCCTTCGCGTTGTTGATCACATCTCCTCAGCCCTTGAAACCAAACAGTATTGCACTGCTGCCTTTCTTGATATAGCTAAAGCTTTTGACAGGGTTTGGCACGCAGGTTTACTCTACAAGCTCAAAAGATATTTACCACAGACCCTTTTCCTAATCCTACAGTCCTACCTTTCAAACCGCTTCTTCCAAGTCCGCTGTGGTTTAGAATATTCAAACTACTATCCTATAAATGCAGGAGTTCCACAGGGCAGTGTCCTGGGCCCCATTCTCTACAACCTATACACCGCTGATGTCCCCTCTACTCCCAATACCTTCTTGGCCACATTTGCAGATGACACTGCAGTCTTGTCATCTAACCCAGACCCCGACATAGCATCCCATAACCTTCAAAAACACCTTGACGAGATTGAGTATTGGTGCAACCAATGGCGGATCAAAGTTAATGAAGCAAAATGTTCCCACATTACCTTCACCCTTTGTCGCAAGTCTTGTCCACCAGTTTATTTTAATTCTATTCCTCTCCCTGTATCCGAGACAGTACGGTATTTAGGCTTCCATCTCGATAAACGACTGACCTGGAACCCACATACGAGACTAAAAAGACAAGAACTAAACAGACGCTTTGGACAACTATACAGACTACTTCAAAGGACATCCCATCTCTCAATAGAAAATAAACTACTAATCTACAAAGTTATACTTAAACCAATCTGGACATACGGAATAGAGCTATGGGGGACAGCAAAAAAGTCGAACATCAAGCGTATCCAATCCTTTCAATCAAAAGTCCTGAGAACAGTAGTAAATGCCCCTTATTATGTCAGCAACAAAACCCTTCATAACAACCTTAATATACCCTACATTCTAGAGCTCATCCCTTCCAAGTTTACGAAATTCCACAGTAGCCTTTCCAACCACCCTAATCCTGTAGCACAGTCACTGCACTGCGTCACTCATCCCTATAATCCTGCTCAGAGACTGAAACGGCAGTGGCCTCGTGACCTGCTATAATCAAGTAACAGTGGGAGTCCTGGCAATGGCCAGTTTCTTCAATCATGTCCTGAATGAATGAGCGAGTGAATGACGAAATGTAAATATGGTATGAATGATCGTATATCCTAATTACTTATTGCCTAGCAAGGCAGATTGTAATTTTAGCACAATAAAGGAATTTTATTATTATTATTAAAAATGCTTTGATATTTGATGGGCTCCATGCAATATATTTTTACATTTTGCATTGTCCATTTTTTTTAACGTTTTTGAATTCTTTGTCGAATATACGGAAAAACGTTTATCTAAGTCGAATGTTGAATAAAGGCAACTGTTCTGGCAATATAATAAAATGTTGGGGATGTCTATTCATAGCAAAACTCTTTCTGAAAATTTTAATCTCAAATATCTTCTGAAAAAATTAACTTACCAAAATCTCCAGGATATGATTTCCTTACTCCTCAAATTCCCCTACAACTTCCTCCTACAGCCATAATCTTCCTAACCTTCATACATAATTGCATTATCATAAATGACGCACTTTCCTCTTCTCTGAAAACATTCCATTATAGTCCTATTCCCCATACCCGGTAAACCACCCAATGACGCCTCATCTTACCGTCCAATTAGCCTACTCCCTATCCTCTCAAAAATATTTGATCCAAAAACCTTTTTTATACACACCAGTTTGGTTTTCGTCAACGACATTCCACTGCTCAACAAGGCCTTCGCGTTGTTGATCACACATCCTCAGCCCTTGAAACCAAACAAACCGCACTGCTGCCTTTCTGGACATAGCTCAAGCTTTTGACAGGGTCTGGCACGCAGGTTTGCTTTACAAGCTCAAAAGATATTTACCACAGACCCTTTTCCTAATCCTACAGTCCTACTTTTCAAGCCACTTCTTCCAAGTCCGCTGTGGTTTAAAATATCCTAACTACTATCCCATAAATGCAGGAGTTCCACACGGCAGCGTACTGGGTCCCATCCTCTATAATATATATATACATCGCTTCTACCACCAATACCTTCTTGGCAACATTTGCAGATGACACTGCAATTCTGTCAACCCATCCAGACCCTGATATAGCATCCCAAAACCTTCAAAAACACCTTGACGAGATCGAGTATTGGTGCAACCAATGGCGGATCAAAGTTAATGAAGCAAACTGTTCCCACATTACCTTCACCCTTTGTCGCAAGACTTGTCCACTAGTTTTTTAAAATTCTATTCCTCTTCCTCCATCCGAGACAGTAAGGTATTTAGGCTTCCATCTCGATAAAAGACTAACATAGAACCCACACACGAGGCTAAAAAGACAAGAACTAAACAGACGCTTTGGACAACTGTACAGACTACTTCCAAGGATATCCCATCTCTCAATAGATATTAAATTACTAATCTCCAAAGTTATACTACAATTTGGACATACGGAATAGAGCTATGGGGGACAGCTAAAATGTCGAACATCAAGCGTATCCAATCCTTTCAATCAAAAGTCCTGTGAACAATACTAAATGCCCCTTATTATATAACCAACAAAACCCTTCATAATGATCTTAATATACCCTACATTCTTGAACTCATCCCTTCCTAGTTCATAAAATTCCATAGTAACCTACCACCCTAATCCCCTAGCACAGTCATTGCACTGGTCCACTCATCCATATAATCCTACTTGGAGACTAAAACGGCAGTGGCCTCGTGCTATAAATAAGTGACAGTGAGAGTCCTGGCAATGGCCAGTTTATCTAATCATGTCCTGAGTGTCTGTGGCTCTCGCGCTCCTGGTCAGCCTCCGCTGGCTCTTATCCAGTGACATGGCTGACGGAACAACGTGGGGGACTTCCCAAGACTCCACTTCTTCCTTCGCAAGCGAGGGATGTGACAACCATGTGGATTTGGGAGGCCTCTGGGCTGTTTGTATATATAGTATGAATGAGCGAGTAAATGAAAATTGTAAATTGGTATGAACGAGATCATTTATCACAATTACTTATAGCCCAATCAGGCAGATTGTAATTTTATCATAATAAAGTTGTTGCCTGAAATAAAGAAACAATATAAATTTCCTGGCAACAGTCCATCCCGTCACTTATCTCCTTTTCCAAAATGATTCATTAAATCAGAGCACGTTTTACTTAAAATGGAATGTTATATAAAAAAATATAACTTGTTCTCGAGCGAAAGAAAACTTGGTCCTGTTATGCACTTGTAAATCGTTACCTGTTAGTTACCGTTCCAAAAATGTTGTGATCGTCCTGTATTTTAAAGTCCATTTCGTTAATGAATGATATGAATAAAGGATAAAGCGATGAAACAATATTTTCTGTTACGAGGTTAGTAAAGCGGAAAGTATACTATTAAACATGCAGATAACAATTAATTACACGAAGTAATTACCTATAATATAACGATCAATAAAAGATAGAAACGAGAATCCTGGATTTCCCATTAAATTTTTTTACGGGCTTAATTATAGCTCTCCTACGCAGCACGACAGCGTAGCACAGCGACGACGTAACTGGCTCCCGCTGTATTGGTCCTGATCCAAGCAATTATCATACTTAGGTTTAAAAACGCTAAGGTATATATGGACTTTTGAAAACTGTGATTACACCACGTAAAGTGATTCATTAGTCATTTAAGTTTTATTATATCTGCAGATATGCAAAGTGAACAAGAATAGAAAGAAGACGTCAGTTCGCTGAGCGAATCTGATTGAAGAAAGAGTAGGGAACCTTACGAAAGAATAACCTTTTTTGCAAAGTAAAAAAAATATTATTATTTACATAAAAATGAAAACCTGCAGATGCTGTGAATCTGGGCTTAGTTTTTTTGTTTTGTTTTTTGGCTAAAAGAACAGACCCAATCATTTGCATATTTAAATTTCCTACTAACTATTTCTTTATGTAAAACCAAATGTAGAGTATTATTGGAAAATGTTCGGGTGGCATTTGTGTTCACACACCAAAAACTTCAATGATTAATTAAACCAAAATACAAATGTTAGTTAAAACCCCTGAGAATGGTATCGGTTATTTTTTTTACGGTTAGTATAAAATAAAATGTTTAATTTTTATTATGTATTAGTAAATTTTTTTTTTTTTTTTTTTTTCTCATAGCCCCTTTAAATTTACAGATAATTATATATAATTACAGATCCTCAGGCGAATCTATTAACAAATTATTTTGTATTTCCTGTAGCATCACTACATTATATACATTAGTTAATTAATATTCACTGACGCTATTTGCATACGAATAGGTCATATTCATTAGTGGGACATATGTCGATGAGAGTGATACAGCCTTGATTTCAAATTGATGAACCTTACGTGAAACCACTGATGTTTATATTTTTTATTTTGATGCAGAAAACAACATTAGAATAAAATAAATTGATTTTTTTGGGGATTGCAAAAATTGCACTTTGTATTTTTTTGAACATGAGAATGAAACAAGCTATCTATTTTTTTTTTTTTTTTGTCACAAAACTGACGTTATTTATCCTGTTTTGGGCGCGGGGTGATCTAAAGGTTTTTGAAACATTGCAGTTGGTTGCTGATGTTATGAAAATTATAAAAATATCAACTTTTCATGTCGTTATACTACCAAGGCCGTTAACAGAGAAAAATTGACAAAACTGAATACTGCACACATATCCCAACTAGAATAAGAAAACTAACAACCAGTATTGATATTGTGAATATTCTGGCTGTTTAACTTCATAACAAATCTGCACACCCTTTTTATTTATTTTACTAGTGTTACGCAGGTAAAGGGATTTATAAATATCTAAAAAGGGTAAAGATTAAAACTTACGAAAATGGTAACGAAGGCATTACCAAGATGAGAAGCACGACTTTCCATTGAGTTCAGCTGATAAAAAGTTGAGATAAATTTAAAAAACTCATTGGCAAATATCCTACAAATAAATAAATAAATTAAAACACAACATAATCCCGGAGTATCGACGGTGTACAGTGGAAATGTAGACTGAAGAAGCACCACTTGTTTGCAGCGGTGCTAATCCAATTGGTGGGGTCTCAAGATAGCCAATGAAAACATACAACTCAACAGCTGTCAATAAATCTTTCTGACTCAGTGTTGCAAATAGACCTCGGCCCAGGGTTGAGTTCCTATCCTACTTCTAAAATATGTCAAACAAGGAATCTTTTCATTCAAAATATTGATTTGGCAACGAAACTTGTTTTTTTTGTCATAATATGCACACATCGCACCGCACCGACCATCACGCCACCAATAAAATTGTTTTAGACATCATATTATTTAGAAAAATTAAGTTAGACTTACAGTTCGAACATTCGCGTTGCCAACATTTCCTCCACCCTGAACCCCGATTCGGACCTACGCACTTGAACTATGCTTGACAGTGAAACCCTCCAATCCTTCCAATCTTAAGTTCAAAGGGCATTATTAAATGAACATTTTCATGTCGCTAATAGAATCCTGTATAAAGTCCTTAAAATACTTGCTACCCAATATCAAATATCCAAAAAATTCCTAAAATTCCATCAAAAATTATCCAATCACCGGAATCCTTTAGCAAGATCACTTTATAATCTACCACTACAACCCTCCTCGGTGATTGAAGTATAAATAGTCTCGAGATCTTATGAGGGTGATCTGAAAAGTTTCCGAACTAACAAAGCTTTTATTTTAGCTTTTATTTCACTAGCTTTTATTTATTTTATTATCATGTTCATGTTGAGGTCGGAAACTTTTCAGACCACCTGTGTATGTAAACATTCTGGAGCGAGTATTGGCATTGGTCAGTTTTATCCCCTAATATCCGGAGTGTCTGCGGCTCTCGCGGTATCTCTCCAATGTCACTACTATAGAGCAGTGATGTGTCCACATGAGCATCACGGAGGATCTTCCTGATCTCTGCTTCCTTCAGTTGAGTAGTGTAGATGACATTCCCACCGGTGGATTTAGGGGTTCTAAGACTTTGTATACGTATGTCTTAAGTAAATATGTCTAGATTGTACAAGTATAAATTGTAAATACCGTATGAATCAGTGAACAAATATTGTATTTGAAATATGAATTAGAACATCTATCAAGTCATAAATTAGGACAGACTGTAATTTTCTTCAAATAAAGATTTGTAATTAAGGAATACAAACAGTAAGGATTGTGGCATATTTATGATTGGAGCTAGTGCACTCAAACATATCGTTACTGTTGCCCAACTGTAAACTGTAAAAACTTAATACCAGGTGCCAATTCAGGACCTGGAATATGGCCTTGTGCATAATTTTTTTTTTAATTAAATGTATATATTTTAATATACTAAAGCGTTTATAATTTTAAGAGTCTCTAGGGTGATCTCTAAACAAAGAAGAAGAAAAGAAGGGAGGCCCGGAATGTTGTAGTAGAATGTATTTCTGGAGGAGTAAGGGAGGAGCAGTGGAAAGTAGTCATAGAAAAATATGGGTTGGAGAAAACTGCAATTTTGTTAAATCGTCAGATAAATAAAGTTGGAAGTTCAGCCTTGTGTTCCAGCAGGTCTTCAGTATCTCTTCTTGGTCCTATATAGAAGCCTTCACTTCTAAGCATTTCCATTTTCTCCGAAGTTCCATTTTTCTCGTATATCCACTCTCAAAGCGAATAAAAACACTATGCATAATGATCGTAACAATAGCAGTAGCATAATTAATCAGATACATCAAATGGCAAGAGTTCGTGTACACGAGATAAAATACAATCATTGTACTGTATGTATACTAAATAATATGTGCGTGATTGTAATATCAAAACAGTGGATATCATTCGGGGAATACATAAAAATAAACAAACAACAAATAAATCTCAAAAGATGGACTTATGCTTAATCTCATTCAGACATTTATAATCCTTTTTATAAATATTCGTACTTTAAAAATAATAAAATATTCGTTTTAATTATATTAGTATATTGTGTTCACATGAAAATGCTTAGTTATTAGTTCTGGTTAGTTACAAAATTTGTATGTATATTCATATACAATTCTAGGTAAAGATTCAGTTTGTTTGTAGCTACTGTTCACTAAAGTGGGAATGTGAGCTAAATACAATGATTTTATGTCCACCCCTAAAGAAGTGAGTCCCATGTCTAGAGAATCTACCGTTCGTCCCACTGGGCTCAATGGTTATTGAAATAATTTTATAAAATCTTTTTAAATATTCATAGAATTTTATAAAATGTTTTAAACAAAGCGTGATCTTAACTCACTCTTTCTTGGCGTACAGAGGAACAACTCATTTTTGTGATGCCTGTCATGAGTTCATTACTGGAAGAAACAGATGGGGAACGAGAGAAGCATGAACAGCAGGTACCAAATGGGCCAATCAGGAATAGATGAAGAAAATCATGAATAGAAGGAGAATGAGGAGGAATGGAGGAAAATCGATTAGGAACCAAAGAAAAAGAGTGTTTTGAGGCACTCATGGCCCAGTAGAGTAGTTAAAATAACACCTAGTAGCAATTAAATAAATAATAATAAAAGAGCCATTTTATAAAACATCAGGACATATAAAAAATCATGATCGATGCCAGAGCTTCGATCCAGGTCACTACTATTTACTATTGGCAACAAGGTAGTGACAATATTATATTGATACAACTTGTGAATTGTATATAAACGAATGATGGTATGCTATGGTATTAAAGGTACAATAATTGTATAAAGAATAATTGCTAAATAAACTATATTAATAATCATTTGCAAGGCACAATAGAAGTTAATTAATTTTATGAGATGAGCAGAAATGGACAAAGTTACGAATGTTTATTGTACGCCTGTACAGATAAATATGATTGAATTAGATCTAGAGTTCATCATAGAACGAAAATGAATCTTGTATTTTTGAATATTGTTGCTAGAAGAAGAAACGTTTGAAATATGATGTACGTTATCGTGGTTTAAGCTTACAGTGTTCATGACAATAATCAACGGAAATTGGGAATTGTATAGAAGAATTGAAATGTACAAAAACTGACTTTTCGTTATTTATGAAAACGGATGTATTGTCCCATTTACTGATTTAGCAGTTGAAGCATAAAACGATTTTTTGATGGAATGCCTGAAAGAAACCTCCTCTTACAATTTAAATCACAGGGAGGAGAAAGCTTCTCAAGAAAGATACGCTGGCCAGCCTTTGAGCCAGGATCGGTATTAGTTTTGGGATCAAAGGACTACTGAAACACTGGACCATTCCAGTTTTTTGCGGCTTGGCACTTTTTTTTTGAAGTGCACTTATTAATAAAGGCATTAATAGCTAAAGCTCAATAATGCTATTTTACATACTTAAATTATACATGCACTCGCTTATTCAAGTACAAATATAATACAAGGCCGGAGAGCACCATCCAAGGCATTGAATTGCTTACTAACCGTGAACTGTGCGTATGTAGAACAGCTACCTTCAGGAGGTAAAACGACATAATGGTAGCTAATTATATTTATATTAAGTATGTTAATTGGCAATAAAATACTTTAAAAATTAAAAAAGAAGTAAAATTAACCATCGGTTGATGGTCATAAGCGTACATGTAACTCAACTTAAAACATATTCACTAAAATATTTGAGCAGGAATCAACATATAATCGCCAAATATGTATGACATATTTTAATAAACACAGAAATTATATTCATCTGGGATGTCTTCATGACGAAATCGAAGCAAAACAAAACCATAAACCTCTAAACGTCGACAAAATCTATGATATGTTATTAAAACTTCCTCTAAAATCTATGATGTTACTTTTATGTCAATTGATGATACTTTTCTTAAATCTTAAGAAAACTGCTAAAATTGCATTATTTCCAGAATCACAAAAAAAAAAAAAGATTAAATCCTGAAAATTACAGACCTATTAGCCTGCTTAATTTCCTTAGTAAAGTTTTTAAAACAATAACATGGGCAATGGAATAAAAACACACTGGAATGCAATTTTTGTTGCCCGTAGAGTTTTTAATACAGTACGGCGTTTAGGATTAAATTATGAACTAATTAAAATAAAATTTCCACAATTTGTATTTAGCATTTTCCACGTCTATAACACATAGATCTTGTTCAGTCTGCATAAAACCGTGTGAGCTGGCATTACTTATATTTTAAAAATGACATTTTAATTGGTCCTTTGTAATCCTTGTTGTTAGAACGAGGTGAGTATCTACACTACCCTTGGTACTGATGCCCTCCATCTGCAATAAACTTAACAAGGTTTGCAATAATATTCCTAGTTTAATTAAGTGGAAATTAAAGCCATACATTAATAAATAAGAAGCGATTATATTAATATCCACAATATTCTTTGTTCTTTTACGGTTAGGTAACTGGGAATATGTTTAGATAAAATGCTTACATTCACCACACATGTTATTTCTGCGGTCTTGTGAGCACCCAGCTTCCCAGGCCCTAAGCTAATTTCTTCCTCTATTTCTTTGACTCTACTGGTTTGCTGGACCTCAATAGACATGAAAATCGATGAAGTGGTCAAAGAGTCGGACTCATCTCCTCCGGTGGCTTCATGGTGGGGTGGGTCATTCGTATTTGAAGGTAAAATGATCGTTTAAGTTGAACCATCAATTAATTTTGAAACCTAACATATTTTTCACCATCGGCCTAAGCCGACCCTCAACAAATAAAACATCTGAAATATTAAGTATTTCACTGCTATATATGAACTCGCATTCCAAAAAATGCTCAAATCTGAAAATAATTACAGTATGAAAAATAATCCACAGGATATAAGAGGGTTTGAAAATGGGTTAATTATGATATCTTGGTGCCCAAGGCCTGTTTCTTTACACATCTCTAAAACCATACTTCTACTCTGATTCAAATTTTTGATCAGTCCAATAATTGAACGGCTAAATTGGACTTGGGATTGGCGAGAAAGTTGGTCTCATTTTCAACGGTGAACAATGGGATGAGCTCGGCAGTTGAACTAAAAGTGGATCCTTTAACTCCCCCACTGCCACATCTGCGCCTTCATCCTCAACCGCTCCCAATTCCCTTCAACATTCTCTTTACTGTACCCTCGGGAGTGAAAATGGGAGTATGCTAAGTAGTGGGAGTATTACGGTCTATGAAAAAGTTACAAAAACTACATTAAACCCCTCCAAATGCAGAAAAAATTAATTCCCAACAAGATGCATATATAATCTGGAGTTATGAAGAGAGTGTATGGTGTTCATTTCCAATGCCGTCCACGCCATGCTAATTTCAAGCTGTAACCCATATAACTCTACCTGGTATAACTTTGTGAATACTAATGAAATTAAAAATACAAATAAACTATTTGAATGGTGGATCGGTTGCCTAACTATCTTGTGCCCCATCGAATCAAATATTTCCTTTTCTTACTCTTACTAGAGTAAGCTATCCTTAGGCGCCTTTTCCAACTTTCTAAACATATGATGTGGCACCATCTCTTTTTACATATACATCCACCTAGCTAAGCCGAGGGCTTCCTCATGGTCTGTTCCTCTAGAGTCTAGACTGTGCCCTCAAACCTCTTCGCAACTGCAGAATCTCACAATGGTGCTTGAAAAGCTCCTTATCTATTGTGATACCTCACTCTTATCTTTCACGGTCCATCTTTCAGATTAGCTTATATATTTTCAAATGCTTAAAATATTTTTTTTCACCGCTTAAACTTATTCATAAAATAAAATGTTCATTTGGATACATCTATAAACAAAATGTACCGAGTAGTAAGGAGGATGGCCAAGTTAAGGTCGGGTACTTTCCTTTCCTAAAAACATATTAATTACATACTTCTCGGTATTTTATTTATTTATTTCTAAACCCCTTTATTAATAAAATTTTTAACAATTTACAATGCAATTACAAAGTTCTATTTAACAATTTATCCTCTAACTGCGATGCGCTGATGCATTCGAAGGAGGTTGGGTTACATGACAATATCAGGTTGACGTTAAAATTACAATGTATAAATACTAGGTGATGGGGCTCATCTTCAGTTTACAAATGTGGGAAAAACAAACTAAAAACTAAACCTACAACTAGAACCTAAGACTAAACCGTTCCTGCCTCGACTGCGTCTTACCATCGATGGGAGAACGGAGCGGGGGCTATCGTGTTAAACACCGGGTTTTTCAGGTTTTTCATTTAAAAAAAAAAATAATTATGTATTGTAGACTTTACATGTGGGCAGGCGAGAGTCAAATATTCTGTTCCTGACAGTCTAACCTCTTTTTTCGGGCTCGGCAATAAATGCAAGGGATTATTTTCATTGAAATAATGAATGTCATTACAAAAAAATTATTTTCATCCCGTCGGAATAGGACTGCTCTATCAGTGGAAAATATTAAATCATTATTGCAGTCGAGTACTGGTCTAGTTTTAAATGGATTTAAGAAAAAAAATCACGTAGATCTAGGGTTCGTTTGAACCTAAATAAATTACAAAAAAGTAATTTGACATCTTTCAAAAAAGCTCTACTACAAGCTTGGTAAATCTGGCCCTATTGATTTTTAATAGCATCGGTCAAACGGAAACGAGCTCTTTCAAATACTGACACCGGTTCCTGCGGTGTAATATAAAATAGATACTACACAAATTATATTTGAAGTGCACAACCACTTTCGGTAGATTATATTAATATATTCAATTCTAAATTAAAGTTAAGCTTTTTAAAATATAAAATAATTTGAAGCAATAGGCCTTTTCTGTAATTTTAGGTAAATATATTGTATATATAGAGGATTTTATCTAGGGTACCCAAGGTAGAAGTATTTTTTACTGAAATAACCCATAATTACCCATTCAACTTAAAGTATTTATTAAACTGTGAGGTCATACCTAATTTAGAAGAAGAAGAGTGGGTGTTTATGTAGATAATCACTTTGTGTTGGTAAAAGAAAGAAGTCAGATTCTGAGGCAATTTATTTATACACAACGTTTCGGCATAGTGTTTATGTTTGCATCAGTTCATTATATGAGACCTTCTGTTAGTCTTTAGCCACTTCTGCTAAAATAGGGACGGAGCAGGTTTGTCACGTGTGAATGGAACATTTAGTTTCCCCATATGCGTGAAACCGTGACACACATACACATGCATACATGGTATGTCCAAGCGTCCTCCGTAGATACATTTGATGAAAATAACTTGTATTTCTTTTAAGCCAACTTTCCAAGAAATAAGCTCAGTATATAACAGTTACTGCACTTAGGGGAAGATGCACGCCGAAACAGGATTGGCATTTATCAGTTTGTACGTCGGTTGTAGGATAGGGGTAGTATAAACCTCGTGCGCTCTCATTCAGCCTCCACTGCTATGAGTGAAAGCGTAAATGTAAATTTGTACTTATTGTACGGATACGATCTTTTATAACAATTATCTATCACCCTCCTATAGTCTATTGTAATTTTATTCAAATAAAGATTTATTGTGAACAAAAAGTATAAAACATTCCATCTAACTGATCTTTTAAACGCATATTTCGTAATAATTGTACGTAATTGTACACTGGATTCAAATTGTATCATACAATTACAGAGCTTCAACTTTCTAAATCATTCAATTAATTAACGCAGATTGGTTTCTGCTCTTTAAGGTTTTATGAGAGGCCAACTTAGATGATCTCGAGGTGAATATCTGGAGGCTCATATTGGCCTTTAAACGAGTATTCGAAATTTGGTCATCGTCTATTGATTATAAAACAAGAATGTACTCAATAATAAAAATGTGTAAAGCATTTACTAATTATATTTCTTTCCTTTTGTGCCTAGAGAGGCTGATTTAAAATTTGTACTTAAACAACAGAAGAGAAATATTGGCTTAATAGCTGACATCGGAAACGGAGATATCAACAGCCTTGCGTAAAAAGTATAAAACAACACTAACATTCTATTCTCCAACCACCCTAATTCCCTAGCACAGTTCATCCCTATAATCCTCCTCGGAGACTAAAACGACAGTGGCCTCGTTACCTGCTATAAATAAGTGACAGTGGGATTCCTGGCAATGGCCAGTTTCTCTAATAATGTCCTGAGCGTCTGTGGCTCTCGCGTCCTGATCAGCCTCCACTGGCTCCTATCCGGTGACGCGGCTGATGGACGAACGTGGGGGGCTTCCCAAGACTCCGCATCCTCCTTCGCACGCGAGGGAGGTGACAACCATGTGGACTTGGGGGGGCCTCTGGGCTGTTTGTATATATATTTAGTATGAATGAGCGAGTGAATGAAAATTGTAAATTGATTTGAACGAGATCATTTATCACAATTACACCCAATCAGGCAGATTGTAATTTTATCACAATAAAGTTGTAAAAAAAAATATTCTATTCATGCATTTTAACAGTTAACTCTTTGCTTTTTATATCTGTATTGTCATTGAAAATGTGCAATTTATTTCCATTTAATAAGATAGTATATATTGATGTCCGTACCTTCCAGCAACGTCATTTGACCTCTTTCGTGAATGTTTCTATAAAACTACACTGTTTCTCTACTCACAAATGACTTCATATTCACCAGAGAGCCATAGATGTTAACTTTCCCAAAATAAGTTTAACTTTCTGGTATATATTTATTTTAAATTTATTGCTTGGCATCGGTTACAAAATTTTGAAACGAGCGAGGAGAGGTCGCCTTAGACAACGTTATGTATCAAATTTTTTTTTTAATTAATAACTATCAACCAATGTAAAAATATACTGGTAGGGTTCAAGCAGAACCCGAGGTTCTCCCAATATCCAGTGCAGAGCTCCCCCAATGCCCACTGAGCTCCCCTGCACGGGTACCTCGCCAATATGAATTCTCCCGGGTAAAACTCTTGCAAATTGAGAACTTAATAAATTGGGTTAGTGGTACCAAGCTCACAAGGTAGAGCTCCCGACATAAAATCGGCAGGGTCCCGGGTTCTGATTCCAACCCTCCCAGCGTATATTTTTTTTGGGCTATTAATTATTAATTAAGCCAAATCTTTATTGTGACAAAATTACAATCTGCCTTATTGGGCAGTAGGTAATTGTTTTCAATGTTCTCATTCATACCATATTTACAATTCTTCATTCACGCAGTATTTACAAACAGCCTAGAGGCCTCCCAAATCCACATGGTAATTATTACCATACCACAATGAAATTTGACTATATAAATAAAATTGTTGTGCTTAGGACCACATTTTAAACGAGCCAAATACAAAACATTACCAATGCTTGCTTATTTGTGAAAATATTGGGGGAAATCATTACTTCATCGATGGAATTTTAACTCGTTGGAATATCTATTGAATATTTTTAATATTCTATATTTTTGGATGTTGATATTCCCCCTTCGGTTTTATCCTCTGAACCCACATTCTTCCACGAGCAAATGTCAGTGTTTCGTTTCCCAAGTTATTTGGACGTCCTTTGTACTTACTACCTGGAAGGACCAAGGAACAGGATGAAGCAGGTCAGGAAAGGGGAGAACGGTTATGAGGAGGTCCAAACAGGTAGTAAGGACCTTTGAGCGAGTAAATACCAGCCAAAGGGTTTTCCCTTTACTCCTACACATTGAGGAACCCGGCCTAGCATTCATATTCAACTAGTTACAACATTCATAGAAAGTCATTAGACTAATGTTCGTTGAATCTCTTAATAAACGATTATAATTATGAAAGAGAATGTTGAATCTCAGAAAGTCTGAGTGAATAATTCGGAAAGTTTTGAGTGATTAATTGAGCCAATTTGAACAGGGAATGAAAACCTTTGGTGGTTGGCAGACCTTGGGCAGCCAAACGGCGCTCTCGTACGAATTGGTCACGCGAAGTAGGCGGTCGATCACCAAGGCACGATCCGGTGAAGCTATGGTTCAGGAACCGTGCGTGGGATTTGCGGAGTTTTCACAGCTGGTAGTATTAAAATAGTGAGAATAAACTAGTGTCAGTGAGTAAACATCCATTATGCTATATGAATTGACGTATTTACTGATACCTCTGATTAATTTAAAAAAAAAATATTCAATTACATTAGCCTTTTTTTCCCCCTTCATATCTCATTGTTATTACAAATTATGGAATTCTATGTAGATGAATCTATTTACAATAGGTCAATATCATATGTCCTGTATCTTAGCTACATTTCATACGATTTTACACAGTGATTTGAGATTGTTACAAAAGGTATAATGCACATTTTACATTCATTGTCCAAACATGTTTCAAAGTGATGCGTCTCACATTATAAATCAGTCTTAAAACTAACTTATATCTAACAACAAAATCTTAACCTAATTTTCCACGACAGTCTGTTGCCATCGATGCGGGAAGGGTGGTGAGGTCATATAGTTAAACACTGGGTTTAGTAGGTACTGGAACGAGACAAAGTACTTTATGTGTCTTCGGTTGATGAACTCAGCCACAGCAGGCTGGCGTTCTGTAACCCCACGAGAGAGGTGTGTCAGACCACTTTTTTCATGATTCCATTCTGAAATTACTGGAGACTTTTAGCTGTATTGTCAGTCAAGTGAGTATATAGTGGGGCACCGTACAGCAGAGCTGGCCTTAGGACACATTTATATATCATCAGTTTGAGACACAGTGATTTAGTGAAGTGTGAAAGCCGGTAAGACCTGTGTCAGCGGGAATAGAAATTCTGGTAGCAGAAGGTGTCTAGGACAATAACACCATGCTAAGGTATCACAACGAACATAGAGCTACATAAACAGTGTTTTTCACCAAAAATCATCATTTGTATTAAACGTTTTCTCTCTATCAGCATTTTATAAATTTGATCAGTGTTTGCATGTTCAAATTGCACACCTATCCAATATTCTAAAAAAATGTGGGAATGCGCTGGTCAGAGAGTGTACACGATGTGAGGTAAAATATGTTTCACAATAGACGAAAGAGGTTCCTTCCCTGGAAGTAGTATATCTGACCGAAAGTGCGAAAGTCGGTAAGACCTGTGCCGTACTTTTTCTTTTTTGTTACTAAAATAGGTAGAGAAATGGAGATGCCTATTCATTTTTATACCCAGATAGTGCATTGAGAAAGCCGGTGAGTTCTCTTGTTGGAAAAAGCTTTATTTTTCAGTGACAAAGCTTTAGAAAAAGCTGTCCAGCAAGAAAGCCCCTAGTACTGTGGGTGTGAAATCGTATTCTCGGAAACTTGTATTCTGGATGTTCTATTATCAGTAGGGGTGGGTGCAAACCCCTGCCAGGTCGGCTCTGAACCTTACCAATTCCCCATGTGCCATGTGCTTTTTTTTTGTTTCCGAATGGACCCTGAAGGTACCTGCTCAGGGCTTGTAGGGTGCTTTTTTTTTTTTTCAAAACCCTTTTATCTAAACATTTTTACAAACAAAATGAACAATAGTATGAATAAATTAACAGATTTATGGCTCCCTTTCTAGTATAGAATAACATGCATTTGAAGGAGGGTAGAATTACAAAACAATCTTGTAGGGTGCTTTGTTTTTTTTCAAAACCCCTTTATTTAAACATTTTTACAAACAAATGAACAATAGCATGAACAAATTAACAGATTTATGGCTCCCTTTCTAGTATAGAATAACATGCATTTGAAGGAGGGTAGAATTACAAAACAATCTTGTAGGGTGCTTTGTTTTTTTTCAAAACCCCTTTATTTAAACATTTTTACAAACAAATGAACAATAGCATGAACAAATTAACAGATTTATGGTTCCCTTTCTAGTATAGCATAACATGCATTTGAAGGAGGGTAGAATTACAAAAAAATCTTGTAGTGTGTCAACCAAGAAGTTTAATTTGTCAGGACGAAACGTTTTTTTAGTGCATTCTCAATCCGTACAATAACAATAGGTTTTATATTTTTTATTTATTAATTAATTTATTAACTTGAAGATTAAAATAAACCTTAAAATTCTTTTAATTATGTTTTTATTATAGCTTTAGAAACTCTTTTTCCATGGTAAATGGAAGATGCTGCAGGGACCAGCTCATTTTAACATATCTTGGTGAACAGGTGACATCCCAAGCTTCCTCGTGTACCATTCTACGTTTGAGGTTGTGGAAGTTTCAACACACACCATATTATTATATGAAAGGTAGCTTGTTGACGGAATGATTATTTCTGTTGATGAAATCGAATGACTGTAAACGTAAGAGAATGAAACAACACTACATTTTCCATACAAAATTATCTATTATACTTTTTAATCGGTCGTAAAGTTATGTTGTATATGATATATAAAGTTGTAAACACCCACAGCTAGGAATTGCATTTATATATCCACCATTTAATTGCTAAGACAGCAACGCCCCGTGATTAGATAGGACAGTATTAAGCTGGTGAGAAGACACGCAACGACACTCTAAGGACCCCATCAATTCACCTGTTACTTGAACCCCTATCGCATGTGTCTCCTTCAAGAAAGATGGCCATTATGAGTCGACTGTCATATGACAACTGTTGCCTGGAAATCAGTATTTGTCTACAAACGACCGAAATTGAAAACTTTGATGTAAATAATTCGTCGATTGATATTGTTCTCTAGCAGAAAAAGGGCCCTACATACTTCAGAAGTTTTATTGCTCTCCCAGTTTTCTCTTTTTCTCCATACAGTTTCCCTAATTTTTTTTTTTTTTTTTCCTGTTTCAATCAATTTTATTCAGATAAAATTACAATCTGCCTTTTATTAGGCAATGAGTGATTGAGATAAATGTTATCATTCATACCATATTAACAATTCATCATTCACTCGCTCATTCATACAATATTTACAAACAGCCCAGAGGCCCCCCAAGTCCACAAGGTTGTCACCTCCCTCGCATGCGAAGAAGGAAGCGGAGTCTTGGGGAGTCCCCCACGCTCCTACGTCAGCCGCATCACTGGATAAGAGCCAGCGGAGGCTGACCAAGAGCGCGAGAGCCACAGATGCTCAGGACATGATTAGAGAAACTGGCCATTGCCAGAACTCCCACAATCACTTAGTTATAGCAGGTCACGAGGCCACTGCCGTTTTAATCTCCGAAGAGGATTATAGGGGTGAGTGGTGCAGTGCAATGACTGTGCTAGGGAATTAGGGTGGTTGGATATAGGGTATATTCAGATCATTGTGAAGGGTTTTGTTGCTGACGTAATAAGGGGCATTTACTATTGTTCTTAGGACTTCCCTAAATAGAGAAAGTTTTTTCTGTACGTCCCACAACACACATCAACAATGTCTCATTGTCTCTAATACATGTATCTATCTATATATAAGCTAAGCAAACATTTGTCACGTTTTTATGAAATGCATTATACACGGATCATTTTAAAGCCAGAAAATCATTCTATTCAGTGCGTAGCTCGTTACCACTGCCACACCTCACTCTTAGTATAACAACGCACAGATACCAATCTAACTCCCGTTTAGGGGCTTATTTCACCGGGCCACTTCCACATTCTTCATCATTTAGGGAGAGATCATTAGGCTACTGCGATGACTGGCCAATAATCAAATGTAACGTTTGTACCACCCAACATTTTGTATAAATACAAACACTTGTAGCAGCTCATCATGACAACCATGTACCATCAAATATATATATATATATTTTATATTAATTAATATATTTACTTATATATATACACGAGTCGGGACTCGAACCCAGACCTCTCCGAATATTGCAGAGGTCCCGGAATATTTGGCTAATAGATATTTATAAAAAAAAAATAGTGTGATTAATACCATAACTAAAAGTCTCAGATAAAATTTATTTCCTGTTTGAGCCCGAACAGCTGAGTTTCATAAACACGTGCCTGAAGAATGCTTTCAAGTCAATTATCCCAGGGTCAGTACAAAAGGAGAGCAGGTATGCTTTTTTTCTATGGACTTACTTACCCTCACATCAGCAGGTCAGTTGGACTCCTTTGAAAGGAAACCTTTTAAACGGCACATGGTCACTACCAATTTTGTGGACCGAACAGGTAAAAAGTTAAAGTTTACAGATTTTTAAATTTATTTTCCACGTGAAGTTTGTAAAACTGTTTAGTCAGGGTAGGGGGGATATGAAAAGTACACTGGACGGAAATATCTATAATGAAATAATTATTATATAGAGTATTTTTTGTTTATAGGAATTGCGATCCTCGTTTGGGCTTTATAAGGGCCGGTAGTGAGGCACGCAGCTAGGCATCAAATAGGCGGATCAATTTAAGTCAAAGAAGAAACCTATCTTTCTAATCCCCTGGGTGCTAGTAAGTTTTCCGGCAAAATAAAGTTTCCTTCGAGGGTGGGACGCGATCCACCAGCGTTGTCAAGGGAAAAAGATACAGTCTGCAATTTATACTCATTATCTATTAGGCATGAGTCTACTAAAATTCCCATATATAAGTATTTTTTAAGGATAAGTATTGTTTTGGATAATTTCTAAAGAAACGTTATATAACCCAACAGACAGTCAAACATATCATTTTCATGCGGCCTTAAACAATAAATTCAGCAAAGCGCTATAAACATTCAGCCTATAAAGTGTAAATCACAACAACAAAAAATGGCCGATACCTCAACTTATAGAATATCTTAATACATTTACAACTTTTCCCAAAAAATAAATCAGTTGATTACCCGCATTTGAGAATAATTATGTCCATGTTTGTGACTTTTTCTCTTGTGGTAATTCAAATTGGAGAGAAAACTTATGCCGACCTGAAGCAAAGCCTATTAAAACACACCCTTTATCAATTTTAAAGAGACGATTTAATTCAAGGTGTTCCTTTGCTATTAAGTTCTGAATAAACAAATAAAGTATTTTTTCACAAAGCTCTTCTAGAGGCCACCATTCTTGAGTACCTTAGGATGAAATTATTCAGGATCCCATAACAAAGAAATTTCATGTTAATTAATTGGTTTCCTGTCGGTTCACATACCAGATCAGTTGCTTATTAATTGTCTAGAGTAATATATCCCAGATACTTGAGAAATATATTGTAGCCGGAGGAACATTACCGATAGACGAGTTTGAGAGGTTTATTTATTAGTAACAATTGGTCACAAACAGCCATCGAACATAAAAGATTTGTTATACATAAAGCGTAGGTTATGATAGTTGATAAAAGCTTGCTAAAAATCAGAGGAATTCGTCAACTTAGATAGGTAATCCTTAGCTAAACATTATTGGATGGAACAAAAGAATAATTGCCTCCAGAAATAACTATGCAAACACCATGACCATTTTCAATTTATATTACCGTAGCCATAGGGATAGTTTGTAAAACTACGTGTAGGTAACAACTCGTAAACACCTTTTATTTTCAAAGGTTCACTTATGTGTTGTCTCCGGAATCAATTCTATCTTGCGTACATTAAAAAAAAAATTAGCGAGTTCTCAATCACCCCGTGCAAAAGGTAGGGCATGGACACTCGACTGTCGGCGCAGGACAATGGGAGCTCAAGTCCCCCCTTGCAGATCCGACGCAGCTGGCGGCGCCATCCCGGTATAACAACTATTCCCACTAAGACTAGAAAAGGTAGCAACCTGAAAATAACCCGCTTTTCCAATCATAGTCTGTACTACGTAAGGACACCACATCCAAATTATCAAATATGAGGTTATAATTACAAGGGTGCGAACTTCGTCGTTTAGAAAGTGTGCTAAAAAACAGAACCAATGGACTCACCCAGTTTGCTGAGTTTTCAGGAACAATGTACATATCACGATCTTCATCCTTCTGGTGAAATGATTTCAGTCTAGGAATTGAATTTTCATCATCCATCTGCGTTCAAGCTTTAATACTTATAAAACTCAACTTTGTTAACACGGAGAATATAAAGAATTTTTCAGATATTAGTTTCTGCACGATACTTCAGTTCCGTACTTATATTCATTTGTTAATCTCAAAGAATTACTTAATATGAAAGAAAAAAAACATTCAATAACCTCTGTAACGGTTATACATTAATTGAAAGAAATACTTGAATCGATTAACTCGAAAACATAGTAATTGTCAAGAAGTGCGGAAACGACCAGAAGTTTGTTGAAAAAAACTGATTGATTGTACTTTCAGTTGATAAGTTAGCTTTAGAATTGGAAATGCGTAAACGTTTATTGGTGAAGCGGTATATTAATAAAATGTACAACGATCCGAGATGGTATGTATATCTGTGTAAGTTATTCGATGATCTATTTGAAGAATAGTTGAATTTGAATGTTATTGGTGAAGATATTGGTATTGGGACGGGCGAGGTATGTGGATTCATCATTGAAGTACAGAAATAATGCTCCTTAAACATCGCATATTGATTGTGGAAATGCTTCTGCCCCCACCGTTATTGCATATGTTGGTTCCTGAACTGTGGTTGATGCTAATTCATATAAATAATTTCTTGACCTGCTGTAAATGCGTAACAGTGGGAGTCCTGGCAATGGCCAGTTTCTCCAATCATGTCCTGCGGCTCTCAAGCTCTTGGCCAGCCTCCACTGGCTCGTATCCGGTGACGCGGCTGATGGAAGAGCGTGGGAGACTTCCCAAAATTCCGCTTCCTCTTTCGCAAGTAAGAGAGGTGACAACCATGTGGATATGGGAGATCTTTGTGCTGTTTGTAAATAATGTATGAATGAGAGAGTGAATGAAAATTTTCAGATGGTATGAATGAGAGCATTTATCACAATTAATTATTGCCTGGTATGTTGTAACGTCCACGGAGATCATTCGTTATAAGAGAATGACCTTTTTCTTCCCACATGTGCATAACCCATAAAATCATATATTATAAGTAGATGTATTTTGTTCAAAAATCCTTATAGGCTTGCAGGCTCTCACAGCCACAGGATTTTTATTAGTTTTTCTCAAAAGAAATTTCTTTTCGCTATGATCTCCTGATTTCCGTCCTTAAAAACCTCGTCCTTTAATAATCGTTGACTAAATAATGCACCGCGTACGATATTTATGAAAATTCGTTCGGATGTTTCTGATATTAAATTGACGTTTGTAGATTTTTTGCAATTTATTTTGGCGTAAAACCCTCAGCTCATTGATGCCCTATCATCATAAATCAAGATGATATATACAACATACACAAAGGTGCCTGGAAAAGAGAATGAATTAGCTTGTTTGTTTCTCGCTAAGAATTGGCGGGAGTAAGGACCTGATAGAGAAACTATTGACCTCTACTGAACCCCACAAGACTTTAGATGCTTTCTTATCAGTTAACAATTTTTATGATCTAAAAATAAAATAACATAAAGTAAATGATTATGGCTATTATTAGTTGGAAGAATATTTATTTACTTTACTTATGACCCTTCATAACGACCTTAATATACCCTACATTCTAGAACTCATCCCTTCCAAGTTTACGAAATTCCACAGTAGCTTTTCCAACCACCCTAATCCTGTAGCACAGTCAATGCACTGCGCCACTCATCCCTATAATCCTCCTCGGAGACTGAAACGGCAGTGGCCTCGTGACCTGCTATAAACGCGTGACAGTTGGAGTCCTGGCAATGGCCAGTCTCTCCAATCATGTCCTGAGCGTCTGTGGCTCTCGCGCTCTTGGTCAGCCTCCACTGGCTAGTATCCGGTGACGCGGCTGACAGAGGAGCGTGGGGGACTTCCCAAACTCCGCTTTCTCTTTGCGGTGGATTTGGGGGGTCTCTGGGCTGTCTGTAAATATTGTATGAATGAGCGAGTGAATGATGAACTGTAAATATTGTATGAATGAGCGAGTGAATGATGAACTGTAAATATTGTATGAATGAGAGCATATATCTTAATTACTTATTGCCTTATAAAAGGCAGATTGTAATTATTGCACAATAAAGGAATTATATAATAAAAAAAAAAAAAAAAATACTTTACTTATGTATTGTATGAATGAGCGAGTGAATGATGAATTGTATATATGGTATGAATGAGAACATTTATCTCAATTACTTATTGCCTAATAAGGCAGATTGTAATTTTATCTTAATAAAAATTGTTGTAAAAAAAAAGTATACATTTACTTGCAGGATATTTGATCTCACCATGTTATTGTTTTTTGTGCTCCTGGTGCAAAATGTGGACTCCAGGAATTAAACATTTCACAACCACAGAAACTGTTTCTGTTTTATTAATTTATTTTTTTTTAAATTTTTATCTTTTCGTGAATTCACTAGACGTTCACAGGTAGCCATGCATTTAGATTTCGGTGGAATAGATTTAATGAAAGAAAGATATTAGTCGTTTATTTATACATTTTATGAAAATATGATATTTTCCTTTTATCAAACTAAACAGATATCTTATCAAATAATACTTTAATAAATATTAATAAGTAGCTTTACTTTTTGCAGACATGTTATTGTCATTTATGAAACAATAATGTGATTGTTATCAACCCACGAGAATACTATAGTTTATTGTGAACTCTTTGTGACAAAGTGACAAGTGAAGTGGTTTTGGCAAAAGAGGTTTCCCCCAAATAAACTAGGCAATAAAAAACTGAAGTTCTAAACAGTGCTGCAAATACGTTGTATTGATTGCATGTAATCGTTTTAATAAAGAGTAAAACGATTAATTAAAGATATTATTGATAACTAAGGGTAATTAAGTTTACCATTATCCGATGATCAGAAGTGAATTGATGCATTGGAAGGATATCGGCTTATGTTGATGAAGAAATTATTATTTTCTTATACTTGTGGATGACATTTTGATATACATAATACACTTCAGTACGCAAATATAACATACAATCATAAATATCCGCGCGGATAAATCCACTAAAAATTTAAATTATGCTTCTTGATAAGTATTGTACAAACTCAATGACCGCATGTAGACAAGTCATTTAGGCCGAAGTGTAATCTCGGGTGATGGGACGTTCATTGACTCAACCTCAGCGTGAGGTTAGGTCACATAGACTTGCATGATTCAAAAGAAATTTGTTACGGGCACAAAAACTTTAAATTTAATTAATTCGCTTATGTGGTCAAGTAGACGTTTGAGGTAGTGGAGTTTTATCACGGACAGTGTAATTCAACCTTATCATTCACTGTTAAGGAATTATTATTATGTCAATTTAGTTAGTTAGTCAATTTAGCCAGCAGTACCGCTGGGTAATGTAACAAAACATTTATCTTTTTTGGGTCAAACAGTTTTACATTTAACAAATATTATGCTAAGTTATATATAAATATGTTATATTGAAATATGTATGTCGAATAATTAATTAAATTTAACATGAGATAAGTAAAGATTTAACAAAGGCATCGATCACAATAAATATAAATTTGTTTTTTCATAGTACGCATTATGTAGGTATTATAATGATCTGATATTTTTCCAACCTTTTACGAAGTTGGTGATGATATTCTAAATCAGAATCTCCCGAAATAACAAAAGAAAAGAACAACCGAAACAAGAGAAATCGATTTTGAAATCAACAAAGTGTATTTATACATTTATTTAATATAGGAAGCACATCCGAACCACACAAAAGAGAAGAGAAAAGTAAGCAACTCAAAATTATGATCCAAAATACACATTTTGAACATGAGAGAGAAGAGATGAAAACCCCGCTGATGGACCAGGCATGTCACTTGCAAATGACAATAAACTGGTTCATTATTTATGGAGATTGGACCAAAACCAGCCCAAACTGTTTAATAGGATGGACTAGGGATTCAAACTTAATTGCGGGGTAAACAAAGGTTATAATTATAATATGAGCCCGTAAACAATGAATCCAGTGGCGGGAAGCGTCAAAGAAAGCTCCACATTTTAGGGACAGTTGGAACCCCTCCTGCCTGATCCTGCAGCTGTTCCCTTGTTATCCTTAGGGACTCGTGTGCGCACAAAAGTTCCCTACCATTTGGCGCACCTTTTCCCGACGGTTGGGAAGGCAGCTTCCGACCGAGCGCACGTGGTTTTTTTTTGCAAGTCACGAAGTTGCCACTATGGGACTATGGGAGTAGCTCTGAAAATCAAACAATTTTGATTACCTAAAACAGTAAACTTCTCTTTTTGGGGAAACAGATCCGTAAACTTTGTCTCGATTGTTAATTGTATATATATATATATATATATATATATATATATATTTGTTAACATAGTAATGACACATCAATGGAATTAAGTGTTAAGTTGAAAAATTGTTGTATAACTTTTGCATTATCTCTAAGAAAAACTTCTTTCGATATATGACCTTAGAATGCAACCCTTTTGTTGATACGAATCGCATAATGCCATTAACAGAAGCATTTAAGTGAATAAGAAGGAAAAAGAGGTAGATTTCTATCAAGTTGGAAGAAAAAGATAAGTTCTAAAGAGCACTCAAGCTGCCCTACATTAAGCTAACGGAGCGTGCAGGCTATTATTGAATTTTCAATTTTGTAACCACACTAATACTAAATATTTTCCATATTTTCACTTGTATAATTTATAGTTTTATTATGGTATTGTAATTTCTATTTATATCGCCGTTAATTAGTAATAAATACAGTAACTTACTTAGTTTACTGATCCTTAAAACGCCTACAACGTATTAATCATACTTTGCAGAGACCAATAATATATTTTAAGCGATTTAATGGCCCTTAGTGTGGTATATTATTGGATTGGCTGCAGGTAAAATTAGAAAACCTTCATCTCATCACTTCTCTAGTACCGCTGTGTTATGCATTACAACTGTTGTAAATTTGAATAATTATCAACAGGTCCGGGTTCAATTTTTTTTTTTTTTTTTTTTCTTTTGCAGATAATTTGTAAATATATTAATGATTATTTGAGTTCCCCGTATTTATGCATCACTGAACAACCAACTTGTTCATTATTTGTGAATGAAATTTCACTGTCTGTATTTCAAATTATGTGATTGATGGAGTACGGAGTGTACTAACGCTAGTCAACTAAAACATAAAGTATTTTCCTTTCTTCTTTGGCTAAAGGAAGCTGTTTTTTGTTGGGTTCCCTTCCATGTTGGCATCAAGGGCGATGATGGTGCTAATGTAAGCGTGTAATGTCAAAGCGACTCCACTGTCGACTAACGAGAAGTCAAGAGAATAAGTTTTCACCACTGTAAATTTAAAGCGATAGAGTGGTATCACGGTCATTGTATATGTGAGAATGAGCGATCGAAAAACGTTAAGAAATGCGTGAAATGTTGGAAAAACCTCATAAATTAGTGCAGGAGGGGTAGCGTTGATTGGGCAGGTTATTAAGTTGTAATTAACTCCAAAATTAAGGTGTATTTGAAGTTATTTATACTGCTGAAATATAAAGTATAAATATGATATTTATAAAACAAAAGGTATATTTCAAGATAAAATCGTGAAATTTGAGAATCAACAACCACTTTAACAATAATCCATGGGGAAGTTTTAGATCCAAGAAAGTTCGAGAAGGTTGCGTTACGTAAAGTGCGTTTTATTATTTTCTAGTAATTGCAGTATTTTTTTTTTTTAAACAATGCCCTTTTGTTAATGTCACCTTTTGGGACGTCACTATAACCTATTGTTAGTTTGGGCACCATTAGGTGGGAAGACTCCAGGTAGGCTGAAGTGTCCCATCTTACCTGAGATAGCGTGGAGTTGCCAAAGATAAATATCACAAAGAGGAAGCCCCCCCCCCCTTATCTAAGCACTGACCGAGAAGAGCCCATCGGCCCCACATTTCCTGCAAAAGGAAATTTATAAAATCGACAAGACTTAAGATATGACTGTTGTCTCAAGAGGCAAATGTGACTCCACAATGGAAGAGACTCGGTCAGGTATCAAGGCCAGACTAGGTGATGGCCTTTGGACAATCTAACGACATCTAATTTATCTTGGGCCGTCGATAGCCGAGCAACTGGCAATAAATGGCTCTCAGGGGGCAGCAGTGGCTTTTTTCCCCCAGGAATAAAAAAGGCGCCAGCATTTCTTATCTTGACTGTCTCTTCGAAAACGGTCCAATTTCAGCAGCTAATTCACATCTTGAATATTAAAAAAAAAAACATGAAAGTTCCCTTTCAATTAATTTTTGCAGAGCACCCCCCCCCATAAAGAGAGAATTTCTCAACTAATGAGGACATTTGGACATCTTTCCTGCATTTGAAAAGTCGTTGCATGGAGAGGTATCATTATTAAGTGTCATTTAAGCTGAAATTCTTAATCCTGCACGATTGTCGAACCAATGCAATAAAGAGTTAATCAGGCGGAAATAGAACTATCCAGGTTGGATTAAATAATGCATTAAGCAACAAAAGAACTCATTAGAGAATGATTGTCTTGCGAATTCTAGTCTTACCCAACATATTCTTCCTTGATAATCCGAAACCGTGGTTCATCCAGTTGATAATTATGAATTAAATCTGCCAGTCTGAATTCCCTGGATCCATTAGTTTAGAAATAACTTGCTCTTAGTTTCACGAAAAATACATCAAAAGACAATCCTCAGAATACCCTGATTGGTACAAAAAGGCCGACTCCATTGTGTTGAAAGTGTGCAGCTTTAGCGGCTAATTTGATTAACACGAAGTAATAGTTACTTCCTTACATACTTTGGAGTAGAGGCAAGAGTACCTTTATGCCCGCTAATAGAAGCTGATAATAAATAATTTATTTTCTGCGCCTATTCTCCTATTTGCCATTCCATTCCTACTTTAATGAATGATTTTCCACACCTTCTTCCCTCCCACGCCTTTCGTGTCCACTTGGACTCTCGTTCACCAATCGTGCTCGTGTATGTCGTCATCATTTCTACGTCCCTTAACCATTGACGATAGCTTCTATAATAATTCTTCAGACTCGTCGTAATCGTTGTGCTCCTTATGCAGTATTTTTCTTCGTCTGATCTCTCTTAAGAATTATAATTCTTAATTAAAGCTAGCGCACTTCCATAGCTTTCAATTGGTCTCCTTTGTTTACCTGTAATAGTTTTTGACTCATTGTAGCCAATTAGGTTAGAAGTTAGTGTTTACAGAACCATTTCTAGTTTTTTGAGTGTCTGCTGTATTCGTATTCGTTAATAAACCCGTTCTTCTCTATTTATGAAACCGTGTAAGCCAAAGAACTTGATATCCTGAACCCATTGCAATTTTTCTCCGCTCAGTCTCACAACTCATTCTAAATAGATCTCATTATCGCCGGGTTATCATATCCTATATTTCCTGGGTATTAATTGTAATTGTATTTATTTTATTTTCTCTTGTAGGAATACTCTAGGGTATTCCCTTCCCATTTTTGGTAATACCTTCCCAGTCCAATAAGCTCGTCTTTTATGGCAAATTTCTTACGCGATTTTTCTAAACACAAATATACTCTATAGTATGGAGTAAATACAAACATTTTGCTTAAAATTAAGAAAAAGAATGGTTCTATTACTTTGATTAATTTTTGGATCCATTTTTGGGGGAATTGAACCATAATCGGTTCATAATTTTCTGTGGGACAGAACCCACCCAGGGACCTATGAAGCTGCTCAAGCAATACTGATAGATCCAGGTTTGGTAGTTATAAATAATATTTATTATTTGTTTAGAAAGTTATCTTCCTGTTGTAAATCCTACTTCGTACTTGCTGAGCCACTTTGAGGAACGGAGTTTCTGCTGCTGGTCGATCAAAGAGAATTCGTGCTCAGTTCCTACGTGCTCAAACTTTTATTGCTGACGAAACGGAATACTCAAAAGAGAGACACACCCTTCATAAGTGTCTATGATTCGACTCTAATACATCAAAAACATAATATTTTTTAGTTTGTCCCAAAGCAGAGGATAATTGAGAATTATAATGACAATCCAGACTTACAACGCCTGTATAAAATGTTATTTCAAAAGAAAGCAAATAATAAGATAATCTGTTTCAAAATATACAAGGCATTGGCTATGGTAGAACAATATTTTAGATATGTTTATGTAATTAATAAAAATAATAAGTGTTATGTTGAGAAGTTATCAAACCGAAAAACTCACAACAAATACTAAAAACAAAAATAATTCCAACATTGCCTGCGAATTGGGCCATAGATGCCCTGAAGTACTGTATTTAGTGTTCACGAAAGCTCAATGATAATCAAAGCGCACGAGAGGTTTTTTAATCCGTACTATTTCCTAGCTGAGTACCCACTTAAACCGTATCTCGGCCTTTTTTTGTTGCTATTTCAGGTTCTATAGCTCTAGCCAGTGTTCAGGTCAAATATAAGATTAATAGAATCCTATAGAATTGTTAGTGTATTTATCTTCTAATTACGATGCGATACAATTCTCTTGAATTTGTTCAAAGAACTCAGTAGCATTTTTGAGCAGTTACTGGTTTCATTTTCCTCAAAACTCCATTGAAGAAGCAGAAAAGCTCTTTAAAAATATATTAAACTTAAATTATACACTATTACAATTTGTCTTATGTTCTGTTGTTTATGAACATGTTTCAATATGTGAGTACTTCTAACATTATGGATAGTATCATTATTTTGAATGGAAAACATCTTATATCTCAGGATGAGGCTTCGTCAGCTCTGCAATGAAGGATGGTATATAGAATGAAAACCCAAATAGCAGTTTACCAAAAAAGAAAGTGTTGCAAGTGTTGTTTTTCATTACTGGGAAAAACATAAAATTACATAATTGTCGCCAGCTCAGGTTTCAGAGAGTAAACGATTAAAAAAAAAAAAGATAGCCCCATGGTAGGTGGCATGGATTGGCAAGTGTGTCCTGAACAAAATAAAGAAGGTTTTTCCTGTGTCATAATTTTTCAAAAATAGTTATTGAAAACCGTGTATAAAATGTGTTTTTAAAAAAAAACAAATTGAACTTGTTGACGTGCCCGAAAGGAGCTCTATTTTCAAACTGCAGCTTGTATTTGAACGACTCTGTACGATTGCTGCCATAAACATGATTCAATCGATCTTAAATGTAATAGGTATGCTCAACAATATCCTGATTTATTGTGCATACATTTTGCATTATTGTGCGTACAATTCCGGGAAGTATGCGAAATAAAAAAGAATAACTTCAGCCGGCCTATTAACGAACATGGTTCTCTCTCTGACTTAATATAATATAAATTATATTATATAAAAATAATAATATCATCTTCTACAAGACAGGGTTCGGGTAGAGGGCAGCGCGTATGCTACTCGTATGGGTGGTTCGACTCGACTGCTTTCATAATTTAATAATAACATTACATATTACCACATAGTATTCAGTTTCTGACTTATATATAAGTCAGTTTATGTTTATGGTATATAAACTTTCTCAAGTCAAAAGCTCAGAATTTAAGATTTAACTTGCTAAGCTCTTACATATATCCTTTTTAATTGGATAAATAACTCATTGAAGTTATGAGTAACGCACAAATAATTCCAGAGAAATAAAATATTGGGAGCTAACAAAAGAAATCGTATTAATCGAATAAATCTCGAATAAATATTCGTATTTATTTGTCGGAAAGTCTATTTTACGTGTATTAGTTAGGTTAAAAAAATTTATAGTAGCTTTGAAATAAGTTGATTTAATTACTTGTAGTATTATCTATAAGCAGTAGTTTGACCTTTAAGTTTTATTAAGGGTTATAGTTGCATTGGGAATCAACGCAGCCGAACCGTCCATACGAGTAGCATGCTCTTCTGAGATCTCTCCTCGAACCCCGTCCTGAACAAGATGTTTTTTTTTATTATATTGTTCCAACGTTATAAAGGTATAGATTGATTTTTGTTTGTTGACCTGACATATAATTTTATTATCAAATCCCTATTGATCTTTTGTGATTCCTAACTCAAATAATTTAGCTTCCATTGCAGGGCATCACAAATAAATCAGTATTTAACTCTAAAAACATCTCTTGATATTGTTTCCACACTTTGCATGTCCTTTTTTTCGTCTAAATTGTTCTAATACTATCAATATGCATTTATCTAAAAATATTTGTGAAAAATGAAGAATTTCATTCGCAATATTCAATGTTCATATTGAAACAAAAAAATAGCGAAACCTCTGATTCTTGAATCAACTCTTTTACTTTCGCATTGTCGTTTTCTACATCATAAATTTATATAAAATGTGAAAATAATAATAAATACTTGAAACGGAATAATTAGAAAAAACGTCATGTTAAGGTTGCACAAAAACTGGCTATTACCATCAGTCATGTCTGCCCAATTTTCATGTCATCTTGCTGTATTAAAGTAAATAGTCTTTTTACGTCTGATTCATATATTATAATGTATTAAATAAATATTTATTTTTTCTTTTAAATTTTCTTGTGTTGGCTGATTTTTTGTAATATTCTTAAAACGTAATCCTGATATATTAATCTTAAGTGCTGTATGCATGGTAAGACGTGAAATAACTATTTGATTCTTTCAGCTAACCCACTCAAGTACGTAACTACATATACCCCATTTTATACAGAATGTATGTCAAATTTATCAGTCTTTCGTTTTAACGAAATTTCATCCTAAAAACTCTCTGTATAAAAATATTGGCCAGTATTTACCCATGTCCATGCCTGCGCATCCCCACACTTGAGCCTTAACGATGCAAAGAAAGATGCCAAGTAGAGGGGGAAAGGAGCCCCCTCCTTTGTTTAAATATTTGCATTCATGAAATAGAGCGCTTTGCAGTCGAACAAAGCTGCAAGTTCTCATTCTCTAAACTTCATCGCATAAATTTGCTGCTATAAACTCAGTGGGATAAGATATCAATTATTTTTTATTTAATAGGCATCGTTTTATTTGGCTTACTTATCATGAATACCGAAGCGTTAATAATTAAAATGATTTCGCCACACCTTCAAATAATAAATCTAAGAGTAGAAAAATAACTTTATGGCTTATTGATGTTTTTATAACAGAAGTAGAACATTAGAAACCACCTTTTTGCCCGTACAACCACACTTAATGGACCCAATCCTTTTCGTAATCCTCTTTCCATAGGTTCCCTCTACTTTCAACTCAAATAGCAATTTCAGGAATAAAGGATTTAAGGAATAACTGTCTGTTCACGTGTATCTTCTTGCATGCTCTTCTTTTGTGCCACGATTCAGTAAATTACCGTTATTGTATTAAATGTGGCGAGAAAGCTTAGTAGTCAGCTTAAGGCTACGTAAATGTAAGTTGCGTCACAATAAAAAAGGATTTGAACTATACAAGTAGACATGTTGCTCTTTTCAGCTTTTCGAAATTCCATTGCGATATGAATGTAGAATACATTTGTAAAATGACGTTCGATACAAATAGCATACTCGTCGCCAATGAACTAATTTTCCGTTTCATCCCTTCCCACTCAGATATTAAAGGAAATAAATTTTCTGTTATAGCTGAAAAAAACAATTTCCACCACCGTGTACAGAGCATATTGTGTGGGCTCGAGGAGGAAGCAATACAACTATAATAATATATTGCTCAAGATCCCTGAGGGTTATCAGTGTGGCTGGCTGTTAGATGGTTGTTCAATATTGTACTGTGATATATCAGCAATTGTACAATGGTTCAAAGAATTTGATAAATATCCTGAATTTAAATGTGAGCTGAAGTTGACATACAGATAAGAGAGATCCCCGTCGGCTGTAGGAGCAGCTTGCAATAATTTTCCTAAAAACTTTATAAACTTTAAATTGGACCATCGCGTTGACAATTAGACTCCCTGAATAATCAATTCGGGATTATTGAGGAACTGTCAAAGTGATTTGAATGATGTTATTTGGATGCTTGTGATTACTAAGTAAACTAAGTCGCTGTGATTGTTGACACTGTCAACTTGATCGAATTGATCACCCAAGTCAAAGGAATATAATTATATCAGTATTTATGTTCAGAAAACACATTTAAAATAAAATTAGTTTTAATTGACATTAGCTCATGGGAAAATTGTAAGTTGTATTTGCGTTGTGCATTGTTGTTGGTACCCACTTCCCTACCCCACAGGTTGAGAGCCTTCGGCGGAATAGTTCCGGCCATATTTTTGAAAGCATTCTGGAATCAGTGTGAATAACAGTTCTGAAGGTTGTTCCTTAAACAAACAGTTGTTATTCGCCATCAACAAAGGGACCAAGCACTGAAGATCGCCAACAGGCCAGCAGCGCCCAGCCATCTACAAATAACAACGGCATGAATTTCTAAAGAACGGTCAGCCAACTTTTCAGGCATACTTTAAAACTATCCGATAAAGGATGCATTTTTTTTCTTTAAATAATAGTTATTTTGTTCATTTTAACATTAATCAATAATGTCATTTAAAATAGTTTGTAAATATAAAACATAGATCTACTTTTTGTTAATTTTCGTAATTGTATGATTAATTTAAATGAGTTTTTTTTTGGTAAACACAAACGATCTGTTATAATTTGCAAAAACGGTAGTTAGACAATTTAAATAAATTTATAACACCTAGTAGAATTGACAGGACCGTAACTAAAGGAGTATTTTTCATTTAGTCATAAAGCGTAGATTTACTGAGCAATTCCAGCACTAGATATATTTTACCGAGTTTTCCGATCACCGATTTATTTTTGTGGGGTATTAGCGTCGTTAGTTCCCAAAAATATAAGTCTCGCCTCCGAAATTATCGCGACTGATTACCCGGTTCAATTCCCGCCTCCTCTAATTGAGTTTCAATAGAGATAGGTGAGGTGAGGGTCGCCTAGCTGAGTAAATAAAGATATAGCGATGCCGACCTAGACAACTGTAATGAAGGTAGATAGCACAATTATCTCTTAAGTACCTTGTATCTCCAAAGGTCTACTCTACAGTGTCAAATTTAACCCCCATGCTTACGACCTTTTTCTCTACATCATCCCATATCTTCCCACACGATTCCCCTAGGTAGTACCCTCTCACAGGTTCCAGTAACATTTATCCCACGTCCTGATCGCTTAATCAAACAATATTACCGTTCCTCACTTCACTCTTCATTATATTTCCTGCTCTCAAAGGTTTCCCTGTAATCATCAAGTAACACTTCCTTACAAATCTGAAAACTCGCAACCTACCTTTGCTTTATTTTCTTTTTAAATACACGCCTTCGCTGTTTTCAGTCATAAAAGGTATTAGGTTTTATTATTTATACAGCGTTCTTCCATATATACATTTGATTCTGTGTTATATGTTTTTTTCTTGAATGTCGATATTTAATAGTGTGAACGGTTCTTCTTTATGTTTTAACTCACTTAAATACAGTTCACGTGAGCGTCAATAGAGGGTCCTTTTTATTGTTTGTGACAGAAGACAAAATATCCTTTATCCACATACGTGTATGGGGTTACCAAAGACGAGCGATGTATATGAGCGAATTCATTATGGTCACGATGTATCAACTTCAAAATTAGTCAAGATAACTTTCTGAAGGAATGCAGTCATAACAGCCCGATCATTTTATTGATTGGACACGTTTATTAAAGCAGTTGCTTATGATAAACTACAAATCATTTTGAAATTGATAAAAGGATCGTATCCATCACTAGTATGAGTTCCTTTAAATATTTGTTTCCTGTTTTAATCAGATGAAATTGCTAGTAAGATATTATACGAAACCTTACCAATTTTTGACGTGAAGCATCGCTGGCTCCGATATTACACAATGTACCGTGTCTTCGACCAGCGGATTTCCATTCACCTCTGGTAAATTTTCACAATTTGAATTCGCCTGTGACTAACGCAAGAAGAACTGTTATCCATGACCGGTCATTGGTGATATAATGGATGCTTACGAGGTCAATTACATGGGTTTTTATTTTGGTTACAAAACTGCCCAGAGGCAGAGCTTTTTACATTAAAGGGTTCATGAATGAACCATAATGTCAAAATCATAACCGGAGGAAAAAACAACATTGACAAAACACAAAAGGATTTAATATCGGTTTTTTTCATTCGAACGAATCAATCTAATCAATTACGAAAGGTCCATAAAACAGACATAAAACTGTGACGCTAAAAATAATTTACGGGTGCAGCCCAATTGACTCACAGGATGTAAAATCCAGCTTCCAAAGTTAGCAAAGTATCACAAAGGGTAAAATAACGTATAAGTTCCGAACTTATAATTTTGTTAATTCTGGTGTGATTTCAATGTATATATTATAAAGCATTGTGTTCATTAATTATCGATTCACCAGTGAGTTTGGTAAGAAATATATAGAACCCCTTATTTTTATTTATTTGCCTTGAACAGTCATCGTTCTGTGTTCAAACCACTTAGACACTACTCCTCATTTTAAACCTCTTAACTATACAAGATAAATATCTTTCCTTGAAACCTATCCTGGTCGCTACGATAACTAGTAAATACGCCACTCTCCAATAATATGAGCTACTTATCTGAGAATATGCAATCATTTAAAATAGTTTTTGTACGCAAACTACTGAAATAAATATTTCTATTTTTAAGTATGACATTTGAAGTTAAATTTTATCAACAGCATTGGATTCATCAGATAGAGAAGCCGCCTGCCAGCTGCAACATTGCAAGATCAACACTTCGTCAGCTACCCTTATCACTCTCAGCTCCTATAAATCATTCCTCTTTTTCCTCTCACGTCCACTTCCTTCTAGACTGTTACTAGGCCCGTTACTCTGACATTTATTATCAATTATAGTTTATGTTTGTAAAGTTCAAATAAATCTTTTTTAAAAACTCCCTCTGGTCTTATCAAGATTTAACTATCGACATCATTCATCATATAGTTATCCTCAGAGGAAATCCCGCGATTAAGTTTCTTTGCTCGTATCACTACCTTTTTCTAGGGACCTTCGTCATCAAACCATCAAGAATACAAACTTAGTAAGCCTATATCTTCCTGAGATAGCGTACGATGGATGAGGAAAAATCATGTACTTAATCACACGTAGCATATAAATATATTTACCGAGAAATGAAATGATTTAATAGACCTGTTTTATGAATTATGCAAGTTGTAAGTTCATTTCATAAAATGGCTGTACAAATTGCCCAAACATCTCCCTATCCAACAATTTTCTGGGCAGGTATTAAAACTTTTCAGTAACACCTTCTCAAACGATTGTTTTCCTATAACATTGGTATTCATATTTACGGAGTTTAAATTTCTGTTTTTATAAAACTAAGAAAATGTAGAGGGTTGCATGTTATGAAAAATGTTTGAGCTACAAGTTATAGTTTTGAAAATTCCGGAGGTGGAAGACGTGTTAATGAAACTACATGTGTATGATATTAAACATCTTGTGAGGTAAAATAGGTTTTGAGTACATTTAACAAAAGAATATAGTAGACTATACTCAAGCATTCTTCAGAATTCAATGTTTTAACTTAAATATACATGCTGTTGATTCTTACCCCAGTTAAAGTTTATCGAATTAAAATCTCAGAAAGGTTGTTAATCAGAACAAGTAGAACGCTGCTACAACACTGCTTTATTTATTCCAAGTCACCTCTATCTATCGGTATTACATGTAAACATATATACAGATAACATATGTTTGGGGATTAAGGCTGGGCACTAGCGGCTCCCTGAACTTAACTCCCCCACTTTACGATATAGTCTCTATTTTACTAAAATAAATATGGGTATTGTTTTTGTGTAATTTCAAAAACATGGAAATTACAGATAAGTACGTTTTACTGAATGTGTCTCCTAATATATGTATACTTATCACATGTATAGGGTTAGTATGTGAAATCCTCTAACCTTGATGAACAATTTCGTGCGCGAGTGTTCTGATGAAGGCCTTGTGTTGAATAGCGTGATGTAGTAAAATAAAGATAGAATGAATTGTTTGTTGTTACTAGTTAAAAACGACTCCTGTGAAGATATCATTGTGCCCATGCAAAGCTCTTTTTGTAATTAGTTGATGCGATGGCCCAAGCTCCACCATAGGTTTTTATTATTTAAAAATATTTTTTCCAAATGATAAAATATATATTGCATTTTTAGAGATATTCGTGTAACGCGTGGACCTTTCTTAAAAACGGCCAAGCTCGAAGTTCATTGTAAGCCGTGTATGTGAATGGTTGACATTGTTGAAAATATCAGCTTTGATTGATGGAGGAAAATTATTAATGCATAGACAACGATTGAAAATTAATTACTTCAGTATGTGTCAAGCCGGCAGTATATCACACCAATCATCTCGTATTATGACTTATACATGTATATCAAAACATTGTGCATTAATAAATTTGATGAAAATCTTCCACCGTATTTTTGACATCAACAACGATCTTAAAAAATCGTAGTTCCAATATAAAAACCCATTGCCTGTTTACCAGGCAGACAGACATATAGAAGAAATACGATCCATACCTGAATTGAATTTAAAGAGATTTCCTATAGAATTCAGTTTATTAACTCATGTGGTCTGAGCTGTTAAATGTTTTACATTCCTCTCTCTCCGTATACAGCTTTTAAAAAGCAATGGAGCCCAAACCCCACAAAAGATAAAAGCACTAGCATGACAAAGCGTAGGTAGCGATGAAGTTTTCACGGGACTGTACGCCCTGAAAGTAGAACATTCCGCCCAGATGAATGGGAGAAGGGTCAGAGGCTTTCATTGAGAAATTTTATTAGAAGGAAAATAAACGGAACTGGTACACTTTGTTAGATTACTTTATTACAAATATTTTCATGGGATACAGAATGATTTTAAACCTGCTTGGTTCCAATAAGAAGATTAGTTATATCACTGATTCTTATGCGATAATTGTTAAGTAAAACTTGATTGTATACCTTACTAAGGAAAAAAAAAGGAATAGTATTAGAATGAATTATAAATATGATATTAAATTAAATTAAATTACGGATTGATCACTTAGAAATATGACGCTACTGCTGGATTACAGCAGTGTGGAAAATAAAAATAAAATCTTATTTATTGCTAGTTTGTAAAGAAAACTATAACAAGAGCAGTAAAATGGTAGAAAACTAATTTCATCCTGGAACTTTATTACGTTGAATTATTAAAAAGTAATATTAAATCCGCAAATCAGTAAAACGTTAATTAACTTTAAGTTTATTACTTATACTCGTATACGTATTTCTCCTATAAAAAAGAATTAACGATTAAAAACAAAATCACACATTTCTGTATTTTCTGACAAGCTATATTAAGCGACCAAGACAGTATAAAAATGCTGCATTTATGATAAATAATATTTATTTAGTCAATCATTAAAATTTTAAGACTCACGATATTGCAACTTTACATTCTACACCATTTATTATTTATGCTTGTGCAATAATCTTTATCAAAGCCTGAATGATTGTTTATCAAAGCTGTTTAAATTGTGATGGACTGTGATTAGAGCACCAACATTATTGTGCTTTACTATACATAAACTGCGTTAATAATTAATTCGAATAAATAAATAATATTAATAATTATTCGTACTTAATAAAGTTTATGTAATAGAGGTACTTTGAAATGTAAATATGTGTAATCTGAAAACGATTATCATTTATTGCCAACCACCTTTGGTTCAAACCACCTATATATTTAAAATCTAGAATTCAGTTCATACTCAGTGTAACATGCAGAAAATATAAAAAAAAGTCTTTTGAATAAATAAAGAATGTCGGGGCTAGTCTAAATATCGGATTATGATATAACAAAAACTACTGCAACACAAAAAACGTCTGTAGATTATAAAATGAGAGTGATGCGTGTGAAGTTCCGCAACATCATTATCCCAGTGCGACGAACTCCCCCTCCCCCCCCCACCATCAGAGCCGTTAACGTCATGCAGGGCAAGTTTGTTCTTGCCGGGTAGTTTTCGCAACCATTTATCAAAGTAATCCCGTCCTTCAACACTATTCCGCAAGTTTCGGGAAATTTATAATTGCATATTCGGACAGAATGTTTGTTGCTGCACAGGGCCCTAAGAGGCATGCTTTGTCGCAAAAAGGGGTGCGAAGGGGCAGTCGAGCAGATCGGTTCTTGTCTTCAATTATCTTAAAAAAAGCTAAGATAACTTGTCCTGTCAGTTGCAAGAAGTTTCAGGCATTAGATCAAAGATTAATAGTGATCCATTTAGTGTTTTTTTTTTGGTGATTAAGGTTATCAACGCTGTTGCTTGTATCTTTAAACTCATTTTTTGAGCTCATCAATGCGAGCCTGTGATCAGGACCAGGCTCTCCGAAACCTGCCAGGGCTCTGGAGGCACTCCACCCGATGGTTTTAAATATTCTTTTAAAGGACCCGAGGTATGATCAGAGGGAGGGGATAGAAACCACGTTAAACACCTTAACTTAGATACTTCAGTACAATTCACCATAGTTAACACTTTCATATCCTTTGATGCAATCACTTTAGTTTTACCTTTACAAATATTTAAAAACAAAGGTAAGAACCTGTAGTCCAAATTCGAACTATTAATTATTAATTGATTGTGAAAAAAAATAAAACAATGCATTTTATTTGTTAAACTCTTTCGCTCACTGAAAATGATTTTTTAAATAAAAAAAGAATCCTATTTGCCAAAAGTTAAGACAATGAAACGATGAAAACCTAACATTACAATTCTGCGAAACATTATATTTATGCGTATGTTTCCTCCCCCTTACTAACCATTATTGTACTTTTAGCGCATATATTATAAGGTGTAAAATAGATATTTTTTAATTAATGGAGATCGATTGAAAGACTTTTTCGACCGCTGTCGTGGAACGTAGTTCCTGACATTTTCTGTCATATAAAAGACAGATGCCCTTTACATGAATGAAAGCAGGGCCTGCCTCTCTCTTCCGGCTCGCACATGAATATATTTTGTGACCGAATAGTTTTAAGTTATTTCTTCGAAATGGATACGTGCGATAGTAATACGGATTGACAAAATATGCAGATTTACCATAATCATATAATAAATCAATTTTCCGTTCAAGGACGTTTAGTACTTCTTCATTTAACGTGAACACTCCCAAATTGTAAGCTCATATATATATATATCTTTTTATATGTAAATAGAAATATCCCGAAAGGAATGGATAAAGCTGCCTGCTCTTACTTAGTATGAACTAAGTTAGACGAGAAAGAAAAGTTGTTTCTCGATACTTTGCAAAGCTCGACGGAATTTCTTTTAGTACTTTTTCTGATTATCGTAATTTGGAAAAGTTGTTTAGAAAAGCCATCAACTATTCTTCTTATAATGCTGGAGATCCCTTATCGATCAATGAACCAATTTTCCAACAAATGTATTTTGTTTTATTTAAGTTATTAGCTAAACTAAGCTCAGTTGATGAATGTCCATGATTCTAGAACAGTTCCCAGGTTCCCAGGATTTAGTATTACACAAAAGATTAATAATCAGGCCCAAAGTAATAAATGAAACGTGTTGTAAAAAATGTTTTATTAACCAAATAGGAAAGTACAGACTCATTAGCCAAATTAAAATTACTGAAGTTACAAATGTTTAACTAAGATCACTATTAAATAACTAAGAGAGTATATAACATAAATGGCTACATAGTAAATTTATGTAGAAATGGGAAGGAAAATTTATGACAAGGGAAAGGAACCTCTATCCTTGGTAACTCCTCTTTTACTGGGAGAGACATTCATGCAGGTCATTTTGTGTGATTCCTGATTTGAGTATGGATGACTCAATTATATGTGTGAATGATGTAAATAATGTATGAATGAGAGACTGAATGCAATGTTGGATATGGGTACGAATGAGATCATTTATTTAGAAATTTTTTTGGGGGGAAATGACGGAGTGCTAGGGGCTTCATCTCTTTCGCGGGTTGACCTGGTATTGTAGTACCTCTGGCCCAAATAAACAAACCACATGTATTCAAGTAGTTAATTTGTTAATTAGTAATTGAATGGGGATGGGCAGGGCACCTTACCAGAATTCAGGATGACAGATGGTCTTTAAAGGTTACCGAACGGATCCCATATAATTTAAAGAGAAGGCGAGGAGTGATGTCCTCAAGACTGTCGCTGGTCCCAATTGGATGAGAGCTGCTCGTGATAAAGAAAAAGGAAAGAACTATGGAATGAAATTGCGAGCTCCATTTCCCAGTAGGTTTTGGTCTCCAGGTAAGTTGGTCCATTACCCCCATTAAGGGGAGGCCTGCACGAGGCAACATGTTCCAATCATATTTGCTTATTTATAGTTGTAAATATATTGCAAACAGTTTTTTGAAGTACTAAGTATAACTTTGAAATATATTATTATTAATTGTAAATAGCTCGGAAGCAGTACTTTTTATTAATATTGTCGCAAGTTATTATTTATTTTACAAAATATTGTTTGTTTCCTCGTGCAATAAAGGCTTTATTTATTATTTATTTACAATTGAATGGGGGGAGGGGAGTTCATGTCCCCTGGTAAAATTTCAGTTTAATCTTCCGGAACCCCATGGGATGTACCATGATCGATGAATCTCATGCAATAAAGAGCAGGTTGATCGTTATTAGTATTGAATTGTAAAAAATAAATTATTAAATTTTTTAGGTTGGCGGATAATCGAGTGGGCCAGTCAGTAGTGATGGATGGATGCTTCTACTCTTAAAAGTCTTCAATTATACATACGCGAGTATCATTTTTATTACATCAACCTCAAACATTTTTCGAGAACCCCCTCCCTCCTCTCTGCTTTCAACCACACACCTTTCCATTTTTTCCCCAATCACAATTTTCTTAATATAATGGTTAATTTATTGGTTTTAGAATTTTGAGGAAATATTAGAAGGTTAAAAAATTCTTTAATGCCCTGGAGGTTTGTTTCATTCGCTCATCAGGCAGTGATTTGACTTCTAGATGGTACCTAACATATCAAATGAGTACGAAAATTAGGCCATAGGTATCGCTTCTTCCAAAGGAGGTGCATGGCTATCCGAACATATTCATTGCGGTATAGAGTTGCCACCTATTTTTAATCGTTTTATTCCCTCGCTCATTAAACCAGGTAAGTAAATTCATTCTTTTTTTTCTTTTTCCTCATAAACATATATTCTAGAGACATCTAAAGATCTGTACTTCGTGGATAATTTATTTTTTCTTCTAAAAATACAGTTCTTTCATTCTTTCGCTTGCCATTCACTCACTCCCCTTTTACAGGAAAATGGCCCATAAACGAATTTTCAGAATCTACATAGAAAAAAGGGCATCGTTCAATAGTAATCATTTCTCGAATACCACTGTGTGAATTGAAAAAAAATTCTGGTCGTTCTATTTTCCCAATCCCAATCCTGATTTCTCCTTTTCACAGATTAACTCCAAAGTTACTATTCATCCCACTAAAACATCGTGAATAGGAAATAAATAAAAAATCTTTATTCAGGTATTTTTCCCCCGAAGAATGACCAAAATATACGAAAGATAATTCCTATCTTACTATATTACAAGGTCTCTTATGATGGTGGTATAATAATATTAGACTATCTTATAAGGTGAAATCAATAGCACAATAATTAAACAAAACATTCAAATAACATTCACAACAGCTCTCTATAATGATTGTGCAGAAGTGGCATAAGTTAGATTTAGGGATGATTGTTGTGGAAGGATAATATCGCAGAAAGGCAGGTGTATAAATGAGATCATGAATTATTAAACTGAAGAGAAGAAAGGCGATGGTAAAATTTGGAAGATTGGTAGTGACAAGCATTCGTGGGAGTGGAGTTCTACAGGCTTGTGGCACGAATTAGAAAATAATGATCTAAGGTGAATAGATAAATGGACGCAGGTCAATGGAATAAATGTCGGATGGCTGAGATTACAAGATTTGATACTTGATTTAAATTGGAGTTATTGACTATTGATAAATTTATGGGGGCTTTTTAGTAATATGAAAGATCCGAAGAAATTTCAGCTTATGGGTAGAACCATCCCAACTCGGTGTGCTGTGAAATGTGGTAGTCCCTAGAGACCCCTAGCTTAAATCCTTGGAATTTTTTTTTATTTATATAAAACCCCTTTATTGATCAAAAGTTTAACAATTTACAAATTCTCGATTTACAGTTTTCTCCTCTTACTGCATATCTGCGTATGCATTCGAAGGAGGGTAGAATTACAATAACAATTTTCTATTTGAAGTTAAAATTACAAATCACTGGGTATAGGACTAGGTGATGGGGCTCACCTTCAGATTACAATGTGGGAACTACAAACTAAAACCTAAACCTAGAACCTAAGACTAAAGCGTTCCAGCCGCAATAGCGTCCTGCCATCGATGGGGGCACGGTGCGGGGGTTATAGTGTTAAACACCGGGTTTGTCCAGTGTTGCAGGGAGTCGAAAAATTTTATATGTCTACGTTCGATGAATTCATCCACCGTAGGCAGCTCAAAGATCTCGTGAAGCTCACTGTGGCTCCACTGCTCGAATGAAGTATTTCTGACCACTTTCATCAGTATACTGTTTTGAAATTGTTTGAGTCGCCGAGCTGTCGTATACGTATGACGAAAAAGCGGTGCACCATACAGCAGTGTAGGCCTGAGTATACTCTTGTAGATCAGTAGCTTCAGACGCAGTGGTAGATTGGGGGAGGTTAATAAATGCGTAAGCCGGTAAGACTTCGTGCGTGTTTACTTCAACTTCTTCGTAAAATGGTTACTAAAATGGAGGTACCTGTCCATTTTAATTCCCAGATATACAAGGTTGTTGGCTGGTGAAATTTCCTCCGTTCCTACTATGTAACTAGTAGGGAGCGGGCTTTTTCCCTTTTGGAAAGAGAAAATTACACAGTCAGTAATCCTTGGAAAAAAACTCATCAGGCGTTTTAAACACGCCTCGAGATACTCAGGGAGGATATCATAAAACCGACAACCGTTGTCTGATAGGAAAGGAGTTGTTCTAGAGTGACTAAGGGTTGACTTTGATGCGGGAGGAGATGGTGGGAACGAGAGGGTAGTTTTAGAACGGCTATAGATTGGGTAGTGATGTGTGATAGGGGATCTAAGAGTAATGTTTAAAAGTATTTAAACCATATTTGGACTATTCACTAAATTTCTGAAAATTTCACTAAACTTGTATATATGCTATAAAAAAAAATATAGAAGTGAATAAACGAGATTGATAACACTTACGAATATTTCTTGTAGTTTGGAAATAACTATCAGTTAAGCTCCGGGCAGCATCAGTACTCAACCTTAATCCTCGAACGTCGGGATGTAAACATCCCGAATGTAAATATACAGTGTTATAGACTCGAAATAAACAGTCTAGTTCTAACTTTCAAGCGTGTTGTTTCTCTGTACCTTTTTCCCTTTGTTTTTTAATTCTAAAGCCGGAAAGCATTAACTGGTGCCGAAACCCGTGAACTCGTGGTGTGGAAAGAAAAGTAAGCGACGTCTGTTCGATTTTTTTTTTTCTCATCTCCTTTTTGCCGTGTTAAATAAAAAAATTGAAGAAAGAATGGCGGAAGGAGGCGTGCTACGACCACCTGTTCTGAACGTAGCGGATGGCGCGGAACATGTAGCAACGAGAAGAGTGGGCGTTTTACCAGAAGCTCATGCTACCGCTCTTGCGTTGATGAGAGTGAAAGCAATGAACACTCAAGATCTGAGAAATGCAATTTCAGAGCTGGAATGGTTCACTGGCGAATTAGGAGAACTCAACCACTTCCTGAAGGGAGGAATTCGCCTCACTGCCTTAATCCTAGCAAAATCGGAGGAAAATCTTCTGGACCCCAGGGATGCAGAGTCACTAAGAGCGGCCCTGATATGTCGGGTTAAGAGAAGGATTCTCAACCAGATCCAAGCGGATGAGGAGACGTCGTGGGAAACGGTGAAGATGCGGCTAAAGAAAGCATATGGAGGAGGGCGATGGACGCCCGAAGAAGATATTTTCCAGATGTTCCGGGAAACAAAATCATCAAGGCAGAGTAGCGGCCAATATGCCGCAGTTCTTCTAACCCGTTATAATCAAACAATGGAGAAAATGAGAGAGACAATGAGCATCGAAGAGGTAGAAGGCAGAATGGGATTTCTGTCTACTATACTGAAGGTACAGTTGGCGAAGGAAACAGGGAGAAAAGAGGTATTCCCTAATGAGCGCTCATTCCTCGAATGTGCCCAGGTCATGATTGACACCAGCGCCAGGGAGGAGGAATCGAGGATACAGGAGGATGAGGGAGAATGGAGCCGGATAGTGTACAGGAGAACCAGGGTCCCTAAATCAAATTGGAAAAAAGTCGAAACACCAACCGGTAGGGACAGGGGAGCGGCAGGCGAAAGGAGGTTCAGGGCGGCGAGACCCAGGTACGGACCCCGCAGAGAAGAGAGAAAATGCCATGGTTGCGGGAAGACGAGTCATTTAGTGGCACAGTGCCCCCGCACAAAATGTTTCGAGTGCAGTGAGGAGGGGCATATCGCTAGGCATTGCCCTTACGTGTATCGGAGGAGAGATGTTCATAGGGCAGAACCCATGGAAGTGAATACGCAAACGTTGCGGGAAAGAAGAAATATATCACCCAGGGGTAATGGATCTTCAGCTGAGGAATCTTCAGGAGCGTCAGGAACGTCGGAAACGGAAGAAGAGCCGGCTCGCAGCAGGAGCCGAGAGCATGAACGAAAGAAGACTACTTCGAGAAGATGGGAGCGGCGTGTGGCAGCCTGAGGAGGGTGGCAGCAGAGTGGCGACCGCACCCTAAAGTGTAATACAGTGAGAGGGATACTGTGCGAGTTGCCAATAATCAGAGTCGAGGGGGGGGAGAGGTGCTTGGTGGATACAGGAAGCACCAATACCATAATGTCACGCGGTGCGTTGGAGCGGCTGTATGGCAGAGAGAGGGCACTCCAGGTCAAGGTATGTAAGTGCAAGTTAATTACCCTGGGCGGGCCCTGTAAAGTGGCGGGAGAGGCGGTCGTGAATTTAGAGAAATGGGCGAAAAAAAAGGGCGACATTAACGTACATATTGTGGAGTACATGCCGCGCGAGTATGAAATAATAGTGGGGTGTGACTTATTGGGTCGGGTAGGCGCGCTTGTAGAGAACAAGGGAAAGGAGTGGCGGATCAAGTTAGGGGGGGTTACTTATCAATGTCAGGGGACCGTAAGAGGTGGGAGTGCGCGGATAGGGGCAGTCAAGAAAGTTGTGGACTGGAGGGAAAGTTTACGTAGAGAGTTCGGAGATATTTTTTACGTGGAGGGTGATATGCTTGGGGCAACGGGGAAGACAGTACATGAAATCCCATTAAAATCTGACCGAATAACGTACGTGAAGGAGAGACGATATCCGCAGGCACTCCGCCAACATATCCGGACAGAAATCGACAGCTTAAGACGACAGGGTATAATCGTTGATAGCACATCCCCTTATAATAGTCCTCTGTGGGCAGTACGAAAGAATAGTAAACCGGGAGAGGAGGGGGAGAGATATAGAGTCGTCGTCGATTTTAGAAAATTAAATGAAAACACAACGGATGAGAAGTATCCGATTCTCCGTTTTGAGGACATTCTCGACAGACTGAATGGAGCCACAATCTTTAGCACTTTGGATTTGAAAGCAGGGTACCATCAAATCAAAATGAGCGCTACCGATCAACACAAAACAGCGTTTACTTTCGAGAGGGGGCACTATGAGTTCACTCGGATGCCATTTGGTTTGAAGAACGCTCCGATTACTTTCCAGAGATTGATGGACGAAATCCTGAGGGGGATAGACGAGGCGGTATGCCAGATTTATATGGACGATCTGTTGATCTTCAGCCGAACAGAATCCGAACACATCGAAGATCTCCGGAGGGTATTTCGACGATTGCGTGAATTCGGGTTAAAATTGTCGATGGAACAATCATCACTGGGAGAGGATCGGATCAACTTCTTAGGGCATACCATCTCGAGGGAGGGAGTCCAGCCGGATTCTGCAAAAGTCGACGCAATTCGAAAGATAGCGGTGCCGAAAGACGTCAAGGGCATTCGGCGACTTTTAGGTACGCTAAATTACTATCGGCGTTTTGTGCCAGACATGGCAGAGTATCTCGTACCCATCAGTAACCTGCTGCGGAAGGGGGCGCGGATAGCGATTACACCTATAATGGAGCAAAACCTTCGAAAATGCATGGCTCGACTGCAAGAGGAACCAATCCTGGCGTTTCCCGATTTTGAGAAGCTATTTACTATCACCACCGACGCAAGTGAGTATACATTGGGAGCGGTGCTGTCGCAGGAGGGAGATGGGGGGGAACGACCAGTGGCGTACGCGAGTCGAAGACTGACCGACACGGAGGCGCGGTACAGTGCCCTCGAGCGTGAACTTCTTGGCATCATATGGGCTATTGATCATTTTCGTCCATACGTCTTCGGGCGGAGATTCAGAGTACATACGGACCACAGACCTCTTCAATGGGTGGGGAAGCTTAAGGAATCATCCGCCAGGGTAACACGCTGGAAGGAGTTTTTGTCCCAATACAACCTAGAAATTGTATACAAACCAGGGAAGGACAATGTAGTGGCGGACTGGCTATCTCGAGCGATTACCATAAATGCAGTCGAGGAAGGGGAAACGTCCGGGGATCACAGACAATTTATCCAGGAATGGGCGCCCGGGGGAGATGGAAGTCGCGGTACGCGGGACGATAGCGATGGGAGCGAACACCAAGAAGCGGAAGAATCTGCCGGAGAACGTCCGGTGGAAATGGAGACGATCGAGGGTATCATTAACGATAAACGGTGACAAATTATTTGGAAGACGCAAAAGACCGGCCTGATGCGAGCTACTCATGAAAACTATGGCAAGAATAGTATTACGACAATCTGGTCCCAACCGGGTGTCAAGGGTGACCAAATTTGCCAGGCATTGAAAGATGCATCCAGACCAGGGAAGACCTACCATCTATTTGTCGGCAACGCGACAGTGTGGGATCTGATCAAGAAATTATGGAGAACAGAACAACTGGGTATTGATCGATCGTTTGTTCGTTGTCTGTCTATGGTCCAGACACTGCGTGATGAGGAACGGCAGCGGGAAGTAACGCTTGCCTACCATCAAGGGAAGACGAACCACCGCGGTGTGCAGGAGACTTTGCAAGCATTACAGCGGCGGTACTTCTGGTGGGATATGAAAAAGACGATCCAAGAGATTATAGGAACGTGCGATATATGTCTTAAGACTAAATATGATCGACACCCACCACAGGGACAACAGGAGGAAACACCCACAGCAGAGACGCCACTGAGTGAACTACAGATTGAAACGTTCACTTGGAAGGGATATAAGTGGGTTACGACAATAGATACCTTCAGTAAGGTAGCTATGGCGTACGCCGTAAAAGACAAATCATCCAACGCCGTCTTACAGGCATTACGAACGTGGTTCCAGTTTTATGGGGTACCGGACCGAATCTCGTCGGATGGGGGTAGGGAGTTCGATAATGCAAACGTTCGGGCGGAGATGAAAAATCTTGATATCGTGTGGCATCTCAACACCCCAGGACATCCTAAGAGTCGCGGAGGCATCGAAAGGTTGCACAGTACCTTGAGTGACCACCTGCGGGTGTATCAGGTAGAAAAGGGTCTGCAGGCGAACGAGGCGATGCCAAAGGCAGTGGCGGCATACAATCATTCCATCCACTCCACCACGGGTTTTACGCCGTTCGAGATCCTCTTCGGACTGCGCGCGAGGCGCCGGAACGGGACAGAGACGGTGGCGGACGAGGGAATGGCGGAGCAAATGTTAAGTGCTCACTTAGAGCTCGGAAAACTTTGGGGCAAAGTTCGTGACAAAATCGTGAGGGAGAAGGTCAAGAGAGTTGCTCGGGTAAACCTCAAAGTCCGGGGTCGAATGGGGGACCTTAAAATTGGGACGATTGTATATCGTAAAATTGGCTCTAACCGGAGCAAAGAGTCGGTCAGATACGAGGGTCCATTCAAGGTGGTGGTGATCAGAGAGCATAACATCGTCACCATCGAGAGTACAAGACCTCCGACGAAACGGAGGACCGTCCACGTCGAACAGTTAAAACTCCCACCAGGGGGGGAGGGTGCAGGCCATGAGTGAGTTGGAGTGTCCTCGCTTCTGCACGTAGCCAAATTTGGTATGGTATACATACGTACACTTTGTACCATTTGTAGAAGTATTTTTTTTGTAATTCCTTTTGCTGTTTTTTTTAGAATGTACACAGGCTATGTAGAAATATCGACTTTGTGTAGCGTGTAAGATGCCATTGTTTTCTGTGAGTAATGAGCCATGTAATGTTTTTTGTTTTTTTTTATTTTGTCACTAGTGGCTGCAGTGTAAGAGGCAGCGTTTTATTTGGATTATAAGTGTCTTATAAATACGACCGAATGTAAGGGATTACAGGTTGTGTACTGTTTGGGCTGGCCTTCGCTCCCTTAGTACGATTAGGAGAGTGATCGTAATATCGCCTAAGTCATCCTCAATTTAGACTTAGACTTCATAGTTTACGAGGAGATGTGCGTAAACTGGCAGGGGGGAGTTAAGCTCCGGGCAGCATCAGTACTCAACCTTAATCCTCGAACGTCGGGATGTAAACATCCCGAATGTAAATATACAGGGTTATAGACTCGAAATAAACAGTCTAGTTCTAACTTTCAAGCGTGTTGTTTCTCTGTACCTTTTTCCCTTTGTTTTTTAATTCTAAAGCCGGAAAGCATTAACTTATCAATTGCTGTATATAGTTACTCGATATTTGTACAGAACAAACTGAATCTAAGTTGTCAGAAGAAACAGGAAATTTCTCTGCCAGAAGCAGAGGCGTAACCTAATTGTAAATATGGTATGAATGAGATTATTTATCACAATTACCTATTGCCCAATGAGGTAGATTGGTATATTGGTAGAGGTAGATTTTTAAATAAATAATTGTAAATATGTGAGATATTGACCAATAAAAAACTCTTGTTAGTTGCCAAAACGTTTCAAAATAAATATCCAAAGGAAAAGTATTTAATTTATTTTGGCTACCTTTTTATCTTTAACTTTCTGTTTTTGTGTTCTGTGTTTGTAAATATTGTATGAAGTAAAGGCAGATTGTAATTTCATCATAATAAAGTCGTTATTAAATATTAAAAAAAAAAAAAAAAAAAAAAAAAAAAAAAAAAAAAAAACTTTTTTGAAAACTAGTACCTTTATTAGATCCAAAGAAGTGACTTGAAGCTGTGACTAAACCTTGGTGAAACAGGCTTAAATTTGTTTTCCATACTTCTCGTCATCATACTGTAACCAAAATTCATATTTCGAGCTGTTGTGGTGCATAAAAATACAATTTGAGATCAACTGAACAATTTTCACAACCGATACCATCGTAAAGACATACCGACAAAAATGATTTTGGCATTATTCAATTTACTATTACCCTGCATACAACCATATCGAGATTTGGATCATTTCTATGTAAGCTATATCCATCTGTGATCAATGCAAGATGATACAAAATGTCCATTTTTACATTGACATATGTATTGTTTTTTATATTTGTCCTTCCCAGTTTTTATAGCTACCTTCCCAAACACATCCTTTGTCGATACATTTTCTCATCACTTCCTGATTGTCCTACTACCCATTACTTTCCTGAGAACGGGATATGTTATTGATTCCTGTTATTTTATGGTTTAATGATTTTTGTAAGTCACACTCATGACCTGAACACAAGTCCCTTAGATGAAATTACGTGAGTATTTAGGCTTCAAATGATCTCTTGATTATTCCCAACAACCTTTCCTTTTGTGTTTTCTTACAGTTTTGTGTAGTAGCTATTTGATCTAAACTAACTTTGACCAATCCAAACCATTCAGAGATATGCTCAACTTTCATTCAATTATCACTGAATATCGATAATTAAAAAATTAATGGAAGCACCTCTCCATCTACTAATGTATATTATATCTGGTAGCATCCTATTCAAAAGTATTCGATTAGACAATATAATAATAGAGTGTTAGGAACATGATCAAAACTGCCACACTGTTTCACCTATTTGAGGTAAGTTAATAAATCAAAACTAATAATTTATGATCTCAAGTTTAAAAATCGAATGGCTGTTATGTATCACCGTTATAAATAAAGTGTAATAATAGCAATATAATCAAAACGTTAATTATCTGCTAGTATACAAGTTTTGTATACTACACCTAATAATAAGACGCATTGAAAACTTTATAATAAAATCAACTAGGTCAACAATCAAATAAACTCTGCTCAAATGATAAAATAACTGCAGAGGGCCCAATAGTTTTTGTTCTTCATAGAATTGAGTGAGCCGTATAATTCAGTGGCAGACGTGCAATTAAAGACGGCAAGGCCGAAGCAATAACTCAAGAGGCTCCAGTAAATCAAGGAGTTGCCAGTTTGAAATTGAACTGTCGTACTCTTTTCTAATGGAACATGACTACCCCTAGTTTCAACTCAGTTTTCTCAGCCCGTTAAATTGATACACGGGACAAGACAAGCATTTGTTTACCCTTCAGCAGGTTAATGACGTTGTTTCCTTCTTGGGATAAAATAACTCTTCCGAAAAAATTCCTTATATTCTGGTAGAGTTTACACCGTCCAGTACTTCGGGAACGGTGATAGCTCGTCTTACGGCATGAACCGTACATTAGTGCAGAACAAATATTTTATGAGGTATATATTCTCATTGTAGATTTTATAACAGAGATTTGGAGAACATAAATCCACATATCATAATCTTATGCTTATTTACATTCCACGAATATTTCCCAAGTGGAAATTATAAATAAGAGTTTAAGACATATATGTATAATATTTAGCATTCGTGAGTATATTTACAATGAGACATTTTTAAGCTCATAGCAAGGGATGGTAATGATTTTTTTTAAGAGCATTTTTCTGTCTAGGTCAATGATTTCAGAACGCTACACATAGAATCCCATCGCATCACCAAATTGAGATTCTTGGTCTGCTGTTATTTGAATTTAAATAGTCTTGTCTCGGTACATTATATAAATACAAGCCGCAGGGCCATGGTTTAAATCACTTGGCCTAAACAACTACAAAACACCACGTACACCGTGATTAACACGATTTCCCCTTCACCGTTTCCCCATCGACGGCAGAACGCTGTCAGGGCAGGAACTCTCTAGGTGTAAGTTAGTATGTAAGATTTGTTTTAGGATAGTTTTAAGTCAGTGTTATGTGTGAGCCCCATCACCTGGTCCCCTTTTCATTGCGTAACTTTATAACTAGTAAGAATATGCTTACTAGCAGTACAAGGAGCCAATCACAGCTCCATTTTTATTTGTATATAATTTAAATTTTAAACAACATTAATATTATAGGGGTTAAGAAAAAAAAAAATATTAATCATTACAACCATCCCACTTTTATTAAGGTTTTAAAAAACAAATTATAATTATAACTTAAGGAGTTAAAAAACAAATCCAATGTAAACATATTTTCTATTGCTATGATAGCTGTTATGTCAGGAGGATCGTGAGGTTCATTCCATTTATGGCGCTAAGGGTGATAATGTGAGAGCTGATTTTAAATCACGATTTTTTTCCAGTGCCAATATTTATAAAAGCCTGGAACAGTAGATTGGAAAAGGTGTTTCTATTGAGGTGCTCCTCCTAAATTGTACCTGAATGAAAAGAAATGAAAGTACTGACCCTGCAAAAGCCTAATGGAAAAAAACAATAACTTATTTTCTCCATCCTTCAGCCGTAACTAACGCAATAATGTTTATCTCCTTAGCACTTAGATATTCTTAAATTGAGCACTTTACACACCCCTAGACTTTTGGCAAAAAAATATATAATGGTTCTTAGGGACAACAGAAAAACAAGGTTGTGTTGCTCTGTAAAACAAAGTTTATTTTCTTTTAATTGAGAATTAGTTTACGGGTTTAAAAATAAAATCTAAATTCATACCTGTAAAACAAAGAAACGACATTCAATGTTTATTCTCCTATCGATTCTGTTAGTTTTATAATAACAAATAATTAAAGTCAAATCTTACGTTTAGCTTTTCATTGCTTGCCTAACCTCCCTGCTGATAACGCTAGTATCATTCTCTTCAACGCCTGCATTATCTACGTTGGCGCGGCGCGCTAATTCAAATTAAAGAAATACAATTACTTTAGTATGACTCCCTCGGAAGAAAACAATACTTGATATAGCTTAAAATGTAGGAGAGTATTATATCCACATACTAAAGCTTATATTGTGCTCCATACTACCTCTCATGACACGCGTGAATATCATGAGGAATTTGTGGATAAATAAGTCTTAATAAACATTTTTGTGACGATTTTTGGCTTTGCGGCATCCCTAAAAATTGTAACTTTTTTTGAACCATTTGGGGCCAAATGAACTCAAAACCGCTAATACTCACTTCTACTCGGGATGAACGAAACTTAACCAACCATTTAAGGACACTTATCTCGTTTTGACATTAGTTCTACATCTACTAATTCCTGGAGCCACATTGATTACTACAAATGTAACATAAGGTTTATTCGGGAAAACAAAATTTGGTTTAGCATTTATAATTTTAACACTATTTTATCCTTTGATTTAGTAATTATTGTCATATTATGCTAGAGAAGATTGAAGTGTAGATCACGAATTCAAGCCTTCACCCCATACTTCCTCAACTGAATAAATGAGGACTACCTTGTTGTACTGCACATCTTTTTTGATGGACCAAGATGCATTTTTCCTTATATTGCATTTTATAACTAACGGATTATTAAGGTTGAATTTACAACGACAAAACAGAACATTGTGGGGATTTACCCTAAAACTTTTGTAAAATGATACTACAATATTTTACCTGAGAGTAATAAACAGAATCTAAAGGAGTCATAAACCATAAATAGAGCAATAACATAAAAAAAAAAATCGAGGGGTTGGGCGGAGAGGGTGTCAATAAACGATGCTAGCCGCGTGGAAAAAAAGTTTTATAAAAAATGGTGAGGTAGATGACCCGACATGTTTTTGTAGTCCCAAAAAAAAGGGGCAGTGCCATGTTTTTGTAGTAACAAAAAAAAAAAAGGGACAGTGCCATGTTTTTGTCGTATTTTCTCTCCCTTTCTGCATGTATGTTCTATGTTACTGGTGATAAAACACATGATCCAACTCATTTGTTTTAAACGAGTATTCCGGAACTCCGCGAAAAATGCTGGACTGTACATTATGAAATGTAAAAACTAGGTCCCATTTTTTTTCAGTAGTAACAACTTTATTATGATAAAATTACAATCTGCCTCATTGGGCAATAGGTAATTGTGATAAATGATCTCATTCATACCGTATTTACAAATTTCATTCACTCACTCATTCATACAGTATTTAGAAACAGCCCAGAGACCTCCCAAGTCCACATGATTGTCACCTCCCTCAAGGTGACGTGCGGAAGCGGAGTCTTGGAAAGTCTCCCACGCTCTTCTGTCAGCCGCGTCACTGGATAACAGCCAGCGGATACTGACCAAGAGCTGCCGTTTTAGCGGCCATTTTGCAAGGAAAGCAAATACGCAGGAAGTCTGTTACCGGCTCACGCATCTGTTAACATCACCCAATCTATCGTTAAGCCTTAAGCTAATGATACATAAGAGTGTACTCAGGCCTGCTCTGCTGTACGGTGCACCGCTTTTTAGTCATTTGACTGAAGCGACAGCGAGGCGACTCCAACAATTTCAGAACGGAATCCTCGTGAAAGTGGTCAGACAAACTACAATCGAGCAGCGGAGAAACAGTGAATTACACGAGAACTTTGAGCTGCCTACGGTGGATGAATTCATTCACGTATCAAATTCTTTGACTCCCTACAACACATGGCAAACCCCGTGTCCAACACGATTACTCCCAACCCGTTCCCCCATCGATGGCAGGACGCTGTCGCGGCAGGAACGTTATAGTTTGTAAGTTTCGTTTTTAGTTATTTTTCCCTTATTTCAACCCGAAGGTGAGCCCCATCACCTAGCCCAGTCTATTGTTCAAATGCATATTATGCTATGCAGGAAAAGGAGCCATAAACCTGTAAATTTGTCCATTGTAATTGTAAATATTTAAATAAAGGGGTTTTGGAAAAAAATAAATAAACACTGCCGTTTTAGATTCCGAGGAGGATTGTAGGGATGAGTGGCGCAGTGTAAAGACTGTGCTAGGGGGTTAGGTTGGTTGGATAGGTTACTATGGGATTTCATTAACTTGGAAGGGGTGAGTACACCAATACTATCTCTGGATAATGTTAATACTTCAGTTGTTGTGTGATGATGTGTTTCAAACAGGTAGAAATAAAAGAAATATAATGGAAAATATGTGAAATAATTTAAAGGAAAACGCCACAATATTGTAACGGTTTTTACCTTGATTTTTAACACCTTTTACAACCTTTGTTTGACGTAATAAGGGGCATTTACTATTGTTCTCAGGGTTTTTGATTGAAAGGATTGGATGCACTTGATGTTCGAATTTTTGCTGTTCCCCATAGCTCTATTCCGTATGTCCAGATTGGCTTAAGTATAACTTTGTACTAGGTCCCATAAAAGTCACATCTCGTCGTCGCATAACGGAAAAAAAAATTTAATTAAAATTTTGTAATCCAATAAGAACTAATACTTAAAACCATTTAATATTTAAATAAGCAACGTTTGCAGATAAGTGATTAAAATAACCACATAAAAGAGACTTTGAACTTTTCTCCTGATAGTAGCAGAGACAGCCCTTAAGTTTATGACATTGGAAAACTCTCCTCTCCGCTAACGAGCGGACGTCAACGGCAAACACTTGTTATTCTGTGACTTTCTGCTCAGGTAATTAATTAACTCTACTTCCTGTTACCCTCCGCTGTCTCATTTATAGTTGACGAGTATACCTGGGCTTGAACCCTTCTTCTTTGTAAGCAGTGATCAAAAGGTCACCAATCAATCGTTGATAAGACACTTCGATCGATCCACTTCGATATCGATTAAGACACGAGCTCCGTCTTAGTAGAAAAATAGAGGATAATTAAGACGGAGGATGGCCTTCAGCCATTTACAAGCGTGACTCAAAGGTGTTCGGCTCATTATTCAACAAGAAAAACAAAAATATGTTTACGAAAACACTCCTATTAATAAAGCATTCAGCCTTAAAATACATTTTTGTTAGTAAGCAAGTTTGGGCTCTTAAAACAAATGTTTGAAAATAATTTTTTACGATAGCTTAATTGAAAAAAAACGTTGTTCTGTCAGTAAAAATACTATATATCAATTGCATAAGTAATATTAATTAAGTATCCATAAGTCTACAAATATGATTTGGGAATATAATTGGGATACTCTATTGCCTATAGAAGGGAAAAGAATTTTTCTCGATGAAATTTTCTTTAAAAAAAGATTTATTATCAAAAAACGGATTGTAGTTAGGAGTGGATGTGTTCTGAAGGGTTCGTGGGGATGAGTCGGGGTTCATTCAGCAAAGTGAGAGAAAATGAATAGTTACTAGAGCAAAGTGATACATATCCGGACTTAAAACCTGAAAGTAATGTTGAGAGGTACAACATCCTCCCGTTGACTCCGTTAGTGTTCTAACCACGGTGGCAAGATCATAATGTTGTACCAAGGATTTAAATTCATTTGATCAAATCAGCTTATAAATAATTTGTTCAGAATCAACTTTTCAAAAATGCTACTTACTATGTCTGAGTAACACTTAGGCATTCTAAAAGCCCATATTTCCTGTTTCATTACCAATAAATGTGCAAAGTAATTAAGTGCGAGTGGCCAATATTTAATGAAGATGTTGGGGTTAGCAAGAGAGAGATATTGAAATGCTACTATGAAGCTACCTATTGAAACATTATAACTACCAATTAAACTGACAAAAAATTGATTGATCTAATGTTTATAACTTATTGTATTTAATAGAAGTACTGGTAGTATAGTACTAGTATGTCTGTTAACAAACAGTCAAATTACTGTCCTTTGGTCTGCCATGTCATAACAACATCGAATTATTCCTTATGTATTGCAATATATGTTACTCTCCGCTCAATACGAGGGTAGTCTGAAAAGTTTCCGACCTAACAAAGCTTTTATTTTGAGGTCGGAAACTTTTCAGACCACCTGTGTATATGACCGTTGAAGTCGTTTTTCCACTGCTAAATAGCTAAACTGATTATTCAAATCGACATTTTGTAGGCCGCTGGCAGCCGATCTCTGTTATTAACTAATGGAACAGTTAATGCTCCCTTTTAGTGCTAAATGGTTGGCAATCCATTCAGAAGAGACCCTATTTACAGAAGTGAAGTACAATGGATTTCTAACTAAGGATCTACTGTACGAATGAGAGGTTGAATGAAAATTGTAAATATGGCATGAATGACAACATTTATCACAATTACTTATTATCCTATAAGGCAGATAGTAATTTGATCACAATTAAGAAATTTCAATATGAAAAACATAAAGAAAGACAATGTATAATCATAAAATATTAAGAATAAATATCAAAAATATGTGTACCAACATTTTTTTTGCGTCAAAACATCCAAATTTTATTGGTAAAATAATACAACGCAAATAAAATATGATGACATTCCTTTTACTACGTTCAAGCCACACTTTAAGGAGGTGCCTACCAAGTCAAGATTGTTTGATGTTAGAAAAGACTCTAAAAGATGAAACTGATGTGGCTCTCTCTTGAGTGTGTGAACAACAATAAGTACATGATAATTCCTATACGAAATAGTGTTCATAAGTGTTGCATTTGTAAAAAAATTTATTTGTAATTAAATTTTAAATGAAAAAAAGTCCACATTGACATCGCTTAAGCAGGAAATAACAATTATTGTGAGGAATTCATAGCGTTAGCTGGCACAATTAAACCGGAGGGGTGAGAATTAGGGAAATTTAATTTAACTTAATTGCTCTCCGACTTGTAATAACCTTTGTAAAATTGACGTCTGGGCTGGTCTTCAAGCACGGAAATTTAACGCCGAACTGTTGGTTCCAAGCTAGGGCATGTTTTTATCGAAATCATTAAAAACTGTAACTTTATTTTCCATATTCAGTTTGATTGCAATAGCTTCTCTTGGTTTAAGCTTCCTATGGTACAAATACTGACTGCTAATTTATATTTAAGTAAATTTGATCTTCATAAGAAAAAAGATAGGACGTTATTTTTGCGTCATTGCAACTTCCTCTCTCAACTCAATCCTCATTATTATTTATTTATTGCATATTAAATAATGTATTCGATAACCGCGTGATAAGTAGGTTAAGTAAGTAGGTTACTCTAGACACGATAATATATTGGTTGTTGCAAAAGTACGTGTGTTAGTAAAAAATAACGTGCGTTACTATTCCAAATATACCTCATTATTCAACCTATTTTTACGCCAGTAGATGAATTTGGCGATGATACAAATTCCAGGAAATTGGCCGACTGTTCGAGGAGCTTGATGACTGGCATTCCCAGCAATGAAGCCTCTGAATCAAAGCGCTGCCACATTACGATTCCATCAACACCCCTGCAAAACTCTTCCGTTGTCGTTTTAACAATAAATTCCTTTGTACCAGTAGAGAATACAATTTTTCTTCGGACACTCTCGTTGCAATATAAAGCTGTAAAAGATACACAAAGACGATGGGAGTATATAATTATGGGAAAAAGGTCTAATAAATGTAAAGAATGATATAAAATGTATAAACAAAATAGATTTAATATGTTATAAAGTCAACAATGTTTTCATGCACAAGGGCATTTGGAACGGCTTATTGAATTCATCCTCCGATGCATGTAACATTGAACGTTGCATTGTGAGGCAGAATGAGTTAGCCAAGGGTTCGACGAATCACCGAAAGCAAAACAAATTAAAAACACAATAAAATAACTAGCTCTTAGGAATGTCTGATTTATTTTTTCTAATTTAATTTGTTGAAAGGGAGTAGCCCCCCTCCCTCTTAAGCTGTTGCGAATATTAAAGCTGGAGTTTAATCTAATCCAGTTTTCCCTTCGCCTGTTTCATTTCACCCGAAAGCACTCTTGACTATTGCAGATATACAAGACCACATTCTCCCGCTCCTTCAAGGATAACTTACCCATGGTTTATATTTAAGTTCACCCTTGAGACATTTCAGTTCACAACAAAAATTAAACTTCAAGATAATTGTAGCTTCAAACAAATACAACCTTCATACAAAGCTTCAAATCAGAACAGTATAAAAATGTTTCATTAATCGCTCTTTCTCCTCTCTAAATGACTACATTTAGCCACTTGTGAATGATAAAGTAGACGAGTCTTTTGTACATGATTGAATATAATTTATTATATATTTTAATTTTATTAGTTACGAATAGCCCATGATCCCTTCGATTTCGACAACCGTACCCTTCACGAAGATCTCAATATTCCCATTCATTCAAGATCTACCCACATCCCGCTGACAGAACGTTCATTGCTACCTCCCTGGTAATCATAATCCTTATGCTAATGCTCTATCTACCCCACCCCGGCGGCTCAGAGCGTCACCTAAGGCTCAGATGGCCTCACCTCTTCCAAACCATCTAGCAATTTGTTCCTAGCTAGCTTTATATAGTGGTGACTGCTAAAATGAGTTAATTGGTTCCGCTAACTAACGTTAAAAACTGAAGTTCTAAGCACAATGTACTGATTACATGTAAACATTTCAATATTGTATACACTTCCGTATGGTAGTTAGGAAGACATGGCGCAGTTATTTGTGAAATGAGTTTAGTAAGAGTTTTTTTTTATCGGTTAACAGTCCATTACAGTAGAGAGCTGGAGATTTTCAATATCATTCACTGTTATAATTACAATTGGTACTTTAAACATTTTAGAAATAAAATTTCCATTGTTCGAATGACTGAGTGATATATCAAGGCTTTTAATGAGGTTTTTAAAATTTACTTATTTTCAGCATGTTTTAATATCACAGATAAATAAATTGAATCGATGGACGGCACTTTATAACGTTTAAAAAGTTATATGAAACAACAAAAAATTTTTCGAGTCATTAGGTTATCGAGATTTTAGTTTATCAAGAAGTTATAATCTTGGATCATTCCCAGTATTTCTAGTAGTGTGCCCAAATTTCATTTTGAAATTGTCCGTCCGGGGATTTGAACAAGAACCTTCATATTGCTAAGAAGCTATCTAGTGCCCGACAGCTTATTTAAAAATAATTATTAACTATAGGGTCTCATTGATTATTCCTATTGTAAGTGATCTATCGTATTCTGCATTAATAGCGAACTGTAAAGCTCATCCCAGATAAGGTATCAATTCGATGACCGGCGGGTCGGAGTCCCATATCGTCCCAATATGGGATTCAGAGCAGCTTGTATGTGGGATACCCCTTAGTGGTGCATTACATACGTTAGCTGACATACGCGACATCCCATCTCATACATAATATACTCGTATATCAACCTTTATTTATCTTCCCATACTATGTGGCAAGCTTCTTCTTCATGAATAATACAATTAAACGCTTTATAAGTAACACTAATAATCAAGGAACAGTTCAACACCTTTTGGGTCGAAATTCCCGAATAAATGATCTTTCTTACATAACGCATTAGCACGGAAAGCTCAATAAAAACAAACATTACTGTTACTAATATAAGATAAAAAAAGGGAAAAATGACTATATTTTTGCACATATGGTTGGGAGTAATTCTTTTGTTTAGATTAACAAATTGTTAAATGTACAAGTTGTTTAACAAATTGCTCTAAGAGGGAAAAAAAATGTGGAATTAAATTAAAACAGGAGGAGAGATTAGGGGGCACATGCTCATGGGTTTAGCTCAATTGGAATTAGTATAAAAAAACAAGCTTTAATGGATCCTGACACCTGTGGTCGTTTCCATTTAATTCACTGCTGCTCTAATGCCATCCTCTTTAACAAATATTATGGTGTTAATGGGATGTGGATGACAAAAAAATAACATTTCATAATTCAAAATATGGAAATTGAAAATCTGATTAAAAAAAAAGATTTCTGTGATTAGCAGTTTTTGAAAGATACTACCGAGAATTATCAAATGTATTCATCTGGACAATTTACGTATGTTGTAAATTTTTTTTCATTTGTCACACCCGCTTCCTCTTTCGTATGCGAGGGATGTGACAACCATGTGCACATGGGAGGCCTCTGGGCTGTCTGTCAATATTTTATGAATGAGCGGGTGAATGTTGAATTGTAAATATGGTATGAATGAGAGCATTTATCTTAATTACTTATTGCCTAATAAGGCAGATTGTAATTTTAGCACAATAAAGGATTACTAAAAAAAAAAATAATTTGTCACTGATAAAAAACATACCTGATGAAAAAGATTTTAAAAAAATGTAGGAATTGTAGTTAAAACTGATCTAAAATCAGCAAAAAAATCTTTACTCTCAAAACTGTTAACATGAATAATTTAATAAGATTACCTTCCTACTTAAAGAATTCCTAGTTTAAAGAAATTAACACATAAAGGGGACCAGTATTAAAATTTTGTTTACTAAAATGTTCATAAACTTATCCATGCTGTTGTTTAGATGGATTAATAAATATCACTTTTTTGACAGTGTAAACATTCATTTCATTAGCGTTAACGTGAAATTTAGCATAGAGATTCAACTTAAATTATTCTTACATTGTAAGGAAGATACGAGAATTATAGCCTAATCCGTAAAAAAATCAGCTAGTGAATTTAATCATTATATATGAAAAATTAACATTTTTCTAAAATTTTGTATAAGGTATCAAATTATTGATTAACATTATATAATTTGTATTTTGTTTTTTCACACTAATCTAATCATTATCAAGTTCTGTAACCAACCTACGACACACAATAAATTTTAAAACATCATGGATGATTGATGAATAAAAAATATAAAAAGATGATAAAATATAGAAAACCCAGATCAAATTTTACAAAAATATTAAACTTATAAAATAAATCAGTTGACTAAAAAGTAAAAAAACTAACAAAATTTCAAATCATTTGAAGTTCTGAAAACAGTACAAATCTAATCTAACACGGGTTTACTAAATTAACAATGATTTTTTAATCTGATCACTAAGACGTTTTAAAAAAAAAAATTGTTGAAATAGGAAACTTCTATCTGAACGGTTCTCAAGTTTTATATTTCCATCTTTTAGTTAGATACTTTTCAATTGATTGACTAAATTTCAATTCATTACATTGGACATTGGAGTTACTTCGTGGAATTCCTCTTCTCACTTTTCATTTGACTTACAAAACTGGTGTGGACGGAAGAAGACCTTTAGGAAGTCCTAGAAAGACACGGGAGAATGGAGTTAAAAAGCCTTTTGACCGGAGAGGGACAGATTGGGGAGGGAGACGTCGATCGGCTTAGGCACTAGAATTTTGTATCAGGCCCTCCACTGCAGTAAAAATGTTTCTTTAAAAAAAACAAACAACATCCTCTCAACAACAACATAACTCTTTAATGTTTATACTTTTTTGATGTAAAATATAGAAATAGGTCTTATACTTTATATTTTATATTTAAAATATGATTACGAAGTGGCATTTTTTTTTTAGATTTGAAACTTCTTTATTGTAATACAATTACAGCCTGCCTTATTGGGGAATAAGTAATTATGATAAATGTTCTCATTCATACTTACATTCATATTTACAATTTTCATTCGCTCATTCTCTCATATAGTATTTACAAACAGCCCAGAGACCTCCCAAATACACATGACTGTCACCACATTCGCATGCGAAAGAGGAAGCAGAGTCTTCGGAAGTCCCCCGCGCTCCTTCGTCAACAGCGTCACCGGATACGAGCCAGAGGAGGCCTCCAAGAGCGCGAGCGCCACATACGCTCAGGACATGATTGGAGAAACTGGCCATTGCCAGGACTCCCACTGTCACGCCTTTGTAGCAAGTAGTATTTATGTCATGAGGGCACTGCTGCTTTAGTCTCCGAGGAGGTTATAGGGATGAGTGGCGCAGTGTAATGACTGTGCTTGGGTTTGAGGGTGGTTAGATAGTTTACTATGGAATTTTAGCAAAATGGCAAGTAAGCCAAAGGAAAACAAACATTAAGTAGGGGTAATGTCATTAAGAAGGAAAGAGTTCGTTTAATTAAAAGTTCAGCGCCAATAAACGAAGAGAAGAAGACTTATTAAGACGGTCCGAGAGAGGTATTGTTTTGAACAGTGGCTATTTAATACCAATAAACGTAGAAACGCTCGAAAAGATTCGATAACAAATTAGCGAATTGGATGGAACGAGACAATTCTGTTCCGTGACAATCCCAGGGGAAAATTAAATGACAGATCAATAGACAACACTAATGAAGATTAAAGGCGAAAATGACTGTTGATAATATCACCCTGATGTAACGTTTCGTACTCTCGATCCCCGGGAGAAGATTGATAATTCCGGGCTGTTAATGGCTCTTTGTCACGTAGCCGCGGTGCCTGATAAGTCCCAGGTTAACGCGATCGATGTCTCGCCATGCGAAAAATAGTTTTGGGCATCGAGAGGACTTTCCAGCGAAAACTATCGTCTAAAGTCATAGAGCTCTTTTGTTTGTTCTAGGTCCTTGGCATTGGTTTCTTGATCGATAAAATTACGGTCAGTGCAGCTGCGGTTTCCCCACCTCTCCCCGAACTTTTGCCGCATCAGAGAGTCTAAACACTCCTTAAAACATATATAGATATCAAGATATCATCCCGTTTAGAGAACAAAAGAGGGAGTAGAAAGCCAATTTTATTTTTTTGCAATATAAATAGCTATAGGTTATAAAATTACCTTCAGATCGGTCGTTGGCAAATTCGTCTATATAATGCTAGCCATTGAATAAATCTCTTTCAAGATGAGCAAGAGAAGGGATGTGGTAGACTATTCATTAAAACCATGGCGCACCACTTCTTAGGTAGGTAAGGCTACCGTTGCACAATCGTCGCTGTGGTGGCAGAAGACACTGAAAAGCAGCACCTTTCAGTAGCAACCAAGCCACAACCTCTACCTCTGGTATTGACGATATGGTTTCACCTTATTGCCTCAATTTCAGTTTTTTAAACCGAAATTCGCTAATTCTTTATTCAAGTGGCTATTTATTTATTCCTCGTAGGCTGAGTGAATCCCGATAACACACTTCGCCCCAAGAAAAAACCATTGATGAAGAAAAGGTGCATCCGGGAATCAAACCTAGGTCAAACCCAAGATTCTTCATATGATGGCCTTTCACCTTTAGGTTTATAAACAATATTTATAGATAAAATCATAGGCCAGCAGTTCGTGCCAGTCATTCTTGTCACTTTTCCATCAACTGAACAAAATACAAAATTAGGAAAAATAACGTCTAAACACAAAAATATTTAGAAAACGTAATAAATAAAACAAAATTACCAATAACTAAAATCCCAAAATTAACTCTAATTATCGGCAATACAGAAAAAAAATAAAATGCTCTTTCGTAATATTGAAAATGTCCGAAAAAATGAGTAATAATAATAATATAATTTATAAAAAAATCAGTATGTATACATATATTGTATTTTTAAAAAAGGATTAATCAAGCCTGATTTTCAAGTAACTGAATAATCAAGTCACGGATAATCGAGGTTATAGTGTGATACTATTTGATTGGGTTCGTCGCCTACCTACTTATAGTTTTTATTATATATTTAGAGAATGAAGAGTTTATTTATTATCTTGTGCTTTCACGAAATAAAATCTAGCTATCTTTCAGTCCAAGGCTGCACTCCAGTGTTACGAGTTTTGTTAGAGTGACATTTTCATGGCATAGAAATTGTGGAAATTTGTAATTGTGATAAATTTTGAGTTTTATTAGACCTTTAATGGATATTATAGTTAACATTCTTCTTTATTATTTTATGAGTATAAATTTCTTGTCTACCCATTTACCAATTTTCCAAAGAGCACTCACTAGAAGCTGTCTTCTTTCTTTCAATATTTCACCTCGTGACCTGCTATAAATTTGTGACAGTGGAAGACCTGGCAATGGCCAGTTTCTCCAATCATGTCCTGAGCGTCTGTGGCTCTCGCGCTCTTGGTCAGCCTCCACTGGCGCGTATTCGGTGACGCGGCTGACGGAGGAACGTGCGGAACTTCCCAAGACTCCGCTTCTTCTTTCGCATGCGAGCGAGGTGACTATGTGGATTAGGCAGGTCCCTGGGCTGTTTGTAAATACTGTATGAATGAGCGAGTGAATGAAAATTGTAAATATGATATGAATGAGAACATTTATCACAATTACTTATTGTCTGATAAGACAGATTGTAATTTTAGCACAGTAAAGAAGTTTCAATATAACCATCAGTATTTTTAATTTTATAGGTGTTAAAAGTGTTCCGTGTTTAAATTTAAATACAAATCCAACCTACAACGCGTAATCAGCATTTGTTTTATTGTTTAACTTATCATTTAGCCGATCATTCATAGAGATTCGATTCATTTAATTATGTTCATTATGTATTTCCTAGTTAGATAATGTTATTAATACGAGGAATGCTCGATAACATATTGTATATTAATAAGTAGTGATAAGTAGTAATAGTACGTATTTAACAATATGTTTCGTTAAATGCAAACAGGAGAGAGGGAGAGGGGGGAGAGAGAGAGAGACACTGATAGCAATGTTTGTAAACAGGGTTCAACGGTGCGTATTTATAAGTGTTTTGATCCCCGGGGATCAGTGGTCGACTGTGAAACAACGCGCTGTCCACATCGGAGCTGGAGGTCTCCCGATTCTTGACTTGTGTCCCGCTGATGTCTGTTGACACTCAAGATGAACTTTCTTCTATTTTTCTCACTTAGCGCCCAATGCTCGTTGCGCTCAAGCTGTGCCATAATATGAAGATCAACCAGACGGCGTGTTTCATCTTTAATTCCAGTATTGCACTGTAGCTGATCTACGGATGTTTTAAGTCTCAACTGACTGGATTGAACTGATTACGAGCCTTCTACCTGGCTATGGTAAACTCAACCCGACGCGTAAGGTACCGATTAACGACTCTCTCTCTCTCTCTCTCTCTCTCATTTGTGAATTAACAATCGATAATCATTTGTTTATTTTCTTAGTAATGAAGTATTATTAAGTTTAGTATTAAGTTTACTGAATAAAGATTTATTTGTTTTGCTTTAATATTTGTTTTTTATTCAGTTTCTTCATTTATATTTAAAATTGATTTAGTGTAACAATTTCTATCTGGCATATAGGCTGTAATATCAATTGGAAGTCTGGCCAATATTTTGATGGTTATTTTCAACTGTGATGGTGAGTTCGCAGTTTCTATGAATGATAGGTTTCTCTTTTTATTTCAGCTCGTCTTCGGCGACTTCTTCCTTAGTCATTACTTTCGTTTGCATCCATTATTTTCCTTGTTCCTTTTCTGTCTTTATTTCCACAATTAGCATTTTGTCGGGGCTGCTGCTGGACGTCTTCAAACTTGTAAAACCATTGAAACCGGCGAAAACTTTGGAGAATCGAGGATTTCAGGGTCAAATAGCTAACTCTGCTCCGCGTTCTCAACATTTATTTTAATGTAATAATAACAAAATTAATTTCTAATTTCCTAGATTCAACATTTTCCCATCAATTTATAGAATAATTTTACATCATTTATTGCCGGTATTTAGAATAAAACAATAATATAACCAAAAAACATTACACCAACTGTTTACAGATCACATAGCTTCATATTAATATTTGACAAATATGACAAATCATTTATCATATAATTATAAAGTAGGTCTTTGTAGTCCAAATAAGCCTGCATGGCTAGAAGCTGACGAGGAGCTCTGACCAGGTATGGTAAATTGTCTGTTTTTACAATGTTTTGATACAGAAATTTCATCGTCAGAACAAAAGTATATTAGAAGACTGATATAATTAATGATTATTAACAAATAATTTAACGAAAGGTTAAAATTATCGTATTATGTTAGTATGTCAAACGACAAATCATTTATCATTACCTGCCCACGACGAAACCAACTCTCAGGCCTTCACATTGTCATTTTTTTTTTTTACATTCTTTAAAAAAACTAAAATGTATTTCATGATTGAGGCAATGTAATTTTAGCTTAAAAAGAATAAATCTTTATTTAAAGTTGAAATAAACGGCAAATCTCTATTCCTAATATCTACTAATGTGTTCTGCAGTACTTTTCTATTGAAAGCTCTATTCTACATTGGTCCCCCATATAAAATTGGAACCTCCTTATAAAATGTTTCCGTGTCAAACAGGGCAATAACTGCTAAACGAATAAAGGCGAGTAGTTTACCCACCCGTCGTGGAAGCTCATTTCCAAACATACTAATAACGTTTGAGTAAAATATAAATAAAAAATTTTTTGCCTGAACTCAACCACAAACTGCATTGTCAGTCATTGAAACCTGAACGAATGACACTGGATGTAGAACGTAACGGGACATAATTCCAGGATAAATATTTAATTCAATCTTGCAGCAACTAGACAATGATGGATTTCTGGATTCTTGTTGACTTTTTTGGCAAATCAGGCGTGTAAACCTCGATCATAACGTTGAATAATTTGCACTTTAATGGCATTGCCCTTACAGTATTTTATAATGCGAGTCAAAATTGAACTATATCCCATTTGAAGACATCATAAGCTGATAATCGTCAGAGCAAGCGTAGGATATCAGCTTGTCGGCTGAGTGCCTCATGCAGAACGATCGACCAGCACGGAGTGGCCATGTGATGGGGTTCCTTGTACTGACCGATAACGCCATTAAATAGACTTAAATATACACAAGACTGGTGATGAAAACATTTTTAACCATTCAGCCAACAATCAAAAATAACGAGTTGACCCATGGATCAATTGGTTCGCCCTTTTTTTTTTTTTAAAGGGGGTGTCACCTATAGGTTTCCACCCACAAATTCCGTTTATTTAAAGTTTTGACTTTTTTTTATACTTACTCAAAACTTTTTTAGAAATTATGCATATTTTCTTGCTTGCACCATTTATTATTTTATTTGTATATAATCGGGATGTATATGCTTTTGACCTTTCTAATTCTTGGACAATTTTGAAAGAAACTTTTTAGCTTCGTGACCTTTTTTTCCCCATATTCTCTTGTTACAAAATTATTACAGCAATCAATATAGATTCTAGAAATGAGTCTATTTATGATAGGACATTATATTTCCTGTAGCTTGGCTAGTTTTTTTACAATTTTTAATTATTCTACATTGTGATTTGTGCTTATTCAAAAGTATAATGATGTACATTATACAATAATTTGTTGAATATCTTTAAAAGTGACGGGGCTCACCTTATTTATCATAGACTTAAACTATCTTAAAACCTGAAACACAAAAACCACTCGGTTTTTTAAACAATTTCTTTTCTATTTCACAAATAAACACACAACTTCCAAACAAATGAAACATTGACGCAAAAAAACTACGCATTAAGAACTCGAACTGTCGTTAGGTTCATAATTTCATACGCTGGAAAATATTTGAAATTATTGCACGTTGTTCTTTAATGTGTCTTTGGCAGAAAACAAAGAATCGGTACTTCAAATCTTTATGGCTTGATTTTGTATGGCACTTACCGTAATATTTTAGATTCCAGTTATGATGATGTAATTTCAGATCGATTGGATATTTTGTGTGGCCGCTACTTTGAATGTAGTACCTGCGAAAAAACGTTAAATTTTTATTTTTTTTTGTTTGGAGATTCTCATTCACCTCTTGTATTTTCCTCATAAAACTCGAGAACAGCCAATTTCCCAAACATGGACTAGCTGGCAGGCAAAACGACCGTTGGAAAGTTGAACAATTGGCTTTCCTGAAGTCCGGCACAGCTGTCAGGGCTAACAATCGTCCGGGGCGCACCATTCTTCCTTTCACTATCGGAGGGTCTCTTGTACATCGGAGATAAATTTTGCTCTAAACGGGAAATGGGCAATGTTGAGGGGGCATTTCTGTAATCATACGAAAAGAAAATTACAGCTTCAAACATGAAAACCGACCATTACAATCATACGCGTACATTTTATATAAACATGTATTTAAAGAAGTCTTATGCTTGTATTTGATTCACCAAAGATATCGTACAGGCTAACAAGGTGTTTTCAAAATTTGACAAAGCTTGGTAATTTTACCAAACAAATTGACCTCTGTACGAAGTGATTATGCCTGAGGGTGTGATCTTTTATAGAAAACATTGTTTTCGAGTAAAACAGTGAATGCCTAGAAAGGATTTGACATTCGCAGTACCGTCTGCTTAGATCCCTGTTGGTCTCGGATCCGTTGTAGTCTCCGCATGCAAATAGTTCATTCAAATGTAAATTGGTTTACGAACCCTTTCCAGCTTTTGCGTAGGTTTTAACGTGTTCAATTACCCGGCTATATGGTTATAATTCCATTTACAACGGTATTAAACAAGAACTGTAATTATTTAATGTCGATCAAAGTTTCAGATCCGTAACACGAAGTCTTCAGAGAGACTATGCTTGCGAAGGTTACCATCGTTGTTGGAAAATCAGCGTTAAAAGTTTAGCTCACCCTTGCATTTATATTTCGGTTTCCAAGAGTCTTCATACCCTCAATTCCAATAAATAGACGTGTCGTTTGGCTATAACAGTAATTTGATAATGATTCAACCACCGAAAGCGTTCGTGCTCCCAATATAAAGAAATGTATATGGGCACAATGTTTTTGATTCACTAAAAATATCGATCCATAACTCATAAAAATAAAAATTATTCCAACTCTCCATATTCCAAATCGTTTCAACAAGGAATCCGTTTTGGTTTTTACCGTAACGATTTCCACAAAAAATAAATTGATTTTGGTCTCTTCGATGACTCAAAGCAGTTCAGTCTTAGACTGAAGATGGTGTAGTTTATAATTACTAAGTCTATTTTCATTCGCTGCAGAACGGCGAAGAGAGATGATTTTAAATATATTCAACTGTAAATTGTATATACTGCAGCTTGTAAGGTGTGATCAAATCTCGTTAAACAGAAATTATCAGATACCATAAATTTAGAAAACGGCTCTTTCCAGGGTTTCCCGAAGGCGTATGAAAGAGAAAACGCGAAAATAAATGTTCTTCAAAACCTTATTTATTTCTAAGGCCTATATGAGGGAAATGTAGAAGTAACTACATCTTTCAGCGAATAAAAATATAATTATGAATAAAAAACAAGCTGTTCTTTGAAAAGATTTTTTAATGAAGAGGCCTGAAGTAGATCCATTAAAATACGCAATACCGAGATAACGGGATAAATTAATTGATTAATTAAAAAAATAACTGCTACTATATTGTAAGCATAATATTTTTACAATTGTTTTTAAATTCAATAATATTTTTAACTAACCATTACTTGGAAATTTGGCTGCAAATTGTAGACCATTGAATAGTAAAGGTACCAAAAATCTATCAAACTTAAAAAAAATGAATTAACTATACGTCTAATTTATAGCTTCAATTCATTTTGCTTTACAAAGGGTGAAGGGGGGATGACAAACTTAGAATTGGGCCAAATATTTGTTGCTCAGCGAAGCGGAATTGGCTTGAGCACACTCCAAGAGACTAAACCAGTTACCTACTTGTACCCTACCAACAAAGGTACGGGCGGAGCTTCAAAGTAAACACATTTTGTCTTGACGTTGGAAAGCTTTACAAGACTCGAAGCTTGGTTCAAACATGGATGTATTTACAACGGTATACATTAAATCAATATTTGGTTACCAACGGAACGGAATACCATTCAAACAAGTTGGAATATATGATTGCGTGAATAAGCATTATGTTCATTGGTATAATACCCTTGATGGTAAAGGGAGCGTTAAACCTCCTTAACGCCCGTTGTTTTACAGCCTGTTAAGGGCTTATCCCTTCGTGGATAACATAGGTTTTATAGTCTCTCAATAAATAATTAAAATTAGATTCAAAATCAAACGGCAACATTCATGCAAGCTCTTTTCACAATGCTCCAAACCTAAAACGAAATAAACATCATTAAATAAATTAATCCCACAGCCAATCAAAGCGGCAGGCAAATTGTAGATTTATGATAATAATTTACAAAAGTAAGTTTCGTTATCAACAGTAGCCATCTCGGTACTGACATGCTATAAAATTGATGTGAGACGAAAGAAAATCGGGATGTTTTTTGCTCTCCTAAAAGTAAATCTGGGACATAATTGATTCACGGCGCGGTAGAGTGGAGAGCCTCATTTGGGTTCAATATTTCGCATGTCAGTTGAGAGTAAACTCTTACAGTGATATCCATCTCTTAAAGAAATATTCAGGCAAATAAAATGACGGAGTTTAAGTCTGATATTAATTAGGTCAAATCGCAAATAGTTATTACCAGAAACAAACGATTTTATAAACAGAAAATTCATTGTTGTTTTAACAAAAATATAATTATTTATGAATAGAATTATAATTGCTTTTTAAAGACTCTGATTAACTTCAATTTTAATTTTAAAGGAGTTTTTAAGAAATTGAGCTATAATAACGACACGTAGGTGTGAAGGTAGCGGTAATAAATTCCTATAATGAAATGAAAAAGTGACATAAATTTACAATTCAATAAATTAAGCAAACAAAAAGTAATTATAAAAAAAAATTTATCCCAGTTCATTAAAGGCCAGTCTGTAACATAACCTTAAATTTTCAGCGGTTGTAATTTTTTTTTAAATTGTAGAATTAAAAATATCTCTTTTCCATAGCGTGATAGAGATTTGAAACGCAAATACCAAATTTATTATGAGGACCCGGGTTCGATTCAAAGCTTCCTAAGCCTTTTATTTAAGATAATTCGTCAGATAATAGTCAGGAATGAACTAGGATAAATTTAGGAACATCCCAATTCAATCACATTTCGGGATTTCATTATGTATCAACTGGTCATAGATAAAAATATGGTATATTTTTATAATTGTAAATATTGAGTGTTTGTAACAAGTAAATAATATAATCAATGATGTGTCTCAGTTTCCTTAATCATGTTATGCAACACATGTAATTGAATATGTGCAATTAAAAATGATATATCGAAGAGAATCTGTAGCTAATGATTTTTGCGGCGTTTTTCTGTGAGTTTTTCAAAAATAGAATTATTTTTGCTATCAATAAATATCAATAACTCAAAATGAAACGGGGTATTAAAATAAATAAGTATCTACAAATAATAATTATAAGAATCTATGAAATGGAGCGGAAGGTCAAGAAACAAATATTGCTTATTTACTGAAATTGAGCTAAAATAACGACTAAAAGGTGTGATGGTAGCGGTAATAAATTGTATAATGAAGTGACATAAATTCACAATTCATGCAGTAAAGACCAATTTTATCTCTTTCTCAGCCAAAACGGCCTTGTTTGAAACACTTTTCTTTTGTAAGTTCTAGATTTAGTGTTTTAATCAGCTGATGAAAGTGACTGATAGAGACTTACGTGTATATATTTTAAATCACCCTTATAGCATGCCTACTTCGGGGTTCGATTACCGACTATCCACGGGGTTTTTTTCATTAGGGGTTGGATATGACCGGGGATTTTCTCAGCCCTGTGATTATAAATATGCAGCTACTTGAACGAATAAGTAGTGAATCCGGTTTTAAAAAACCAACATTGAGGTTGAGAGAAAGCCTAGTTTTAGCCACGCTTACTCCCCAGCGCCACCTACCAACTATTACGGAAAACAAGTTCGAACTTACCTCTTCATAAGGTGTGCTATGAATTTAAATTAATACTCTTTACAATATTATGATCTCCCACCTTGCGATTTGAATTTAGTTGGTTATTGTTTTTATAATGTATAGCACAAATAGGCTTGATAATGTGAAAACTAACAGAAAAGTGTCAAGGGATAATTCCTTGTCAACCTGTCACCGACGGATCAGCAATTAACAATACTACATCACAAATAAAAAATAGTAAGCTAAGAAGTAGTTTCTCTTCTGTTTTTCTTCAGTACGACAAGGTTATAAACCTTTGACCCTGATGTTATTGACAATATTAATGAAATATAACCTTTAGGATATTTGAACCGTTAATTTTAAAAGTGGTGTAAGTCCATTTTTTAAAACAAAAATGAAAAATCGCATAATTTAGGGTGCACTTTTTATTTATAGACAAATCGCAGTTAGTGTTTTAAAATATCCATATGATTTGATCAATTTTAAACAAGTCAATAATTAAAATTGTGAAACGATGAATTATGAAAGTGTTGTAAGTCCATTTTCCTTGGAATAACTAATTATGAACTTATAACTTCTCTCTTACAAGTGCTTAAACAAAGTTTACCAGTGAAAGCGTAATGTAATGGACATATAAGGAGTGAAAAAGGCTCTTAGCCACAGGAGTGCAGAGGCAACAGTCACAATATTGCGCGTATTAGCATATCACGGGAAATTTTGTAGTTCCAAGTCAGCAAAATGTTTATATATCCTGATTCTTACAGTCAGTATTAGTTTGACCGTATCGAAGTGTAGGCCTGAGAACTCAATTTAATAAAATATTTTTTACAATTATTTACTTTCCTTCTATTAATGGATAATTTAACGTCAGATAGTGATACAAGTAGGAAGTAATAATAAATAATTATTTTACCATAGTTTAAGATATCTATTTCTATTTTATATTAATATAATGTAAATATAATCTTACATAAGTCGAATCCAATGATTATGAAAGCGGCGTAAATCCATTTACGATCAAGGAACAATATATTATTTTAGTTAAATAAAAATAAAAATCATTTGTCTAATCAAATTACATATTTCTAAATTTGTCTAAAATACTAACTTTTAATATCTCGAATTTCAATGGAAACGGCCAATTTCATGATATTTGGTTTCATCAGTAGATTTTATTACTGTCTAGTGAGCGAATTATATCAGAACCTTGGCGATATGTTTACATCGATCCCCAGAAATAGCGAGCTGGTTTGTTTTCTTGCCCTAGTGCTTTTCCTGCAAAGAAGCGTACATAATAACGTTTCAGAGCAGGAAATTTTCCACGGAATTATGTAGGTGAGATCCCCACACTCCTAACTTGCTGACTTTCCCTAATTTCTCCAGGTGGCGGTTAACAGTTGATTGTGATGTATTCAACCTTTCTGCTGTATCTCTTGTCGATTGACGAGGATTTTGCTCCAATATTGCCTTTAAAGGAAGGACGTCCCGCCCTCGGTTCGTCTTTTAAGGTCGTATCGCCAGAACGGAATTTTATAAACCTATTTCTAACTGCCCGATCAGTTATTAGTCCTTCGCCATATACACTGCATATTTTTTCAGCTGTCGCCCTAGCACTATTTCCTTGTTTAAATTCCCAAAGCATTACATGACGAATATGTACTTTTTTGACTCTCCATTACAGAGGTTAAAAACGTTTAACAGTTTAGCGTTAAAACAGTTTAACGTAACGTGTATTACACAAAACAGTTGACAAAATACATACTGAATCCTCCGTCTATAGAGTGAAAACAAAAACTTGTTGTCATGGTAACTCATAGCGGGTAGATCCTTATATGTCCATTACATTACGCTTTCACTGGTAAACTTTGTTTAAGCACTTGTAAGAGAGAAGTTATAAGTTCATGATTAGTTATTCCAAGGAAAATGGACTTACAACACTTTCATAATTCATCGTTTCGCAATTTTAATTATTGACGAGTTAAAAATTGATCAAATCATATGGATATTTTAACAATAGATTCTACTTAGCTACATCGGAAGTTACTTATGACTCGAGCAAACCCGCACAACTGAACGGATATGGCAGCTAGGTATAGCCGTGGCGCCTGCTTATTTATCTATTGTGCTAGGGTAGAAATACTCATGCGTGTATGACCTAGTCCATTAGGTGAGTGGATTAAATTTTACACTGAATGCTAATTTAAATAACAGAAGAAAAATTCAAATAAAATCACAAAGCAGGAGAAAGTGCTTTAATTTTTTTTTGTAAAATAAAAAACCAAAATTGTAATTTCAATTTGAACAAGCATCCTAAAACCGGTGGTTTTCAGCAAATAAGCAATATTTTTTTTTAGACATGGACCTATGTGAAATGTTCATACAAAAATATAAAATGTTGTCCAGAAATTCAGAGATTTTTTTAGAAAATATGTTACTATGCTTCCTTCAAAAGATAAATTGATAAAAACGTCAGGGTAAATCCCCATTTTTAATGCTTGTTTCTTGAATAATACAAACACTAATGCAGGTATGTATCTAGAGAGTAAGCGGTATCTTGAAGCAACAATTTTTACATTAAAATTGGATGATTTATATTATGTAAAACAACTACAGCATTTGTAATCAGGATTTTTATATCATTGAGTCAAACAACAAGTTGTTGAGCTGAGATGGATTTGCTGGATGACTTATCTTTAGCAGAATAAACAAAGGACTCAAATGGATTCTACGCAAGGCAGAATGGAAACACTAAATAAACATTTGAACTGAATGCTCAACTACAGCCAAGGACGAAGCAGCAAAGAATATTATTTATATACTCTAGGAAGTCCTGTGCTTCAGAAGCTTCAGGGGTTACTAAAACAAATATTTTCCCTCAGTTTCGCTTGCACTTCCACCAATCTCGATCAAAATGTTAAGTAGTTTTTGGCCTACATTAGTATGATATTAAAATATATTCTATATTCTTGTCACTCACTCTTTTGACTGGCTATGGATATAGTATTCACCATTTAGAGAAGTTATAAAAAAAATCAGTTGTGGAAAGAGAATAAAGCTGTTTTATAGTTATAGAATTTTTAATATATTTATCTAGATCATTCACTTTCTTGATATACATCTATATATCATTTAATCATCTATTTATCATTTAAGATTATAGATAAGGGAAAAATAAAGGGAATTTATTTGGGGTGAGTGTATCCTTTTACTAGCAGTACCTGTTTGAAGGTGGAGTGAGTGAATTAAGGAGTGTGGGAAGCCTCGGTAGAGGTGGAAATGTTGCGGTGCAGTGGTGAGAGTCCACTGAAGGCTGAGCCTAGAGTCTCTCTAGGCATGTAGTGGAAGCTCATTCAGTTGGAAAGCAGTGATGGGTACCCGTCAGAGGCTTGTTGTTGGTGGGCCAAGCACCGTGATGTCCACCATTTGGTCTGCTTTCCCAGATCTAGAGATTTGCCATCTTGCCGGTAGTGGTGGGGTTGTCAAGTCTTGGAATAGGAGGTTTTGGCAATGCTTCATCGAGTCGAAGAATTTGATGTGTCTTTTTCTGATGGCTTCGGTGATGGTGGGGACCTCGAACGTTTCGTGGATGTCAGGAGCCTTCATTTTACGAAACGGGGTATGCCATAGTGCCGTGCGCAGGATGTTGTTCTGGAAGCTCTGGAGTCTAGTTATGGTGCTCGTGTTCATTCTACGACCGGTTCACTATAAGAAACCATCAGAGATATAAAAAAAAACGGATTTGCCATTCCAAGAGTTTCAGAATGTAAATAACCCCTTTTATAAAACTTAAAATCTAAACCCAGCTAATTGAGACGATGCAGTAATAAAATACACTGTATCTTTAAGTTCATTTACAATACATGATGAGCGATTGTTCTTTTTACCACTTTACGGTTTTTCATTTGCTTTAAAAAATTAGGAAGTGAATAATATGTCTCAGGAATATTATAGTGCAGCATGGAATAAGAAAGCTGTTCATTGCACGTTCGAACAGATCACTTTATGATCATTCTTATAGACTAGATAATCGAGTGCTGTTTGATAGAATTAAAAAAAATCTTTCAGAGGGCGCAAAGAAGGAACTTTGTATATTGTATATAAAATAAATCACGGAATTATAAATAAACAGTCATAAAGATATAAATTTTCAGAGAATAATTTAGTTAATATAGTATTTAATGTTTACAAACAGGCTATTCACGTTTTCAGCAAATGTCAGAGGTCGCTTTCCAGCTTCGGAACCTTAGCGTGCTCCGCATATAATAAATTTTTTTTCCGTTGAGTTTCTATTTCTGTAAATAGCGTGTCTTTATATAACCGGCATTATCAGAGATTTATGATAGAGTGGCGGTGAATAGTACGCAGTAATACCTTCGGTATAATATTGGTCTTCATTGTATACAGTGAGTTAATTAATTGAAGATGTACCAATAATAATGATGGGTTAGTGTTATTATTAGATAATTAGTTCGCCTATTTATATACATAGTATGTACGTACATTAAAATAACGTAAGCCACATTCAGCCATAAACATAATAATAAATGGCCTGAATAGCCTTGAATAGTTGACTTATTATTGACACTACTGATGAATTTTGTGCGTCTAGCTAATAGTGATGTGGCTAAAAAGTACCTATGTTTAATAGTTAGTGAACAGGATTTTTGGATATTAACAAATGATTATTTTATAAGATTATGAATTTTTCAAAAAGTATGATGCAGTTATGAAATGGTAGAGACCAAGCGACAAATATGTTTTTTTTTCATTAATTTAACTTTTTACAGATTTACTTGTATATAAGTACTTTTATTACTAGTAAGTCTCTTTGTAAAAAGTCAAATTACTCATAACATACTTTGTGTTGCTTCGTCTAGCCATTGCATAACAATATCCAATTGTACTAAATATTTATTGGCAATAATAAAGTTCAGATGTGCTATGATATATTGTATATTTTTGTTGAGTTTAAGTAAATTCCATTGCATAAGATTATTATGTACATAGATGCAAGTATTTGTATGACAATGCAGAATATACAGAGCAGCCTTATTTCTGGAATCATTGTTGAAGTAGGACTGCAATAGTATATTGTATGTTACAAAGCCTTAATCTGGTAATTTGTACATAGGTTTGGATGAATTCTTACATCACATATAATAATGCATTATAAGCCAATTGTAATTTTCTAATAAAGATCTCCTAAATAGAAATCTGGTAGTAGTTAATCTAGTAAAAAATTATTTATTGATTACTATTAATGTTTGATAATGTTAAACCCAACTGATTTGATTCATTTCTGCTGAGGCATCAGTTATTGCGACTATATCGTCAATGTGCGATCAGAGTGTTAACTTGACTATAATAAACAGTAATGAGTTAGTGAATCATAGATAAAAATGGTTAATGACTCTGAGGCATACAGCCACAATTTATCTCAAATATTATGAGCTAAACCGTCCTATAATTCCTAAAACAATATATATGTACAATAATAACATTTGTGTACAATTAACTTACTTGGAGGATGACTTGGCGGTCCTGGTCTTGAATACTGCCGTAGTTCTTTAATTCGTGGCTTGAAAGTTCAAACATCTCGCTGTACCCCCGGCATCTTCTGGTAGACATCCTGAAAAAAAAGAAGTACAATAACTTTTTATTTTTATAAACGTGTTGGTTTCATCCTCCAAATCACTGCTTCTTACTACAAATACACAATAGATACATTACAAATACTGTATGTGCATTAATTCTAAACGTATGAAGGCTAGAAGACAAGGAATAGAAAAGAACTGCTGTGTTGAGCTTGTATAGAAATATTTATCTACGAGGGTGGACTGAAAAGTTTCCGACCTCAACATGAAGGTAGCAGCAGTCCTAAATAAAAGCTAGTGAATTTCGTTGTTCATCTGTTGACAGTTACTCACCAAAGTTTCAGCCATTTTGGACGCACAGTTGTTGTGTAAGAGTCAATGTGAGTGTTTTTATGAAAATGGACAAAATTGAGTATTGAGCTGTCATTAAATATTTGTTTATGAAAGGCAATACGCCTACGCAAATCAAATATGAGTTGGATTCTGTGTATGGGGACTCTGCACCTTCATTTACCACAGTGAAATTTTGGGCAGCTGAATTTAAACGTGGTCATAAGAGCTTGGGAGAATATGAACGTTCGGGACGTCTAAAAACTGCAACTACCGACGAAAACATCGCCAAAGTTCACCAAATGGAGCTAGACGACCGCCGAATTAAAGTGAGAGAGATAGCAGAGGTTATGAACATGTCAAAAGAACGTGTTTGTCACATATTAAATAAACATTTAGAGATGTGAAAGCTGTCCGCGCGGTGGGTGCCGCGTTTGCTCACGTTAGACCAAAAACGTGTTCGAATGAACATTTCCAACGCTCTGTTGGCGCAGTTTAGGGGCAATAAATCCGAGTTTTGGCGCCAATTAATTACTGTGGATGAAACTTGGATACACCATTATACGCCCGAAACAAAAATACAGTCCAAACAGTGGACTGCAAAGGGGGAACCGGCTCCAAAAAAAGCAAAAACTGTTTTTTCGGCTGGGAAAGTGACGGCGACTGTTTTTTGGGATAGTCATGGAGTTATTTTAATCGATTATCTTCCAAAAGGAAAAACCATTACAGGAGCATACTACGCATCATTACTTGACAAGCTGAAGGCAGAAATTGCGGAAAAACGGCCACATTTGCAGAAAAAGAAAATCCTGTTTCACCAAGACAACGCACCGTCTCACACCTCAGCGGTTGCCATAGCGAAAATCCATGAATTACAGTTTGAACTGCTTGACCATCCGCCTTACTCACCAGATCTAGCCCCAAGCGACTTCTTTTCTTTCCCTCATTTGAAAATTGCGCTCGGAGGACAGAGATTTTCGTCAAATGAAGAGGCAATCACCTTCGTGAACGATTATTTTGCAGAGAAAAACGACGAGTACTATTTGGACGGGCTACAGAGATGGGAGCATCGCTGGGAGAAGTGTGTAGAGTTACAAGGAGACTATGTTGAAAAATAAAAAAAAAAATTCTGAAAAAACGTCTTGTATCTTTATTAGGTTGGAAACTTTTCAGACCACCCTCGTATTTCACCATTTTACGAAATAACTGAATAAAAAAAGAATTTTGCAAATAGATTCTTTTTTATAATTTAGTTACTAGTAATTATTAGCCATAGAAAAAATATCTTTACAGGGGTCTTAAACCTAGGACCTCCCCAATCTGTGGGAGGATACTCTTCCATCTGAGCTGCACGAACGATGACTCTGTGAATATTAGTAATAATTATCATCAGCACTAATAATTATTAATTATTCAATTAAAAAAATATATAGGATTTAACAGCCCTAATATGCCAAACTAAGGTATGAAGGAGGGCTGTTATCTACAGGCGACCTCAAATTTCCCCCCTCCAAAACCCTTCATTCAACAGAGTGTGTTACAGATTCCAGAATATGGAATAAACTTTACATAAATTCAAGTCGTGCTAATTATACTTACCCTAGAGTAGCTACATTTTATATAATCTGTCGATTAACTTTCCTTTTTAGAATGGTTTCGCTCCATTCATTTTGTGGGTAAGTATACTAAGAAGCGAGAACGTGAAGTTTTATACAAACGAATCGACACCAAGAATGAAAGCTATTTCGCGAACCAGCGGGAAATTCCCATGGATGATAACGATTCTCTTGTCACAGACAGCAAACAGACGAAAGTAAACACGGAATCCCATCAAGATTTATTGACGAGGGAGAATCGACAAATAAATAGAACCGATAAATGGGCAGGGCCGTGGAAGAGGGAGGGCAATCGACTGGAAAAGTAGAAGTATCGTCGGCATCCATTCTCATCTCGTAAGCTCTTTTTTTGGGTGGGGGGGGGCTTGTCTTTTATTTTCTGATACTTTCTCAACTTGGAGTAAAGATATTTCCAAGAGATAATTGGAATAATAAGTAAAATATATTGATTTTAATTTAAGCTAAAAATGAACAATACATACGTATTATTGACGGATAATATGAACACCATTCGTACAACGGCCGGAGTTGACTTGATGAGGGAAGAAAAATACCTGCTAGCATGAACCCTCGAGGATGACGGTCTTCTCCTTCGAAAATGTTCGGGTACAAGTTAATGATTTTCAACATCTCTTGTAGCTAGCCGGATAATCTTGATGGCACAAGGCACACAAAGCAGCGGATTGGTTAGGCTTCGTACATAGCTCACACATGAGCTCACCCCCACACATCACAAGTTGGCGACAGTATTGTGACCATACACTTGCCAGTTATGGATGGCACTGCACAGTGTCACACATCGGGTGTGGTTTTTCTACCTTGACCCTTGTGCATCGAAGTTATTTAACCTTGATGCTATTTCTGACGCCTGGAGTTCAAAATCGGCCAAGAACAATGGTAGAGGAATTCTCAAGTGGGCTTCTAGGTCTTTCTCCTCCCTGTAGCCATTGATTACCTGCCTAGCTTTAAGCCCTAAGGCTGATAGTTCTTCTAGAATTGATTCTGATGGTTTTGTAGGGTGTAATTTTTTGCAGGATCTGTACTTTCTAGGTTTTGATCAATCCGCGTTACAGTATTATACTACAATAATAAATGATCAGGCCTCACCTTGATCTTGTAAGTTGGTTTTTCTTGATCTTTATTTATTTACGAGCTCCTCAAACTTCAGGACACACTCTCTCTTAGCCAATAAACAACAAGACTTGTAAGCAACTGAAATAAACAATCATGAATAAAACGAGCTTGTGAGCTTTATTATTATGTTATCAACTTCTATTGGCTTCCATCTCCACTCTGACTTCCAGTGGAAAATAAACTGCCTTTCTAATGTCATTGACCTGAATGAGGACAACTTGATAAGTGACGTATCAGTCAATTAGCTATGGAAAACTGTTTATGACATTGCTTCACCATTGAACAAAAACGTATAAATGTTGTGAAAGAACGAATAAAGGAAAAATATATTCAAAACATTATTCATGATCAATCTTGAAGTACAGAACTGATATGTGTTTTCTCGTCATGTTTTTTAGAATCGGAACAATGTCAAGATGTTTTAAGTGAGTTGCCTTGTCTTAAAAATTCTTATAACTAAACTCAATATACTAACGACAAAATGTAGATAAAATAAGTTTATTCCTAAGTGTTGGTTACGGCGCCTAGAGGGCTTAGGGCTGATGTAGCTTTTGATTTTGTTGAGTGACGACAGTATAAGCGGTGTCGTTTTAAAGCTTATACAGTTATAAGTATTTACTTATTGTCATAATTTGCAAAAATATGAAGTGCAACATTGAAATGCGTCTAGTGAGGACTGCGACATCAACGCTTTTTTCAATTTGTTAAAAATCTGGACAAAATCCATCTATCGCTCACTCTTACTCTACTACTTCTAAGAAAATAAATGTACTTTTCAATTGCTAATAAATATCCTTAAATATTAACTCTAACAGTAAACACTCACAGTAGCAATCCATTGCACTTATTCTTTCAATTCCATTAATCCCTTACCCTAAAAACAGGGCTGAGTACGCAAGCCAAAAATAACACGGTCTCGTGGACTACAATAAAATTAGGGTATCACCTTGTTTACTGTCTGGAACAAAACCCAAGTTCTGAGAAAGAATCTTGGAATTCATCCAGTTGCAATGAATCCTTGCTGTGAAATAAATGAACAGAAGAGACATGGTTATCTTCCACGGTTGTGATTTATATTTAGTTATAAATTATAATACGTATAATGCATTGTTTAAAATTAATAAAAAGCCTTACTAAATGTGTGCTCTTTAGTTATAACCAAATTTCAGTTATTTTTTTAATCTAGAATTTAGATAAAATCGAATTTAAAAAAGAATGATATACTAACAAACAAGTTTCAATCCTATACTAATTTAATTTCATTCCATCTTTTAGTGGTTTTGTTTAGTGTTCATAATTGAACTGTGGTTAAAACCCTTCTCAACAACTTCTCAAGTTAATACTGTTATCTGCTTAACCAGTTGGAAATTTATTTTCCGCTTCAAGAGGATCCATCGTGACTACGTAATCTATATAATTTTTTTTTCGATCATCAAAGGTCTGCCAGTTTTTACATGTTATAACATTAATATTTTTATACAGTCATTACCTTTTTTTTAATGTTTATAAGCTCAAAACACCTACTGAGTAATGACGAGTATTTTAGTTGGTTGTTGGATTTAACCATTTATTTATCTATTGTTGTTGTGGAGAATGTAAACAATGGCAATGTTTCCGGAGGTGCTCGTAAGAGTTACAAAGAATCCAGGTTATTAGTCATTCTTGTAAGGGAGGAATTAAAACAATTATTATAATAACTAATAGCCACTACTTGATAAAATCTCAGGATAAGATTTGAATTATATGTTTTATGTAATTATTTCATAACTCAAAATGTCATAACTCCCGCCAATATTTATCAAGCATCTGGATTTATCTAGTCAACTATGGTACTGGTGTTGTAAGCGTAGAAAAAAAAATCATGTGAAACTTGTGCGTGCTTGCTAAGTTTTATTCCTGGAGTAATACAAACTATTCACAGTTATAGCATAAATAAAACCAATCGTATAGTGAAGTCGGATGAGATTGCAAATTTATTATAAAGACTAAATTTATATAAACTATTTCAATCTGTGTGTATGTGACTATGGACATTTAACTTCAAAAAGAATGTATTATTTATAGGCACTCCTTCGAATGCATCTGTGTATGCAAAGGAAGAGGAGAAATATGTAAATCATAAATTATTTATTTATTTATTTTGTTTATTGTAATTTTCAATAAAGAGGATTTGATATAAAAAAAATTTTATGTGCCCAGTTATATAATGCTTATTATAGCATACATTTTCAGTAGAAACGTGTGCCACAGTTGAGACTTATGGTCCCCTTTTTTTCTTTTTTTTTGTGAGTACCATTTCCCAAAAATCCAACCCTTTGGGCTACCTGCTCCCTCATCCTACAAGACACACTCGCGCCTTAGCCTTAGCCAAAGTGCTGTAATTTTTTTTTTTTTTTATTTCTAAACCCTAAAATTTTTAACAATTTACAATGCAATTACAAAGTTCAATTTAACAATTTCTCCTCCGTGCTGTAACTGATTAATATTTGTTTATATACCAGTGTTTTGATCGTTATTCATAATAAAGTTTTTTAAAAGACTCCCCTCTACAAGATTATTTAACTGCCCGCTATTTAAGCGGACCTTACACGACCAGTGTTAAAGTTAATACCTTCATAACATTTTCATCAGTACACCTTCATTACTTTTCAACCTTACTCGATCATTTGGAGTGACATTTTCATCAGTACATTGTCTCACCGTAAATCAACTTAAGCGATTTGCGGATTTTGTTATATTCAAACTTTGAACGAAAAACCAATGACTAACTGATGACTAACTAACGAGTTAACATTAAATTTAGCTTTTTCATAATGGTGCTAATTGTTTCAATTTTGGCTCGTAATTGTCAACCATAGCCAAAGGAGTTGTGTATGCACGACCAAATGCATTAAAAATTAATTGTTTGTGCATTAATAGGTAGATAAAAGAAGGGGTCCATAAAGGTTTATTACAACTTGGCCTTTTTGTCCATAACACCTAATTAGAAATGTACTGTTAAACATTTATGAATCGATCTTATAATAATTAATACTGGTCTTCTTAGGCGCCGAATTCGCAATATTTTATAAGGAATGGTAACTTCTTTAAGAGTGACATTTCTTTTTTTTGTGATAGTATTTTTATTAATTTTCAACAAGAAGTAGAACAAAAACCAATATTTTTGAAATTATTAACGACTTTTTGTTATATGATACGTCAAAATTACCAGTATTATTACATATTGTATAGTTAACTAACGACATTTTGTTTATTTGCCAAATATTTAATTAATTCATGATTTATTATTGTTTAGTCCTGTGATGTCAGATTAAAACCAGGGATCTCCACTTTCCCAATTTTTATTTTGGTATAGGGTAGAAAAACTGGTATATACACAACCTGTTTCAAAAATTCTAATAACGTGCACAATTGACTTTCACAAAAATTGGAAATGGGTTTGTAAAATAACAGAGCTAATTTATGTCTGCGTTTAGGATGCCCATTTGCTAAATATTACAGTGGATTAATAAGAATTAAACTTTAATACCTTTAATTATTTTGTGGGTCTCATTTAGGTATAATTAATATATAATAACCTTTAATGGCTCTGTTTTCTACTCCTTGAGTTATTTACTTAACGTACAGTTAGTCAAGAGTTATAAATGCGTAAGCCTAAATCCTTAATTATGCTAAAGATAAAGTAGAGAAAAGTCCATATGCTGTGAATTTAAAATATTGTTACTCTCATCCATACTATATCCCGGGAACTCTGCAAGTTATTATGTTCCTAAACATGTGGGAATTTCCCGATTTTAAAAACTCGTTTGATTACTATTTCTTTCTATATGACTTTGCAACCTATCTAATATCTTTTCGTGACCATTTAGCATTTTTTCTTTAAAATACATATCATTCCTCTTAAATCTGTAGTCCTTTATTGTAATAATTGTAATATAATAATATTGTACTAATAGGTGACTACATTTTTAACTTAGAATATGTATACACAGAAAAACCCCGGTAGCCTGGTTAGTTGACCATGTTTGTTATCTCAGATCTCTCTTTGTCGTAATCGTCTCTCTCTTACTACGTTCTTAACTTGACGTATATGTTGTTTGCAAATTCTTAGTTCTTAGACAACATAGTGCTTTTTGAATTATTGAAGATTTACCGAACGCCAACTAACGAGAAGATACATAAGAATTGATTGCAACGCGTGTTAAGTGTACATTGGTGTGGAACTGATACCTAGTTTGTTGACAACTTTATCGGCCCTCCATCGACCAAACCTCTACGGAAGAAGGTCGCTCCAACGGTGTGGGGAAACACTCGTCGTATAAACAGTGGTATTTTTAGTCCGACGCAATGCGGTCCGTACCTCCTTCTCGAGCCGTCCATGTACGTGCGTATAGATGGTACGATCGATTGTCACAACAGGTAATTCTCGCCTTATAAATCTTTCGCGGAAGTGACTGGAGGACCAGGTTTCAATTAGTTACGATATTTTTATTTCCATTATGTAACAATTAATTAAAAAAAAAAGTTTGGTGTCTCTCCCAAAATATCGTTGTTTATTAATAAGACGTCAACAATCAATCATATTTCGCCTATTCATGCTTTTTCAGTAATATTGGCATAATTGCATACAAAACACTTAACTTAGTAAATTAATAAAATTGGAAAAAAAATAAAAAGAGCAAAATAAGCCTATGATATTTTATTTTAATTCTTATTAATCCACTGTTATATTTACCAAACGGCCATCCTAATCGCAGAAATAAATCAACTCTCTTATTTCACAAACCCAAGGTATTTGAATTATTTATAAAAAAAAAAGCATAATTTGTATGTTTTTAATAAGAAAAACAAACCTTACTATGCATGGGAGGTTATAGGACTTCGGAAGAAATATTAACCCTTAGATCAATAGAATTAGACACATATATAAAAAACATACCAGCTAAAATCAGTTATCATCATGAAATTTCTTGAAATGTTTCTTATAAAAAAACAAGTAACCCCTCCCCCCACCAAAAAAAAAAATCGTTCATAGAAAACCTTTAAGGTTTTAGCAGACATTCAACAGAATTCAAGCAAAAACCATCCGTTTGTCCAAATTTGTTAAAATTTCGGAACAGAAAATGTTAAGTTCCACTATCAGTCTAACTGCTTACTATCAAATCAAGTTGTGTGTGATTTTAAGGGCTCGCTTCCGACAGTCTTATTTTAGGTTTATATTTTTATTAATTGAATAAGTAAACCTGTCTCTCTATATCCTAGGGTGCAAATATTCTTATTGTGGACCATAAACATTTTCAAGGTTCGGAACAAACTATTCATGAAAAATTAACCATTAAACATTTAATCCGGCATCTAGCATATAATTTTTGGTGGAGGGGGGGGGTGCTTACTTAACGCCCAATCTAGTCTATCGAGAGCCACTCATTTATACTTACGAATCTGATATAGTAATCAAAATTTAATGTCCGTCTACTTACTCTTACTACTTAGGGATTTTAACCAAGATCCTCATATGAAACAGTTAAGCCAACAAAAACACTACGTAACTCACCTTTTTCCAATATTTTAATGTTATATTCGTAAATTAAATAGTTAAAATGAAATCAAGACCATACTCCATGAAGAGATAAGACCTACCGAGATTGGAACCGTAGTTAATAGGTGGAGCTGAGGAGGTTTTCGCAGGTGTATATTAATTAAATATAAACGTGTCAGGTTTCAGAATGTTATAGAAGAGTAAATAATGAAATAAATAACTCAACAAAAAATTGTTTAACCTATTAAGCGGCATGTCTGAATAAATTATTCAGGGCTTTAAATGTTTCAGTTACAGAGGCAATGACGAAACAATGGAATGGATGTCCACAAAGTGGTTTCCGGAAATCCATCACACATTCACACCTCACTTTTGCAAGCCGCGCAGGGAAACTCGTTTATTACCAATGAAAGTAGATTATTCAAAATCCTACGAAAAACTTCTTGATTTTCATTAATGGCGTTTATTCAGTAAGCTCATCGAAAACTTTCCTTGTCAATCTTTTGAGTGTTAAACATTCACTCTTCCTAAATTTATATAAATTGATCTATTAACAGGCAAAATATACATGCTATTAGAATGACGATATTACCAGAAGAAATTATTTGTTTTAAATAAATAGGGACTATGTGATAAATGATGAAAAACTAGATAACATATAAGAATGCTATGCATTTGAATGAAGAATGAATGTTATACAATGCATATCATACGCCTGAAGCGGAAATAAGCGGAATACGAAGCAACCACCTTCCTTGAGTCCTGAATCGTAAGTAGGGTCTGCATTCCCTCGGAAATTAAATTTATTCCATCCTCGAGATGTAAGACTTGTTAAAATAGGATACATTTATAAATGTTCTAGATCCAAATTATCTCAAAACGTAGGTTACAACCATTCTATGTCAAACAAAAATATTAAAATACAAACATTTCAAGAATGTTAGCCTTCAAGAACATCCTAAAGAGATGAGGTGATGAGTTGGATCAACCGGGTTTCCAGTAGTCAGGATATTCAGAACCAAGACAATTCACGGAAGGCATGAGTAGTACTTATTTCATATAGAAATTATAATTTTCATTGTAAATTAAATAGTTGATGAATTTGTAAAATAATGTAACAATAAGTCAGATGAATACACAGAACAGTTTAATTTTTTGTTTTCAAAATCTTTATGGTGATAAAATTACAATCTATCTTATTGGGGAATTAATAGTAATGATTAATGTTCACATTCATACCATAGTTACAATTCTTCATTCACTCACTCATTCATGTAGCCCAGAGACCTCCCAAATCAACATGGTTTTCACCTCCTTAGCATGCGTAAGTGGGAGCGGAGTCTTGGGAAGTACCCCACGCTCCTCTACCAGCCGCGTCACCGGATAGGAGCCAGTGGAGGCTGACCAATAGCACGAGAGCCACAGACGCTCCATGATTGGAGGAACTGATGACTATTGCCAGGAGCCCCACTGTCACGTATTTACAGCAGGTCTCGAGGCCACTGCCACTTAAGTCTCCGAGGAGGATTATAGGAATGTGTGGCGCAGTGTAATGACTGTGTTAAGGGATAGGTTTCGATGGATTTCATAAAGTTGGAGGGGATGAGTTCAAGAATGTAGGGTATATTAAGATCGTTATGAAGTGTTTTGTTGCTGACGTAATAAGGGGGTTTGACTTTTTTGCTGTCCCCCATAGCTCTATTCTGTATGTACAAATTGGCTTTAGTATAACTTTGTAAATTAGTTATTTATTTTATATTGAGAGATTGGGTGTTAAAAAGCTAGTAGTATAAGTATCAACAAAGTGTATTTCATTCCGCCACTTTCAAAGGAGTACCCTGCGATGTTAGGCGAAAATTAAGAAAAATACTACCTCCCCCCCTCATGAAAAGAGAGGAAATTATATCACATCTGAAGGAAGAAATTTAATATTTTTTTCAATTGAAAATCATACTAAATTATAAGGATTGTATTAATAAAAAATTGAAAAACACTATCCTTTTCCAATTATAACCGAAGAAAATAAAGAAGAATAATGTCCCCTAATAAAAGAGAAAGGAAGCTTTTATTTAATTTTTAATCTTTTATTTTTCCAGGAAAATTAATACGATATCTCTGTCAGGGCAAATACGCTGGCAAAAGCAAAGAAAGCTCAGTTAATTATTCTCATTACCATTCGAATATCTATTATTATTGTAATCAGAAATGTGAATTTGTGTAACTTAGTAATTAGTAATTTTATAATTGTGAGATCAGAAATGTGTTTGCATTTTTATGGTCATGTGATTTGCACCCTCATGGCCAAGAAATAGGCTGCTGTAAAAAACGACAAGTTTAATTTAAAGTTTGATCTGATCGAATTGAACCTGGGATGAAAAGGGCATGTTTTACATACCAACCAACAGCAAGATTATTATCGAACGAATACAAAATTTAAATATACATGGCAGATAGGATAAACAGAGAGCTCTTGTATCTCTCTAGGGGAAATAAAAAAAAAGTTAATGAAGTCAGAATCATTTTGTTCTTTTAAGTAATTTAAGAAAATTCATAGGCGAAAGAAACAACTAATCTAGCTCTACGAATTGAGTATGACCGACTGCCTATTTCCAGTAGTGAAGTACATTCTGCGATTTTAGGTTGTTGACCAAACGACTCGAAAGTGGAATTACTTGAGAAAAGTACATCTTTGTGAGTTGTAACACACTCGAGGAAAGGCAGAAGTTCCTACATCAAACTACGAACTTGAACAAGTACTTACGAAGAACAACACTCGCATCGTTTCTTAAACCTCCTCCCTGAGATGCCATCTTATTTTTGTTTTCTTGGATTTTTTACCCGGGGTTGTATGTTTCCTCTATATTCGTCTAATATTCCTAGAAACTTTTTCAGAGGTGCCTCTTGGTGAAAAAAAAAACAAGATAACGAAAATCAATACTCGTGTTCGTGACGTCTTTGACAGACACGTGATGATATCATTTTTTACTAAAAATTACTTGATGAATCGAAACTAAAAATGAAAGGTGGGGGGTGTCCGTCAGTAGAACTAGATTCAGTAGATCTTTATTTAAAATATTTCGATATTTTCAACCATTACATTTCATGGAATGCACATTATAAATGATCCTTTTTTTTAATTTCTATTTTTACAGGATAATATTATTTACAGTAATATAATACTAATAATATTATAGGGTAATATGTATTGACAGACGTAGACTATCTATATTCTATAGATAGATTACACGCCAAATAATCAGTCGCATAGCAGTAGTAATGTTCAGTGGACAAAAGAAATGTACATGTATAATAAAACTAAGTTTAATAGTTTCAATAGTAAAAAAAAACCTAATGTGGGTGTAAACCTACAATCGATTCATATTTTTAGCCTTTACGTTAATCAAAAATTGAAGCCACTGTCAAAGTTATAAAGTACAGCACTGTATTTACAATTGTCACCATTTTCTAACATTCTATTTTTTACCTGATAAATACAAAATACTAGAAATTAAATTAGTGCTTTAATAATGAATTATGTCCAAGATATATTTATTTCATAGAGGAAAATGTTGACAGTTAAAAACAATGAATGTATTCATGACATTGTCCTCCAATCGAATGTATTTCGATATTTCATTTTATCTGAACAGCTTCCAGTATGTTGGCTGTACGCCAGATTAAGCGAATGATAAAAAAAACAAAACCTTAAGTTGCTTTTTGACTAGCACCAAAAAGCAACAGAAAATGTCAGTGGTGGAATGAAAATTTCGATCTTTATCGTCTTAAATGTATAATTAACGTTAGTTAATTCTTAAAAGCCTTTGGAACAATTTGCAATTTCCTGGTGTGAGTGAGTAAAAAACTATATTCATGAAATGTAAATATATTTACATATACATATTATGTATTTATTTAAAATACATATGTGTTGGAATGTTGTACATTGCTGCATCTACTAGTAGAGTTTCAAAGACAGATCGATCGAAACGCCCTCGTTAGGTGTACATTGCGATCCATGGACCATCACTTACAGTCCTCGGTTAGAGAATCTCATTCTCTTAGAACTACATTTGATAGCTTTCAACTAACTTTCATTGAGATATACTTGCCATTGAATTCGAAATAATTTGTTCAACCTTAAAAGAATATAAATTGCTAGTGGGCCCGAGGATCAATATCCTAACCATTTAGCTACTACATTTTGTTCACATCGAATATGTGCTAGATTTCATTTTCATAAATATACATAACGTAACAAAAACGTCAAAAGTCACACGGGATCAATTTTTTTTAAATTTACGACAACGTTTTGGATCTGGGAGGTCTCTGGGCTGTTTGTAAATACTGTATGAATGAGTGAGTGAATGAAGGATTGTAAATATGGTATGAATGAGAACATTTATCACAATTACTTATTGCCCAATAAGGCAGATGGTAATTCTAACACAATAAAGATTTTGAACAGTATATTACGGCGGTATTACTTGTTAAACACGTACCATCTGGGGACCAAAACCCTTATTTTATTAGGGCACCTGACATAACCCTCAGATCCTAAAACCGATAGAATAAAAAAAAAAGGTCGCACACCCCTTCGTTTATTACACGGACAGTAAAAACAAAACTTTGTATACCGTCCCTCTATTGACAGATGGGTGTCAATTGAGGACCTACCCGCCCTTCTAACCATTGCGTATTGCTCTCGTTTTTTATGGCTATATCTCTGTTTCCGCCAGATGTGCCCTTAGGTAAAATATGACGTAGTTGATTCCTAAAGGGTTGCATCCACTATAACAAAGTCAAACAGAAAGTTGAGCTTTGGGAACTGATTTCCACCGATATTTGTATTATATAGTTAAATGACCTCAGCTAATCCTGACAGTATTAACCCATGTCAACATTCCTCTCCTATATATACTCTCTCGGCTTGTGACCAAGAGCATATTCATAGCGTTCGTTCTGTTTGTATCAAGTTGGTAGTAATTATTTAAACTCGTCCATGTGTAAACCTTTGAGTCAACTTAACAAATAAAGTGTTTTTAAAAAGAGATATTCGGTTGAAGATTATTTAATTATATGTATGGATGTTTTTAAACCATTTGCTAACCTTATCATGGAGTGTGTATAATGTTTTAGCATTATTAGCCATTTTTCAGAGAATACATTACATATTTTGGCTGGTGGATATGGAAGCAGATATTCTGTACCAGATACAGCCAAGAAAAAATAAACGAAGGATCACAATACTTCCGCGCTCTAAAGGTTTTACCATAACTTTATTATGGGTGTGTCTTTGTATCGAACAGACATTCTGGCAACCATGGTAATTAATTTCTAGAGTCGGAGTCGGAGCTGCCGGTTACTCAGATCACAACTAGGAGGATTGTACAACCCGCTAAATAAAAAGACAACAGAATGATTGAGGATTGAAAAGACTCCTTCAACATATCCCATCGACAAGGAGGAGGAGCGAAGAAGTTAGGGAGAAGTTAGCCAAAACCTTTATTACTTCATAAACTTTAGTAAAGCTAGTGGATGGAGTGTGTATATTTTTTTAGCAATATTAGCCATATTGCAGAGAATAAGACGTAACGGGGTAAAAACGAGTAGCTAAAAAGAATAGAATGTTCATGAGGAAGCATAGTTAGAAGACACGTGATCGAGAGGGGAGATAGGGAGGATCCCGCATTTAAACCCGAGCACTGTTAAATAAAATAATAATAAACAAAAAAAATAGAGCCAAAGTTCGGCAGTTGTCAATCAGTAGCCGACAGATTCCTTCGGATTTCCTGTTCCAGAATAATCTCAAGCGGTACTCCAATATATCAGCTTCCTTGACTTTTCTATTTTTGTATACTAACAAATTTATGAGTTATCATTTCGGTCTAGCCTAGACTGTTGCGGCAAATATTTATAGAACAGTTATCGTAAACCTCCAAATTTACTAATCATAGATAAAAAACCAATGCTTTAAATTGTTTTACACTTTACAAATGAATGGAAACAACAGAACCGATGTTCAATTAAACAAATGTACGTAGGGTTTAGTGAATTAGCAGAGTTAATGACGATAAATTCCTGTATTGATCATATCCTACATATCGGAATGAAGAAACATGCCCTCGATGCATGCTAATGAACCGTGTATTTGTGGGCAGTACGTGTGGCTGAAAGTCATTTAAGTCATTATGAACAAATAGGGAGAACGTTCGACGATAGGACGGCTAGTATCAATAATTAATTTCCAGTTCTTGGCTGGCTCAACAGCTTACTATATTACACACAATAATTAGTGTGGTAGTTGTGATAAAAACCAGCATAAATAAACGGTTTGATGTTATTTGATTCTATAAATGAAGAGTTCGGCCGAATAACGGACTATGTTAGATTTCTACGGGTTTTTATTTAATATGTTCTTAGCTTTCCTTACATGTTCTTTACGCAACTGTGACATAACCTTGTTCCATTTATAGAACACACTATTCTGTACATTGGCATAGCAACGAAATCTGTTGAAACTTAATTACCTTAACTCTAAACTTCATTTGTAATATAGATTGATATTCTGTCGAACCCTTCAAACATATAATTGAGTTTTGGCTCAATTGAAATAGCTGAAGAACAGGGAGTAATAATAGTGAAATCGAGTATTTAATTATTACATAAAATTAAATTAATTATAATTAAATTAGTGGAAAGATCCTATCATACAGTTACATTTACTTAAATACAATGCAAAACGGATCGACCTCATTGTGATTGCAACGCGTTCTCACAGAAAAAATCATGGAATGCACACAAGAAAAGCATGATAAGAGTGGAGGACGATGTAATATTAGTAGCGACTGGTATAATCAACGATTATAATGTAAATCTGCTCTCAGGAAGAAGGAATTCCTAACCCAGGTCCCAGCCAAGTCTCAAGAACCGCAGTAAACACAGCGCTAGTAATTTAATGAAAGATTTTATTTCACACGATTTTGACAAGACAAATTTAGAATGCTGACATCCCTTCCAAGTTCATAAAATTCCATATTAACATATTCAATCACCTTAATTCCCTAGCACAGTCGTTGCACTGCACCACTCATCCCTATAATCCTCATCGGAGATTAAAACGGCAGTGGCCTCGTGACCTGTTATAATTAAGATATAGTGGGAGTCCTGGCAATGGCCAGTTTCTCTAATCATGTCCTGAGCGTCTGTGGCTCTCGCGCTCTTGGTCAGAATCCGCAGGCTCTTATCCAGTGACGCGGCTGACATAGGAGCGTGGGGGACTTCCCAAGACTCCGCTTCCTCCTTCGCACGCGAGGGAGGTAACAACGATGTGGACTTGGGGGGCCTCCGGGCTGTTTGTAAATATTGTATGAATGAGTGAGTGAATGATGGATTGTAAATATGGTATGAATGATAACATTTATCTCAATTAATTATTGCCTAATAGGGCAGATTGTAATTTTATCTTAATAAAAATTGTAAATTATCAGAATGCTGACACGATGCAGGTTTTAATTTTTTTTTTTTGATGAACGTTCAATTCTACCACTTAACTGAAAACGTAATTTACTTGTATTTTACTGTTATTACCATTTCCCGAAGAGGCACGAAAGACCTCTCGTCGGTCGGGAAACCAACACCACAGCGGTTATGAAGACCTTAGCGGATTTGTTCGGCTTCCTTCGATCGAGATCGCCTTCGTTCGGGTTATGACGATCGGTTTGATGCAGATGCCTAGCGGTGTATTGCATAGCAAGGAAGTACGTTTGTCTTTTGTATGTCTGATATGGCAAGACAAAGACAATTCATTGAGGTAATACAATACTACTGATAATACTAGTATTCACACATGCAGTAACCATACATCGATTTAAATTTGGTTATTTTTGCACCTACGTATTTTCCCCGAGCCTGCGAAAAGGTAGTTTTATTTTCGACCAGCTCAAATGAATCGACATTCATTTTTCTCCGATTTGGTCAATAAAAAATAACTGTGGTGGACTCTTCCGCATTAGTCCGGATTAAACTGACGAACCAGTGCTTTAAAGCACATAACTTGAAGTAAGATAAATAATACAAACTTGGGAACCAAATCCTACTTCCTTCAGAATATTCTATCTGCCACAGCTTCCTTCAGCCCATCATCTAACTTCTTCGCTCCTCCTCCTTGTCGATGGGGTATGTTGAAGGAGTCCTTTCAATCCTCAATCATTGTCTTTTTATTTAGCGGGTTGTACAATCCTCCTTGTTGTAATCTGGGTAACCAGCAGCTCCGACTCCGACTCTAGAAATTAATTACCATGGTTGCCAGAATGTCTGTGATACAAAGTCACACCCATAATAAAGTAGAGTGCGGAAGTGATATTGTGATCCTTCGTTTATTTTTTTTTTGGCTGTATCTGGTACAGAATATCTGCTTCCATAACCACCAGCCAAAATATGTAAACTCATTAATACGGTTAAATCCCTTTCCCAGAGGCGTAACTAGAGATTTGGCCAACTGGGGCTGACCCAAATTAGCGACCATTTCTAAGTCATAAAATCATGAGTGATTTGCAATATTTGTATTGAAATAAACGGGCATATTTAAAAATTAATTTCTAAAGCAATTCTAATTTTACCACCAGGCAACCACCGTGTCAGCACGCGTTTTTGTTTAATTGTTATACGCTCCTTATGCACGCTATGGAAATTGAAGAGTGCAAGTCTCTGATTTTAAATGATAACTATTCCATTTACTAATTTTGTCACTTACAGTGTTTTGGTTACTACTCTTTTGGCAGAGTTGAGCAATAACTATTTCATATGCGAATAAGAAATTATTGATTAATACTTTTCGGATAAATATACAATAATTAAACCCGTAAGGTGCCGTATAATAACGAGCGAAGGTATAATATCTAATATTGCCGCTGTCGGTTGATGGCATGTTGTCAGTCCTAGTTTTTATCCCAAACATTGCTTGGTTTCCCTCCATGACGATCCTGCTTACCTATTCAAGTAGCTACTTAGCAATTTTCTCCTAAGGAAGCAAGGGCCACGCCCAAGCATATAGGGGGATGCCTATGGAAAAACATCTCTATAGAGAGACCAGGAATAAGGTGTATATAAATTATCTTTTTATCATGTTTTAGTTTACTCATTCCGTACATTTGTGGGTATTAGGGTTGTCTATAACAAAAATAGCATTTTTTAAATTATGAAATGGCCTCATACAAAAGATTATTATTGGCCAAAAATCAGCCATAGTTCTAAATATTTTTAGCTTAAATGAAATTTTCTAAATTTATAAATAATATTTTAATGTATTTTACTGATAACGATCCAAAGCATTATGATTTAATATCGAAAGAACCAGAAGCTTCGTGCACAATAACTCGACTCCAGAGCTTCCAGAACAAAATCCTGCTTACGGCACTATGGCATACCCTTTTTCGTGATATGAAGGCTCCTGACATCCACGAAAAGTTCGAAGTCCCCACCATCACCGAAGCCATCCAAAGAAGACACATCAAGTTCTTTGACTCGATGAAACATAGCCAAAACCCTCTATTCCGAGACATGATAACCCCACTGCTACCGGCAAGATGGCAACTCTCAAGATCTGGTAAAGCAGACCAAATGGTGGACATCACGGCGCTTGGCCCACCAAGAACAAGCCTCTAACGGGCACCCAAAACCTACCCAACCCCAACTGCTATCCGACTAAATAAGACTGCACTACATGCCTAGAGGGACTCTAGGCCCAGCCACCAGTGGACTCTCACCACTGTACCGCAACAATCAACCTCTACCGAGGCTTCCCACATTCCTTGATTCCCTCACGCCACCTTCAAGCAGGTACACCTAGTACAAGGATCCGCTCAACCCAAATATCCCTTTATTTTTCCCTCATCCTTAATCTTTAATTAGAGAGCTAAGAAAAAACAAAAAAACAACGAAGGTGAGCCCTATCACCTGGTCCCGTTTACATTCATATAAATTTTAACAATAAAAATATGATGTTAGTTTTAGTATAGCAACTAGTATAACACATATGCAGTAAAAGGAGCCACGCACAGCTCAATTATAAAATTGTTTATATAATTTAGGTTTTAAAAATAATAATATGAAGCTTGAGATACAAAAACAAGCAACAGCTATTAGCTAATGTCCACCGGTAATGACGTAAGCGCCGACAGAATATGACGTCTTGAGTACTAAGAAGGAGCTGAATTATTGAAACTGTTTTGACAAGAGACGTAGGATAATTGGTCGATTATGGTAGACGTTTATGTCATATCACGCACGCGTGGGGAAGGGACCAGGTGGCGATGTCACTGCATTCCATGTATAGTCCCTCGCACGGGTTAGGTCTCGGCAGCTGGGCATTTAGGAACCTGATCCCTCCTACACACAGATAAAATCTCTGCGCTTTCAATGCATAGGATTTAACCAGTGCTCAGAGCTTTTAACGTCTTATTACATTTTTTGGCGAAAAATACTTTCTAGCCAAGACTATATAACTTATCACTTTAATAATGACCACTCTATGAAGCTTGCCCTAAACAAAATGGTATTTGGTTTTGACGAGGGTTCAAGACCTCCTTTGCTTTAGGTGTCACTGTGGGTGGCCGGGAATGACGTGAGAGTTTAGCATAGGAATTAGGACGGCCAGGGAGGCGGGAATGGTGGTTCTGGTTAGATCCTGAACGAATATGTTGTTGAGATCAGCGTAAACGGTACGGTATAATATATATATACGTAATATATATAATATATTCTAATATGATTGTTGATATGTTCTAGATATCTAAAAATAAATTATCTCCAATACTGGAGGATGGACTCCAGCCGCAGTCCTCCTGGAGTAACTGGACCATAGCCACCTCAGATAGTCTTCCAGTTCTCACCGTTGTCGCCCGTTCCTGATTAGCATTAGGCAGGAGGGGGATTTTTTTTAATAACGAAAGACGATCAGATTTTGGAGTAAACAAACCTAAAAAATAAGCGTATATTGCACAAAATATGCTCAGTTTTTACTGGGATTATGCCACGAGCAAAAATAATCCAGAAAAAAAAACTGATTTATTTGGCTGTAAATTATTAAAAAGGAGATACTTCAATAAAAATTGCTAGAGTCTCTAAGTATGGCTCAAGGCAGGTAGAAACATCCCCTCCTGACATAATTTGTAAAATATAAATAACACAGTTGTTGGCACGAAAGTAATTTCGGTTTTTTAGTGTGAAATAAAAATAATTTTTTCTATACAAAAAGTGAAATTTAATCCTTGATCCTTTAATCCTTAATGACCTTTTGCCATCTTTCTGGTAACACCATGATCCCGCACCACCCACCAAATTATTGTTAAAATATTTTAATAAAAGTTTTTAGAGTTCCAGGGTAGTATCACCTAGCAAAGTTTTATTGAAATCTATCAGACAGTTTGGGGACTCCTCTTCTAGTCAGTTTTGCAAGAAAGTTTAAGAAATAGAACTATTCATGAAGTCATTACTAAGAATACTGCACAACAATATACGATAAGAAATGCTTAATTTAATTCTTAATCGATGTTGATATTGTCATACAAGGGCAGAACAAAATCAAAACTTTTTTTTTTTCAGAGCGATTAAATACAAATATGCAGTATTGATATCTGTTGTTGATATAAGGCATTCGCTATCTCATGGAGGATTCTTGACGTGAAGAATATTTGAGGGCTTGGCACTCCATTAATTTAAACCAAGACTCCTATTCCGTAGTACCAGTCACTTTAACTGACGTTGTGTAGATGAGTTTATTTTTATCTATTATTGTTTTAGAAAGATTTTAAATGAAGCGAAGAGATAGTTCGGGCTAGTAGACTAGAACTAATTTCAAATTACCCTGAAAAAGTTGCAGATTTTCATCCTAACGATCATCCGCTCAGGAAAGCTTTCAAATGCTTATTGAAACATAAGTAATCGTCAAATATCACGTATACTGACGCAAATGGTTCATTTCTCACCAATTATCAATACAAAGCTGATGCTTTCACCGACCACTACGAAACGTGTTTCTCCACCTCGAATGGAAATGAAGATAATACCGCTTCAATGAGAACGATGTTGAAGAATATTTGGAGTTACCTATCTCATCTGTTTAGCTTCTAATGGAGTTTACTTCACCCGGTGAATTACAGGACCTTATTAAACCCCTAAAAATTTTAAAAGTTGTAGCCATTACCTAATTCCTTCCATAGCTACAAAAAATTGCCCCCCAAAAAAACATTCTCTGGAACAAACAATTTCTTGGTTGGTCACTTTCTAAAAAAATTGAAAGACATAGAGATAATCGTAATTCTGAATTCAGGTAAAAATGACAAGAAATAGAATGCCATAGACCGATAAGCTTATAGCCCTTTTTAGGCAAGTAGTTGGAATCAGTAATAAATAAGCGCCTTTCCTTGTTTTTCCATGATGATGTTATCATTTCCAGTTTGGGTTCCAGTACAAGCATTCAATTTCATACCAACTATCAAGATTGACCGACTGCACACGTGTTTGAGATGAAAAACGATAAATCTCCACATTTTCGACTTCCACCAGGCGCTCGACAAAGGCACTCTTGGGGTCTGTACAAGTTAAATGATGTTCCTCTTTACCTATTTAAATTTATAAATTCATTTTTTAAGAAACGAACCATTTCATTATTAGTTAACAACAATTCTCTTCACCCAGGTACATTAATGCAGGTACACCACAGGGTCTGTCAACACTTTTATCTGCATGATATTATTCATTCACTCATTCATGCACCACTATGTTTTTAACCAACATGATGACATTGTCACGGGACGTAATATTTTGCAGATCAGCCTGGACGATCTGGAAGGGTACTTTACCAAGTAAAAAATTATCCTCAACTCACAAAACGTGAAAATCTTCACCTTACACTGGCCTTCAAATCCACCTGAGCTAATTCTCTAAAGTGGAACCGTACCTTGGTATGATCAAAATGAAGCTATAAGTACCTGAGTACCTGGGAGGCCACCTAGATCCCTGTTCGACATGGAAGATTCACATCAATAATAGACTTACTGAGACATATTGTAGGCTAGCAGTATTATACCCTCAGTGTTATGATATGAATAACACCTTAAACCAGATGTTGTTATTTTAATCTTCCAGTGGTACGGTTCTGAAGTATGCCTGTAGGGTTCAAATTTTCCAAAATAAAATTCAAAGGATTGCTGTGAATATTTTCTGGTTCATAAACAACTTCACCAAGGCTTACAAATTGAAACAATAGAAGATTTTATCAAAATAAAATTCACCACAATACATTGAAGGAGAATCAAATATAAAATTGGGATCCCGTCTTCGAATTTAAAATTGATACTAAGACTCCAGCTAGACATCGTGCTTTAAAAAACTATAATTCATCAATGACTTATTATTTCACAGTTTTCCATTTTATTTTGTATATGTACTAGTCAATTATCTCTACTATCGTCATTACGTGCTATGTAAATTATTTTTTATTCTAAATCTTTTTACATCACACATGATGTCTCTTAATGAGACCATTCCCCATTCGATTGTATGTGTTGAATGCATTTATGGCTGCCAAGACGAGCTCGAAATAAAGATACTACAAACAATTGTCTGTGAAAAAAAATTGAAAATAAGCATTAAAAATACAAGTATCACAGTGTAAATAAGTAATTTATTGATTACAAGATGTAATGTATCTTTATATCGAGTTAAATGTTTTTTGAAACCCATGTAATCGAAATGGAGTCTCGTGGAATCAATAAACGCTCTCTGGCTAGAGCTGAAATCCAGATCAAATAAAAATAAAAAAGTTTAGTAGAGAGAATATTTTATCTTGGAGTTTAGCTGGAATCGCAGAGGCCATATCAGGGGGAAGGTTAGCTCATAGTGGTTTCGCTTATGGTCAACTAATTGGATTATCAAGTGGAGATTTCTAGAAATTAAAATATTTATTAATCAATTATGAATTAAGATGTGGTATTTTTCAATTTTTTTTTTGTTTCAAAACCCCTTTATTCAAAACATTTTTTTTTACAAACAAATGAACAATAACATGAACAAATTTACAGATTTATGGCTCCTTTTCCTGCACAGCATAACATGCATTTGAAGGAGGGTAGAATTACAAACATTTTTTGTTTTACAGTTAAAATTACAAAAACAAAAGACAGAATTTTTCATTTTTTTTTTTTTTTTTTTTTCCTAGGCTCTCTAGTTCGAAATTCAGGATGAGGGAAAAATATAGAATATTTAGGTTAATCGGGTCCTTATACTATTATTATTAGAATTATTATATAGAATTATAAAAATTATTAGAATTTTTCAATTTTTTTTTTTTTTCCTTAGCTCTCAAACTTATAAAAATAGGATGTGGGAAAAATAAAGGAAAATTATTTTGGGCTAATGAGTGCCTTTCACTAAGGGGAGTCCCCCATTTGAAGGATGTATGAGAAGGATATAGGGTAAGGAATGCCTAGAGAATTAACCAAAGAATTTTTCATTTTTTTTTTTTTTTTTTTTCCCTAAGCTCTCTAGTTAGAATTTTAGGATAAGGGAGAAATATAAAATATTTAGGGTGATCGGATCCTTGTACTAGGAGGACCTGCTTGAAGGTGGTGTGAGAGGAGTAAGGAGTGTGGGAATCCTCGGTGGAAGTTGATTGTTACGGTACAGTGGTGAGAGTCCACTGGTGCAAAGAATTTTTCAATTATATATGAGCGAATTAAATTATGTAAAAGTGAACTATATCGAGAAGGAACTGAACTCATGAACTCAACATGATTTTTAAGTATTCATTTAATCGTCAAAAAAACTTCATCTTATTGATAAAGCCATCTAGGTCACTGAAAATAAAAGGAAAAAAAAAGTCTGCTTTCTGGAATAAGTTTGAATTTACAATTGCATTACAGACTCATTATGAGAGCGTAAATGTGAATTTGTAAATAAGGTATGAATGAGATCATTTATCAGTATTATCTCTTGTTAGTAATTTTCTTCAAACATAGACTTATAGACAATGTTATTGCGTCCTTATCCACTGAAAGGATATCTGTAATATTTAAGATTAATCTTTAGTACCATCTGCGCAGTGACTTGAGAAAAGTCAGAAGGAAGTGTGCTATTTAATAAATAAAGCAAAGCACTAAGAAAACAGAAACACGTCGAGAAATAGTATTTGATGTCACTATTAATCTTTATTAAACGACCGTGAAATAAATTCTCGTCCAATAGTAGTTTACTGGTCACTGAAACTCGGTTGTACAAAAATTATAAATAATGAATCTTTTATCTTTCCACAATATAGCCGGCACTAATTCATTTATAGGATCGTTATTTTCGAACACAGGATGGCAGACGACAAAAGATTTCCCTGTACTTGGGTTAAAGAGACCCCTCTTAAGTCTGAAACTGAGTCATAGTCTGAAAAGTACGTCATTAACTTTTTAATTTTGAAACTTTTTGAATTTTTATACACAATATGTTTTTTAAATTAAATAAGCGATTTATGGTGAAAATAAGGAATCAGTCGTGCATAAAATCAATGTGTATCCAGAAGTGATTTCAGTTGTAAATCTAACAACCATCATGGTATCCTTTCATGGCATTGAGACTTCTTCTTCTTTAGCTTCCCTCTTTAGTGCCTCTCAGCGTAGAGGAGCATCCAGCCAGGAATTCCATTCTTCCCTATTTCCAGCTAGGTTCCTCGCATGTCGGAGGTGCTTCCCCCTCGCCTTACAGAGTCGTTCAATGTAGCTGAGATAGGACAGCCTAGGGCGACCCCTAGGTCTTCTGCCATCTGGGACATATTCCAGGGTCTTTAGAGGATCTCTGTGGTCGTCCATCCTGATAAAATGGCCAAACCACTTTATCTGACGAGTTTCTAGGAGCTGTTTCAGTGGGGCTCTCTGCAGTTCCCGACGAATTCTTTCATTGTGAACTCGGTCTCTCCTTGTTTTTCCAATCGTCCTTCGCAGAAATTTCATTTCGGCAGCGGTGATTCTGCTCTCCAGCCGGTCTGTTAATATCCAACTCTCAGCTCCATACAAAAGTATGGGCAGATATACTGTCTTGAAGATGTGTAGCTTCAAATCTTTGCCTACTTCTCTCTTCCCTACCACAGTGTTACATATCTGGTAGTAAACTGCATTCGCCTTGTTACTCCTGTTAGATATTTCTGCGTCCACCTTCCCAGATCCGTCTATCACTATACCCAGGTATGTGAAGTCTATCACCACTTTTAATTCTTCTCCATTGCAGTATATGTGGATATCTTCCTCTTTCTTCCAGCTTGCAGGATCTTACTTTTGTTGGTATTTATAAGCATCCCTTTTCGTTGTAGCATACCATTCCATAACTGCCAGCTGCAACTTTTCCACAGAGTCCGTAATCAATACCACGAGCATTGAGTTTAATATTTGGAATTTAGTGGCAAATGTGAGGAAGCTTTATTGAAGAGCAGGAATTTCATATAGGTGGCTTTAAATGTATGCTGATTTGGATTCGAGTCTGGTGTATGGAGAGACAGCAAACTGAGCCCAGTAGCTATAGCAGCAAAAACCTCATTGCATTTCTTAACACCTGGAGGAGACTATCCTATCCTCTATGTAAAGTTTTGCTTGTAGCATAAAGTTTGGTGATAATTCCCCTCAGCACATCACTAAAAATTATTTGTTTTATCAATGGTGTGAAGCAAGGAAACTAGACCTACTTTAAAACATATTCCTAGTTTGTCCGCTAGAAAAGTCTCTCGCAGCAACAGTGTAATTTATCATCGATGGAGATACTGCAGATAGCATAGGTCTGTTATTTATGTATGGATCCCTCGCATATTCATAGTTTAAAAAAATTAAATTAATGCAAGTTAGGATTCACCCCTTGTAAGATATAATTAGCCTTGAAGCCGATTTTTGTTTAATTGAAGTAATTTTACCAACAGTTATGGTTTTTAATATTTTCTATTAACGTCAAGCTAATTATATTTAGGATAGATTTCATAGAACAGTAGCATAAGGTGGCCTTTTAAGGAAATCAGAGGTCTGTGCTAGCCCAGACATTCCAAGAAATATACTTCAGGATTTGCTGATTTGGGTAAAAGACGTCGCTCTTGTTTTGTTAAATAGCCTTGGAAATCTATGCCCTGTTATGTTAATGTTAAACTTTATTTATAATCACGCCAATTTTTAAACCATGTTCGCTATATACTAATTGATAATCAGATGCAGTAAGAAATATATTTTTAGAATTTTTGAATGATTTTGTGTCGTTTTTGAGAATAACATCCAGAACCATCCAAAGTGAAGATATGATCGGTGACACGTGTTCAGAATGTAAAGCACGTTTGCTCCCTCGATCCTTTGAGTCGGAATTTTAGAGGGAAGCTGTTCTCTATTATCAGTGAGGGTTTTCCTCTTAGAAATAACTGGTACTTATACGGAGTATTTTCTGTTAGTTTGGCTATGAGTTTTCAACAGCTTTTGGCTCGTTCTTATATGGCTTGACTGAACCTTATTTATAAATCGATTTATGGATATGTCCAAGCGCCTCGTTGACTGTTTCTACCCTTAAAGATCAGCAAGAAGAAGTTACTGGCTTTCGAGATAATAAAGAACACTACATAGCAATTTTTTTCAGTGGCAACTCGGAATTAGTTTTAGAAGAAATAGTAAGACAATCAAAGGAGAGGAAAAGGACCTGAAATGTTTGTGACTTTCATGGAAGATACGGGGGGAATCTAGCCACAATAGGAGTTGATTTTGCAACAAAAATAAGGATTGGTTAGAGATTTTTTGTGTATTCTCAGTGCAATTTTAATGATTCTTGACATGTAAAATTTGTACCAAAACTATTCAATTCATGCACTCATGAAATGTGTTAATTAGAAAGCATTAGAAGAGGAAGGGCAGGAGCTAGTTTTTGATGCAAATATAAGTTAAGGAAAAAGATGCTGCAGAAGTAAATGAGGAAGTATTGTGGAGTCTAGACGAACCAAACAGGATTACTCTCGGTGTTCTTATGAGTTCTTTCTTAGTAGCACATTGAGCAATTGTGATTTATTCAGCGTAATAAGAGTCGAAACTATTTTTTTTCCAATAAGGTATTTCAACAAATATGATAATCATAAACAAATTGTTAACATTGTACATACATACATTTAACAAGACTGAATTGTAATACATAATGACTAAATCTTATGAACTTTAATTTTACTTTTATTGTTTTTTGTGTTGCATTAGCTGTCTGTTACCCATCTTGAATTAGAAGTTAAGCTGCCGGAGAGAGTACGTAGAAAAAGTTACATTTCATACAATTGATGTTTTATTACTTGAGAGTACAGAAATGCTATTACAGAAAGCTAACAGTGAAACAATAAATGCTTCTTTTTTTTCAAGGAGTAAAAGTATAACGAGTGGCAAAGAAATTTACTACTTCTGGCTTCAAAATATAAAAAAGGCTGACATTCCGAAACTGCACACAAAACAATTAGTCTTATGACTCTGGCTTGAGTTTCAACCGGCTATGCGCTAACAAATACTCGAGAAATGACGTTGAAATGCAATAGATTCGTGAGAAGGAAAGGACATCGCCCCACTTCACGTTTCTGACGATCAATCGCGATTTTCTTTGTTTACATAATCATCGCAGAGATATTGAATATTAATATACAGACGTACGCATATACGTACCTGCATATACCAATTGTCAAGAGCCAAATAGGTGTTATCCTTCTTAAACGATACAAAAAAAAATTATCATTTTGAAAAAAAAACCTATCTTAAGAACAAAATAATAATAACAGAATCAGTGCCGATATAATAAACATTGAAAACTGTCTCCTTGATAGTTGAGGAGAGTTACTCGGCTAATCACAACCGGTATGTACGTAAGGTGGTAAGTTGGATAAGTCTAAAATCATTTCGGGGAACGTTTTTTAACTTTGTAACACTCGTGCAATTTATGTTTTAGATTTAAATTGAGTATTTTTACACCATTGTACTCAACATCAACAATACCCATTATTCATTCAATGGGACGAATAGACCATGTATTGGCACTCTTTGTGGTTAAAGGGACTCCCCAGGAGACGCAGATATTTTCCAAAGTGAGTGTGCTAAACCATATTTTTTTTTACTAAACTTTTTTCGACAGTCCTACCAACTGTACTGTACTACAAACAAGAGCCAGTATTTGGCTGATATCTGGGTGGAATTGACCCGATACCGAAATTTTACCTGTTCGTTCATTGAACTCCTGTTACATTAGGAGTCAGTTAGCGCCTTTAGGTATAGTGGAAGAATGAGAGTAAATACCTCATTTCCCGTCCTTTTAATATTTGGGTCATTTAATCGTAAGAATGTAATCATACAAAGCGAATGTATAGATTTTCTTCTGTTACAAAAATACTATCTGGGTCTAATTTTGCTCCATTGCTATTCTCCCTGTGGCACTGAGCTGTTTTTCTGCCTTGGGAAGTGGCCACCCGTCCTGCAGACATTGGCCCCCCAGCCGTGTTACCACGCTAAGCCCTCCGTTGTCGTTAGTACACGGGGCAGGCCAATGTCCCTCTAAGCCCTTAGTGGACAATAGTCTGTGGCTTAGGTGGCGTTTATCGGACCGGCCTAATGGACTTGCTGGTATTTCAGTGGAATCCACACTTCATTAGATTCCTGAATAAGTGACCTGTTAGAGGATTGTCAATTTTCATTTAGGGCTTCGGTTTAGTCGTTTTTTCAAAACCTGAAACGATTAACTTTGCACTCCGGTACCTGTGTATGTCTGTTTTGTTATTCGGAGATCACATAAAATGATTCAACAACATGAAAATACGGCCGGCTCAATAAAATATGATTAAATTCCACTAATTATTTATTATTTAGTAACTTTGAAGTAAACCGACGAACTGCCCATAAATACCATCAACGATTTGCTCTCCAAAACTATTTTAGAGGTTGACACAAATAATAAAACATATGTACCTACTTCATTTTATGTTTATAATTGATTTTAGCTTGTTCATAGAAACCCAATTACACCCATAGGGAAATACAACTATGTGAGTGCGTAATGGTCGGTGTTCTGGTCAGCCTGTGGTCGTCGCCTGGGGTTAGACATTTACGAGAGGTATCGCTGTCTTCAAAGAGCTTGTTAGCTCCAAGGTATTTGGAGGATTTGGACTTATCTATGGACTCATCTATGCTGCAGTCCTGTCAACCCATCAAGACCCTGATATAGCACCCCATAACCTTCAAAAACACCTTGACGAGATCGAGTATTGGTGCAACCAATGGCGAACCAAAGTATATGAAGCAAAATGTTCCCACATAACCTTTACCCTCTTCCGCAAGTCCTGTCCGCCAGTCTTTTTTAATTCAATTCCTCTTCCTATGTCTGAGACAGTACAGTATTTAGGCTTCCATCTCCACAAAAGACTGACATGGAACCCACACACAAGGCTAAAAAGACAAGAACTAAACATACGCTTTGGACAACTGTACAGACTACTTCGAAGGACATCCCATCTCTCAATAGAAAATAAACTACTTATTTACAAAGTTATACTTAAGCCAATCTGGACATACGGACTGCTATCGGGGACTGCTATGCTGAACAATAGAGCTATGGGGGACAGCAAAAAAGTCAAACATCAAGCGCATCCAATCCTTTCAATCAAAAGTCCTGAGAACAATAGTAAATGCCCCTTATTACGTCAGCAACAAAACCCTTCATAATGATCTGAATATACCCTACATTCTTGAACTCATCCCTTCCAAGTTCATAAAATTCCATAGTAACCTATCCAAACACCCTAATTCCCCAGCACAGTCATTGCACTGCACCACTCATCCCCATAATCCTCCTCGGAGACTAAAACGGCAGTGGCCTCGTGACCTGCTATAAATAAGTGACAGTGGGAGTTCTGGCCAGTTTCTCTAATCATGTCCTGAGCGTCTGTGGCTCTCGCGCTCTTGATCAGCCTCCGCTGGCTCTTGTCCAGTGACGCGGCTGACGTAGGAGCGTGGGGGACTTCCCAAGACTCCGCTTCCTCCTTCGCACGCGAGGGAGGTGACAACCATATGGACTTGGGGCGTCTGGGCTGTTTGTATATATAGTATGAATGAGCAAGTGAATGAATATTGTAAATTAGTATGAACGAGCTCATATAGCACAATTACTTATAGCCCAATCAGGCATATTGTAATTTTATCATAATAAAGTTAACACTATCTATAAACCCCACTTGACAGGTGGACTTGGCGAAAAGAACTTTGCAGAATTTTATATCAGTTACAAGTAAGTAGGATTTATGGAAATGTAGCTAAACGAAATTACGGGCCACAAAGTTAAATAACAGTATAAGGAGATGGCGATCTCGATACGAATATTCCAAATTCATTTCTTAAAAACTAATCGTGAAGAAATACAACATTTTTCACCAAAAATAGATCATTTCATTTCTTAAACCATCTTGTTACTAAAAAGTCTAATGAACAAAGTTGTTAAGAGTTAAAATATTGAACATAAACAATGGCTAAATGAAAGAGGGTTGTACCTCTGGGGTTGGTAAAAGTTAAACATGATGAACAGATGTTGCTGAAAATAAAAGCAACCAAATGAAAAATAAATATATTCAGTAGCTTACCGACATCTTAATTATTATTACGTATTACGTGATGAAGTTAGTAATTATTGAGAGCTATAAATACGAAAAGTATAACTGACCTTAACCATAAGAGAGTCACAGGTAATTAATCAGAAACCATATATAACTGAGGAACTCCAGTTAGCTGCTCATTTTCCAGCTACAGGCTCACATTCCTCTGTGGAGTAATTTATTTCCCCGACAGTAATTGCTTTCTGGCTGCTTGACAGCTAATAGACAATTGACAAAACTAAAACATATACATGCTAATTTAACCCATAAGTTTGTGACTTGTGACTACTTCTAAAAAATAAAACTAGTACTCAATGGAGCCCAATTTTGTTTTCTCAAATTGTTGCTGGTTGCGTGTTGATGAACTTTTAAACAAATGGATAAATTTGATGTATGACCTATTTTTGTTTTCATATCATTCATAAATAAATTTGAGGTGAAAACTGGTCACTTAACGACTGGTCAGCTAAAGTTGTAAACACTTAACTTCGTAATTAGAAAATACACGGGTAAGGAAGACACCTGGAAAAAGCGTTTGATATTGTTTGGCATGAGAGTCTGCTATTTAAAATGGTTCATTAAAGGTTTCCTAAGACCATAGTTAGACATAATTATAATAAAAATACTTCAGATAGAACATTGTAAGTCGCTATCAGTCAAAATAAATCTGATTGTAAACGAGCCTGACGCAAGGGACAGTCTTATCGCTGATTAGGCTTCATCGATGACATTGCTTACCACCAAAGAGATGAAGTTGAGTCTATTTGAATAAATGTTTTTACGACATTTTATTAAGGGAAATAACTCATTGTTTATTATTAAATCAAAAAAAAAAAAACGAAAAAAGTATGGTACTCTATGAAATCTCAAACCAAACGATATAGACACTTCCAAATAAAATAAACAGTCCACTTAACGCTCATAATAAACACAACCCTGGTACATTAATATTCCCCTTCCAAAATTTTGACTCGTTGCAGTACCTAACAATTTTTTTTTTTTTTTTTTTCAAAACCTCTTTATTGATAATATATATACAATGACAAAAATAAATAAATAAATTTGGAATTACACCTGTCGCCTCGTGCTGCATACGCAGATGCATATTAAGGAGTGCATAAAATACTTTCAGAGTACCTAACAAACCCAGTATCTAACAATATGACTCCCCCACCCTTCCCGCATCGATGGCAACGGACCGTCGGGGAAAATTAGGTGAAGAATTTGTTGCTGGATGTCAATTAGTTATGATACATAAGGTGAGCCCCATCACTTTTAAACATGTTTAGACAATGAATGTATAATGTGCATTATACCTTTGTAACAATCACAAATCGCATTGTAAAATTATTGTACAAAATGTAACCAAGCTACAGGACATATAATGACCTATTGTAAATAGATTCATTTATGTAGAATCTATACCGATTTCCATAGTCTATAATAAAAAGGGGATATGAAGAGGGGGGGAAAGCTTCAGTAATCCGAATAACTTCATTATTAACCTAGGCCAATAAGTCGACTGAGTGAGTTTGGTAAAGTAGTTGAAAAAGTCATATCTAACAAATCGCATAACTTTTTAGGAGGTGGGCGTTCGCTGGCGTCATCCATCCATTGGTACGCATCTGAAACAAAACAAACAAGGACCACTACTCAGTTTTATGCCTATTAACACCAAAAAAAACAACCAAACGATCTTACTAAGGTTATTCATGTTCCTACCCTGATCCTGTCCGCCCTGTCGTTATCCTTATTCCCCACTAAAACCAGAGATAACAGGGCTTCCAGTGCTGGGCTAATCACCTGCCTGAAGTATCACAGATTCACACTGATTCAGAAGAAATTGGCTAAGCTGTGCAATGGAATAAGGATGATCCAAAACTTATTAGGCAAGAAAAAGAAGGAGAATGTTCGCTAGTTGTAAATATTTTATGGGCATTCATCTGATATAAAATTGTGGACAAATAAGTTTTGTTTGGTTTATATATAATCGAACCAAGGTTGTTACAGAAGTACTGTTACAGGGAATAATAGTATTAAAACACTAATCTCCACACAACCACGAAGTAGGGTATAAAACCCGTTTTATGTTTCGTACTAAAGATGAGTAAGAATCTTTTTTTCAGTCCGGTCCTCCTGAGGTGTCCAGAGCCACAATCAAAGTGTAAGAATAAACTTTCCAAAAAAAAAAAAAAGTTGGCACATTTTTAATGTTATAGAAGTTCATGAAAAAACACGTTTTTTATTCGTGCTATAAAAGCAACAAAAAATATTAGAAAAAAGTTTAAAGTAATTATTCTTACCTTAAAGCTTTGTTCATCTATAAGTTCGTCTAGTTCGCCGCAAGAAAGGCTGAACCTAAAATTAAAAAAAAAACAAAGTTAATTATTCAAATAGTTTTATCACGTGTCAGAAAGTACGAAATAAATTTTTAAAACAAGATAATTTTTTAACAGAAATTTTGATACGAGTTTATAGGTTTAGACAACTCCGAGGGTTTACAAAGTAGACGAGTCTTGAGTTTTCTTCGATTCATTAATAGAAGACCAACCAACAACCCTGATGCCGTTTTTTTGGTTCATATGTATTTATATTACTGTATATATAACTCAAGAAATTTAAGTCGGTACCTGTCTGTAATTTCCCTATAGAACCGTTCCAATAGAAAATTATTCTGGTGTGCACTATTTATGGATTTTTGAATATGCCTGAAACATGGTTGACATGCCATTGAATAAGATGACAACAATAAGAACAGCTGTTTGATACATGGCACGCTTTAGTGCATTTCATTTTATTTGACTTAGTTAACAGTTTGCCATTTCTCGTATCTTTGTATTCCACTTGAACCTTTTCAACTAGTCTAAATTACCCTACCTACTTTTCGATGCCCGAACTGTTTGGAAAAAAGATCCTATTTAACTGTTAATCATAATTGTATAGTTATCACTTAAAATAAATTGCTGTCTATCAAAGAAAAATAGTCGAAAATATTTTTTAGGAAGAAAAAAAGTTGACATTAGTTCTCAGCAGCCCAAAAAGGGGGCTAAATACAAAACTTTTGAAATATCTAAATACAATATTTTTGAGGAAATAAAACATTTGATTTTTTGCTTATATATCTTCGTGCAAATAAATTCAGAATGAATATACCAATATATAACAGTCATCATAGGAATCTAGAGTCCGGTCAACTGATACACCACTTAAGTCTCCATAAATAAATTAGAATCTGGTCCCGTAAATAAATTAAACATGAGATGTAAAGAAAAATCGTATTTGATTATAATTTTCTTTTTTTTTAAATAAAATTTTCAACGGTGGTAATAACGTTGGATTTGGACAAAATTTAATACAGTTCTGAGAATTTAAATAGAATACAAAACATTGACGAAAATTAGCAACATTGGACCAAAACTTTGCTCCCCGGTGATTCTAGGCTAACGAAGTTCATTGTTTCCTTCTCGGAAATGCTGATGTCCAGAAGTGCCGAATGCGCAACCAAACATGTTTGGTACCCCCACCCTAAAAATATGTTTTGTTTACTTTATTTGAATCGTCTACATTTTTTTGTAATTGTATAATAATCTAAGCTCATCAAATACGATCTGGAATATTTATTTTATTAACCTATGTAAAAAAATTAATCGAATAATTTGTAATAGCTTACTAAACAGCTGAACACTATGTTTAAAATTAAAATTTTTAAATTAATAAAAATACTAAGCGTAAAAATGTCGGTCGAGTCAGGCCGCCACACACGGGGTAAAGGGCGGGTTTCCGTCGCCACGAATATTGAGCATGTAAATGTCGTCAGAATAACTTGATATTTCTCACCTTTACGTTTTCAAGGGTGAGGAAAACGAATATGAAATCTATATAGGGAAGTTTTCAGGAAAAATAGAGAATCAAGACTGTTTAGAGAGAATGAACATGATCACAGACAGCGTCTTGTAACTCCTAGAAACCTACATTAATAGTATTATTATAATAGTACTTACATTCCTACACATAAATTTCTCGTACCTACTACTATTTTTTTTAAGTAGGCAAAACTTATAAGAACAAGTTCTTTTGTCAAGAATTTTTGTTGTTCTTTAATTTAATACGAAATGTATATTTTTTGCTAATTTTGGCTAAAAGTCTGCCAGTAGGTGGAAATATCAAATTGAATCACTGCAATGCACATGAAAATGTCAACATTGCCACTAAAAAGGCAAAAATAATATGACACGTAATATAACTATAAGAAATAATAATGCAACAAATCACTGATATCACACATCTACAAATCACTGATATCACACATCTACAAATCACTGATATCACACATCTACAAATCACTGATATCACACATCTATAAATCACTGATATCACACATCTACAAATCACTGATATCACACATCTATAAATCACTGATATCACACATCTACAAATCACTGATATCACACATCTACAAATCACTGATATCACACATCTACAAATCACTGATATCACACATCTATAAATCACCGATATCACACATCTACAAATCACCGATATCATACATCTACAAATCACTAATATCACACATCTACAAATCACTGATATCACACATCTACAAATCACTGATATCACACATCTATAAATCACCGATATCACACATCTACAAATCACCGATATCACACATCTACAAATCACTGATATCACACATCTACAAATCACTGATATCACACATCTACAAATCACTGATATCACACATCTACAAATCACTGATATCACACATCTACAAATCACTGATATCACACATCTATAAATCACTGATATCACACATCTATAAATCACCGATATCACACATCTACAAATCACCGATATCACACATCTACAAATCACTGATATCACACATCTACAAATCACTGATATCACACATCTACAAATCACTGATATCACACATCTACAAATCACTGATATCACACATCTATAAATCACTGATATCACACATCTACAAATCACTGATATCACACATCTACAAATCACTGATATCACACATCTATAAATCACCGATATCACACATCTACAAATCACTGATATCACACATCTACAAATCACTGATATCACACATCTACAAATCACTGATATCACACATCTACAAATCACTGATATCACACATCTATAAATCACTGATATCACACATCTACAAATCACTGATATCACACATCTACAAATCACTGATATCACACATCTATAAATCACCGATATCACACATCTATAAATCACCGATATCACACATCTACAAATCACCGATATCATACATCTACAAATCACTAATATCACACATCTACAAATCACTGATATCACACATCTACAAATCACTGATATCACACATCTATAAATCACCGATATCACACATCTACAAATCACCGATATCACACATCTACAAATCACCGATATCATACATCTACAAATCACTAATATCACACATCTACAAATCACTGATATCACACATCTACAAATCACTGATATCACACATCTATAAATCACCGATATCACACATCTACAAATCACCGATATCACACATCTACAAATCACTGATATCACACATCTACAAATCACTGATATCACACATCTACAAATCACTGATATCACACATCTACAAATCACTGATATCACACATCTATAAATCACCGATATCACACATCTACAAATCACCGATATCACACATCTACAAATCACTGATATCACACATCTACAAATCACTGATATCACACATCTACAAATCACTGATATCACACATCTACAAATCACTGATATCACACATCTACAAATCACTGATATCACACATCTATAAATCACTGATATCACACATCTACAAATCACTGATATCACACATCTACAAATCACTGATATCACACATCTATAAATCACCGATATCACACATCTACAAATCACCGATATCATACATCTACAAATCACTAATATCACACATCTACAAATCACCGATATCATACATCTACAAATCACTAATATCACACATCTACAAATCACTGATATCACACATCTACAAATCACTGATATCACACATCTATAAATCACCGATATCACACATCTACAAATCACCGATATCACACATCTACAAATCACCGATATCATACATCTACAAATCACTAATATCACACATCTACAAATCACTGATATCACACATCTACAAATCACTGATATCACACATCTATAAATCACCGATATCACACATCTACAAATCACCGATATCACACATCTACAAATCACTGATATCACACATCTACAAATCACTGATATCACACATCTACAAATCACTGATATCACACATCTACAAATCACTGATATCACACATCTATAAATCACCGATATCACACATCTACAAATCACCGATATCACACATCTACAAATCACTGATATCACACATCTACAAATCACTGATATCACACATCTACAAATCACTGATATCACACATCTACAAATCACCAATATCACACATCTACAAATCACCGATATCACACATCTACAAATCACCGATATCACACATCTACAAATCACTGATATCACACATCTACAAATCACTGATATCATACATCTACAAATCCCTGTTATCACACATCTACAAATCACTGATATCACATATCTACAAATCACTGATATTACACATCTATAAATCACTGATATTACACATCTACAAATCACTGATATCATACATCTACAAATCACTGATATCACACATCTACAAATCACTGATATCACACATCTACAAATCACTGATATCACACATCTACAAATCACTGATATCACACATCTACAAATCACCGATATCACACATCTACAAATCACCGATATCACACATCTACAAATCACCGATATCACACATCTACAAATCACCGATATCACACATCTACAAATCACCGATATCACACATCTACAAATCACCGATATCACACATCTACAAATCACCCATATCACACATCTACAAATCACCGATATCACACATCTACAAATCACCGATATCACACATCTACAAATCACCGATATCACACATCTACAAATCACTGATATCATACATCTACAAATCACTGATATCACACATCTACAAATCACTGATATCACACATCTACAAATCACTGATATCACACATCTACAAATCACTGATATCACACATCTACAAATCACTGATATCACACATCTACAAATCACTGATATCACACATCTACAAATCACTGATATCACACATCTACAAATCACTGATATCACACATCTACAAATCACTGATATCACACATCTACAAATCACTGATATCACACATCTACAAATCACTGATATCACACATCTACAAATCACTGATATCACACATCTACAAATCACTGATATCACACATCTACAAATCACTGATATCACACATCTATAACTGAAATTACATTTTAAAAAATTACGTAAAAAAGTGAACATATATATGTTTTTAATCAGTATTCATCATGTAAATATCTTTAAATCACAAAAATAATATATGTATAAAAGATTTATTATTTGATTTAATTTTTGACATTTGTCACAACCAATAACTACTGTACCTTACTTTTCTTTAATACGATTGGTATAGAAATCAGAGCGATGTCCAGTTTCAGGACACGCTAGTACCTACAGCTTGTTCGAACATTGTACGGACGAAAATAAGTACTGGCCCTGGGCGCATCACGGTGGGTACCATTATAACGAACCTCTCTCACCCAATAACTTAGGAAAAAGCGGATGAAGTCTATTTACCGGAGCAATCCGCAACTTTTTTAAATTTTCGTCTTTGTAAAAAACTACATTTAAATGCACGTATTTTTAGTTCTAGAAACTAATAATTTTTTTTCTCAATCGGTCCAGAATGATAATAAAAGGTTGGAAAACTTTTAAGAAGCAATATCAACTACCTTGTATACCTAAAATCAAGTACCTTGTAAACATTTGTATACCTACAAATTTGTATCGTGCGAAATTTACAGGTTTTCAATTGAACTATTGAACAAAATTTATGAAAATATCTTCGGTTCGCTCACTGACTTCTTACACATTCAGGAAGGTACAAATAAAACAGTTTATCTATTTTTTTTAGCCATAAAATAAAAACATTTTAATTTTGGCCGATGCATTGGCCGTGCTTTTAGCCCTTTGCGTCCCTGTGTGCACGCATTCTTGTTAAATTGTATACTTATTATAATCGATATCCAAACGAATCCATCCACGCACTATTACCTTCGTAGACGGCCCCTTTTTTTATTGTTTCAAATACCTTTGTTGTTTTTTTTTACATTATTACAGATTTCACAATACGGAATCTTTACATACATGCACATTGTGCTTATTATATGTACTTTATCGTAGCTACATTGTATATATTGTGTGAGATCAACAATAATTGAGCTAAGGTAGATGTACAGAATACAAGGCAGAACAATAGAGAAAGCGATATGGCTTATTTTTTGAGAGTGTGGAGCTAATACTAACCTAAATCTAAATAAACCAACCTAGGTTTCCCGGGCAGCCCGTGGTCATCGTTACGGGAATGGGGGTGGGGTCATAGTGTCAAACACTGGGTTTGCCAATTGCTGCTACGAGTCAAGAAAATTGATGTCTCTCCTGTGGATGAACCCACACACCAATCAACGGGTGCAGGACGGCGTTCTTTAACACCTCAACGGAAGTATGTCAGACGCTCCCTTTTGATGGCCCGGCACAAATATACCTTTTGGGTTCAGTCACTATGGCGGTCCTTCTCCTTCCAGAACAGATTTATTATTATATCCATTAGCCCTTTTCGACTGGTGCCTAGTTCCATTAGGACCAAGAATACTGGAGCCTCTTTTGCCACTTATAGCTGCCGCTGTACCTGCTCTAGGTTCAGCCTTTGTTTGGCTCACAATATAGTCCAGGCAACGAAGGGAAAATAGAAAAAAAAGTCATGTAGTTTTGAAATTAGGTGAAATAAGTTGTTGGGCGGAGGGTGCCCACCGGGGTCATCACTATTCACTATTGTTGCATACTTACTATAATCATCGATTCTGTTGATTACAACATTGTTAAATTATTTGTTTTCATATAATTTAGACTAAAATATTAGAAAAAGCCGCCCCAAATATGTGCCACCTACGCCGTTGAGAACCCATAACCGTCCTCTCATGAGGCAGAACAAGCCGCTATGACATGTTTCTGTATTCGAAACTAGTAGCCCAGGCGACGAAGGACAAAATATGTCAATTAGAAAAAGGAATAGGTCGTTCTGAAATTTATTACTGTTGTTGGGGAGTATCAGTACAGCATATTAAAAGTCTCCGAGGGTAGTGGTTTAAAGGTCAATTTTTCGTTTTTCACAAATATCTCTCAAACTAGTAATTTTAGTAAAAAGTACTTTATATACAAAATTAAAGTACACAAACTTATCTATAAAAATGTTCCTATTAATTTTTTCCGTTGAGTCAATGGTTTAGGAGAAAGCGAGGTTGAAAAAGCAGAATTTTTACAATACTTGTTAAAGCTAGTCTATTCATGAGAAAAAAATAATATTGAATAAAGTAACAGATTTTTAATAAATAAACTAGTCAAGTAAAACACATTGTAGTACTATAATATATTATAAATCCGGTGACATGGCTGGTGGGGAGCGTGGGGGACTCCCCGAGACTCCGCTTCCTCTTTCGCTTGCGAGGGAGGCAACAACCGTGGACTTGGGGGGCCCCTGGGCTGTTTGTAAATGTTTGTAAATATTGTATGAATGTGCGAGCGAATGATGAATTGTAAATATGGTATGAATTAAAACACTTACCTCAATTATTATTTATTGCCTATTAAGTAAAGGCAGATTGTAATTTCATCATAATAAAGTTGTTATAGAAAAAAAAAAATAAATAATATATTATCTTTCTAGGATAATTGTGAGAAAAGATCGCATTTTTTATTCCATATTTATAATTTTACATTTATTCTTTCATTCATGCGGGATTTTAAATATACATTCATACAATGTAGGCATATTTACAAAGTCCAGGGATCTCCTAATTCTCCAGCAGTAAATTTATATTAAAACGCTTACATTTTCATCATTGTGTGTACAATCCGCTTAAACAAAATAAATAAAAAAAATATTTAATTATGTTCAGTAATTGTAACTAACCACTCTCGATTTTGATTGGATAAGAAAAGGCGGCCAATGTGGACTACCCCATGTTGCAAAACCTCTTGATAGGTGGTACGCCACTGACGGTCCCTTCACACAGTGATTTTCAAACATGGAAAGTGAATTTATTTCATCTCTGGCTACAGAAAGTATAGCCTCCCGTCCAGCGAGCACATAACTACGTAAATAATTAAACAAACAAATAAATCTATTTTATTTAATTTTTCTACTTAATTATAAATATTATGGGCTGGCTGTTCAATTTCTCCAGATAAAAATGTTACCAAACAATAGTCATCACCAAAAACCTACTTCATATAAACTTTTATCTTGATTAAAACCTAGTAAAGAATAGTACTTTAAATTTAAATTTTAATTAAATATATTTCAGTTTTCTGGATTCAAAGGAAAAAACACCTTTAGATTTTATCTAATAAGCAGCCAAATTAAAGTAAGATGTTACAAACAAATACTAGTCCGTACTTTAAAAAAAAATTAAATAATTCTAGAACAGAAGAGACCGACTGATTTGCACCAACTACTTTGTGAAGGAAAACCACTTATAGCAAACGCTCTGGGGAGAAATGTTTTCACAAATGGAACTCACAGAAAAAACATTGATACTGACCGACAGACGTGATCTTCTGTTAAACCTGAAGGATTTGTTCAACGACAAATAGAATTTCACATTAGAATTCATCTCACACGAGGCAGCTCAACGTTGCCATTCTAGAAAAGCCTTCCAGAGATGAACGTCACTCTAGCAATATGTCTGAACAATATATCATTTTATTACAAGGCAATGCATAGGACTCACACCCTAACGTACATACAAATGGTTTTTATTATTATTTACGATAGAATAATGGTTACAGTTAGGATTAATTGTTAGCACTGCAATCACAGAAAAATTAAGTATTAAATAAATACTACACCTTGGCCTGTATGTAGAAAAAAAAGAAAAAGGAAACCTCTTCAGCTGTCTAAAAGTATTGATGTGTACAGCGGGTATGACATGAAAAGGGTTTCAGACTAAAAAAACTAAGTTATGAACAATTTCGTCTCTATTGTAAACTATTTTGAGAATAAAACTTTAAGAAAAAATACATTTAAAGGCGTTCAGTTGTATGAAGATAATGTATAATTAATTCTATTATTTTATTAATTTTGCTGTTAACTTTATTATTTTTATTTTCATATCTAGTAATTCATTATTATTATATTATATTATTAATTTTAATTTCTATCTAGTAATTAAGAATAAAGAAAAATTCCATTAGGGGACCTTTTACCATTTAAATAATAATGCACGAACAAATAAAACTAACTCTGGCCAACAAAACAAATAATTAATAATAATAAACAAATAAAGGGTATACCTAAAATAAAAAAATTCAATCCAAAACTTGTGTAAATAAAAAATAGTGATATACAATTAAATTAAAAGAAAAAAGAAATGCGAGAAAAAAAATAATAAAATTAAATAAATACACATTAGTTACACTTTCACTTAAGGTTTAAGCTTTGGATTTACCAACATCTATGTTTAATGATACATAGAATTGCTGTTATAAAATTAGAATTATTTATATAAAATAATAATAATGAAGTCCAAATTAATACAAGCCACTGTCTGAGTGTCAGTTCCGTGAATTGTTGTGATCGCATTTTATCTGACGATCCAAGGTACTTTGTAAAAGTTTGTCAAATAATTTATTGATTTTTTTTAAATAACGCCATTAAATTATTATTGGGCGGAGTCTAACCACATAAAGATAACACGAAATGAAAAAGAGATTCGCTTTCAAATTTAATAACATTCTTATATATGACATGATTTAGATTAATTATGGTTTCCTACGTGACAAGGCCCGCCCCAAAAACCTATTAAAATTTCAGGAGGCCAAGCATTTAAGCCGCTGTGATAGGACACTCTTTCCTCCCAGATCTTCCATGAAATAAACATACACCATTTAATATCCCTTTGGGAGCATTCCAAGTAAATAATAATAGTGATAACTAACGACTTTATCAATTGATAGAAACAAAAGTAAAAGTTTAATTATTATTAAACGAATTATTTAAAAATTTTATCAGGGATAATTTATTATAGTGTCTTAATCCATGTAAGAGCCTTTGCTTTTATGTATACTAATTTTTTATTTGAATAGCTCATTCTACTAGAGCTATTCTACAGCTCTAACCTTACATTTTGCTAACACCAATAAAAGAGAAATTGAGAAAATCTACATCATTGATGAGTTTCTGAGACATTGTTCACAAATCCATTAGATTAAATTTGCATTCTGTAAATTTTAAGGTCATTCTGTTTAACATGCACATTGTTAGTAATTGAGAATGAGAGCATGAGCTGCTTAAATACATATAGGAATACATAAAAGTATGTTTTAAAATGTGGACGAATGAATTGATTGTAAACTGATTGAAATTTTTCAACATTAAATTATGAACCTTTAACCAGGAAATTATCTCATTATATTAAAATTTATTTATATCACCTCAAAAATATAATTTCCATGCAAATGTTAATTTTCTTAGGGAGAAAGTATTATTCAAACTTGAGTTTTATTATTAAAATTCATGAATATTTAATGATATACATGAATCCTGTGAATTAATTTTCAGATTTTTCCTCTTTATACCATACCCATAAATTCATAATTTGGGCACATTATTCTGATGAGATTATTCTAAAATTCACGTTTACATGCATATTTACTTTGTTTGTAAGTATATCATTACCATCTGTAGCATCCCTCATATGAAGCTTTCATTACGTATTATTTAACTATATTTTTCATGACACTATCTAATTGTATTTAATAATAATTTCTATTTGATTGAGGGCACTCAATGATTATGTAAACAAAACATAAAAGTTATACACAATATTAAAAATTATCAGATCTGGTAATTTTTGAATAATTTTTATCCATTTATTTTGAAACTCCCCAGTATTTTGAATAATTATTACACAAAGAAAAGAGATATAACGGGGTTCAATCCCGTGATCTCTAAATCTCAAGCCGGGCGCTCTTCCTTTATGCTATACGAGCCCGATTTATGGAGGAGCGTAGCTAAAGATTATTGATATTGACTAGTCAAGCGTTACGACAGGGGTAGAGCTCTGTGGAAGAACACCACAGAACGGAGATAACGGAATCTGTCCGTATTACAGTCTTTCTTTCTCTGGTTGATAATTAGTTAGTAATCTTGTAGTTATTATTCATAGCTTGTTCGATTTTTACAAAATCATTCTGGTTGTCCAGACCATGAAAGCATTTAACTAACAGTCAACTTTAGGGAACGATGCTGAATTAGTTATTTTGTAGTTAAACGCAACAAGAAAACTATTGGATCGAAGTGTTGATCACAATGTGGTAAGTTCAGCGTACTCATACTGCAAACTATGTACTGATCGAACCAAGGACCAGTAGACTTTTCGTTTTTCTTTGCATCATATAAATTATTTCATTTTTTCAATAATTGGTACATCTATTATGGATTAGATCGTATTTGTAGAGAGATGAGACAGTGACTCATAAATACTTTCTCAAATTCTTACGATTTCAATATTCTAATTGTCAATGACAATGTAGGATAGAGACACAATAAATCACAAATAAATATTCTTATGGTCAAAGTTAATTGGTATTTTGGTGTGTAGTTTAAATGGTCACTTAAATTAAAATTGGTTCAGAAATAAGTAGTTTGCAATTTCTACTGGATGTTCTCAAAACATTATTATTTGTAATAGCATTGCATTTATTTTCGCAATAACTGTACTTCTTAAACCATGAGAAAAAAAAACAGCGAGACGTTTATTGCATTTAATTTTTTACTTTCTTTTTTTAAAGTCTTATTTAGTGTTTCTATACTCTTGTATATTAACTTCACAGTTTCTAAAATAGGTGCGTGGAAACTTATAAAATGAGAAAGCAAACGAAGACGCGGAGCTTACTACTCGGGCTCAAACCACTAAACTTCGATCACTGCACGATCGGGATAGACTATTGACTAAATATAATAAAGGAAGTGAAATTCAAGATTTTAATCCTTATTTTAAAAGAAACTAAAGCTTCACCAAACCACTGAACCATTGATTTTTTTTTTTTTTTTTTTGAAACGTGCAAATCTCATCCATTTCCAAAGTTTAAAAAAGTTTTTCTCTTGAAATATTGATTTTTTTTATTTTGAATGATTGATGACGTAGAAGATACATATTATATCAGAGAGGAGTATAATTCCTTAATCAGAAACATAATCACGTTGCTGGAAGACGTCAATATTTTAAGAAATCCATCAAACCTTTAAGATAAAAATACATTTTTCATATTAAGATTAATCAACGTTTTCAAATCTAATTCTTTTAAAATTTTTTTGAAAAAGAAAACCCCTTCTGAAGTCGGCTATTGCAACCCTGTTAAGGGCTTTAAATGGATCATTAAATAAGGTCACAGGGAAGAAGGTGGAAACTTTTTATTAAGTAGATCTTGAAGCAATCCCCCCTCCCCTTCAGTATCACTATAGATCGGATTAGCCTCCTAACTCAATCTGTCAGACCACTCTTCATCAACCCTCTTCACCTTCGCCCTCCCAAGGGCCACAATATGAATTTTTAACACACAATCAAATTGGCATTGAAATAACGTTATGAACAAATTTAATCAATTCACTAATTCACGCCAAGTTTTAAAATATAAATGTTGCATTATAGACCAGTCATTGGGGGTTGTCTAAAAATGGGATTACTTTTGATACTACTTGATGATCACAACAGTTCTTTAACATCTACATTTCTTTAATTTTTATCTTTATTATATATTCACTGCTAAATACGAACTCCTGGTATTTTGAATAATATATTTACTTTTACACTCTCTCGTTATATGTACTATACAGCAATAATGAAACTACATAACCCTCATATTTTTGGACCAGGAAATCATATAGCCACCAGTAGACTCTCACCATTGTTCCGAAACAACCAACCTCCACCGAGGCTTCCCACACCCCTTAATCCTCTCACACCACCTTCAAGCAGGTACTCCTAGTATAAGGATCCGTTTAACCTAAATATTCTATATTTTTCCCTCATCCTGAATTTCTAACTAGAGAGCTTAGGGGAAAAAAAAAAAATAATAATAATAATAATAAAAAAAAAATTAAAAAAAAAAAAAAAAAAAACCAGAGAAATCTAATGTCGCAGTTAAAGCATCTATCCAGAAGAGATAGGTATAGGTAAAGAGATACAATAGAACGCCGGTTCCCCATGCGTTTTTGGTTAGCGTTAGCGTGTTTTGTTGACTACGCCCCTCAATCGCAGTCATCCTCTTGGTTAAGATCCAACCGGCCACGCATTTATTACCTTAATGATGAAACTGTTTTTCTAACCATTACCGACATCTTGAATCTTAGCTCTATCACCATCGATGGAGAATTCCCTTAAATCTGTATTTTCGTTTCATCCATTCGCACGATACCGGAACTCTAGTCGCTCGGTTCTCAAACTACTTTTATCAAAATAACATGTGTAGGTTTGTTTGGAAACCTAACTTCATTGTTTCATTTTGCAAAACCACTCTGTTCTCAAAATCATAATTTCATCCACATATTCAAGCAACTTATACATAATTATTAATGCGGATGCCAAAAGGTTTACTCAGTATCTCGGACCACTTAAAGCATACCTCCTTTAAAGTGGATGCAATAATAATAGAATCATTTATTTATGTTTATATGGGTGGGCTTGTAGCAAAACCAGCCATCTCTACTTTTGGCTTGATATCTGTGAGAAAAAAATGCCGAAATAGTGTGAGATGATTGAGTTTGAAGGGTAAATTGCAGGTGCAATTCGTACACAATTAATTAACGCTGGTGCTTAGTGCTCAGCTTCCTCCTTCCTCTTTCCTCCTTAATCCACCTTGATGTTATTCATTAGGCTTTGTTCTGTTGTCTGATCAGTGAATGTGCCACACCATACTTTATCAGTACGGTGGACTGTGAAGTAGCCTCTGAAGTGAAGTGCATACACTCTTCTGTAGACATGGTTGCTCCCAAGTCCAGCATATCCTGCTGGTAGAGGCGTGTGCAGTTAGCGTACATGTAGTGCCCCCTTGTCTGAAAGTAAGAGAGCATGTTGAAGATGGCCTGAAGATGCAGATCCCTTTAACCTTTGCATTCAGCATTTTTTTATTTCAGAACCTCAAAAAAGACAATGAATAAAATAATATAATGAAATGATTGAATTACAGATTTCTCCTCTTCCTGCATTCACATGCATTTGGAGGAGTGCATAATATAATAAATTTTGTTGTGGTTAAAAGTTCATCGTTCTTATAAAACACTAGGTGATGACGATCACCTTCACCTTGTCACCGACACCAAACACTAAAAAAAAACAAACAAACAAAATCTGTACGTAGGACCTAGGACTAAAGCATTCCAGCCGCGACAGCGTCCTGCCATAGTTGGGGGAACGGAGCGGGGGTTATAGTGTTAAACACCGGGTATGTCAAATACTGTAAGGAGTAGAAAAACTTGATATGTCTACGCTGGATGAATTCATCCACCGTAGGCAGCTCAAATATCTCATGCAGCTCACTGTTTATTCGCTGCTCGAATGAAGTACCTCTGACCACTTTCATCAGTATAGCGTTTTGGAATTGTTGGAGTTTCTTAGCTGTCGTATACGTCAGATAGCGAAATAGCGGTGCACCATACATCAGAGTAGGCCTGAGTACACTCTTGTAGATCAGTAGCTTGAGACGCAGTGATAGATATGGGAAGTCAATAAGTGCGCAAGCCGGTAGGACTTCGTGTGTGTTAGCTTCAACTTCTTCGTAAAATGGTTACTAAAATGGAGATGCCTGTCCATTTTAATTCCCAGATGTACTAGGTCGTTGGCTGGTGAATTTTCCTCCCTTCCTACTAGGTAACTAGTAGGCAGCGGGCTCAGGCCTACTGTTTCCAAGTACCGTATCTATAGTTTCATTGTAGGACCTCGATGAGCCAACTCTTCAAGCTAGTCAGGACAATTATTGAGTTCTTTCAAACGTTCACAAGTTGATTCATCGCGTATCGCCTATCTCCCGCTTCCGTAGATAAGTACCTAAATGGTTGTATGGAAATCTGAAGTATCTTTCTGTAAAATTTTGTGGGGTACCGTACGGTGAGCCAGATAATGAGCTCTGACGGCTCGTTCGTAAGAGTGGCCATTTATCCCATGATATTCACCGCATAAACTGTGTTGAACCGTTCAGTCCGGCCGCTTCCTTGCATAATCTAGTCGATTCTTTTCATGAAAGACATCAGCATATGAAAGGCTCCAATTCTCACCATCATATTATGCATTTCTTCTGGCCAGCTGGCAATGATCTCACGTGCTTTAAGGTTAAGGGGCTGATCGAACAACATTATCGCTGTTTCTTAACCTAAAGATCTGAACTAAAGATGCCACGCAAAAGTGAGGTATATACAGTATCGTAATCACTAGCTGGTGCTCGATGAATGGATGGGTACCAACATAGGTGGTTTTATATAGCATGCTTTTCATCAGTTCCTCCATTCCAACAATCAGTGCCAGGAAACTCTTTTGATTTGATCTGAAGCCATCTAGGTACACATTTTATCGGATCTGCAGCCAACCCAGCTGAGCATGCTCAGGTCAAGCCTATGAAATGGTTGCAAAAACTCCCGTCTTCTCAATCTCTTCAACTGATGGTATATTCATTATCTGAGGGAACATTTGCCCAGGACGGTCGAACTTTTAGGGTATAGACAAACAACCCCGGCCATCACTTGGAAAGTGTTGTGTCCATCGAGTGTTTGCTCATTGAAATCTGCACCATTTGGGAGATGGTTTCATTCTCAACAGCCGAAGGGGGGGGGGGGCATTTCACACTGAGTAGCTCTTAGCACTGAGTAGTCTGTGTAAGAAGAACAGAAAAATAGCGGTAATAACACCTCAATTAATATTAATCTAATTATATATTATAATTTTATATTATTTTAATAGGCCTACGAAACTGCGAATAATGAAGATCTACATTTTTTAAAAAGTTCAAGTCATAAAATGATTTAGAACAAATCATCCCGTATCTATCTTTCTCTGTATGTATCTTTTTTTTTTTGCAAATTAGGACTCTTCAACCATTGAGTCTTTAGGCGTCGTTTTGTGCTTAAATTAAAGTTAAATAGATTTGCTACAACTTCACTTCTAGCAATTTCCCTCATAAGATGAGGATTTTCTCCAATATTGGGATCAAAAGTTTAACCAAAACTAAATATTTTACCTTTTTGGAAATATAATTATCTGTATCTCAGGTATTATTAGACCTACAGAGCTGCTGTTGACCTCAACATTTTGGCAAATTTAGTCTACTTTAAAATAAACAGGAATTTCCTCGCTATTACTCATAACTTTTAAATTATAAGAAACCCCCCCTCAAAATGCAAAAAATTTCGCTGTTTTTTTGCGAATATCTCAAAGCGCACGAGGAACATCAGATTCGCAGTTGGAAAACTCCAGATCACCCCAAAAAAACATAGGAAATGATAATAAAACCGACTACTGTATTTTTGCAACGAGACACCATTTCCCTGGGTTATGTAATACATTTATTTATATAGACTCTTTTGAAACTCAAATATAAATTATTATTAATTATTAATTAACATATAAATTATATGCGTATAAAAACTAAAGTTATAATCATTTAAACTGTTTACACATTTTTTTGGAACATCTTGTATATAACTGACAGGTTTGTTTCGGATGGTGCTCATTGAATTCATGAGAAAGCCGAACAATAGTTCCAACTTAAACGATTTGGACTGGCTGACAATGATAAATCCATGTGTAGCGAGCACATTACATTATACAACACATTAAAAATGTTCTATACAACTGCCCTTTGTACGAAAACGATCAATACTGGCTCATAGATGGGATTGTATTGATGAGTCTTGGCCAACCCAGAAAAGAATTATCAATATTTTTATAAGACTTTGAAAAACTGATTTTACAACACTACTCACACCTGTGTACACTTAGTAGTACGAACATGTTGTATACATAACCCATGGAGCTGTACCATGTGTAAATAAACACTGCTTCAAGAGGGCTTCATGGAGGAAAATAAAGAGTGAGAGAGCTATGAAATAGCTAAAGTGGCTTCAAAACGAAAAAAAACGCAATTATTGAAAGCATGTTTAGGGTTTGAAGTATGGGAATTTCCTAAACGTTTAGTTTGTTGTTTTTTTATACTAACTGCCTTACTAAAAAGAGGGGTTTTAGATCGTTGACATAATTTTTGTTTTTGTGGCATTCCTACGCCGATAAGATTTACTTTACAAAAAAACAAAACAAATAGAAACTAAGTTATAGGGATTATTACTGAGATTAATCTGTTAGATGGCTAGTTTTATCGCAAAAAGAGCGTGATTTAAAATTTTAGAAAACGTGTTTATTCAAATTGCGTTTATAAAACTTCTTAAGAACGAAACTCCAGAAAATAATTTGAGGGGAAATCCCCCAAAAGACTGGCCTACTAAATGGAATAGCTTTTGAGGCAACTTTGAATGGGGTCCGAGCCCCCGAAATAGGGCACGGAGAAGACAAAACAGATAACTGTGTTCCTCAGATTGCTCCCTTCATTGAGAAACACGAATTAGGACAAGTTTGGCGTAGTATAGCATAAGCTCGGTCTCAATGTTATCAAGACGTAATCTGGAGAGGCCTTGTGCATGATACTGCCGACCTACGTAATGACTGCAGTTAGGGAGGACTGACTCTATTCTGACTTGAAGCAATAACCATCCGCCTTCCTTGTCCCTCCCTTGCAACAGATCTATTCTATGTTCACAAAGTTTGACTTCATTTCAACTTATTTCCAGCAAAAGTTTTTTTAAATATTACTTACAATTTATATACGGGGCGGTATAGTAATCCAAAGGATTTCTGACTCCTTTAGTAATCGCTAAGAGCAGACAGGGACTTCCTTCTCGTTTTTAGGGAAATTACCTAAAATTACTTGTGACAGTGTGTGACAGACTGGGCATGTTAAACATCAGTGTAAACGCCGGGAAGACCGACTGCGTAATCTTCTCCCTCCAAAAGGGGAAAAAATCCTTGCCAAAATCATACACTATACGAGGGCAAGAGAACTCACTAGTTTTTTCAATGCACTATCTGGGTATAAAAATGGATAGGCATCTTTATTTCTCTACTCATTTTAGTAATAAAATAGAAAAATTACGAAACAGGTCTAACCAGCTTTCACACTAGCTAACTTTACCCAACCTTCGTCTCTTCGGTTCACAAGACGATTTAAGATGACATATATAAGACATATGAACTTCTTTATTGTGATAAAATTATAATCTGCCTTGTTGGGCAATAATTAATTGTGATAAACGTTCTCATTCATATCATATATACAATTTTCATTCACTGGTTCATTCATACAGTATTTACAAACAGCCCAGATGGTTGTCTCACCTCCCTCGAATGTGAAAGAGGATGGGGTGGAGTCTTGGACAGCCCCTCCTCCGTCAGCCACGTCACCGGACACGAGCCAGTGGAGGCTGACATAGAGCGCGAGAGCCACAGACGCACAGGACATAATTGGAGAAACTGGCCATTGCCAGGACTCCCACGGTCACGTATTTATAGCAGATCACGAGGCCACTGCCGTTTTAGTCTCCGAGGAGGATTATAAGGGTGGTTGGATAGGTTACTATGGAATTTCATGAACTTAGAAGGGATGAGTTCAAGAATGTGAGATATAGTAAGATCCTTATGAAGGGTTTAGTTGCTGACTTAATAAGGAGCATTTACTATTTTAGGACTTTTGACTGAAAGGATTGGATGCGCTTGATGTTCGACTTTTTTGCTGCCCCCTTTGACTCTATTCCGCATGTCCAGATTGGCTTTAGTATAACTTTGTAAATTAGTAATTTATTTTCTTTTGAGAGATGGGATGTTCTTTGAAGTAGTCTGTACAGTTGTCACATAGATTAATAATAAAGGAAATTAATTATTAAACTGCAAACTGTATAAACATATATGTGTTTTCCCGGTGACATCGGTTTATTCCATGCTTTAACTCTGTGACTATTTGATTCTCACAACAATTTCCCCAAAAGGAATTTTCCTATTTAATTTATTGAATACTTAATTGTTAAAAATCATATGTGTGTATTTACATTACGTACATTTCAACATGTCAAGCTCAACAAAAGAAAACTAAAGATACTTAAGTAACCAAAAAAAAAACCCTCATATATATAACACAAAATTATTGATGAATAAATATGCATGGGTGCAAGAATCAAATAATTACCATGATCAACGCAAAAAAAAATTTATTTGTTGTCTGTGACATCGGACCGTTTTCCCGTGTGAAAACCTACGGAACTAAGGAGGCAGCTTGAGGTTCGCATTTATACACCTGCCCGCAGAGCATGTTACTTCACAGGTAAGGTGGTTCCCAGACTGGGGTACGCGCAGAGTGAGTAATGGGAGTGTTTCCAGTAGGGCTCATCTTTTTGCTGACAAAACGGCCTTATATATTAGCATGTTTTGTTTTTTGTTTTGTATTATTATTTTTTTTCAAAACCGCTTTATTTATCAACATTATTGACAAATAGATGAACAAAATTCAATGTACAAGATTTACAAATATCTCCTCGTGCTGCATACGCACATGCTTTCGAAGTAGGGTAGAATTACAATAACAATATTTTCAAAAGTTAAAAGGTCAAAATACAAATATACAGGACTAGGTGATGGGGCTCACCTTCGGTTCACAATGTGGGAAACTTATAAACTAATCTTAAAAACTAAAACCTAAGACTAAAGCGTTCCTGCCTCGACTGCGTCTTGCCATTGATGGGGGAACGGAGCGGGGGTTATCGTGTTAAACACCGGGTTTGTCAGGTACTTTAGTGTGTCGAGGAATTTGATATGTCTACGTTGAATGAATTCATCCACCATAGGCAGATCAAAGATCTCGTGTAGCTCACTGTTGCTCCGCTGCTCGAATGAAGTATATTATGTCTGACCACTTTCATGTTCCAAAGATAACTACCAATTATTGTCATGGTAAATTTTATCATTTCCGATACCAAAGGGAGATTCGACTCTTGACGTACATGATCTAATTCATCATCCATTTTAAATGAATATTACTGGATCAAACTGTATATGGTGTGGAGTACGCGAAAAAAGTCAACCTTGTTGTATTGATTAGCTAGCTTCTGTCTGAGTTCTAATATGTTTCAAGTCACAGCTCAGAATCTCTCATGATCCCAGAAGAAAATTCCTGGAGAATCTCCAGAATTAGATCCCAATTCCTTATTTTCATCCGTGATTAGGAATATATCATAGAAGGTAGTGAGATTTTTTTTTTTTAATTTATACATTTAAATAACTTACAATCTTGCTCAGAAGCACCAAATATACATATGTAAACTGCAATATTTTTTTATTGTTAATGTAATAGATGATGTAAATGTAAAAGTAGGAATAAGCTAACATAAACGCACATTATAATACAAAAAGAAGAATAAAATAATAATAATATAAAATAATATAATAGATTAGAGCGTAATTAAGAATTATGTGGGTGTGAAATTCCAAACAGGGACCAAAACGATGGTCGGGTTTCTTGAAAAAGTGTTCAAATAAAATACCTGTGTCTCTCGAGTAAATTTATTTGTTTAGACCCCTGGCGAATCGTACTTCATGATCGTTAAGGTAAATTTGACTATAATCGGAGTAAAAACCTCACTTGACAATGAAAAATGTCATCAAGATAAGGGGACGTTAATAGGTTGGAGTTATGTGTTAAAAGCTTCTATTAAAATCATTAATTTAAATCCTTATTTATAAGGTTTCTTGAGCAATTGTAAGTCCCTTGAGAAAATTTATTTATTTAACTGTCAACCTTTTGTCAAATTTCAGCCGCCTTCAGGATTAAAGAAGTAAAAGACAAAAATGTATACAGTAGGTAATGTCAAACATTGTTTTAAATAACATAACATTATATCGATAATACTAAATAATTGGCCTTCACAAACTCACTAATAAAAACATTAAAACATATAAGTTATCACGTAATAAATTACATTATAATTTCCAACTGTCAATAATAAATTTTAAAGCAGTAAAAAAATATCTCCAATAAAGATCTATAAATGACATAAATATGTAATATAACTTAATAATATGTTTGCGTTACATAAAACATTTATAGTATCAGTATAAAAATGGTTTAATGTGTGCTCTAAGCTAAATTTTGTGCAATATGTATATTGCTTCCAATTTTTTTTTTTTTATAAGAACTCTAAGTTTTTTTTTTCTTTGCAAGAACTGTAACATCTTCCTAATCATTGCCAGAATCATTCAATGCCAATTCATTAATCGAAATTTTCAATTTTTAATAACATTTTTGATTTCGATGATGAAGTACAAATATAGGTATGATATAAATATGAGCATGATTATGTGACAAGCCTCTAAGGGGCACCCATCACTGAAATCAGACTAAATAAGAATACACTACATGCCTAGAGAGCCTCCAGGCCGAGCCACCAGTGGACTCTCACCACTGTACCGAAACAACCAACCTCCACCGAGACTTCCCACACCCCTTAATCCTCTCACACCACCTTCAAGCAGGTACTCCTAGTATAAGGATCCGATTAACCTAAATATTCTATATTTTTCCTGAATTTCTAACTAGAGAGCTTAGGAAAAAAAAAAAAAAATTACAGTATGTTAGATATTTTGTTTTTTTTTCTCGAAAAGATTTACAGGTAATTAAATTCCAAAATTTGATTCTATTCCAGCTAATTTTGTAGACAGTAGTATATGATCAAATTAATATCAATATTATCGAGCTAACAAACCTGTAAATTCCCCTTGTTCTCAGGTAATAAATTTTAACCTGAGATAATGGATTTTTCTCATAGTGACTTTAAAATAAATATATTGATCTTAATTTGTTTTTTTTTTACGTTCAATTATTGAAGAAAGAGAAATTATATGTTCTAATGGTTGGCGGTGCCATTTTAAAGATAATTAATAGTATTGTTAATATTACGCGATTTGATGTAAAATTATTGTTTTTGCACTAGCTGCTGTAAATTCTTTTGTTAATAATTCATATTTAAGTTTATTTTCACGATCGGCAAATTTACTCCGAGTCGTTGGACGTCCAGTGGGTAGAGTAGGAACGCTGTTTCTCAGAAATGAGATGAGGAGGCTACTGACAATGAATATTGGGTATTTTCACTTTTAAAAGTCACTATCTCCATAACAGAATGGCAGTTCCTTTTCTTTTTTTTTTTCAATTTTAATTAGTGTACGAGAGGAATGGTCCAGATGATGACAGGCTCTTTGACAGCTCTTTGATCCCCTAACAGACAGAAGTAGTGAAAATATCCACACGTGGGGTTTCCATTTCAGGTGCACTAATGGAACTCTGAAAAAACGCCACTGTTGAGAATTGAACTTGATCTTTTGTCAGGCGCAGCTAAATATTTCATTCGCAGTGTGAGTTAATGAAATGTTTCTTTCATGGAAAAATAAACTCCTACAGATTCAAGTAGAGTTACTCCAACGAAGAAGACTGGTCCAAGTAATCCATAACAAAAACACCCGCTCCCCTGGTGCGAAGCCGTTTATGTACTTAGTCCCCCGCACACACTCAAAGGAAGCCGCCATCCTTTACTTTATGGTTGTTTTATCTCACCGGCTAAGCCTGTTTGCAAACTTCTGCTCTCTCCGTTCGAATGTGGTTTTGTCTGTCCGAGAGCGGTGGTGGGCCTCCTATACACTCCCGTGTCACTAAACTTTTTGTTATTTTTTAGGTAGGTAATTGGGACAGAGGTTAGATGGTAGCACAATGTGAATAATATAAAATTGTTTGAATCTAGCCTAGTTCCAGTATAAGTAAAGAACAACAAAAAATAACTCAATTTCTCATTAACTCACTGTTTTATAATTTGTTTAGACCTTACCTTGTTATTTTTAAGATCGACTTTATTAAATAATATCATAACACGATAAAAAAAGTAACTTTATATTTTTGGAAAACATATTAATTTCTATCCCTAACGATTACTCAAATTTTAAAAAATAACTGGTAAATTCCTAATACACATAGAACGTATTCATTAGTAAGAGTAAATAAAACGTATTAATTAGAGTAAATACAACAATAAAAATATTCCCCACCCGCTCACCGCCCCTGGGTCGGGTTACTTGTTGGTAACCTTTGGTTTCGGGGTCCACATCATCGTCTGACTGCTGAAAACTACGAAACAATTAAAATATACATATCGTTTAATAATAGATGATAACAACTTGAGGAAAAGTATTAATGAACTAAGTATAGACCTGTGAGAAAGAACAAGCGAGTGTAGGTTATTGATGGTATGGAGTTACTAAGATTTGTAGCTCAGATTATGGATAAGCGGTCATAAGAGGCTGATCTATGGTAAATAGGGTATAGATCAGGTGGAGAGATCAGCATTATGGGTTTGAGAGGATTTGAGTAAGTCATCAGGTAAGTGGGGTGCCTTAGAAGAGATGGTTGTAAAGGAAGATTTTAAGGAGGTATAATTTATTTATTTAATTTTCTTTTATAACGTCTTTGGGGGTTTGAATAGACATGACACCCAGATATGTGCATCGGCACCCATTAGATTGGCGGTTCGCGTTATCCTGATGTGTGGCTCCAAGGACCCATCTTACCCGTGGAGTGGGGTAAGATCTTTACTTACCTGACATGCCCTTTAGCTCACCGGCTACAAGTTGCCTAAAATAATGTATTTACGGGCAGAAGACAATAACCAACTTAACATACTCTAGGTATTTAGGAAAAGTTTAATTATAAATGCATAAAATGATACAACTACTAAACACTTGCAAGAAATAATAGAGGTATTTATTTGATCGGGCACCTTAGTACCTCGGTCATGAGGAAGTTTTTCGATTACACGTTTACACGACAGTGTTAGCGTGTTTCGGTCTGAGTCATGTAGTAGTGAAGCACCACTTAAGTAGATTTCTCATTTCGACTGAAATGAAGTAATTTTTAAACAAGATTTGTATATTTTAAGACTTAAAATAGAAAAATAAGTACCAGTTTGATTTCAGAAGATTAATTGAAAGAAAACACGAGATGTAAGTAGATGTTCCATCGAAGGAATTTCAGAGGTGAAAAGGGCAACTCCATATGTTCATAAATTGACTTGTATATGCCTTTACATAGAAACCAATTGTTAATTAAAGTTAACCAAGCCCAAGCCTAGTAAACCCTTGGATAGATGACCACCCACATTGGCACTCTTCTGGGAAAGATGGGACCTATCAGCCTACAAGATGCATTCGTTTAGCATACCATAATGTTACCAACAGCCATAAATAAAAAAGATAACAACAATTTTATTCACAAAGATGAAAATTAAAAATTAAGAAACAAAAAAAGATCAGCTGCTTCTAATGTCAATCCCCCAACTATAAACTGTAATAGATCAATTATCAATAGTTTAATTTATTCTTTCACTTTATACGGGAAATAATTTTTCATGTCTAACTACCTATTAAAAGTACTAAATTTGAAAGTTAATTGGATTTTACAGGAATTACATTGGAGGGATGTAATCCTGCAGGAGAATCATTATCTGGACTCACAAAAGATTTATCAGCCCTTTTGTCGTGATTTTTAGTTAGAATGGAATCCTTTAATTAAACCCATCTAACCTGATACAACCCTTAATTGTGGCTAACCCCGGGGATGAAATATCGATTTCAACATTGACAATCGGTTTGTTCCCGTTCTTTTTCTCATTTTCTTTATTCATTCCGATGAAATATGGGATTATAATTAATGAGATTTTTGTTTGTACTGTAGATTCCACTATTATTTATAATTATTAACCATTGGCCACTCTTGGCGAAATCGGGACTTGAACTAGGGCCCTCCCTAGGTCCTCTTTATTAGTTGGTATCATTTCTTAAACTGTAAATTATTAATGATTATAATTGGTATTGTTGTAGAAAAAGTAACTCTCCGTCTCTTTTGAACATAGAGCTTTCTCACTCTGTACAGGTGACCATTAAAAATATTTATGTGTATATTATTTTTTACATAGATAAACTTAAAATGAGATGAATACAACTGTTTTCAATAGTACGTGTTGCTTCAGTCGAGGACGGTGTGCGATCGATGAAATGTTGACTCATACTTTTCATAACACAAGCTAGTTAGTTAGACAATGAAAAGGTCTTGTGGAATTTAAATTCAAAAACATAATTTTTCTCCCCTCTCTTGTTATAATTTAGCTTTCGTACTTCAGATTTCAATTAGACCGCCCCGCAAAAGAAAAAGTGGCACACTTCGAACAATTGAAATATTTGCTTCCTAATAGAATATTTCGGCTTTTAATTATTTTTTAATTGATATTAAACGTTTTCAAAAATTGAATATTTATTGGGGGTTTTCCTTCATATTCATAACAGTTTATCACTGAAAACGTTTAATACAAATTAAAAGAGAATTTAAGGCCTGAATAATTCCACTAGGAAGCAAATATTTGAATTTTTCTAAGTACGCCACTTTTTTTGGGGAAGTGTAGTTTAATTAAATTTTCAGTCAAAAATACAAATTCTTTTCCAAGATTTAATTCTAATCCAAGGGTGAAATATAAATATGTGTAACTCTACAAGTGAAGAAAAGTTCTATTAATTTATCAGTTACTGTCATATTCATAGGGTTTGGCGCTAAACAACGGTGACCCGGCTCCAATTTTTTCCAATGGGAATAATACTCCCCTCCCCGTTCAGTGTTATCACCGAGTCGCATGAGGGAAACGGAGTCGTTACCTGAAAAAAATAAACATTTTGCCCCGTCAGAAAAAAAGTTAAGCTCCTTGCTATTTACTAACAATTCGCGATGGGTGGGTTTTTTCTCCAAAACATTTAACAAATATTACTTAATTTTAAAATTTGGATGATCGCGGGTATTAATTGATAAAATAAACATCGATTCGATTGGTATATCAAGTGATGCAAAGCCTCAAATAAAACTTTCAGAATTCTTCATAAATTCGGCAACGACACCTGTTACCTAATAAAAACCTATACAAATATAATCTTTGTAACGATACGAACATCAATAAAAATACATTTATGTGAAATAACGAAAGGTTTTGTTTAATGTTTGGCATCACCGTAAAGTGTCTTACACTAGCTATGATTACATATATAATAATTTTAGGATTCGGGATTTCGGGGGTGGGGTCGATCCTCGACACTAATATTAATTTTTTTTTTGTTACTATTAGCACTTCTAGAAAAGAAACTAAATTTGTTAACAATTATTTCCACTTAGGACGCTTGAAAGCATTGAACGCTTAAATTATCCAACAAACATCTTGTCGCTATAAAATTTTCAATTACACCAGTATCTTCAGGTTATCATCCACTGTTATTATCAAGTCAAGTCCGCAAGCTGCTCAAGTAGGGGCTTATCTACAGCAAGAGCTCAACATCTCAATGAGAATCTCGACTGCCTCGACCGCTCCTTATCCGCACTTCTTCCACCATCTAGCGTTTCCCTGACTAAATCATGATTATCTATGCTATTAACACATCAGGTTGTAAAGGGTGTCCCAGAATTAACGCAAGATTTGATTTAAATAGAAAACATAGTTTTTAGTATTTTTTTATTGAATTATAAAGTAAATAGGATAGGGTTATTTATGGAATAACACATCGGGCAAATGGCCTCCACGACTCTGCTGGCACATACGTACTCTTTTGTCGAAATTTTCCATGACCATTTGGCATAAATGTGGTTGAATTTCGTTGATGCAGCGTTGAATTTCCTCTTTTAATGCACAGGTGGATGTGGGCTTGTTGACATACACCTTTGACTTCAAATAACCCCATAAAAAGAAATCTAAAGGTGTTAAATCACACGATCTAGCGGGCCAATTCTGATCACCGAAACGAGAGAGTACACGACCTGGAAATGTCTTATGCAGTATTTGAATTGTTTCATGGGCTGTATGGCATGTGGCACCATCTTGTTGAAACCACATATTGACCATATAAATATCATCCAATTTCGGCACAAAGAACTGCGTTATCATGTCGCTATATCGAGCACCACTCACAGTCACTGTTTGACCAGCCTCATTTTCAAAAAAGTATGGTCCAATGATGCCTCCAACCGAAAATCCACATCAAACAATGACACGTTGTGGATGCATTTGTTTTTCGACAATCACATGTGGGTTCTCCGAACCTGTCGATTAACAAAGACATCAAAGAGACTAAGTGAGTATACGCTGTAGAGAGCTTCTTGAAATTTGCAATTCTTGTCTACGAAGCCGAATTGATGTTCCTGAATTTTCAACAACACTCACGCACTGCTTCGATATTGACATTTGAACGGCTTGTTATGGACGATCAGTGTGTTTAGTGTCTCCAACTGATCCAGTCTCCCTAAATTTTTCAATCTATTCACAGTTGATGAAGTCAAAACACTATTCCGACCATATTTTGTATGAAATTTGAATAATGAAAACTGCGGCCGCCAAACTTTCATTATTTTTGAGATAATGTTCAACAATAAAGACACGTTGTTCTATCTTGTAACCCCAAAATTTCTAACCCCAAACTGTCAGCTGTCAAATTATTTTTTTTTTTTTAGGGTTACCAGCACTTGACTGCACAACTGGCGGCAAATTCAAATCTCGCGTTAATTCTGGGACACCCTTTATAAGCCTATATATGAATTATTATAATACTACTTACTGTATACATATATACAAGAGTTATAATGATAAAACTTTAAACGATTGATAAAATTTAAGTTTGTTGTTAAGCTTTAAGCTGACCAAAGGTTTTAATAGCTAGTCAAAACGTTCAATATTGATGATCTAAGGTTAACCAGAATCGCGCTAATTACAATTCAACATCGAGTAATATAATTAAATTCAATCTACTAGCAATAAGTTAGGTAAATACAAGATTAACCGATGTCTATCTCCAATATAGACGGCATATACTTCTACATAATATGTACATTCTTAGTGTCCTTTTGGAAATATATATATAGACATATATATGTATATATAGAAAACAGGGTCATATAGAACAAAAAATACAATACCGAGGAGTGAAATAAAGTGGAAATGTAATTAAATTATTACAATAGCGGTCGAATACAGACATTTTTAATAATAATAATGATAATTTAATGAAAATAAATAGGTCGATTAATTGTTTGGCTATTTAACCCACCACGATGAGGCTAATAATTTTACTCAACTTTTAAAGGGTTATTTCGTTGTTAAGACGCTACCTGCTTCAGTTTTGGGCCTAACAAGGCTTTTAATAATTGAAGTAAAGATTAGTAACAAAAATATTTTTAGAATCTAATAAGTAAAAATATCTTTGGAAAAATTAAAAAAAAAAATGTAAATAGCTAAAATATTTACAGAAAACGAACCTTTTGAAATTGGAACCATCGACGCCAAATTCGTTATTTCTATTTTAGAGTAAACAACATAATTTTTTTTAGCAATATTTGGTTTATTTTTGGTTTAATTGTATTTAAAACTTCAATTATAATATAGTTTCAGAGCAACCTGAGAAAACTAAAATATAGAAAGTTATTATTACTGAGTTTAATAGGGGCTTACTTTTTTAAGTATTATTTTTTGTTCATTGTTTCATAACCTGTATTCATGTCTCAACAAAACCGATTTGGAGTTGTTTGACGGATTCGATCCCGGAACTTTCATATCTTGAGGAGAGTCGATAAATGGGCGCCTCGTCACAGGAAGAATTCTTGAAAAGCCAAAGGTAAAAACTATTCATTTCGAAGTTTCGATACGAGTGTTTCAGGAACTCCAATGAAGTTATGGTCTGAGGAACATGTCCAGGCTGTTACACCAGGTTGTCAGTGGTCGATTGAATCCGAGGCAACATCACTCCTCTGTTCAATACCTCTCCGATCACCCACAAACTAGAGCCCGTAGCTTCGTAGTACATCATCTCGCTCACACAACCAGGAACCCTCTATACAAATTTCAAGCTCAACTATATTCGAGTCGGTAAGAGGCTGATCCTCGAAGCCAAAAGAGCTTTTAAGTATTCGCTTGAAAACGGTGGCCTCTGAGTAGCTAAGTAAACATTATAACGTGGCCCTTATTTTATATCTTAAACGGCACAGTTTGCTTTTACTGACCTCCTTTCTCACCCTTTAATTATCATGCAAGAAAGAAAACAATTTGGGTCTTAGAACCCGTACTAGGGCTAGGAATAAAAAAATATATTCAACAAAAAATTTACAATTTTCACTTTCCCTACATTTGGAAAATCTGTTTCATTGCTTATGGTGATATATTCAGCTTTTTATTAGCATACTTTTTTAAGGGATCTTTGGAGAGGGGAGGTAGCATGTATTAAAATCCAAGAATATTTTCTTTATGCTAGTCAAGTGATAAAGTATGTTGCATTACTAAATATGTTATACATACACTTCCATGCTGCTTCCATTACATTGCTCTATGTTGTTATCTACAAATATACCAAATAACATTGGTGTTCGAGTATGTACCTAATGGACTTGCATTATACAAATTACAAGATCTTAACTTAAATCAAAACTCACTTAAGATCACGAATTGCTTAAATGGATGTACCATTATTGGAATATCTTTTTTTAAATTATAGACTATTATCTTATATTGATTTATTCTAAATTGGCGTTGGTTGATTACAATTCTATGAGTTGGCTGCAATCAGTATTTTTTAAGTACATTGCTGAAGAGACACAAAGATGATATGCTGTACGGAATCGACGAACGAAAGAAAACCTGGTGAAGAATACACACCACACGAGAAGGCACACGAAGACACCGTAACCAATTGCTGTGGTACGAAGCACCAACAGTTATAAATAAATAAACATAAACTATGTAAAAAAGATATCGAATTAAAATGAAAAAAAAAATAAGACCCGAAGGGCTCTAGATGACGTGGAAGGCACAGGAAAGCGTTGAGGAGAACGGTTGAAGATTGAGCAATTTTGGAAAAACGAGGAATTAGGTTAAGGCCCCAAGCAGAGGCGTAGACGTTCGGGAAGGCTTCATATGTGCTCCATGACCCAAAAAAGTTGTCTGAAGGAAATAAGCAAATAATAATAACCAAGATCTATCAGCCAAACTTAATATCTATCACAAGGGCTACAGACAGAAAATATAAAAATATGTTGAAAATCTATATAATTATTTTGGTGCATTAAAATAAATACTTTTTGGTTTCTCCATAATATAGTTTATTATAGAAGAACAAATTCGAATGTAATCCTCTCGATCGATTTAAGCTGTCATCCTCAGTTGACGATAAACGGTATAAAACATTAAGAGCATGTAAATTTAAGTAACAGAAAGGTTAAAACAGGGTAAAATCTTTCTTGTATAATAAACTAAATTGTGGCGAGACCGAGGAGTTTTGATTTAAATATAGCCATCAAAAACCGGCTCCAATCAAACAATATTTTGGAAAACTATTCTTGTAAATACATACAGTCTGGAGAATAAAATATAAGTTTCAAATTTAACATTCACCCTTCAGACTCGGCTTAGATATCGGAAAATGGAAATAAACATCAAATAAGACCGAGACAAGGCAACAATGAGAAATATAACAAACTTCAGATTAATTTATAACAGTCTTATCGCATAAATTAATATTTAATGGATCTAAGACTAACTTTTGACAATATGAAAGCTCGTAATTTAGCCATCTCAGGTGGAACGAAAGTGGGAGCTACTAACGAGTTTTATAGTTTAATTAGTTTTCAGATGCCGACTTAATTTCCATAACTCCAGAATGAATTAACTAAAAATAGTAAATTTGAAGTTTTGATCTCGTTACATCCAACGGTGGAGTGTGTTTTTTTCCTCCCTTCACTTTTTAATTATCTTCATCAACCTGTTATCCGCTTAATAACAGTAAGTAATAATTTAATTCAATCACGGTTTCTTCAAAATATACATTTCTAGATTTTGACAAATAATAACGTTATATTGCACTACTGTGTATATTCTATAAATAAACGACTACGGTTAATAGACTTCGAAAAAGCTTCATAAATTACCAGGGACCTAAACAAATCTATAAAACCTGTAGCCATGTCCAAAAGAAGGAGGAAGGAGACATTCAATCGATTTGAGTTAATTTTTAATATGACAACGTCTGTGTTCTTTGTCTGCATCATTTCTACGAGTCTTGGGCAAAACTAAATGACCATTTAACCATTATATAAAAAGAAATGTACAACACGACAAATTTTAACTACTTGTATGCAGCAGATTAAATAAATAAAACGCAATATTATCACTGTTTATAAGCCTGATATAATTTATTTATATGTTTTTATAATATGTAGCTGCCAAGCCCCGAGGTCTGTGAATAAATGATGTGAGCAGAGGCAATAAGCATCTCAGTAAAAATGATCTGAAGTAATGACTAAAAGTACTAAATTTGTAATGATTTGAAATACAAATTATTTAATATAACAGCCAGTGATTGTATTTTGTGCCTACATGCAGAAATAGTCGCAGTGTTCAATACTAAATTCTTTTGTTTATTATTGGCACAAGCACAGCCTAGCTGTTACTGCATGTTGTTTTATTTTCATTTCCTTTTTAATAGTTAGAGATTAAATTGTATTAAACTCGTTTAGCAGCAAAGGCGGAACACATTTTTCAATGTATAAAACTTCGCTATAAAGCAATTATCTTATATGACAAGATAGAGCCTACCTAGCATATGACAGCATGGTAATTATGTTTTAGCATCAGCTAGATTTTCGTTGAAATTTAAACCTTCTATTTTTTTTAATACAATTATATATTCTGCTGTTTTTGTTACAAATTTAGCCTCATTTTGTTATTAGTAAATAAAGCACCCCAGGGAAGCATAATAAAGTAAACAATTCATATCTCTCATTTAAAGGAAAATATAAGTCGGGCATAAAGTTTGTACTATAAGCTCAACTGATAATAAAACTCAAGCGGGAAAAACCGTGTTTTTTTTTTGGTTAATAAATCTTTATTTGAAGAAAATTACAATCTGCTCTAGAAAGGCAAGGGGTCTCCCGTTAAATAGATAAAAAAAAAAGTTAAATTAACCCACAATTTGCGAGTCCAAGGGGAGAGGCTTTACTTTGAAACAGGTCCAGTCGTCATTTGTCTTTCTGTTTGCATCTCTGCGTGATTTAATTCGATATTGGTCGTAAAAATGACCCTTATCATCTGATAAAGATCCAAAGTTTCATAGGTAACTTTGAAAATTTCTTAATTTTACAGTATTGGTTTTAGTTGAGATGCAATAAGACAAAAGTATTTGATAAAGTATTAATATTAAAAAAAAAATAGTTAAGGGCTGGTAACAGCAGTGGTTTTAAAATGTTATTGTTTTTAGAATTATTCACGTTACATAATGAATTGTAATATATAAACAATCTAATATATGTGTCATCCAATTTTTGACGTGAAAACGTCTTCGAAACGCACTAGTTGCTTGAAACGTCGTATAAGTTAACATTGTTCGCCTATTTTGTTCATTTACAGAGGTTTGAAGAACATGAAGCAGCCTACAAACCCAAGTCTCAAAAGACGATGGAATGCAACCTACAATCGGATAGACAAGCATAGATGCTCTGGGCACTTCTACAACCTTGTGGTGTGGCTTCAAGTAATGGCAAGAACTTCTCATGACGACATATGCTTGAGATGACCAAGGAGTTCAATTTGGGCCATCACCATCTGACGTCAGGTAGGTATACAATGTGGCTTTTCTAACTTCGCCAAGGGACACTGGAGGCAATATACTTATAAGCAAAGTATGGCATATGCGGATGAAGTGACCATCTCAGAAAGAATATTGCCGGTTTTGTCAGGGGCATTTCAGGAAATTGAACAAACAAGTAGAAGTAGAGGACTTTGAGCAAACGATCAGAAATCCTTCTACGTGAAAACTTGTAACAGGAATACTCGCCGAAGACGGGAACAACAACGAATTAACAAAACAGAATTTCCTTGTAATTAAAAATTTCAAAATTCTGGAGTCCTGGTTAGCGAATGAGGTGAATGATGGTTGTTTGTATACTTAAAATCATTTGGGGAGCCTACCGATGCGAGCCGACAGACTACAAGGACGAGAGACGAGCTAAGAGCTCCGGATCCCAGGAGGCACCCCAGTCCCACATGACAGGAGGAAGTTGTAGACAGTATTTTATAGGATACGAGGTATCCTGTTAGGTTTTATGGAGGACATATACAAAAATCACCTAACTTAAATACATCATCACTACCCATCAATATTTGGGATATCACGATTTAAACAGCACCGGAAATCTAGAAATGCCGGCCTATCACTATCCCTTAATTATACACTGAAATTCATTTTTCAATTAATCAAACACAAAGGCACTTAACATTTCACAAGAACCGCGCGATAATTGAAAAAAAAAATTGATTTCGTCCAGACCTCTGAATGGGGTGTCGACATCTAAAGTTAACGAATCACGCTAAAACTAGTTGATCCGATTTCCAATGACTCCTACTTTTTCATCCATCACACACCTAGAATTTTGTCATATCATTTATGAGCTATATTTTATTTATGAAATATGTACATAAATGAAATAAAGAACACAATAAAAAATTGGTCCGGTCGCAGCTAGGGAGCTTGAAGAAAGGAGTGTGAAAAACCACTCTTTGTTCAACCCTTGATCAAAAATAGTTTAGTTTATTTCATAGACCATGTTCAGTAAACATTAAATATCAGATTTTTATTGTTGGCTCCCAAAACTTCATATTTTGGTATTTTTTTTTCATTAATGTGTGGCACTAGCACTAGCAACGGTGAACAAAACGAGAACTCTGACTTGAGAAAGATTTAAAAGCATTAGGAAGCAGATGTGTTTTTATAGCCAATATCGAAGACATCGACAGTCTGTCTAGATAGATGAAAGGGGATTATTCTCCTGATTTGAAGTAGAGCCTCTTCCTTTGAGCATGGCGATTACGCCGCTAGCAACACTCTGAATAAATATAAGAGAATTGTTTATACTTACTCTGTCAAATAATACTAATAGAGTATTCAACATAAACAATCGTTCAGGCATTTTAATCCTGTCTCTGGAAAAGAAAGCCTTGAAGAAGTTTACCAGGATACATTCCAGGGAAGAGATTAAAGAGATACTTACTCTGTCAAATTCATTCTTTCTACAATCTAGCGTAATATACAATTTATGTTCTCAATAGCACTTTGTCCCCACCAGCTTTTTATAAATGCTATTTTATTACCGTCTTAACACTAACTATACATTCCGAAATTAGATGTTTAATAGTTGCAACTAATACAAACATTTTACAAGGAATAATTGTAATTGGATTTTTTTAAACATATTGTACTACTCATTCGAATATTCTGGCTTAAGAAAACCAAGAATATTGAGAGAGTGGCGGAAAATTTAAACAATGTACTAAAAATAATATAAAAAATGGAGAGAAAAATAGTTTTAAAGTAAAAAGAAGACCAATCAAGGTAGCACTCTGCTAGATGAAAAGGAACGATTAAGGTAAACGGAACTAATATACCAGGAACCACCCTTATACTTTAAGTTTTTAGTTAAAGTTACATCGTATAAAATGAAATTAGAAAATTTGTTCCAAAAAGTTGAAAGGTTTTTAAATCTTGGAGCTATGGCAGCTGTAGGCACGGTGAAGTATGTAATCGACATGGTAACTTTGTCCTAGATGAAACAGTGAACTTCACGTTTTAATCAAGTTTGCAAAGCAAACACTGCCTCTCATGTGGTGCAGCCGTGAGTAAAACCATTCCACGTACGAAGGGCTTTCTAACTTTCACGGTATCTTTTCAACGCTCCCTTTCTTGTCAACTCCCGTGACTCACCAAAGTCTCTTTATTATGAATACACTTGATACGGATTAAGGAAAATAAGTCTTGCCTCACTCTCGTGATTCACGCCCCGTGGGAACCCGGCAAAATAGATATGTGATCCCACAAATAGCTGTATGTGCTAAGCCACTAGACCACGACGGTCACAGTACCGCTAAACGACGCCGTAACGGTATACATACATTACACACCCAATAGCTACCTTCCCAATTTCATTACCAGAACAAAGCGAAAAAAGCATATTGGACTTGTAATCTGGCCTCACCCTCCTTCCTACACTATGTGCGATTAGCTGGAAGCGTTAATTTAAGATATTGGGGCTTGTGAAAATGATTTATTTGTTCACAGAGTCCATTAGTGGGAACGCGAAGCTCACGACCACGAGATCCAACTTGGACAAACTACAATAGTAGATCACCTACTACGAACCAAATGAATAAAAACATGGTAAATACCTTGCTAACGTTTAATGATTAAATAAAACAACTCTTACTGCAGGCAGCAAACGCTTATATGGAACAAGAAAGGAAAAAGATTTGTATGGAATTTTCTTCTTTTTTTTTTTTAAAGGGTGATTGACCCCCGATTAACGATTTTAGAGAAGACTTTATTACGAGGTGTACAAACAAATAACCCAAGAATAATCTCAACGTACATATACATATATGCATAAGCCTTCTTAAGACGTCTACAGCGACCTCCTGAATACAAGCTTGTTTTTATCTCTGCTTAGTATGATTTAAAAAATGTCCTCCGGCCAGCTCTGCAGACAGCAAACGGTGTCCCATTATATACTCATTTGGCTGACAATACAAAAGTCTCCAACAATTTCAGAATGGCATCATGGGAAAAGTGGTCAGAAATACTTCTCTCCAGAGGTTAAAGAACGCCAACCTGCATCCGTTGCTTGGTGTGCCGTAAGTGGGAGAGCTCATTCACCAGAGACACATTAAGTTTTTTTTCCAGTATTTAATACTATGGCCCCATCACCACTCCCACATCGATGGCAATAGACTGTCGTAGAAAATTCGGTTAAGATTTTGTGGTTAGATTTAAGTTAGTTCTAATTTTTATGATTCATAAGGTGAGCCCATCACTTTTAAACATGTTTAGACACTGAATGTATAATGTGCATTATACTTTTGTAACAATCACAAATCGCAATGTACAAAGGACATACAGATGCGAATCAGCACGGGCTACGGGCTAGACTAGCCTACGGACCGTAGGCCAAAAAACCCCGAAAGTACCCCGATACGGTATATCTGAACTTCATCACAATAGACGACCTTTTTTAATGTTTAAATGTACTAATAGGAACTATACCGCGAAGAAATCGAAGAATACGGAACACATACATTAACCTATTCATCTACATCGGCTCTAATAAAACTACACTCATACATTGTGTTTTAAGGACCAAAGCCCTTACCTAACACATGATTAACTCTTTGTGGAAAAGGTAAAAGGATTTCTCTCGATAAGAACCAAAAATCGTTGTTCTGTTTTTCCGATCTTCACTCTCCTCTGCAGCTGTGTCCTAGCGACATGAGAAAGTTCATCGAACAATTAATTATCTAGATATAGACACAGTATTCATGAATATTCTACTTACATAGAATTCTCGGAGATAGTGGCTCATTTGAATGAGTAGTTCATTCTTTATCACGCCCAAGCTGGCGGAAGTAGATAGCAGATGCGGGTATCAATGTTTAAAAAGGCAAAACTCTAAAGCATAACAACCACTGAATAAGGAATATTTAAGTCCACTTATCTATCACAACAGGCCAGACGTCATTTCGCTTCGAAATAATCTATTTTGTTTATGCTCAGGGTCGCCTTAAGACCGTTGAATGAAATCAACAAATCTACCGAAACAAGGAATGCTCCGCACAAATAAACAAATCTTCATTTAGGAAATCGTCAACAATTACCAAGATGTATGTTTTATAATATTTTTGCTGACCGATAATGAGTGCATTTAAACACGGCATCCTTATCGTTTTGATATTTTCGTTTAGCACGAAATAGTAATTTGTTTCTAACTATTTAGTGTGTAATTAATATAACTACTTTTCAAAATTTTCAAAATAAACAAACAAAAGACAATACAAACTAAGATTATGCTTCACTTTAAATCGTATAAAGGCTTTATTTTTTCTATAACTTGTATTTATTCTAGGAGAGTCCGGATACCAAACTAGTTCTACTCGACACTACGTGATTTTATTGAATATTTATGGAAAATAAATCGGAATTTTTAAGAAAAAGTACTCACAGAATACATTAACATATTAAAAATTAGTTTCTTTTTCTTAAGCGTCACATTCGAAGCAATGATCAATAAATAAATAAAAGTCATTTTAAAAATATACTCAACTGTGACTTGAGGAAGCTTATAAATTAGACTAATATTTTCACATGTCATTTGAAGTGTAAGTTAAATATTTACTGAGTTTCATTTATTGTGAAAAGTCAACAAATATAATCGCTTACTGGACGGAATTTATAAGAGCTAAGATGCACCGTTTCTGCTCCATTGAGTAGACAAATGATTACTTACTATTGATATGTAAGGTAAGCGACTTTTCAGGGCTGTTGTAGAAAACTTAAATTAGGAACAGAAAACAATTTTAATCAGAGAAACATGGCCAGTAATACAGCTGCCATCTCTGTAGCTAAAAACTGAGTAACGTCCATTATGTACCCAAACAGAGACATCTTTGCAAAAAGTGCAAAGGACATGAAGCTGCATAAAGTAACTCAGAACAAAAAGTCAAAGGAAAGACTGACATCCTGGAAAAGGAAGAGATTTGACCGTAAACAATATCATATAAATGTCATAGAGAGAAACGTCATAGTGGTTAAACCAAACCTATATTTAGAAAGAAGGCCAAAACACTACGAAAACTGTTCTGCATGGAATATTCTGAATTCAAATACCGTAAAAAAACAACGTTTAAGTGTAAGAATTGTTAATTAAGAGGTGAAAAAAAAACGCAAGGGCCAAATGAACCAGTTTTATGTAAGCATCATTTCCTGGTTTGATTGTGTACGTCATTTTGGCAAATGAAGATTTATATTAAAACAGAAACCAACTATTGTTTGACCAACGGGGTTGACCTATAACAAATATTTATGAAAAAAAAAAACAATTTACAATTTAAAAACATAAAGATTTACGTTTAAAAGCTTATAACCATCATCTATTTAATTAGTTCTACAGAATTGGGGTAATTAGAAGTTTTAAATTGAAATATTAAAAGATTGGCTGAAAACTAATATATTCATAATTTTTTTTTTCTTTTCTTTCTTACACTTAACGTTATCACACTTTTGACGATAGGAAAATAGTGTAATTTAGGGAGCTGTTCACAAAAGTAATCAAATTAAACCATCCACTACCGGCTAGGCAGTCATCTGAAGATATAACGGTCGCTTGAACTAATCTGTGTAGAGAGAAGCCACTGAAATGTGATTTACTTATTAATTATAAATATTGTTTGGACCATACATATATCCTGGATAAAAACTACTCAGAACGGCATGAGTTGAGAGATAAAGGTGCCTAGAAACAATCATATTGAAGTTAAATTTATGGTGATTGTCCAAGGCAAACCTTTTCGAACGTTTCGAGTAACAAAGTGAATAAATAAATAAAATAAAAGAATGGATTTTGTTTTAAAATATTGCTTCTAGGGCGTAGATACCAAAAATTTGTATTCACTTTTTAGCATGTATAATTCAGCTTTGGTGCCAAAAAGTTTTTTGACATATTTTGGCATTAGCAGTGCCACTGGTATGGCAGCTTATTTGCTACAATAAATTAAACGAGACGTTTAGTTTCCAAACCAGCTAGAAACATTTTCAGACATTTACAGGAGATACCAAAAACAAAACCAATTTGCATAAAAACTAAAATATTGTCGACGATGAAAACTTATCTTAAAACAATCATGGTCACCTCCGTTATTTCCAAAATCACCAAAAACATTTAAACAAATTCAAATGCCATGAGGTTGTTTTTTGCTCTCTCGTGTAAAATTTATGAAAATAGTTTAGTTTTGAAACTAAACGCCTCAAATATGCTAAAAATGAGAAAAAAACAAGATTCTAATTGTGTGTGTAAGCTATAGTAACAAGACATTTAATTCTATTGTATTTAAGTACATTTTTCTTTTTTAAATATTTATTTAGCCAATAAAAAATTGTTAAAACTTTAGGAGTACATTAAAATAGTTGAGATAGCACGGAATTTACAAATGTCAAATTACGAACCTAAGCCGCGATAACATTATCGCGTATTCCCATAATGAACAACGTCGCGCTGCAGTATGGACGGCACTGTTGCGTCACTCCATGCCAAAAGTTCCAACGAAGGTAAGCCAATAACAATTCAGAAACAGTTCTTAAATTTTTGATCCTTCAAAAAATATTTTCAATTAAGGAGAAACCTGTTACTTGGTATTATTGATTAAATAATTGGTTTTACTTCAAAATCGAATATTATCCAAACTTCTCCAAAAAAACTAATTATTCATCTTTCATCTTCATATGTCTCCCTTTCTTAAGGTGAACTCCAATTTAGTAACTTTTTCCCTCAGTCAGAGATTTTTTTAACTCAAACTTTCCAAAGAAAACCCTAGCATTTTGTAACCAAATTACTTAAAACTAACAAAAAGAACGTTAATTAGTAAAATTGACCCGATGAAAAGCAATTTCTAATGACAAGTAAATGATTGCACATGCCGTTTTCCGTGCTATTAATCCTTCCGTAACTAAATTCGATGCAAAAAAAACTCATACCAAACGTTGTTTGTTTATATGCTTCAATCTGTTTACACTACTCGGATAACATTTGGCATAGAAAACAAAAATATCTAAGCTTAGTTTGAATTTATTAGCGAACAGCCAATAAATAACCAAACTAAACTTGATGTGTTCCATCTCAACCAATGATTACAATGATTGTTACATACCTTCAGAAAAATTCTCTTCAATTCAAATTTTCCAGAAATGCTAAACTTGTTTTGCGTTAAAAGTGTAGAAATTTTGGTAAACATCGAGGCGAGCAGCGTTTTCAGAAAAAAAATGAAAGTTGGTCAGATTTAAAATTTAGCCTTCCTTACGAAGTTAAGAATGAACTTCATTCTTATATAAGATAAACCAAGTCATTTGTACTGATAGGAAATGTTGAAAAATACTGGGAAACTTTGTTCAAAATTGAGGAGCCCTTCCAAAACAAAAAAAATTTGACATTACACGCAACTTGCAAAATTAACTAAATAAAAAACAAATTCAAGATCAGTAAAATAAGCGAAAAACACTTAAAAACTGGCACAGCTTATGCATTTTTAAAATGTTTTCCTTCTTGCAACGAAGGCAAGAAATCTTGCTATATCTGTCAAAAGGGGCCTTGATGGAAGATCAAAAAAACAACTCTGATTCTTATTATTTGATTCTGATTTGATGAATTCCCTTGATATTGTAACCCAAAATAATTTTTTCTTAAAATTCCTAAGTCCAATGATGTAAGCTGTCACATATTTGACATGGCCTGAACAAAAATAATAATAACTGTATCAAATTACTTACGAAAATTCGCAGTTATTTCAAATAAACAAACGGCGACGGTTGACTTAGATTTTTTTGGTTCTGACGAACGATATTTTGCCTACTTCAGAAGCGCTCTTCTCTCTCAAATCAAGGAGTTCATTGTGTTTATCTGTGCAATGAACAAGAAATAATGCAAGAGTTTCGTCGCTGATATGGCGGGACAGTTTATCCACTGAACACCGACAAATCAGGAAGTCTAAACCTTTGATTTGAAACCCTCTTCGATCTGATCGCAAATTATACTGTAACACCAATTAATCGTGTATCTGAGCGTTTGCAATATTGTTCATTTTGTCGGCTATGCAAACGAAGCCTCATTGTATAATTTTATGCCTAGTTCAATATTGTTTTGTCCTGACACCACACAGACAGTGTAATTTTGAAAACATTAGGGTTTCTGGATTTGAAAAAATAAATAAATTGACTCAAAGGCATAACATACTCAAATACTGTGACGCTACCTTCAAGATCATGCATAAATAGTTTGATTACAGGATTTTTTTCCATGAATAATTTTTGTTTTGCAACTGAAAGCGAGTGGAATCGATCCAGGCTAGTATGGGTAATATGCTGCGGTGTGTAACTACCTGTTCAGATGACGGAGAGACCGCTCATCCCGGAAGGAAGTCGGACGACCCAAAGCGAACAGAGGCAGCGCCAGCACTGCGATACCCGGGTGATCTTCGGCTGATGTCGGGACCGCTCGGCAGTTCGCGGGCACGGCTTCGTGGCTCCCGCGTAACCAGTGCAGCACTCAAGGGAATGACCCCAATTTATTTTCATCTGCGGAGGTATGCTTACTGCACCACACTAACAAGGATTGCACTGCATCTGCGAAAACGATATTAATGTCAGTTTTAATGACTTCTTGCAATAGTATCTTACCTCTAAATCAAATCTTGCATATTAGTAATCAGACGTCGAGGTCATAAATTCACTCTACTGTTCCTAAGTAATAAAAGTCTCGGGGGGTGGGCAAACCCTCCAATAATCTCCCATCTATTCCCTGCAATCCAAAAACCTCCGCAGACTAGCCAATGCTCCCTTCTATCTTAACACCCCATTCATTCAGAATTTAGCCACCTTCTACTATCAGAACTTCCATTCCCACCTCCCTGGCTAACCGAATCCGTATGCTCATTTTCTAAATTCCCATCTCATCCCTGGCAACCAAGAGCGACGCCTAAGGTGACCTCACAAACTCCTTCAAACTAACTAGCATTTTCTTTATTGCGAGTTCTGTGTGATAAAGTGAATAGTGGAGTGGTTTTGGCTAATGAGCCTCCCCCCCCCTCCCAGTAACAAGACCGTATGAGCTGCCTAAGGACTGCTTAATTAAAATTCTACTGAATTGATTACATGTAATCATTTCACTAAAGAAATATAAATTTTGGCAATAATTAGTTAATTACGACCCTTTAACGGGGTTATTTTACTATTAGCAACTTTCGGGCATCAATTAAAACATCCTTGAGACATTCATCCTTCTGAAACTGATCTTGATTGTGGCATTACAAAGAAATTAATTCGGATGACTTTTTTGTAATTTGGTTTACGTCACCAACAAAACCCTTCATAATGATCTTAATATACCCTACATTCTTGAACTCATCCCTTCCAAATTCATGAAATTCCATAGTAACCTATCCAACCACCCTAATCCCGTAACACAGTCATTGCACTGCTCCACTCATCCCTATAATCCTCCTCGGAGACTGAAACGGCAGTGGCCTCGTGACCTACTATAAATGCGTAACAGTGGGAGTCCTGGCAATGGCCAGTTTCTCCAATCATGTCCTGAGCGTATGTGGCTCTCGCGCTCTTCGTCAGCCTCCACTGGCTCGTATCCGGTGACGTGGCTGGTGGGGGACTTCCCAAGACTCCGCTTCCTCTTTCGCTTGCGAGGGAGGCAACAACCGTGTGGACTTGGGGGGCCCCTGTGCTGTTTGTAAATGTTTGTAAATATTGTATGAATGTGCGAGCGAATGATAAATTGTAAATATGGTATGAATGAAAACACTTATCTCAATTATTTATTGCCTATTAAGTAAAGGCAGATTGTAATTTCATCATAATAAAGTTGTTAACAAGTAATTTGGTTTGTTACGGTTGGTTTTGTGTTGTGATTCCATAAATAAATTCAGTCAATTATTTTTTATAAGTATAATCCATTTTAAATTACATATATTAATTACCAAGACTTCAAGGTCTTTAATTTCATTCCCTGCTCGCAATGATAGGCAAATATTTTTTGTAATTATTAAGTAATTGGTAAATATGACCTTTCATTATTTTCCCTTGAAGCTTCTTGTATTGAGGCATCGAATGGAAAAACCGTACAAACTATCACGCCTCTATAAAAAAACCGGCATTGAATTTAAGTTATAGGCCTGCCCTTTTATTCTATTTTTTATTTGGATGCTAATTCTACCAATCAAAACCAGGCTCTAGGCAATGGGATACAATTTTGTTGAAATAGGTGCCAAAAAAAGGAATAGTCATATAGTTATTGTATCGAATTGTGATACTTAACGTGGAAACAAGCCATTGTGTTTCATTCGGGAGATCACCATACCCTCATTACATCATCAACCAACTGCCTTATATGCAATCACCTGAAGCTGATTTGAGGTCAGTCTTAGTACAGAACATCCCCTTGAGAAGATCCAAGGCGAAGCCTCCAGAAGGGAATAGCAGCCACTATGACTTCGTAGGACTACCCTCAGATTTTCAACTCAAAGTTTGAATAACCCGAGCAGCTCTGTTATGTTGGATTTCTTCTGGAAGAATCTGCCGGAGAGAGTACGGCCTCTGACCTATCCCTCTCACATGGAGTACCAAAAGAATCTTGGTTGTTTACAATATTTTTCTAAAAGACATTTATCGAGGACCCGATCTATTGATGGGGTTGAATGTCCGACCGGTCAGCGCTTTCTACAAAACATTTAAACGGATACTTCCGTCTGATTTTAATTAATTTTTCAAAAAAGAATCACGTTTTTTAATTTGTACTCCTCCCCTAACAAGACCCGGTGGCCAAAATGTGGAGTATTAACTTTCAAACATCACTTTTAAGAAATTCATTCGCTGTGAAGAAAGACTGCCAGTTGTATGGTTGCGATTTTCAATGCACAAGCAGCAATATTCCTGAACTTAAAACTTGTGACAATTTATAATTTGATTCAATAAACAATAATTTTCTCTCAAAAGAATTGTATAATTCATATACTGATTTTATTTTTATAATGAATTTACAAGAATAATCTGGATAATAAATTACTGGCAATAAACGTAATAATTGAACACACGGTAAAACGTAATGAAATTAAAATTATAAATTAATTCTTACCTTTCAAAATGTTGGCTGGTCTCATTTCAAAGGAGAAATACAAAGTCCGTTTCATACCTTCGAATGGCAAACGAATGTCAACTATGCGACCAGGTCCTGGCGTATTTTGATTTATATTATATTTTGATATTGACGCAACAGAGTGCCGTCCATACTGCAACGCTACGTTACATTATGGGGATACATGTTAATCTGAACACGGCTTAACTTCGTAATTTTATATTGGTAACTTTCATCCTATTTAAACTATTTTAATGTACTCCTAAAGTTTAATTTTCACGAATCAGAACATTTCAACTACATTTGTCTACCAAGTAGTAATACGTCAAGTTACAAAAACAGCTTCTGAGGTATATTATAAATATTTATTCAAGCGTACTTTATTAATTTAGGATTTAAATAACACCAATGTTTGTTTCCCTTTATAAGTTTTTTTTTAATTGACAAGCGGTTTGAACAGCCTACGTTTTTCATTCTTAGGCTCAACAAGAGTTCTCTCATCTCTTCCGATCTAAAACCTCATTACAGAATAGGAAGATAGTTAGTATATTGAGATAGCTTAGATACAATATAAAATTAGTGAAAAATTGTATACCAGAGAACAAAGGGAAATCCCTGATGATCAAAGATATTCATAATATTAAGCAGAAACATTTAACTACTGCTATGGTCACTCACAGTGAACTTGAAACCACAGTAAATTCATTACAGTGATGCAGCTTTTGACACTTGAGATGGTCCCCAATTTACCGGCCTTTATAAGTAAATTAAAATTAAAAGTGATTACTAACAATTACTGAACATAAATAAATTGATTTATTTTGTTTAAAAACAATGCACAAATAACGATAAAATGTAAGGGTTTTTATATATTTATTTTCCTCTTTTTTAACTGGTAACCAAACATATAGCAGTTTGTATTAAGTATTAATATTAAGTAATTGTATTAAGTATTACGTCTACTTTAGTCATTGTAATAATTCTCTCCAAACAAGCCGCCCTTTAAAAATAAATTTCTTTATTAGTTCTAATTTTTTTACCAGGTGACATACCTTTAAGTGACCATAGCTAATTCCAAATGTAAGGCTCACGTGTTTTCTCTTTTTACCAAATTATCGAAAAATACCGACGTAGAATCGGGCCACCGGGCCGTCAACAAGCATGTTTCTTAAATTGTATACTAGTTATGATCGTTAATTATGTTGATTACAACATTATTATATCATTTATTTTTATTTGTATATAATATATGCAAAAATATAAAAAAAAAATGCCGCCCCATGATATAATCACTCCCCATCACCCCCGCCCCTAAGCTAATGTATCTTGATTTCTGTCAAGTATCATATAACACTTCATTATCCAGATTGCATTGAATTGCTTTGTGCCACTCCTACCGGGAACGATGAGAGCTCTACTCAGCTTACACACGGTTACTATAAAGTTAATCATGTTTATTCCACTGTCTGCTTAACCTACATATTAAAAAGTTTTGGGGGTAATATAATTAATAATTTAATAGTGACGCTCCTGATGCCGCCCAAGTTCAGCCCCATCAGCATGAAGGGACGGATCTTCCTTTTAATATTTCTCATTATACGAGGGTGGTCTGAAATGTTTCCAACCTAACAAAGATACAAGACGTTTTTTCAGAAATTTTTTTTTATTTTTCAACATAGTCTCCTTGTAACTCTACACACTTCTCCCAGCGATGCTCCCATCTCTGTAACCCGTCCAAATAGTACTCGGCGTTTTTCCGCAAGTTCTGCCTTCAGCTTGTCAAGTTATGATGCGCAGTATGCTCCTGTAATGGTTTTTCCTTTTTGAAGATAATCGATTAAAATAACTCCACGACTATCCCAAAAAACAGTCGCCATCACTTTCCCAGCCGAAAAAACAGTTTTTGCTTTTTTTGGAGCCGGTTCCCCCTTTGCAGTCCACTGTTTGGACTGTATTTTTTTTCGGGCGTATAATGGTGTATCCAAGTTTCATCCACAGTAATTAATCGGCGCCAAAACTTGGATTTATTGCGCCTAAACTGCGCCAACAGAGCGTTGGAAATGTTCATTCGAACACGTTTTTGGTCTAACGTGACCAAACGCGGCACCCAACACGCGGACAGCTTTCTCATCTCTAAATGTTGATTTAATATGTGACAAACACGTTCTTTTGATATGTTCATAACCTCTGCTATCTCTCTCACTTTAATTCGGCGGTCATCTAGCACCATTTGGTGAACTTTGGCAATGTTTTCGTCGGTAGTTGCAGTTTTTGGACGTCCCGAACGTCCATCGTCTCCCAAGCTCTTACGACCACGTTTAAATTCAGCTGCCCAAAATTTCACTGTGGTAAATGATGGTGCAGAGTCCCCATACACAGAATCCAACTCATCTTTGATTTGTGTTGGCGTATTGCCTTTCAAAAACAAATATTTAATGACAGCTCGATACTACATTTTGTCCATTTTCATAAAAACACTCACACTGACTCACTCAAACGAGTGTTACACAACAACTGCGCGTCCAAAATGGCTGAAACTTTGGTGAGTAACTATCAACAGATGAACAACGAAATTCACTAGCTTTTATTTACGACTGCTGCTATCTTCATGTTGAGGTTGGAAACTTTTCAGACCACCCTCGTATAAACAGAAACAACTATGGACCATTTGTAAAGGGTGTCCCAGAATTAACGCAAGATTTGATTTAAATAGAAAACACAGTTTTTAGTATTTTTGTTGTTATTTTTTTTATTGAATTATAAAGTAAATATGATAGGGTTATTTATGGAATAACACATGGGGGAAATGCCCTTCACGCTGGCACATACCCACTCTTTTGCCGAAATTTTCCATGACCATTTGGCATAAATGTGGTTGAATATCGTTGAATTTCCTCTTTTAATGCACGGGTGAATGTGCGCTTGTTGACATACACCTTTGGCTTCAAATAAACGCATAAAAAGAAATCTAAAGGTGTTGAATCACACGATCTAAGGGGCCAATTTTGATCACCGAAACGAGAGAGTACACGACCTGGAATCATGCAGTATTTGAATTGTTTCATGGGCTGTATGGCATGTGGCACCATCTTGTTGAAACCACATATTGGCCACATAAATATCACCCAATTTCGCCACAAAGAACTATGTTATGTCGTGATATCGAGCACCAGTAACAGTCACTGCTTGACCAGCCTCATTTGACACTCTCACGCACTGCTTCGATATTGACATTTGAACGGCTTGTTTGTGGAAGACCAGTGTGTTTAGTGTCTCCAACTGATCCAGTCTCCCTAAATTTTTCAATTAATCTCTTCACAGTTGATGAAGTCAGAACACTATTCCGACCATATTTTGTATGAAATTTTTGAACTGCGGCCGCCATACTTTCATTAATTTTGAGGTAATGCTCAACAATAAAGACACGTTGTTTTATCGTGTAACGCTCCAGTTTTACTAACCCTAAACTGTCAGCTGTAAAATTGTTTTTTTTTTGGGGGGTTGCCAGCACTTGACTGCACAATTGGCGGCAAATTCAAACCTTGCGTTAATTCTGGGACACCCTCTATATATCAATGAAATCACTTGTTCTCTTGAAAAAATATTAAAAACTTCTATAAAAAACCGAAGATTATTGTATGTAAACAATTAGAATGGCTCATGGTCTATTGGTTACACCTAGAACTAACTTAAGAGTTAAGTGCACTGCAGTGTCATCTTTTGAGTGAAAAGAAAACTAGCCTCAGTACAGGATAGAGAGAGGCATATTTCATAGGAATATTTCACTGTGCCTTATTTCTAACATTTTTTAAACGTAATATTTTTTCTGTATTTTATTTGTCCAGTACTCTGAGGAAGGGCTGTCCTTTTTTTTTTTTATTAATATGGGACTGGCAGCAGATGGACAGAGTCTTATGATCAAATATTTTGTGGATGCTCACAACCATCCGTTTAATAATGATTTATTTGAAGCCATACCTCAACAATGAAGATTATCTTCTCAAGAACAGTGGAAGATAGCTAATATATTGAGATAGCTTAGATGCAATATAAAATTAGTGAAAAATTGTATACCAGAGAACAAAGGGAAATCCCTGATGACCAAAGATATTCATAATTTTAAGCAGAAACATTTAACTACTGCTATGGTCACTTACAGTGAACTTGAAACCACAGTAAATTATTTAAAAAAGTGCGGACAATGTACAGATGGAAGTATTATAGATGGGAACAAACGAGAAGGAATACTTTTCAAGGCTAAAAGAATGGAAAAGGCATTTTATTTTTTCCCAGAAGTACTAATTTTTTTATGAAACTTATAAATTGAATAATATACATATACCACTTTATATTCTTCTGGCAATAAATGAAATGGCCAAGGTGAAGTGGTATGTGTTTTTCTATTGACTAACTGCCAGAAACATCAAAGGGATGTTCAAAATTTTCAAAACAAATAATCCAGAATGGATCAAGATTCAGTTCCTTATAATGGATAGAGATATGAGAAAAAGACAAGCAATTAACAAATATTTGCCAGGGATGAAATCAGTACTGTGTTTATTCCATTCATTAAAAACATTCAAAAACACTATACACTATACACAAGTGAAAATGGATGTTATAACAACCGAGAAATCAGCTTCCTTAGAAATATTAGAAAAAATGGCATTTGCTAAAAACCAAGAGCAGTATATGAAGGAATACAATAAAATATTGCTTTTGAATTTAAAAAAGGTTAAGATTATATAAATAAAAACAGGCATAATAACAGAGAACAGTGGGTTGTAGATCTTATTAGAAATTCAGCAGTAACATACAACAGTATGACTACAAACAACCTTGATTCTTTGAATCAAAAGAAATAAGAATTGGGGGTAAGAAATAGTACACTTTTACATTTTTTTTAAAGATTTTGTAATAATGCTAGACCAACTTCATTCGGAAAGAAAGATTGCTGCACGCAAGGTCATTAATCGTCATGAACCTCCACCACAGGATAAAGTTCTTGCTAGGTTTAAAGAGAAATTGAAACCCTTCGACTTTGATATTATTCTAAAAAACATGAAAAAGGTAGGAAATTGAAATCTGTCCCACCAACTTATACCTGGTACTGACTGGAGACATGAGCTCCTGCAGGATACTGAAGACGTGGTACTAAATAAAAATTTGCTGGCACAGGCTTGCTGGAGGACTGGCCCTGCTAAGACCAGTTAGTGTATATACTCAACAGAATGCACTACGGTACAATAAATAGGACCTTTTCTATTGATTTAATTTTAACTGCTTGCCGCTGGGTACCCCTGCATGCCAATTTTTTTTTTTATTAAAAGAAACTATTCTATCTCCCTCAAATACCTTAACAATTACTTAAGACCCAGATATTTAAACTCGGGAGAATGAAATGAATCAATCATTCAATCAGCAAATAACTGATTTTTCAGTTAAGCATTGTTTCTATATAACATGTGGTTAATGAAATTGGTTTTTAATTTTTAGGATGAAGTATTATAAATTAAAATAGGTACTTTTATATTTCTTGATCTTTCATGTGATTTACACCATACTTACTGGAAGATGATTTTACAAGTAACTGTTATCGAAATATGAATTAAATAATTCTGCATATGATGTTTTTATTAATTGAAACTACATATTTCAAAACTGCCTATGATAATAAACAAATAAACTTAGATTAGTATGGTGAGACTAAACTTATAAGTTTACTCAAAGGTTTATCATGTTTATTCCACTGCCCGCTTAACTTACATGTTATTACAATTTCTCTGTCAGTTTAAACATAAACAGGATTGCTAAAAAAAACCGTTTACAATTGCAAGCTGTTCAGCCTCAGAGAGAAGGGCTTGCTTGATCTTTTTCCTACTGTTGTGTGATGGGTCACTGAGCAAGTGGCTGTGGCTGGAATCATCATTGGAATGAAGAAGTTGAATACTTTAGTTCATTGTACTTGTAGTCCTTGGTGAAATAGTTAGTGGAACATGGGAGCTTTCATTTATTCATGATATAAAATCATTTTCCAATTAAAAAACATAATTTATAAAAATATATTTATTATTTCCTCAAAACTAGACAATGTTCTATTGACTAAAGATTTTTTTTTCAAATACAGTATCAGTAATAGACTAAAAGAATTATAATTAACAGTACCAGTTCCTTCATATTATAAATATCACAGTCCATTAAAACTATACAGCAATTCACTCTTCATCATCATCTTCGTTGGAATTTGTTACAGAATCATACAGCTGAATACAAACTTGTGCGATTGCACCAGCAGCTCGAAATTTCTTTGATGCTTTCATTTTTTCCATTTTCTTCTTCCACTGCAATGTTATTAAAATGAAATGTAAAAAGTACAACACATCCAAAGTGCACAAACATTAATATTCAATCCCAAAAAAGATACTATTGATGTAGTATGGAGTATGAACGGTGTACATTTTAAGATAATTAAAAATCCAAGTATGTTAATTCAGACATTTCTGGAGAAATAAAAGATTTTCAGACTAAAATCTTACTTAACAGAAGGAATTGCATGAGCAATATTTTTTGGTTTCTCTTGTACAAAACGAATTATTTACAAAATAATGACTGAAAGGACTATTAGTCTGCAAAATATCTATAGTAACTTAATATCAAACTTTAAATGACATACCACACTTGGACAATATTGAGTATTACAGGATTAAAATATGAGTACTGTAACTCATGGGCGATTTTGTAAACCAGTAATTGAATTATTATAGTATTTTTTTTATTTTAGTTTTAAGAAATGAAAGTAAAGTCATGAATCTACATACATTTTTATACATAATTTTTGGCACTATATTAGTCGGTAATATGAAAAAAAAGTTGAGGGTCTAACAATATGTCTTTCCGCACTATGGGTAGTTAAAAACAATTCGATAAAGTTATTAAGTGCTATTTCAATTTCTTTCCCTGATATCCAGAAAAATTTCTTTTTACGATGTTTCTAAGCAATACTATTTGTATTTGCTGAAAGTATTGATGTTATAATTAGTTAAGCTTGATTCAGAGTTGTAGCAAAATGAGTGAAAGAAGGAAAATTGTGAACCAATCATTGTCTCTTTTATCTCATTATGACTATACTGTATAAGTGGATCTCCTTAAATTATATTTGATTGTATTTATACTGCAGATAAATGATAGTAGCTTTATACCTTAACATCTCTAGAAGGTAGTTTCACCAAAAAGTCTTTCATTTCAGGTTTTTCATTGTCAGCAATAGCGAGAACTGAAAGGCATCCGTCAATGGTACCCAGAATGATGCACCTTCCATCTTCAGTACTTTCTATAGCCGTTAGTTCAGCTTGTACTCTATAGTTAGCTATCATTTCGGCATCAGTAGTTCTTTGCACAAAAGACAAATTTGATGAATAGGTATATTTTTGTGTAAACTTTTTATAAGGAGAAGTATATTTTTTTCAAATTGAGTAACAATTTATATTATTTCAAGTTTCTTTCACCTAAAAATTCTTATAGTCTTTTTCCCACTGTGATAGTAAAGCACGTATTCATCAGTTCTATTAAACATGCATATGACGCTAAACACACCTTCAGCAACTCGAGGAATAAATGTTTTAACCGTTGAGCCCCTTTTTAACTCAAGAAGTTCCAATCCTCCTCTGAAAATAGTTACAAAAAACGTTTTCAGTCCTTGATTATTTTAAGCAATTAATGTTCTGATTGAATTCTGGTTTAGTAAAATTTGGTTCAACTTAGAGTAAAGGATCAATATGATACTTCAGCTATGAGTCAGCTAAATATAATTTTAAAGTAATAACATTTAAATATACAAAGTCCATCTCCTATTTTGAATATCCTTGAAACCAAATAAAATTACTAAGATATCTGAAATAACATTTATAAGAGTTAATGAAATATTTTTTCATTAATGCCAAAGGGTTTTGCATGTTTTTAGAATATTTACCTTGTTGGAGCATATAAACCATATTTTCCATCTTTGGTGCATATACCACCCCATTTTGGTACATTCCGTACCACCTTTTTGTTTTTAATGTCATAAATTACAACCTTCTCACTTTCAACTAAGGCAATATGAGTAGCTTTCTGAGGCATGGCTACTAAAGAACTGATATCCTATGAAATATATTGTAAGTTTAACTCTTCACGTACTAATATAACATATCTACATTTATGGTTATTGGGGTATATTTAATTGTTAGCCTAAAAGCAAACATAAATTTACCTTTACCCCTGGTACTTTTAAAGATATCTTGCTGGAACATTGCCCTGTTTTTGCATTGAAAACATGGAGAGCTTCCCGGTGGCCCTTGTCAGCAGCCAGTGCTATAATATTTTGAAGATCACAAGACATAACTATATTCTTAAAGTTTAGTCCAGTAGTATTTCTTACAGGGTATTCAAAAGAGTAAGTTGTGCTTCCACCTGGAACATCAATAAGAATTAATGGTAATAATTTATATTTCTTTAAGAATTATTTAGGCGGTTCATTCTCCACTGTGGGGAAATTCAATTCAGTGCAAAGGGATATTCAATCTAGGCCCTCTTGGTTCCCACCTCAGTACTGTATAATTTTTGAAAACATTATTAATTGGCAGTTTTTTGAAAACATAATTTCTTCATCTTTTTATTATTTTACTAAAGTGACATAATACAATGTAAAAATACAAGAAAATTTTAAACATTTATTTTGTGTTCTCTGATTTCACAGAGTGCATTTTTAATTTATTCTAATGATATTTTTAACATCAAATTGAATATTATTTTAAAATGAAAAAGTTCTTTTACTTCTCATAAAGATCCAAGTCAAATTTAGCCAAGATGAGATAATGTTAAATTATAATTTTGAAAATATTCCTTTCAGTCAAACTTTTCTTATAATTATAATACTGATATTGCCAGACTCCGTTTCTTATTCAGACATTCCTGTGTGAAAATCTATAAATATCTATGTCACTGACGCACACCCTTCTTAATAACGTTCAACATAGTGTTTATTTACTCAACATTCACGAGTGTTTATCAGCAACTTTTGTATCAGGTATAGAGTAAATTAGTTACCTGCCAGGCAGGCATACACTCTATGACTGTGCATATTGTTGTCCATGTCATAAGCGAAAATTTAGGATTGAGCCAACAAACAAATAAATGGTATCCATAAATAAGCCATGATACCTTAGCCAACTGTTTTGTAAAATATTTGTGTAAACAAAAAAACTTCTCAATTTAAAAGAAATCACCCTTAACATTTGCTTACTTGGTATAGTTCTTAATACTCCATAAGCGGTAGTTTTCACTGGAGCATCAGCTCCTGATGGAGCAGGTTTGGAAATAGCCAACACTTTAGTACCATCATCCAGAAGCATCATTTGTTTTATACCAAGCTGCTCTTCTTTGAAAATAACTTGCTCAGTAATGCGGTTCCAAATCAATAAATTACCTGATTCAGCAGATATTATGTACCTGAAATAATATTAAAATCAAATATAGGCCAGCCATTGTTCCTTAAACTTATTGCCTCGACTGGAGAGTAAGGCCCATTACTAATTTCTGGCACATATACAATGGACGGTACACACTACCATTTTCTTTTATTACACTATCATTAGAATGCATTTATTACTTCTTCATACAGAAAGCTTTAGTTAATAAGTTCTCTCTGACATAATGTTAACTCATTGGAATGTCGTAAGTTAGCATTGCGACACCAACACAACATTTTATAAGATGCTGAATATTATCTGAGCCCACTTTAATGCAAACCTGACAACAAATGACCTCAATAAGAATTGAGCTGGTAAAAGAGAAACTAAAGTCAAATTTCAAGGTTGCAACTGAAAAGTATTTTTTTAATTTAGTAAACAGTATTTGTTCCAAATTTGGTACAAATCACAGGGTAAAATGATTTAAAGATGATCAATGGGTAAACATTGGGGATAACAAGGTGAAATCTCATCATTGGCTCTCTTTGTCACAAGGTGCTGAACTATTTAGTGTACATATCTCTCCCGGTTCAAAAGCCTTTGCAGAATCCACATCAAATTTTCTACTTTATATCAATAAATATTCATTATCTACACTATATGTTTGTGTAACTTTTAATTTTAATTCATACCATTGACAAATTTGCTTTCATGCTTATAATGTTACTCACTTTCCGTTTGGAGTAATCAAAGCATGAGTCACTATAGCACCTAAGGGACTGTCTGCTAGTTGAGAAATCAAGTGTCCCACTAACATATCCCATACACCTACACAGCCTCGTGTAACAGTTACAGCAAGACCAACTTCTTGGCAAACACTGAAATGGGATAATATATTACAAATTATAGTAGGACATATTAAAAAACCAAAAAAAAAACAGTTTTGAAAATGATAACTGTAAAACCTATGAAAATACATTAATAAGTTTAATGATGGCAAGTAATATTGGGGTTGTATATTGTTTCCTTATAAAAGCATGTGTATCTAATGTAGTGATTTCATGAAGGTAGAGTTGATCAAATTCTAATCAAGTTTGATTTTTAACTTTAAAATTTTATTAGGTAACTCTCCATAGTTAAAGAAGGCAAAAACACTGAGAGCTAAAGACAACTAGGCCATTATTATCTTGAAAAATAATTGACTTTTTTTATTGAAAAGGCTTAGTAAGTGGATAAAATAATTTTAATTAATTGATAAAAAGATCACTCAACATTATATTCCTGAATTTATTTTTTTGAATACATTCATTGAAATGTATACCTTATAGAGTCAATCGGAAGCTCATGCCTGTCAATGACATGCACTTGTTCAAATATATTGTTTATATTCCATACTTTTACTGACCTATCAATAGAAGATGTTATTACCTGAAAAGTAGACATTAATATATATAAAATATAAGATAAAAACAAGATAAGATATTAATTAGGATAAAGTTTAAATTATGAATATAGAAAAATTTAAGTTGTTTGTTGAACCAGGTAACCAGCCTGGAGATTGTTTCTCTATCTTGTTTTATTCATTGGTTATTGTTGTGTTCTTCTAGTTCAATTATATTTGGTATTTATTTTATATGTGTATCTGTCCTCATTTAGAGTACAGTGAAATATATTTATCAATTAAATTAATTGTTTGCTCACATTTTTTAAAAATATTTATAGTATACTACTACAAAAATAGTGCACGATAAGTTATATGAAGATAAGTTTTCTCCATGGTACAGAAACTAAATAATATTGCAAATGGGAAATTGATAATAATTAATTATAACTATGAAAAGTACAATTTATGCTGAATTACTTTTATGATACCTATGGGACTGTTGAACATTGGGCATGTAATAAATGACACTGTATATATTTACTTTCTTCAAATTTATTTAATTCTACTTTCATTTATTAACGTTGTTAGTAGATAAAGGAACAATTGATGATACTTATACCCCTTTTTAGAATGGTTACAACTTTCCAATTTTCAATGGTACGTTTCTATCTGTAGTTCAACCAGTTTAATTTATTTGAGGCTAGACAAACTGATTGACCAGTCATTTAGTTTATTTAGTAGTTTTTATTATTAGTAGTGGTCACATATTTATTTTTCAAGCTAAGGATAAAAATATTTATAATAAATACATTCAAAAACTATAAAAGCCATTAGTGCAATATTTCATAAAAATTAATTCTATGAAGCTTGTGTGATTGTATTTGGCAGATTCTAGTAATTACTGAATTCCAGTTGCCGATGGTAAGAGGCTCAAGAGAAATTATTCTTCCGAAATGTGCATCAAGAATTTTCACAATTTCACATGTCTGTAGATCCCATACATAAAGATTTTTCCTAAATCAAGGAATAGAAAATTTTAAAATTTAATTGTAGGTATTTAAGTCTGGATCGCTTATAAGATAACATATTTTCAAAATTACATTTACTTTCACGAGCTATTTTACCTTACACCAGCAACAGCAAAATCTCCTGATGCTGAGATCATAAACGAGTTTGAACTCAAAACTCGTGTTGAAATATTCCTAATGCCATGTGGCAATTTTAACATTTTGCCATTGTTAGCATTCTGGAGGTCCCATATGATAAACCCATTATACGAGGTCCCCAGTAAAGTTGCTTCCTTGTGGTCTAATTTTAATTGTAAGAGAATTTCATTTGCTTCATCATCTGTAAAATAGTTATAATAATTATAAATGAAGTTTATAAGTGATATCTTAACAATTTAGCCTGAAGAGTTGTATCAGTTGAAGATTGGGTTCATTTTTATTGACTCGACTTATCTAGGGGGACTGAAAGAAGAGTTTTACTAACTAAAATGTCATTGTATTATTTATGAACTAAAAGTTAAAGCATCTTTTATTAATAGAAGCTGGAATATCTAATTGCAAAATGATGTATTAGCTTACTTCTATTTATCTAATTAGTCATTTAAATATAAATCTCTGTAATCCCAAGTTTATTAGCTACCTCGGCCAGATTTTGGCCTTATATCTCTAAACTAAAAATTTTTGTTGTTCTTAGGCAACTTAGTATCAGAACACAGTTTAAATTTTTATTTAATAGACTCAAATGAATATTCGATCAGTTAGCAGAAACTAATTTTAAACTTACATGGTGACTCCAAATTTTTTTCTAATTCCCACATATTGGCGCCATCTAAAGCTTTGAAGATACTCACTTGGTAAGAACCTGATTGATAACAGCAATAGATTGTGCTCCAGTCTTTATTTAATACCATAGCACTGCAAACACAATTATTTATAAACAAGTCTAATTTTCTCTTGATTAATTATTTAAAAAAATGTTATTACCTGTGGAAATAAAGTGGACTCAAATCGCCATAAGGTCTTGCTGTTTTCAAAAGAAGCCTTGAATCATCTAGAGTGCCACTCCAGAAAAGAAGATGGTAATATTCTAATGATTTATATTCCATTAAAAAAAGGGGCCATTCCATAGGGTTCTCCATACTTGAATATCTGAAAAAAATGTAATTTCTTCAAATGATATTAACATAATTTTTTCTTGTACAACGTGAGATTCGGAAAAAATGCATTTCATTTGTAAAAGAGAAAGTAATTTTACTTAGCAATCAGTTCTCCTCTCATGTCAAATCTGCACCAGTTACACGACCCATGGATGAAGAAATGTTGATTGAGCAAAAATAGTCCTGCCACTTCTTCACCTTCAGGCAATGGATTGTCAACCGTAATGTATTCACTGCTCAAAGTGTTTAACAGAACTGACTAATACAACATTTGTCATTAATAAGCTTCTAATACTTTAATCTAATATACAATTTACAGTTGACCTTGTATATAGGATTCAAGATACCTGATTATTGTTAGTAAAAGCGGCAGCAAATTTATTATCAGGGCTAAGATAAAGATGCTGCATGATTCCTTCCAGACCAGGGTTCACATCTCTGTTCATATCACTTGTCGACAGATCCCATGTAATGAAACGGTTAGAAATTGACACAATATATCTCAAGTCCGATGTCAATTTAAAATCAAAAACAGCAAACTGATGTCCTTCTAGTGAATACTACAAATAAGCACAAATTAAAAAAATAAAATGACTATTTAGAAGCAGCTTAAAATATTTTTTGTAATAATAAACTTAATAAATTTAAAAAGAAAAAAACACCTTTAGAGGGCCTCCTGGTGTATGCAGGCAGTGATAGAGAGGGGACAAAGAACAGTCAGCTGGACCTTCCAAATCGCAGGCATTCAAAAGCATTTTGATGTTGGGATTGGTCCCGATTTCTGGGAGTAACCTTCCGACAAGTTGAGGTGCTAACATGTCAGGGTAAATGCTAAGGATAGCTCCTCCGAGGCGAAGAGCGTCAGCGACTAATATTAGTTCTCTATAAAATTATTTGGGAATTGAATTCTTGTATATAATTAGAAAAATGTCTTTTGACTAATTTTCACAATACTTAATTTTATGTACATCATTTGTTAAAATTAAATGTAGTACTCGGTAGTTTTTTTTTCATTATTATGATTTGGTTTTATTGGAAAAAGCTATAAACTCTAATACCTACAGAATTTTGTGTCATTAATTCTCTATTTTCATAAGTAATTCATGAGGTAATTATCTAAAATGTATCTGACACTAAAATAACATGAAGCATGGAAAATAAAATTAATCTTAGGAAAGCCCTGTTTTGCTGGCCAAGTTTTTCCAAGTCATTGCCCATAAGCTATTAGTAATTTAATGTTCTGATTTTTTCTAAAAAGACGATAATACAAAAATAAATGGTAAAGATTTAATACCCAACAGGAGAAACTGTGTATTTAATGTCGTTAGAACCTTTATTTTATTTACATCTGTTTTGATTTATTGAAAAAGCAATTTTTCAGTGATCAAGATGGTTTTATAAATAAACTGAATTATTTTTAGGTTCATAAAAATATCGAACAGTTTTCTCAAAATCACATAAAAAATATTCAACAAACCCAAAAGACCTACACCTAGTCAACATCTCAATAGTAGTTTTCCTTTCATTTGCTTTATGTGTCCTTTATTTCATTTGTATATACTTTATAGACACAATGAAAACGAAAGCTTAAAATGAATTCAAAATAAAATTAATACTTAAAATGATTAAAATTAAAAGCTTATACATTAATAATTAAGCTTATACGGGTCATTCTCAAATAGCAGGCAATTTTGTTGTACCAGACATATAAAAACAAAAGAATACATAATGGGGTATATGTTTTTATTTTTTTCAAACTCAATGTTTCTTAGCAGGAAAATGAAAAAAGCGTACTTTCCGACAATGTTATTTCCATGGATAAATATTTTTAAACAAAACTTTAATAACTAGCCAGGTTGTCCTTAATTTAGCCTTTGGATACATATGTTGCTTGAAAATTGCCTATGGTTGGTATTGAAAAAAAAGTGAAATATTTTTTAAAACTATGACAATGCAGAAAAAAAATATGAAACATTATTACGTAAATGGTGCAATGGTAAATTGCAGGTGAATAGTTGAATAGTGTCCCTTAAACAAATGTGTATTGAGAGTGTTGTTTAAGAGATTTTTTTTCATTCTAAACTCCTTTATTGAATGTGACAAAAATGTACTATGAGCTAATTTAATTTAGTTTAATTATGCTGTGTTTGTAAATGGAACTACCATGCCAAAAATCATCTGCCATGGTTTTGCCAATGACAAGGTAGTTACAATATCATCCACGGGAGTTACACCATTACAAAAAAAAAAAGTTGAGACACATTGTTATGTGATGTTTTTTTCTTTTTTAAACAGGTTTATGATCGTGAGGGTACAGGTGGGCGATTGCCTCTTGTACCCATTCCCTCTAACCTGTGGAGTTCATCAAAGAGCTATCTTGTTTCCGGTTCTTTTTAACATGTACACGTCTGGCATTGCTGGAACAAACTACATAAAAGCTACTGTAATTGCTTTCGCGGACGACATTGCTAATTACAGCAGCAGCATGAGTGGAAAAAGACCTCTTACACAGGCCGAGTCAGTTACCAAAATCCTACACCATAGGAAGGCTAGAGAACTCCTGTACTGACTGTATTATCTGGGTATACAAATGGATAGGCATCTCCATTTCTCTATTCATTTTAGGAACAAGATAGCAAAAGTATGTCAAAAGTCTTACTGGCTTTCAATTATTGTAAACCTCACACATTATGTAACTACGCACATACATATATACTGTATACTAGAGTAGGTATAAGCAAAATGTGCATTTATGTAAAGATTCCATATTGTGGAATCTCCACTGATGTCAAAAATGAGTATTCAATAAATAAAGGGGTTTGAAACGATAAAAAAGATATATCAGAGCAAATTTTACGCATTTAGAGATTAATCTTAGGGTTTTTTTTTTCTGAAAGATTCAAATGCAGAACATATTCTACGCAATTTGAGGGTATATCTATGGGGCACATTTAAGGACTCTAATTCAGTGATTAATCTTAGGATTTTTTTTCATCATCAGAGTGATTTTAAGCATTTCGAAATTGAAATTTCTTTTCTGAAAGACTCATAAGATAGAATCCAATTCAGAACGAACTTCAGGTGTATTGTGATTCATAATCATGAGCTTTTTTGAGTGCGTGAAGAGAAGAGGGGACGAGTTTCTTCCATTAGGTTGTCCATATCCCTACTCCGTACAGCCCAGTGCCAGCGTATACAATTTTTTTTTTTTCATTCTCCTAAAAAACTTAATTTTATCTTCAGGAAAAACGTACCAACATGCCCCTTCCTAAATTAACCACGTTTGCCAGAGAAGAGGAATTGGAGAGAAAAAGATTGGCAGAGTGTTTGAGGCGGGAATAAATAAAAGATGACCCTGCTTTATTTGATACAAAGGTTATTTAAAGAAAGAAAATGGGTGTTACCTAACAAGAATAAAAAATGAGATACTAATTAGTAAAAGATTTGTCTTGTAAAGAGCACCATCAAAGGAAAAAGGAAGTGAAAGGGTTGGAAAATGCAGGAAAATCACCAGACTGTTAGCACTCTCGATTCACACCTCCTCAAAACAAATGGCAACCCCTGCCAGGGCCTAGCGGAAAATCCATCACCTTATATTAGAACCTTCTCAATCAAGTCAAGTATAATGTGTATCATGACCTGAATATAATGAAGCAAGGCTACAGGAAATATAAAAACCATATGTAAATAGATTCGACTGAGAATCTATAATTTAAATAATCACTGTAAAATTTTTAAGGGGCTATGAAAAAAAAAAAAAAAAAAATCAGAAAAGCAAGTACACAAAAAACTGCTAAAAAACGGAAAGCAAAGGTCTACAGATTATTGAAAAAAGAGAGAAAGAAATTCAAAAGGTTGTATTGATGATTGAAAAAATATAAAAATAGGTATTATTGTCTAAAAACTCCAAACCCCTACCATCAGCTCCTGGCTCAAAAAATTCAGCTCTTCTATCCAAGGATTCCCCAAAGAGTAAAAACTCCAGGTAACTTTTTTTTCGTAAGACAAATTTAAGTTTTCTAAACATTACTTTTCATTATAAAAACTTATTATTTTTCAGGAACTGTTGAAGACAAAATTATGCTGACATGGTGGTAAACTTTTTGGTATGAGGGAGTGGACCTAATAATTTTTTCTGGCCTTCACAAGTTGATCACCCGAAACTGGAAACTGAGGGGATTCTATTCCAACTCAAAAAAAAACCTGTTCCCATTTCTAGGTGATTCATGCCAATCAAAGAATTTTAATATGTCGATTTAAAAAAGAATGAAATATGATCGTTAATTTATTATTCTAAGTTTATATTGTATTTTTTTAATAATTTGTTTTATTTTTGAGAATTGGAAACTCTTCCCCCTGAATGCTGGTGAATTTTCATAGTGTTTTTTTTTATATATTTTAATTTTTTATTGCCTGTACTTTTCTATAAATTTATGTTTTACTCTTTTACAATATTACATTATACCAAGGACGTTGGATGCTCTGTCTTCTTGCTAAGCCGATTGTCGTGGGTTTGATTCCCCTCACCAACCCCCTGTACTTTTCTAAGTTAAAAATTAGCCTTGTGAAATTGTCTGTTATTTGAGAATGATACACACCAACATCTACCCATAAGCGAAAGTTTGTTACAACTTACATGTATTAATATTGATTATAATCACAACAAATACATGAAATCAAAATACAGTAGTAGAAAATAGTCTACAAATACGAAAAAAAAATCTATTGTTACAGCAATTTTTTAGTGCTAATGATAATGAATGATTATGATTATATTATAAAATAATGAATTAAATTAAAATAAAAAGAAATACCAACAATCTACAGATAAAGATATTTATCAAAGAGTTTGTTAAAAATGATAAAAAAAATCAACAACAAAGAGTCAATTATCTACAAGAAAGCAATACAAGTTTACTCTGAAATCCAGTACAACTTCCATTATCCAGAGTAATTATGGGGAGAGTACTCCCGGATAATCAAATCCATGTTTTTATAACCTAACTTTGATGAAAATAAACTAACAACACCCATTTTCAGCTCACAGATATATTTTTATTTTTAAAAAGTACTTATGTATGTACATATATGAAAAAATAATTGCATACATAGGTTAATTAAAATATGTTGTAGTCTGTTATCAGTTTTTGGTTTTTTACTCTCAGATTTTATTCCTTCTTCTTCAGATTAACCTCAGTTCTTATGCTTCTTAAAGCTATAGTTTTTCCATATTCAGAATTTCGATCACGAGCTTATCAAAATAGGTGATAAGCTGGTCAACTGCCTCTTTTAGTTCTTGATCTGTAGTCACTTTATGAAAATAATTGAATGAAATGAATCCACCTCAAGGTCAAAAATATCAATGTTATATCGGGTGCTGATAGTAGATGGAAATTTGCCCGTCATCTGTTTATAAAATAGATCCATATGGGTGAGATGGAGCATTGTCCAGTAATAAAACAGACTTACTAGTAAGTTCGTTTTCTCATTAATATTCATTGGCATAAAGAACAAATTTCTTAAAAAAACAATATAATTCTTCCAGAAAAATCTCGATAATTGAGGCACAGATAATCGAGGTTGTATTGGATGTATAAACAACAATGATCTACTAAATGCAAAAAAAAAATAATAATAATTTGTAATTTACTTAATATAGTATATAAAAATCTACTGAAATGGCTATCATAGAGTAGTAAATAATACTAAATTTATTGAAAATTAGTTTTTATTAAACTACAAAGCAATACTCTAAAGTTTGCAACAAACTTACAAAAATGTAAACGCTGAAAAGGTATAATATAAAAAAAATTATTAATATGCTAGAAAAAATTCATCAATTTCATAAATGATAAAATCTACTTATATATTTTAATTAATAAGCAACCATTTATTTAAAAAATACGAATAAAATTTAAAAATTGAGTCACATGCAGTTCACAACTCACTCCTAGGTTTTCTCACCTCCTCAATAAGCGAATTTCTTCCCTAATATAAAATTTGATGAATAATTATGTTCATAAGAAATAATAATCATAAAACCTGCTTTTATCATACACATAGAGAAAATTATTATACACATATTTAGAATATTGTTGTTATTACTGCTAAAATGAAACACGCCGCCTTTGTCTTTCCACAAAAACACGGGCAGTATGGGAACTGTTAAAAATTGCATTTAAAATTTTTTTTAAAAATGTGAGTTTCCATAAGTGCTTGTTAAGCATTGGCATATACATATATATATATATATATTGTTGTGACATTAGATATTGCGGAGTTTGTATATAAATATTTAATCCAACCTTGAATCAAGAAGGCAAACAAAAACAATTGAGAGTGGAAGAAAAAACAAAAGATAGTATACTGGTTGTTGTGATGATGAAAACACACACATAATTATTCTCTATCTAGTTATGGGACCGGCCTGGTGTATAGGTGTCTGGGTCTAGTTATAATGGAAAAGCTTTTATGGTATAGTTGTGGTGATTATGATGAAAACACACACATAATTACTCACTAGTTTTGGGATCAGCCCGTGATAATATAGTTGTTGTTTGTGAGAATAAAAAACACACAGAGCATTATACTCATCTAGTTTTGGGATCAGCCCGTAATACATGTTATTAGCTTGAGATTGTGAGTAAGAAAAACTTAAAAACTTTGTTGGTTAGTGGTTATTGACTTAAAGCAGAACGGAAGAGAAATAGCACGAAGAGAAGAAGTATTAATTTGTTTAAAGAATGAAGAGAATTAAAGAAGAAAAGGAATCGAATTTATAGACAAGTATTTATAAAATTAATATAAGTTTATTTTTTTATGTTTGTAAAATTAAATTCATCTTTTTGCCAGAATTATTTTTGTTAATAGAACCTAATAATAAATAGTAAATAAAATAAATTTAAAGTTAAAAATAAAATTACCATATAATATTCAAAGAACGTAATAATATATTTTTTTTTTGTGGGAAGAAAAGGTATGTTTCATTTCAAGAATAGTTTTCTTTAAATAATTAACGATTAATATGTTTTAAAATGAGACATATGATGTAAAGGTGGTATTAATTGCACATTGAATAATTATTCTCAATGGAACATGAGAATTACACCTTAGAATACAAAATAGCTCTGCTACATATGAAAGCCACCTATTAACTACACTGAGTTTGCAGTATGTATAGACTCTTCCAAGAGTGGTTAATAATTTAATAATAATTTTCCATTAAAAAATTAATGTTATATTATCGTATAATTATTGGATAAAAAGAAAAAATAGTGCCACATCCTGATTCAAACCCAGGACTGTCTGATTATCATTCAAGAAAATATTTGAAATTAAAATAAACTAACAGCTTTATATAAGCAATCGAGGTCTTGAAAAATGTATATTTAATTGTAAAACAACTAAATCATAGCCGGCTCTCAGAAAATATTGCAATTTGCATAGTTTTCATAGAGTTAATGAGAGACAGTAACAGAATAAATAGTTGGCAAAAGTGTCATAACATATGTGTTAATCGGAAGGTCACAGGTTTGATTCCTGGTTGTGTCATTATTTTTTCTCTTCAGCCCATAACTATCCAAATTTACACCAGTTGGATTACTTAACAAAATTGATAATTTCATAATCATTTTCTACTAGATTATTGATTATTGACAACTTAAATTGTCTTTCCTAAATTGCTTAGTGTTGAGAACTTTTAATTACCTTGTTACATCTCTATCCTCAATGTTTGCACAAGCATCTTCAAAATCACTCAATACTGCCTGAAGTGGACAAGAACTAAGTTTTGCATGAAGCCATTGGTAATTGAAAAGCACATTCTCATAAAGATCAGTAAATCTCTTGGACCTCACCAGATGAAAAGGCAATTCTCCAAACTGTACAAAAAGAAAATCGACACCAATATATTTTTTGAAAGTGCATAAAACAATATTAGAAAATTATTATTGCAGAAATCATTTTGAATGCTAATATCACAAATTGCCTTGACCAAGTGTTGACACGAAGACTGCCAATATAATAGTAGAAGCTAAAAAAAAATTTACAGAGAGAAAAGATTCAGCATCCATCCAGTGATTTCAACCAAAAAACTTTTCTTTTTTTTTACTTTTTTAGAAGCTTTTTACCGGGCTGATTTAGGTCAAATGAAGGGAATTTAATATGATGAGCGATGGGTATGTATGCCCCATTGATGGGCACTGTTTATAGGGATTGGTTACCAAGGCCCACAGCTGTTTTATATAAATATTTAAAAAATTGTCATCAAACTGGTTTTATGTGTTTTTGCAGTTATACTCAACTAAAACCTCAATATGTATTCTGAATCAGCATGTCAAAATCTTTATTTTGAAATCCTATACTATATGCTCGGATTTTTTATTTTGCAGTATTAACTGATAACTGACATTTATTATTTTTCACAGGATTCCTTTTATTTTTATCATCATCAGGGCAATCAATGTAATTACCATAAAAAATATAATGCTTAAAAAAAAATTACCGTTTGAGTTAATTAAAGTTGAGAACGCGATTTTAATGACTGTAATTACAGTTCAAAAATAACAAAATTAAAATTACACATTATTAATCAGGAAAATGAGATCTTTAATTTAATACTCAATATGATGGAATCAATTAATTTGTAATATCAAATAATTAATTAATAGCCATTAATTATGTTTTGTGGAGTTGAAAATATTTTGGATAGGTGATTAAATGGAATCTAGATTGAATTTTATGTTTATAAGTCTATCAACCAATCAATTGCAGGGTGCTTGCAATGGACAGGACAGAAAGACAGGTAGACAAGTGAAAACATAAGCGTTTCCAATTTTGAAAAATCAACCTATAAAGATCATACCTTTCTCAAATTATATCTTGAAACTTTTCCATCTTTTGAATGGAATACAAGTGGTTGTACAGGTACTTTTCTGTCTGCTGCCCCTTCTTTATCAGTTAAATTAAATCTAAAAATATTCAGATTAATGTTTGGAAATTTAATTAATGATTGCAATTATACCTGTTGCTATATGGCTACTACCTGTGTCGTTGAATTTCTGTATATTTAAATGGTTTCGGTTTTCCACCTCCCCAAATGCCTAAGAAATAGTCTGCTATTGAAGAATGGAAATAAATAGCCATGTTCATATTTTTGAAGTATCTTTCCTTTGCTGTGTCCCTAAATTGCCTGTGAAATCATTTTTTTTTTAAATTTTATATTGCATCTGCAGTGGATTTTTTCGAATACCTTGAGGTGATGTGTTGTTTAACTTTATATAACTAAATAAAATTAATTAGTGATTAATTAAAATATTAAATATAATCAACGATTTTTGAAAATAATTGCTTTATTGATGATGTAAAGGGATATAAGTGATAAAATTAAATTTGGAAGAGTATGCAAGTATTTTTGCACACTTCTCTTGGAAAATTACTGGCAAATCTTTTCTACCTTACTGATGAAATTAAGAGAATTATTAAGACACTGATTATACTGATTTACACCAAGTGTAAACTTAAAAATGTAACGTTAAGATTGCTTAGTAAATTCTCAAAGCATTTTAATTGTATTTTCTTTTAACTGTTTTTAAAAAAAGAGGTCACCAACCCTTTTTTCACTAATCTCGTCCAATACTAATTTTTCATATTATGTCTTCAAGTAAACAAATATGCCAGGTAATAGAAAGCTACTTAAGATTGATGTGTCATGTAATTGTATTTTTTACCTGTGGTACCAATTCATAACGCTGACTCCATCTGCTTCTCTTTCTGATAAGTAATTAGGTAGATCATTGCGAATTCTCGTCCATAGCAGCGGTGGTATTCTTCTCACAGGGGGCAAATGATACTGGTACACATCGTCAAGGACCTTGTCATCAAGAGAGATCAAATCTTCCAACTCAGACTCACTGAGACCACTTTTAGCCGCTGTTATGTACGCCAATGCATGAAAAACTAAAATTCTTCCGTGCTAGAATTGCAGTATGAAGCTTTAAACAAGAACCTTACACTATTTTTTCTGCACAAAAGTATTTTTTATTACCTGTTTCTCAATCCTTTCGAATAGCATCATGATTGAATCCATTACCGTTGAGGCGAGATGAGTATCTGAAGGTTTTGTATAACTTCGCCATCGGCATATTTCAGCAAAAACTAATTTGACAAAAATGGGTAAAGAACATTTATCAATTGCATTTGATACTAATCGCCATTGATAATTTGAAAGATCTCGTTTTCCAGTTTTCATCCACATTCTGCAAATTAGAATGAAAAAAACTAGTTTAAAATATGAAAATTTACTCTTAAAAGCTTTATGACAATAAATCTGTCCCATGACAGCCCAAAGAGACAATTTCTACCAAGGTTACTACTGTAGTAAGTGGTACAGAGGTCAGCAGGACCTACTACTAGGCTGTAGCCTTTGTAAAATTTAGTTTGGTATTGCAACTTCTTTATCAAGTAGCCACTCATTTTCTTGGTTGAAATGGTTGAGTGAACTCATTCCAAAGTAAGTTTAGCTAAACGCTACAAGGATGTAGTCAAATACTTTCTTAGTCGGATGCTCTGCTACCTTGTAGTGTTGAGAACTAAATTTTGGATTATATGGTCAAGTTTGAAAATAAATAATTTCTTACGTACCTTATGACTTGCATGGCCAACTCTTCCCCAAGAGCTTTCACTTCAATAAACTGTTCTTCATCATCAATCATTTTCCTAAGTATGTGATAGTCTTTAGACACCTCAGGATTGTCAGCTTCAGAGGCGCAGGAAACAATTAGCTTTAACAATATTTTACTTTAATAAAAGAATTATAAATAATTAATTAGATTGTTAATCTGTAAATGACTTGTTTTTTCTATATTAAAACATGTACATTTCTTATGACTTTTAAACTAACTAAAAATAAACATTTAATAGATGAATACATCCACTATACAATAAACTAATATTTTAAATTCTAGTAAATTTTTATTCAATTTTTCACATATGTACATATTGGAATATTACTAATTGGCCAAATACTTTGGAACTCTTTTGAATATATTCTTTAACTTATAGAGCTACTTTGCAGCAGTTACAAATGTACCAAATTATTTATGTCGATGAGGGTCATTACAAAATTAACAAATTTGTGTACAATTGTTACCATATAGAGAATTATTGTATATTTAATAGAGAATTACTTTACAATGCGGTGGCAGCCGTGTTGGTATCCATGAAACATGATTAGTATCTTGTGTACCAGTTAATTGATCAACCGAATCCAAAAAAAATATGAAGGGCTGTTTTTCACTGGCGCATGTCAACAAATTCTTAAAATGAGCAGTTAGAGGAACAATGTCATCTGGTATATCATCATAAGGTTGCATTAGGTTGTAAGATATCTGGGAAAATAGATATTTTTATTTGTCAGTATTCTTATAAAAAAACATGTTCAAAATAATAATGGCATCAGTTATAATTACATTGAAATATAACTTTGACTTTGTATTGTGTGACTTGATTTGGTAAAAGAATATTGATTTGTTATAGAAGAAATAAAGTTGAAGACAAAATACACAAGCATTTGCTTTCTTCAATGTTCTAAAAAGATAAAATTATCTGATTTATTCTGAAAACTTCAATTTTTAGTTTGAATATGAAAGTTCTTGCTTATACTCTTTTTCTGTTGCCTGTAGACCCTAAGGGTTCGTTGCTGCTCTCACTAGCCTCCTTCATTTGTTTCTGTGATGGTTCACCACATGTTATGTTTCTCTTTTCTCTATCTTAGTCGAGGCCACTGAGGAGTTGTGGTATGTTCCCCTGGATTCCCACCATCTTCCTAACTGCAGAATCTCCACACCTGATAACATGTCTTGCCACCGAAGATGTTGAGCCATCATATTATTCACTTTCCCAGAAAATTTCTCAAAGTTCTTTGCTTGTTATCCTTGATCCTTGAATGTTTACAGGTCCTGAAAATCTTTCCGAGTACTTTATTTACAAACAACTGGAATCACCTCTTCATGGTCCTTGTAAGTCCCCACACATCTCAAGTAACAGCTGGTCAATTATAGACCTGTACGTGTGGTACTTCAAAATTTGGTGCAGTATTTTAGACTTAAGAAGTTACTAAGACTTACTCCAAAATAAGGTCTGTTTCCAGATAGTATTCAGCTGACCCCTTCAGCCACAAAGCAATTATTGCTGATAACTAGTGTTCCGAGGTACTTAAGCTTGTCCTTCTTTGGGTACTATATATCTCTCATTCTTTTGTATAAACCTTATTACTTATGATGAGATTCAGTTTATTCAAAGAACTACCTGGTTTATTTTCCCATTAATGCATATATTTAAAAGTACACTATGTAGATAAATTATAATATTCCAGTAGAATTCTAATTATTCAGTTCCTGGCCATCATCTGAGATCAACTCCCCCAGCTGCTAGATTTTATTTTAGCCAAAGAAATATAGAAGAACTGCTTCTAATAAATTTGTGGCTCAAGGTCTTTGAAGAAATAAGGCCAACTGAGATTGAGTGATTTTACAAAAAATATCTACTTCAGGGCATTTAATTTATGAGAATTTTTATGTTAACAAAAAATACTGGTGTTAGACATTACAAAAATATAAATCAATATACGGTTTTCAAGATCTAAAAATACACTGTGAAAATTCCTTATAGGATCCTTTTGTCAAGGTTTCTGATTGTCCAAACTACTGGAATCCTCAATTAATTAGGATGGAACTCCTCTGAACATAATCTGTTTGTTAGACTTAATAATTAATCAAGCAACTTTAACAATATAAGTAATCAGTTAAAACTATTTTAATATTCATAAATATTACAAAATTAAAAATTTGATTTCCTTGGTTTAATAATAAACAGATTAAGTTGGTGTTAGATACCTGCTGGCAGATGGATATAAGTGTAGGGGTGAGTGCACTGCTGTCAGGAGTTGTGCCTAAAAATCTAATTATGCAGACTGGTTTTGATCCTTTGAACCACTCTGTCCCTGTCAAACCCGCAGACATAGCCAGCAATGAAGTTTTTCCACAACCTCCCTCTCCATAGAGTACCATAGGTTTAATTGAGTCACCTTTCATGTATTTTTCAATTTTTTGTAACTCCTCTTCTCTCCCATAAAAAACCTGATCAGAATTGAGAAATGAAATAAGGCACATCAGAGGATAAACAAGGTACACGTTAATGAATCTATGTCCAAGAAATAGTATGCATGCACTGGACAGTTCATTAAGAAGAAGCCAATCTGGAAGATTAGAGATTATTATAAATTAATCTGATTTTAACTGCTTAAAATAATTATTATAACTATAGCAATGTTTAGTTTTGATTATTAAATGACATTTTCAAAGTTTGCATAATAGGACCTAAAAACCCTTAATTATAATTTTTTTTTGGGGGGGAGGGTGTGAGAAATGATCCCACGAGTTATGCTTAAAAGTAATGTTAAAAAGCAGTGTGTGTTTTCTACAAGAAGAAACTAGTGTCACAGCTGAGACTCGAACCCAGAACCTTCCAGTTTTAGCTCCGGGAGTTCATGCCCCCTAAGCTTCCATGCTGGCGATAAACCTTAGACTTTGTCTGTCTAACTTGAATTTGGCGGTGAGGTAGTGGGAAGAAAGATACCCCAACATTCTTCCCGCCAGTCCCCTCTACTCATGCTCCCTCTTTCCAATTGGCACTTGAATGGGGAAATGCTGCGTGAGCCTTTTTTCTAAATTCTAGTTGTCTCAACAGAAATTTTTTAGTAAAATATTTGTATATTTTCTTCTGAACTTTATGATACTGCCTTAACATTTTTAATAATATTGTACTATCAAATCTTATAATGTCAACTATCTAAAACATGATCTATAAAAACATTACATGATCTTTAACCAAAAAAGTTGTACCTGCACAGAATTATTGCAGGCATGAAGATGTTGTAAAATTTCTGTGACAATTTGCCCTTGAGGACTTGAATCCTCCTTTCGCATCGCACGGTCTACTAATTTTGTAATGTTTTTGTAAAAATGAGTGATGAAATGATTTAGGTATTCTTCATGAGTTTCAGGATCTAAACCTTCTCGGCCAATCCACTCAACAGTATACCTGCCAATTATAATTAAAAAAAAATAAATGATCCATTTTTACTGTAAATAATAGTTAGGTAGAATGACACTCTTACTTCTGAAAATTAGTTGTTTCCATTTTATCAGTAAGCCTCTCATCTCTAAGGTTGGCTAATAGTCTAACAGCTTCTGAATCTACACTTCTGTTAATGATATCTATAAATAGTGAAGCTTTCTTCAGATTCTGTAGGTTAATATTGTTTATGATTCTGACATAAGCCAAGCAATGATTTTTAGTGTTCTTAACACTCAAAATCCCATTGATCACTTCCCTTTCAGTCACTAGAATTTGTATTATGTTAATAATATGATATAAAAAATATATTATAAGACTCAAAACATATTTACCTGACATAAAATAGTTATGCATTGTGTCTTTAGTAATTTTTCCTCCATTGAACAAACTTAAAGCTCCTTTACGTAATAGTTTCTGCATCTTTCCTAAGGTATCCCACCAAACTGCTTGATCATGTTGCTGAAGTTTTGGAATTCTCTATAAATGTTTAGATTAATAAAGTTATTTATGAAGATTAATTTTGTTGGAATTGTTTAAGTGATGTTCCAGTATTTTTCTACCGTTGGGCAGTGATTCTTCATCACATGCTAGCTTATTTTATTTGATAAGATAAATCTCATAATATTAGTTGCTGGATCTCAAAATGCCACAAGTCCTCTTTAAATGGTAATCAATTTCATTTGTTTAAATATTAGCAGTTTTACTCTATTGGCTTTTTGCCATTTGGTTTAAGACATACGGCATACAAACAAATCAAATTTATTCCAGAAACTTAAGTTTAGTCCAGTAGTTTTAATTACAAATCATAACATACTGCAAGAAATATTTCATATAATATTATGAAATAGCAAATTAATTTATTACAATAAGCCAATTTTCTATTCAATCCATTTAAAAGTTATAAATTGTTGTGAATGTATTCTTGTGGGAGTTTTATATAAGCTTTTCTTGTTAATGTATTCTGAGCCCCTACCTTTTTGTGAAAACTTTGTAATATATATATATATATTTGGTACCTTGTTATTAAAATTAACTAATATTGAGGAAATTGGCTGCAAAACTGATATAGGCGGAACAGCATTACTATCTTTCCTGTACCACGTATCAAGTAGAATAACATCTGTTCCAGTGCTTGCCAATTCGTCTCTCAGCATCTGTAGCTCAGAAGATAGAATGTAGGTGGGGATTGGTCTATACCCATATTTTTGTCCTAAAAATACCTAGAAAGTTAAATGAGAAATTACACTCCATAACACACGATCAGTTACAGTTTCAAGATAAAATAGTCATAACTAAGAAATACATAATAGTTTTTGTTTCACATGATAGATGACTTCTCAGTATTAAAAACAAAAATTTAGAGCACGGTACTAACATAAGCCCTGTGAGATTTATTTATTGATCACTTAATTAAACTGAGCATTGTCTTGTTATTTTAATTACTTGAAATGTTAAAACAAAAACATTTCAACTTACAACAAAGTTAGGTCCCATTGACAACCTCTGGCAGTTGGCAATTTCCCTCATGCACAGTTCTGTTGTCATGTGATCATCAGTTGCTTCATCTCGGACACCCCATCTCATGTCTACAACCTTTAATGTTCACAATAGTTTTTTTTTAGCATAAATTTACTCTCTCTCTAAATATATATATAATAAAAATAGGCAAATAGTGTCATGTTTTTATATGTATATGGTGTGATATGGATTACATCGGGTTTATTAGGGGACTCTGCCCAGTGGTTTCCTGTTATTATATATTTATGTAATATTTTACTGCAGCATAATCCTATATGTAGTAACAAAACTGTCTCTCTCATCAGGTTTTTTTTTTTTACAATTTTCTAGCTGCCATTTCTTCATCCTCCCATTTCTTCAATGACAGTCCTCTTTGCCTCCCAACTGATAGAATGTCATGAACAAGTTTTTTTGGCCAATGATAACCAGCATTCTTTACAAGGCCCTACCAACTTATTTTTTCTATTCCGTAGAGCAAAATTTCCCTTTGATGTATCATCATATGTATTTGATGCAGACTCAAGATACCCCAGCTCCATCTTGAAAAATCCGATGAAACCAGTAACTTCAGTTGGAAGTTTCTGCGACATACAAACCCAATCTTTATCAGTGAAGAGGTGAAATAAAAATTTTGTATGCACATAGCAAGGTGTACTTGTGTGATCCATATGATGGAGTTAGTGTTTTCATGATTCCTTTATTTATATTGTCTCTGTTAATATGGTGAAGATACTTACTAATGATAACCATCTGGCCAAATATTTAAAACTATTAGATGCTGTAAAATCACATTTCTCTATGGAAAGTGGTAAATTACTGCTGGTGTAGAATACCAAATATTCTGAATTAGATTTGCTGACTTCCACATCTCAAGTAATATTCTTTTAAGGTTCTAAAAGATTAATAGGTTCTAAATCATAAAGGTGACACCTTACTGGACATTTGATATTACCATTGTTCACCTGTACACAGTGAGTTATTTAAGCATTCTTCTACACTTTTTTTACCATTAGGTTAGCACAGGCTCGAGATGAAGTTTATAAGTGTTAGCATAATTATTTCAACAAATAGTTTTTTTTCCTGGCTCATCAGTGTTTGCAACTCGGAAGTCAGTAGACTGGCCACTGGCCACAAAACCAATCCATAAATCGTGATTTATTGTGACCATGACTACTTAATGAAAATCATTGATTTTTTTTTTTAAACTCCGCCTTCTTTATATTCAAGGGAAGAATAGTGTGACACATTTGTGATTTAAGCATCTATTGAATGTGCTTCTTCGATGGTTGGATCCTTTAGCCAGAAGGGTAAATTCTTCATCTGGATTTGGTCTCCGGAGGGGGAGGGAGCATCAAAGGAACCAGTAAGCTAAAGAGGGGTGTACCCAAGTATTTATCAAGCACGAAATTGCTTAAGACTTATCACTGGTCGCTGTACAACCTAGTCAACAAATACTCTCCAGCGAGAAATATGATAGCATACGCACACGCTAAAAAGATCGATGATCATAAATCAAATGACTACACGTGTTTGTTCATGCCGGAGAAGGGGTTTAATGGAAAGTGCAGCAGGTGTCAGCGATAAGGACTTGCTCTTAAGTGCGACTGGTGCCAGGCACCTAAGTGTAGGTCGATAGCTGTGCGACCTTGGTGCACTGGACTTCAACGATCCACCCCCTGCAGTCATTTTTTTTATTTAAATATTCTTCCTTCAGTCAAGAAATATTTTACAGAGTTTTACATCGATCCAAATTCCAAGAAGGAAAATGAATTTATTTTATCGTTTTCGTGGCCATTTTGCTAGGAAGTTGAAACAAACACGTACAATACCTTACCAGATTACACACTTATTGACTTCTCCCAATCTATCTCTGCGCCTCAAGCTCATGATTTACAAGAGCATACTCAGGCCTGCTCTGCTGTACGATACATCGCTTTTTAATCATCTGACTGAAGCAACAGCAAAGCGACTCCAACAGTTTCAAAACGGGATACGCATGCAAGTGGTCCACAATACGACATTCGAGCAGCGGAGGAACAGTGAGCTCCACAAAGATTTTGAGCTGCCTACGGTGGATGAATTAATTCGCCGTAGACACAGCAAATTCTTTGATTCGCTGCAATACATGACCAACCCCGTGTTTAACACGATTACCCCTGCTCCGTTTCCATGGCATTCCGATGGCAGAAGGCAGTAGAGGCAGGAACGCTATAGTTTTAAGTTAGTATGTAAGATTAGTTAAAACTGTTTTAAAAATCAGTTTGTAAGTCCCTTTTGTAATCCGAAGGAGAGCCCCATCACCTAGTCCCTATTTTACCTTGTATAAACCCTTAACAATAATTAAAAAAATTAGTCTTTGTTTCAGAAACTGCTAACATTCAAAAATGCAGTAAAAGGAGCCACTCACAGCTCAATTATATTTCGTATTAATTTAGATATTAAAAATTTATAATTTAGGGGTTAAGGAAAAACAGAAAAAAAAATTTGATTCATCATAAGGTGAGCCCCATCACCTTTGTACCTTTGTGCATTACCAGAACAAGGTTGAATGGGCATTGCATTGCAAAATATTAATAATATTATATATATATATATTATATTATAAATATAATAATAAAAATTAGGCAACTGCAGTACATATAAATACGCTGAATAATGTAAATAGATACATTGTTTTGAATCTGTATTTAAATTGTTAATTGTTAATTAATTTTGAAACAAGGGGATATGAAAAATAAAATAACAAAGAGATTTCTCAGCAAGGACGAAGTAGTCCTTTTCATTTCAATGATGGAGATAAAAGTAACAGCTTGGAAGTGCATCGCTGCGTGGCTAAAGTCTTCAAATTAAGCCTAATAGTGCGTGTTTTGAAAGTGTAATTATTCCTCGTCTTTATAGGGATGAAATGTCATGTTATTAAGTTAAATAATATTTAGAAAGTATATATTAGTAAACCCGTGGCAGATATTTGGAAAATGAGTAACGAATGGAAGAAGTTGTGCCACAAATTCTAAGTTCCAAGGAAATCAAAGTCAAGGAAGCCTTCTTTCGTTTAGGAATTTATAATGAAACAACGTAAGCCCGTCAGCTTTTCCCATTGCTCAGAAATTATTGTATATTTCGGATTATGTGGTCTATGTGGGACAAGTAAAATAATGTGACCCATTCACGTTTTGTGCAACTATAAGATAGTCGGGTCACGCTACCCTGACGATTTGACAATATTCAAATATAGAATTGTCGTGTCAATTTTCTCACGTTCTCATGGTAGATGGTGATAAGACAGCTCGTAACTCATAGTCCCTTACAATTTGCTGTTATTCATTTTTAATCCGACAGCTTAAATGCTTCTTTCACACGAGAACTGTTCCCCTATATTCTATAGTTAAAAATAACAGTTATAAATAGACTGAAATAAGCTTTCTTTGTCGTCAATAATAATACGTGGGAATAATTTAAAAAATCATTTTAAACATAAGAACATCTTTTAACAAATTGAAGCAACTAAATTGGTGATTTGAGAAGGGATCTAAATTTAAGTAAACCGATTACTTCGAAGTTTGGGAAATTCGAGAGTATATTAAGAGTTATTATTTTACGAAATTACAATGTTATTTGAATATGCTTTGTGGCAGATTTCAATTCATGCTCTCTTTAGACTATTTACTTATGTAGATACATTTAAAAATGAAATAATAGAGAAAATTAGCATTGCTGCTATGTGTCACGACTCACTTGAAACTCTAAACCATGCTTCTCCCTGCAGAAGTCTTTCAGCTTAGGATAACACTGTGCCATCAGCGTGTTCCTCTCCATCGTAGTATCTAGGTAGAAACAAACAAGAATACAAATAAAGGAAATTAAGACAAAGATTATTTAACCGCAGTATAGATCACCTGTGAAAGTGGAACTGGTGAATATCCTGACTATTTTGGAACTTACTGGTGGAAGGCTCTCCAGAGAACCGCCAAATATAAGATCAACTGTGCGATCGTCCATTTTCTATTTCTAGAATTAAAAATAAATTATATCAATTTAAAGCCAAATTTCAATCATCTTTACTCTCCATTACCAATATGTTTTGTGTCAATAGGTTGTTAGTAATTTGTTCATAATTCAATGTATTTTTTGGAGAGAGAAATGAACCTATACATTTTTTAAGTTGACCCCCGGTGATAAAGATGTCACTTGGAAAGATAGTAAATCAGCGACAACTGCCGTAAATTCACCACATTGTCTACTGTTGACCTTGGGTAAGTCTGTGTATCTGTTCGTATTCCGGATTAATGTCACAGCAAAACAACTGTTATTTGCTTAATATTTTTAAAAATCTGCCAAAGAAAAATTATTTTATTCCTAACACCCAAATCATTTAATTGTTAAGAAAATATTTTCTTACATAGCTTGAATAATGAAACCGATAGTTTTTGTGCCGTCAACTGAAAACTATTCCTTTTGAGCATTCCTATGCAATCAAAGATGTCCCCTTTAGTAATCGTTCTACCGTCCATCAATGTTTGATTTTTTAATGTCATATTTTTATTTACTTCCATTTACTGTTTACTGTAAGAAAATAATAAAATAACCTATAGATGGCCACTTGATTGGTCTATTTGATGGGAAACTAAAAAAAAAACACAAATGAAACAAGTGTACCTTTTATATCTCAAATAAAAAAACATCAATAGGGTCAATAAGAAAAAAATAAAATACTTCTAGTGGCAAATGCATGGCAGGTCTGCTATTCTTCCGTTAATCATTTAATTTTTAAGTATACATAACTCAAAACTTCCATTGACCATGGAGTCAAATGTAGAGGAGATATAATTTACATTTCAATCCAAGGCTTTGAGATCTGATTGAATGTTTTCATTAATGGAATCATTTGTAGCTATATACAATTGCCAAGAGAATCAGTTAAACAAAAATATAAAAAATACTTTGCTCAGACTTACAAAAAAAAAGAGTTGATGCGTAGATTGGGGGTAGGCTGTGGAGGCCGGACCTGGCCCTTCGCGAGAGAAGGCTCTACTGCACTGGGTCAGGTCTGCCCCCGTGGCACAGTCAATCAAACCTCCCCACAGCACTCGCTAGACATTAGCCGACTCCAAGCAGCAATCATTATTAAAGGAAGCATTCTTGTAAAATGGATATTTTTAAAATTATGAACTTACGCGCTAAGCATCCGCTATTTATAATTAGTTAAGTATTAATTTGTTAGATTCCATTATCCGCAGATTCCTTTTTTCTCACTCTCAGGCGAGCATTATTCATTCTCGGAATTGTTTATCCTATTAATGGAAATGTGTATTGCTGGTAATTAAAAACAAAATACTTCAGTGAAATACCAAAGGATTGATGTCCCTTCATTATTTTTCATGTAGTTGCTTTTATTTTTATCATCATCAAATGAAACTAACGTGTAAATATTAAGGTTCTAAACGATGATGACAGTTTTAATAACTTTTCGTAATTGTAGCCTATAAAAAGAAACCCCCAAATTGCCCATTGTTCATCAGGCCATCAGGTTCTTTAATTAGATACCCTAATATAAATTGTAATTTTTTTTTTAATATCGTAATTTATTAATGGCATTTGAGAGACTGAGTGGCTCGCCTCACACACTTTCAGTTTTATTGCATAGTTAACTTCCCTAAAAAAAATGCACGATGAACGACCTGAAAGGTTGTGGACCGGTTTTCCTCAGTTTTTTATATGGTCCTTCTCCTCGTGGCTAATAGCAGAAGAAGGGTATGGCCATCAAGGATCCCAAGAAGATTGCTAATGAGAATGGCCACTATGGAGTCAATTGTAGAGCAGGAATAATTTACATTTCCATCCAAGGTTTTGAGATCTGATTAAATGTTTTCAGAGGTAATCAACTCTAGATCGCGTAAGTTGTGGTTTTTGGGAGAAAATATGAAGTATGGATATTATAAGGTAACGTAATGAGGATAGAAACAGGAAATACAATTCACAAAGAAGGCGTGGAGATTTAACTCTGCATTGGAAATAAAAGTGTGTCGATTGGGAGAAAAGTTACAATGGAGAGAGAATTCAGGTGACCCAAAATAATGAAAGTGAGGAACGAAAGATGAAAAAATGAAAATGCGTTAAGGCCCGAGTTCTACGGCATCGACAAGCAACATACTTCAGAAAAATCAATTTATAGTATCTTTAGCAAATGATTGCAATGCTAAAACTTAGCTAAATAAGACACTCGTTGGAGAGAAGCAGCACCTTCGAAAGTGTGCTGGGCAGTGACTCTACGGTACTTAGTAACTGGAAATAGTTACAAGATTCAAAATCCTCAAGCCATCTCAAAGATTAAGCCGGAAGTATGTGCTGGGCTCAGAGATAATTGTTAATTTTATTGGAGCTAAAATTTTCCATCTCAAGATAAAACAAATATATTTAAAATAGAACTAACATGAAATAGTTTGTATCGCTTTTGTAAAAAAAGCAGTGCTGTAGCAGCTAATGAAAAAAATGATAAGCAGGTAGTTTGTAACAACATATTGTAACGATATTTCGTCTTCACTAAAGGTTTGCTTGCTTATTTATAAGGAGTAAAAGGTCATTTATAAAAAGCTCATAATGAAAAATTGTTATAGCAGTGGACACGAAATTAGGTGGGTCTGAGAACCTGTGGCGTTGCCAACTCTCGCTCCACAACCTAACTCGCCAAGACAAAAAGTTTCAAGTCAAAAAGTTCGGTACCTTTACCAGTCGTTTCAAAGTTCCCCGTAATAAAATAAAAATTTCTTAAACTAATTTTTTTGAATGCTTCACACTATTCTTAAATACAACTTAATACCAACTAAATTAATATTATGAATTCTCTCAACAACAAACTCATTAATTAAAACTCATTAGAATCAAAATAATTTAAACCCATTTGATGAAAAGATGGTAATAAAAATTTTCAATAACAAACATTTTTTCTAATCACAACCTTTCAAAAATGATACTTTTTCTTAAAATATAATTCAGAAATTATATTATGAATATTTTTTTTTACGAAGATACAAACAGTTGCTATTTAAATAATTAATAACAGTATAATCAGTAATTAATAATCTTCATCACTATCTTCTGTGTGGTCTGATGCAGTATCTTCATTGAGAGTAATTATCATCCTCAATAATATCATCCCTAACAATTTCTTTTATCCAGTCTTCCTGTTGTAGTTCTTCATTTCTCCTACTGCCACATTATTGATCGTTTTATTTGTTAAATACCACATCGCTCATTTTAAAAGAAACACTTTTCAGATACCTCTCTTTTAATCAGAGCTCATATCAGCTCTGTGGGGTTGTATTAGCAATGGTATGGGGTTAATCATAAAACTTCGCAGCCACCTTCGAGAGCCAGCTCGCCAAATAAATATGCTTTTTCCTTCAAAGGTTTAACCTTTGGCAAAAGTTACATTTTTGTTGCGTTTGTTGGGAAGTCCACATTTTTTCGTTGTAACCACTCAATTATTTCTTATTTTCGCCAGTTAGAAATTATAGATTTTTTCTTTCAATGCAGAGTGGTACGCTGCATTGTCCATTATAGTTACCAATGGTGAACTATTCGTTAAATGAAAATTGATTCATCTCGTCACGTTAATTTGTTGAAGAGGACTTTGACCGGAACACCCACTTACATTCCGGTAAAAAAAAAAAAAAAAAAAAAAAAAAAAAAAAGCCGACACAACAATAGCCTAAATACTTTTTTCCCAAATAATAAGTAGAACTAACACAAAAGACCACTGGGTGAATAAGTAATCCAAATGATGGCTTCCAACTGGCACCCACTCCTTCCCGAAGCTGCGTCGGGGAAAATGAATGCCAAATTCCAGGTGATCTTCTCTTTTATTTGACATCATCATAACTTATTTGGAAGAGGATAAATGCCAAAAAAATTATATATAAGCAATATTTGTTAAGCAAATATAAAAGTAAAAAATCTAAATAGGCCAATTATGCTCTTATTTGCTTCCATTTTCGACTGAAAATTGTTTATGGAAATGGAATAAAAACACTTTCCGTCTAGGGATATGAAATCAGAAATTTTATAATAATATTAAGAGAGATTAACGGTGTAGATTAGATTTGCAGCAGTTTTATTTACAACGTTAGCTCATTGCTTAATTTTTCCTACTTCTTTGTATTCCCATGCTTGAGCATGTATATTTTTGAAACCTTCATGTATATTGACCGCGATTGGTTTCAATTTGTTATTAAAGGCTGGAACATGAATTCAAAATATATTTAAATAATAGGCATTGGATTGTTAGTTTAAAATGGTGGTTTATTTTTTTAATGTTCTTAATTCCAGCAATAGTTGTTGCTTAACATTTTATTTTCAATATGATATTTTAGCAGAGTTTTGTAGGAAATGAATAGCAATAATTTATAGTTCCTTAATTATAATTGAGACAGTTGGTGATCGGAATATAGTTGAAGTTTTAAGTTTATATTGTGCATTAATAGCTTTAATTATGACATCGCCAGTTCCTGGAGGGTCCATGGATCCCCAAACCCAGCTTAATACTTATCACTCTTATATTACAATGCTTGGTGACCGAAATGGAAAAGATGAAAGTAAATTACAAGCTGCTCAGGAACTGACTGAAAATTTTGAGGTAAATTTAGGGCAGTTTTCCCAATTAAAAAAAATGATATTTTGCTGTACTTTACTGGTTTTATTTTGTTACTGAAAGTTCATAAGAAATCTACTACACTAGATTCAATTTTATGTTTATATGCCTTGACAAGCCTCCTAGTCCATGAGAATCCATCTATATTCATAAAACTTACAAGAAGGCCCGAGATGTACTGGGTCTTTCATGAACTGTTTTTGGTGATGTGAGGTTGAAAATTATTTGACATGGGTCTAACTGTTACTTCCAATGAACGCTAGAAGGCTACAAAATTAATTATCAAAGTGCTGAAAAATTGTGTTTTCTAATTCACTATATACATAACAATTAGCGCAGCATTCAGAATATTTTGGTGCAGAATCAGAAATAAATAGACTAGGTTGTATTAAATGTAGTTTAGAGCTCAAAAACCTAGTTATTTTTATAAATTCCAATTTTCAACATTAACAATTTTTTTCGGTGCCTTCCGTGTAAGAAATGCACGTACACTTGTCAAATATTTTTATTAACTTAGTGTAATTAAAAATGTTTCATGGAAAACAATGGCGACTATGGAACCTTCTCTTATTACTTCATAATAATAAGTGATCTGCCTAGCATATTGTCTTGATACTAAGTTGAAAAAATGTTTAAAACGGAAACAGTCTATTTACACACCTTACCTAATATAACACAATTTATTATGTATTTATATACACTATAACACAACATGAGAGCTCGTTATATTAATTTATTTTATCATCGAAAGGATGTGTGCTTTCGTTGTTTGTTGATAAAGTTTGTTGCCCTACCGATATTGAATTGTAAATCACTTATATTTACATAGGCTGGAGGTAGTCCGGTGATGTGGGATCGAGTCTTGCCCTGGAAACTAATTGTGAAATAAAAATTTAACGATAAAATTACTTCCCATTCATGGGTATTATAGAAAATGTCAATCAGCATATAGCCAACTGCTTGGTAATGTGCCAAACTTGAAAATGAACTATAGTACCGTGAATATCTCAAAAGTCAGTTAAGGGTTTTCATTTGATAAAAACTAAAATAAATTCTTTATTACTGACAAAATATTAAACATCGTCTTATTAGTATTAAGAAGGATGCAAAAGGAAGATTGTTCATGTTATTTTTAATTTATCAGTTAAGATACTGCTTTGGTTTAGTACTTAAGAGGAATAATCTTTATTTAATAATTTGATTTCATGAACTTTATCACGTTAGGATGAAAATTAAACTTACATTCAAGTTTTCTTTATTTAATGCAGTCTTATCAATTACTAATAATAATTGTTGGTATTAAGTAACATAATTTCACGTTTTAAATTTAGACCATTATGTCTGATTACAATTTGTTTCCCTACAGACAGGTAAATAATTTACAAACTTAATGATAATTTTTGAATTATGTTCATATTATTCAGGTGATTTTGTCATCTCCACAATATCCTGCGTTTCTAGACCATGCCCTTAAAGTGTTCATGAGAATACTCCAAGAAGGATCTCCCCATTTTATCGCTGAATACAATGTAAACGTGAGTATTTTTATCTCAATTAATTTTTTTTATTTTTCATTCTATTAATCCTTTGGTTTGATATTTTGTTTTTGAAGTTTACATTGATAAACCTAAATCAAACACCTTTGGCAAACAAAAATTTAGTTAAGTAAGATCTTATTTTGTCTTCCCACACGTTTTTTTATTTACAAACGCTTTCAGCAGCCTATACTGCCATTCTCAAGTGCTCAAAATGTTGTTAATGATAGCTGGGTCTGACTTGCTACTCCCAGGAAAAGCCGTCGAAGCTGTTTAAAGCGAATGTGAATAAAAAATAAAAAATTTGTGGGAAGACAAAATAGGACTATTTATTTAATCTAAACCCACAAACAGCAATTTAACCATACAAATTTAATTATGTATAGTAAATTTTCTATTATTTATAGCAAGTTCGAAAGTTGATTTTGGAAATGATTTACCGCATACCAACCAACAAATATTTGAAACCATACGTGGAACAACTTTTAACTGTTACTCTAAAGTTATTGGAAACTGAAAATGAACAAACTGTGTTAGTTTGCTTACGAATAATTATTGAACTACATAAGCACTATCGACCAGCTTTTAATAGTGAGGTAAATACATTTTTTTTATTTGCAGTTTAGCTGGTTCAAGCTTAAGTCTCTCCCAAATATTCTTTTATTCACAATATATAATTTAACAGTCAATGTTTCGCCTTTTCTGATAATATCAGGACTATAAGTTAGAAATAACATTTATATAATTACATTTAAGAAAAATATATATACAATTTTTGTGTGTTCAAAACTAACATAATACAAAGAATAAATTTAAAAAACATGATAGAAAAATTAGAAAGTTTCATATAGCCAACATAACATTAATCATTAATATCCTATAATTTATTAAATAAATGGATTGGAAAAATAAGTACACAATTAAAGTAGTATAACAATAAACCTGAGGGTGTTGTCACTTTGTATGTACTGAATTAGATTGGTTTCTTTACGATACAAAATTTAAAAAGTATAAGACAGTAAATTTATTGATTATAAATGAACAATATGTCTGCTCTATGTATATTTGTTACTTGCCAGTTTCATATTCTTCAGTGTCAGGCTACATGATCACTAATAAAAAGATTTTTCTAGCAGAATATTGTATTTTTTTTCTTTTTTTTTTACTGAAAATGTTTTTAAATATAATCTAGTTATATTATATTGTATATTTATTCAGAGGTAAAGTTAAAGGAGTAAAACTTCATAATGAATAACAGTTAAAGCTAAAATATCTCAGGGTTAAATGTGTGGTTCTTGTACGCAAAGTTATTATTTCAAATGTTACATATTTACAATAGACCATTGAGTTTAATGAATACCTAATACAAAAACATGAATATTCTGTGCTGTTGAGTAGTGTACACTCAGATATCAATTGGTAGTGACCTCTCGAACCGGGCAACTCCCAGCCTCATGGCCTCTGACTCCAACTGATTCACAGAACTAATACATAAAGACTAAAAGAGAGAGCAATTCTCTTTTCCACCTTGTATATACAGGTGGAATATATATGGTATATAATATGGTATATACAACATAAAAAGAGTATTTCCTATGTTTCATACTTGGGTCAGGTCAAAGCGCTACCTCTTGGTAAATTATCTGACAGAAATCTCCCTCCTTTAATTCAATAAATAATTAATTTGCTAATTAAACATATTGTAACTATTCTTTAATTACTAATAAAAATTAATTAAACTTATAATTTAGTATTTTCAATCTCAGGAAGGTCCTTAACAATCAAACATATTAAAATTTATAGAGATTATACCAAAAACATATGTTTGAGTTCTTCACCAATTTTCTGTCATTCGATTGTGCTTGTTCCGGCCAAATAATGTGTTTTGTTGATCCGGAAGTTCCAAGGAATAATGCTGCATGTTCGGTTTCCTTCATATTCTGCGCCCTTCACAAATCACAACTGTGCTGCCAAGTATACTGGATTATCCAAAACACTCCTCCAAAACACACAGTATTCTAAATAAATAGCTCCACCATCCGTCATACACCTCTCTTCTGAAGCAACTCTAAGTAACTGGTCCTCACGGTTTCTCTCTGCTGATCCAATTCCTTACAACACACTTCCCTAACGATCGACTTGACACACCCATATTATTCCATACTTGTTTGAATTTAAACTCCCTTATGCAATTTATGCTAAAAACATTTATTTCAAATTACTCCTTAGAAATAACATTACATTTCTCCTTCCAGTTAAAAAAAAAATTCTTAACTCCTTGAAATTTATTTTTAAATATGAAAATAAATTATAGTTGGTATGTAATCATAACAGTGACAGATCACTAGAACAGTTAAACTAAATACATCCATCAAACAAATTACAATTGTGTAATATTAAAACTATAAACATAAAAATAATTAATTTTTATCAAATAATTATATCCTTCATTAGCTTAACTTTTATAGTACTTCACTCTTAGCCTTCATTTTACAAGTCTTATATTGAAATTTATTTGATAATTACAAAAATAACAGTTACATGTTTAACCCTTTCAGGGCCAAGGCCTATTTTGTGTTTCTTTGCTGTGGCCTCCAGTAAATTTTCTAATTTATTAATACAAAATTATATTTTTGCATTCGAAATGTGCTCCATAACATAAAAAAATTATTTTACCTATCGCAACAGGTGTGACCGCAGCCATAGAGAATAACCTTTTTCTCTGTGGCCGAAGCCGCAAATGTTGGGATCAATAAAGAATTGTGCTAAAATCAATTTTATTTTTTCGATAATTTGAACTCAATAAGTTAAAATTATCTTTGAATTATTTTAGTTAAGTTAGAAAAAATGTAATTATTATCTGTTATAACTGTATTATGCTACAAAGGGAACCTTTCCTTTCAAAAAATCATTTGTATTATGCAAGAAATATTTTGTACGTTTTCTTTGTATAACAAGTACTAATTAACTAAAAAAATTTGTAAGATGTGACACCATGATTTCTTGTATCACCTGGTAGATTTCCTTTCACCCGGATAAAACTAGATCATCTGATCATGTTTATCTATTTCCCTATATATTTATTGTACTAATAGGTAAAGGACAAGTACATATTCAAGTTTTTGTATTAGGTATTTATTAAACTCTATTGTCTATTGTAAATGTAAAACATTAAAACTAATTATATATATTGTTATGTTATTTTGAAGGCACAAATATTAAATTTAATTAGTTTATTAATTTAAAGTACTTAAATTTGTTAGTTTGTAAGAATTTGAATTAGACCTAAAAGTTGTGAAATCGGTGCCAAGTGGTGGGAAAACTGGGGATGGGCAAGGTAGAAAGGGCCACACAGCTGTGAGCTAGAACAAAGGATGAGGCCACAAGTAAAGAGGGAGAAAAAGATCAGTTAAACTCTTTTTCTGTTTTCTGGATGTGAGCGAGGATGTAAGATCGCTGTGGCAATTGATAAGTAGACTAGAAGTAGAGTTTCTATGGCTGCAGGAGAGTGGAGACACATGATGGATAAGATAGAAGAGAAAAGGCTTGAGGGAAGAGGAAAATTGAAACCAGTCGAAGAATTTTTATCTCATCCAAATATATCAATTCAGGAATATTTGTGGAATCCAAAGACTATAATGAGTACCAAAAAGAAGCATATAGAGAAACCATCGCTGGCGTGCAAGAAGGATCCCACAGCTGACCACCACTACACCGAACCAAGTAGCAGGATCCTCCTGTGTTGCAATGGCCGCTTCTTCTCCTTGTACACCTGATGCCCCTAGCCTTCTTCTTCTCTAGTCCTGGCTCTCAATTCTCAAAACCATGATAAGTATGCTTATGTCTAGTCTTAACAGCTTATTTGCTCGCATTGTACAGCATCCACTGTGGAAAAATACCACTGTTAATCCAGATGGGAGACAATTGGTAAAAGTCACCCTTTACTGTCATGGTTGTGCCTAGAAAAGAAGGTCAAACATATATTGGAAGAAATTCTGGAAGAGGGCCAGTTAATAAAAGAAAAGGCTGCAAACTTAAGTCGGGTAATGAATGTGATTCTTTCTACTGTTCAACCCAGACTTCTAGAGGCAACTATCTTAGAGCACAAATGTTAAGTGAACAAGTAGTGTTAACAGTTGCTGGCTCATTCACACACAGCTTGTTCTGAAGAGTGCATGCCTAGTGCACTCCGATGTTAAATGAGAGGCTAATAGCGATACCAGCCAGAAGCCTTGCTCCTGAGCTGTGGTACAAAGCAAACGTAATGGTCTCTAGTCACTGGTCGAACTATACTGCAACACTCGATGCTCATAAAGGCCCTATAAATATTTGAAGCCAATCCTTCTTAATGTAGAAATATATTTGCTTTTAAACCCCTGCACTAACTAGAATCATGTATACCACAGATATTTCTTGTTTATTAATTCAGCTAAAGTTAATTTAAGCTTTAATTTTTCAGATACAACATTTTTTACAGTTTGTGAGGTCTATATACAAAGATCTTCCGGATCATATGAATAATATTTTTGAACCCAAAAACCCCATCAGGGTGAAAGATCTCAGTGAACTTAATATAGAAGTGCTCCTTGCTAATACATATACCATGACACCTATTCAATGTATTAAGAAAAATCCAGATGGATCATTGAATAAAAAAACAGTAAGAAATTAACGATATTCATTTTGAATGGTTTTGATTCACCATCTAATTGACAAGTGATGTTTTTTTCAGTACAATCTAGTGCCTAGAGGAACCTATTCACTGAAGGTACTTCAAGAATTGCCTATAATAGTTGTTTTGATGTATGAATTATATAAAGAAAATGTTCGTCAAGAAGTTGATGACTATATCCCTATTATTATTAAGACAATCACATTACAGCCATTAAAACAGCATAGGTAAATATATCTACATCTGCACATTTTTCTTTGTTAACTATTTCTTGAATGTGTATTTTTTTCTATTTTAAATTTTAGGATGAATCCAACTTTTAACAAAGAAGTGTTTGTTGATTTTATGGGAGCTCAAATAAAAACTCTTTCACTGTTAGCTTACATTATTAGAATTTATGAAGAAGTAGTAGGGAAATATTCTCAGCAGATGGTTGAAGGCATGCTTGGAATGTTGGCACTTTGTCCAATGGAAGTAACTCATCTTCGAAAAGAGCTTCTTGTGGCTGCCAGGCATATTTTAGCTACAAAACTAAAATTAAGTAAGAAAAAAATCATTTTAATTACAAAGATATTGGAACTTTCCTTTTCATTTCAAAATTTACTTTGTTATTAAGAAGCTTAGAAAAATATGTCAACAAGGGTAATCATTGGTGAGGAAAGGATTGGCTATACTTTCAAAGAGGTACAGGGGAATCATCTTTCAACCCAAAAGAAATTCAAAGAAAGTTTTTTTTTCCTTTGTATCTGGTGTGAAATCTCTGGTGTCCCATTAATTTTCCTAAACCTTGTCCACCATTGCAGGGTACTTCTCGTGATGGAACTGCTGAAGAAGTCTCATGTATGGTGGGAGAAAATTTAGGAAAAATAATGGACTTCTGAAAAAAGAGTCAAACAAAAGGAAAATCATCTGCCCTCTTAAATTTAAGAAATAAAATAAAAATAATTGTGTAAAATTAAGTTAATACTCATCAACAATAATGTATAACCTTAAATCAGTATTTTGTTGTATGTACTAATGGTTTCAAGTGATTTCGCTGCTGTGTTAATGTTGATGCCAATCAGGGCATTGTCTGATGTACTCTAGATTAGAGATGCGCTTGTACGAATTTATTATTATTAGTGGGAAGAAATCTTTGATGAATCATGAAATATTCTTCGAGCAGATTTCAATAGGTTTTTTTTTTTTTTTTTATATATTTTATCTATTCATAACACTGATAGGTGTTTTTTATAATCATTTGATAAGTATTTAGGTAACTGACTGGCTCTTGAACTAACTTCCGTATGTTCTACTTCTTTTATCTTTTTTATGTATATTGTATAAACACAATTTAGTTGATAATTTATGGGTTCTTTTTTCCTAATACACTCATAATGTTTCAAATTATTTTATTCACATAATATAATTTTAAGTACATTAGTAACTTAACAAGCTGACACTTTCTATCTCGAAAAACCAACCGATAACCTCCCCTTTTTTCTTGGTGTCAGTGTTGCTACTGTACAACATTATGTAATAAAAGTTTTGGTAGTAAATTTAGAAAAATTATCTTTGATATAATAAAAAAAAAAAAAAAAAAATGGTTGTCACTGATCCTTTGATCAACTTGGACTATTTAATCTATCTTAACAATCTTTATTGTGCAATAATTACAATCTGCCTTTTATAAGGCAATAATAATTATTTATTATTATATCTCTTGGAACCAACATATCTCCCAAATTTCCCGTCAGTCAATAGGTATCCTAAAACTATTCCGTCGCTGTGTGCTCCCCCAGCCTACACATCAACTCCTTGTATCCTCCCTCACTTTGACTATGGCTGTGTATGGGGGTCTCTCAGTGGGACAAGTTGAGGCAAATTATGAATTGCTTTGTTAGATTTGTCTTTAGGACTCTGGGCCATGTTTCTCACCTCTACACCAAGTTAGGCTCTTCCATCCTTCTGTGCACAATATTTCCTTGTTTCATTCCTTTTTAAAACCATCAATTTGCATCATCTGCCTTACATGTTCAATTTTTTGCTGTTCAATCCTCAGTCCACTCCCACAACTCAAGATCCCGTCTCTCTGCTCAGATTTTTATACTCCTGCCCACAAAACTGCAGCATACCACCGGTCCTTCGTTGCTCGCTCTACTACCCTCTGGGATTCTCTGCCTCCTTATATCCACAATGCTTCATCCTTACAAAACCTTTAAAGCTCTACTATTCCAACCTAAGAGACACTCATTAGCCTGGTAACGATTCATTCATTATATTATATTTTCTGATTTATATTTTTGTATTTAATATTTTTATTTAAGTGTTTACTATGTATATAGATGTTGGCTGCCAGCTTGTATGTCAATTTTTTTATTTTCCTTTGTATTTATTTAATGTCATACTTTATAGACTTCTGCATATTTTTGTTGTTGTTGTTGGTTTCTTATATATGGTTACATACATCTATGACTTTATTTACTAAAAAAGCAGTTTAACAATTTAATTTAATTGAATCATTATTATTATCTTTCCTATAGGGTTTTACACATTATTTTACATTTTGATTATTTTGCAGTATTTGTGCCTTACATGGAGCGTCTTTTTGATGAAGAAGTATTACTTGGAAGGGGCTGGACAACTCATGAGTCTTTGCGACCCCTTGCCTACAGCACTCTAGCCGATTTGGTTCATCATGTCCGGCAACAGCTGCCAATGTCTGATTTAGTTAAAGCAGTCCATTTATTTTCCAAAAATGTTCATGATGAAACACTTCCTACCACGTATGAATCACACTTCTTTAAAAATTCCTTTTGAATGTGTTAATATGATCCTTATTTGTCTTCTTCTTTTGTTAGCATTCAGACTATATCTTGTAAGCTTCTAGTAAATCTAGTAGAATGTGTTAAACAACAGAGTGAAAAAGATCCTGCTCAAGCACAAATTGGTCAGGATCTTTTGATGAGAATGCTAGAAGTCTTTGTTGTTAAATTTAAAACAATTGCAAAGCTCCAGTTACCAGTTTTAATCGCCCGAAGGTTTGCTATAATGTTCTCTATTATTTGGATATATCATATTGCTACAATGATTTTTTAAAAATATTAATGATTGTTATTAAATGATTATTAGCAAGCAAAGCGAAGTTCAAAAGCACGTTATTCAAGCTGTGGTTGCTTCTGTTCCGACACCACCTGGCATGACATCGCTTCTACAAGTCAAAAAGGAGGAACCTGAACTTGGTAACTTAAATTAAGTACTTAGTCCTGCTATAAGTTCAGTTATGTGGGAAAAAGTTGGAAAAATCAAAAACAATTTAATTTTGAGAGTGAAATTTATTGATATAACATGTCTTACATATAAACGATTAAATTATTCAAAGTGGCCATCTCTGGCCTGTTCACAGGCTTGTAGTATGGGGACCTAGTCGTCTATTACAGTATGCAGTTCTTGTGGAAAATTGTCAACTGCTTTTACCAGAGCATTTTTCAGGCTCCAAACTATTTCCTCTGGCTGTGCCATTAACTACAGATGTGATTTATGTCATAAATTCAGAGGGTTCAAATCTGGACTTCCTGAGGGCCATTCTGAACCCTTAATGAACTTAAAGATGTTTTCCTCCAACCAACAATATTTCATTCATTGCACTTAATTGAGATCCTTTAGACTTAAAGTTTTATTCGTTGCACTTAAATCAAGGTCTGTGTTCGGTTGGTTATATGAGAGTTTATTTAGTTGAAATTAGTAGCTAAACTGTCCAGATGAAACCAAAGAAAGATAAAATTGTTAGTCAAGGTCCATTTAAGGTTGTGTTCTCTTTAATTAATTTAAGGTACTGTATAATTTTGTAAACGATCATTACAACACCAAAGGCTTAACCTTTTTAAACTTCCTGTTGTGGCTGATAAAATTATTCTTAGGATTCTTAAAATGTCTCTTCAATTGAACTAGATGTCATTCAGTCATTAAATTATTGTAATTATCTAAGGTTTGTTTAATAATTTGTTTTGAATTTATTATTCTTAAATTTTTAGAAACAAAAGAAGAAAAAGAACCAACAAAATGTAAATTTGGTTTCCCCTCGTCACAGGCGAATGGTTACACTGTAAGTGATTGTCGGAGCCTAGTTAAAACTTTGGTTTGTGGAGTAAAGACAATAACATGGCGGTTCAAGGTAAATAATTGTTTTTATTTGTAAGAGGAATAAAACATTTATTCATACTTTTTGTTTGATTTTTTTTTCATCTATATTTTCTTTCATTATTGACTATATTTTGTTTTTGATTTAGTGGATCCATCTTTTAGATGTTTTTATTTATAGTAAAATGTTTTTATTTCGTTTAATTATTCTGTTGAGGATCATATTATACTTAAACTCATAAAAAAAAAGTTATGTACTTGTGCTCCCTAAATGGTCAACATGTCGATAACCTTCCACATTTTTAATTTTTTTTTGATTTTACTTTTTTTTTTTTCATTTTCCTCAATTTTTTAAAAATGTTTTTACTTATATGCTATCCTGCAGACATTAAAATTGCAGCTGAAATGGAAAGAAACTCAAGTGTTCATAAGATTAGTGAAGTGGGCTCTACAAGCATTGGACATTTATACCTTGAGTATGGTTCCAACAGCAACTCTTGGTGTTGGTACCCCAGGGCAAAGGACACTGCCTCAACAGACAGTCAGAACTAAAGAAGAAAAAGAAGTTCTGGAACACTTTTGTGGAGTGGTAAGTGTTGCTTCTCCTGCTTGTTATTGCTCATCTTTAAAACTTATGTTTTATGTATGAATTTCAGTTTTCAGTCATGGATGCTCAGACATTTCGTGAAATATTTTCTACCACAATCGAATATATGGTAGAAAGAATTGCGATGAACTTTGCGCTTCAAATTGTAGCTAACTCCTTTTTGTCTAATCCTGGTACTACTCCCATATTCGCTACAGTTTTAGTTGAATACCTCCTTGGTAGAATGGAGGAAATGGGCAACGGAAATATGGAAAGGAGTAACCTCTATTTGAAGTTGTTTAAACTAGTTTTTGGTAGTGTCTCATTGTTTGCAGCTGAGAATGAACACATGCTTCGCCCTCATCTGCATCAAATTGTAAATAGGTATTTATTTTATTTTTATTTAATATTATTTTTGTATGCCTGCAAAGCAAGTTAGTTATACCTATATGGGGAACTTATGTCATTATCATTATTATATACATAGTTAACCATATAACCATTTAATATAACAGTATTGTACTTTTTTTATGAAATTGATTTTTATACATTCCAGTAAAAATAATCCACAAAACAAATCTAGCAACAATAATGGAACAAATTGAATCATGCTTTGATGTCAGTGGCCTGAAAGATTGGTCAGATGACTCAGTGAGTGTCAAGGGTATATGACATCCAATTTCACTTTACTTTTGATTGCAACAGAGAAATTGAATAATTTGCGATGGTGTGCAGGTTGTGAGTTTAATTTAATAAATGGGTGAAAAGATTTGTCCACTCGCAATAGTGTTTGCTTGATTTGGTCGAGAGCATTCATTCAACAATGGGAGCTAGCCTCTGTCCGGATGTTTCTCAAGCCTTTGAAGATAACAATTTATTGTTTAAAGCTCTCTGGAGGCATAAAGCAAACAATATTCTGGGCAGACAATCTATACAATCAACTATAAGTTGAATAGTGTTCCAAATGGTAGGATTTTAAAATCAAAAATGGTACATGGAGTTTAAGGCAAACAACACAGCTATTACAAGAAAATTCTTTTAAGAAATGACAATTTTTTGTGGTCATTACAAAGATATTAAAGGAAACAAATGGGTAGTACAGAGGGACATTCTGACTGTTTGATACAACCTACTAAGATGAGCCCCTGGGGATAGTCACCACAGTGGAGGAATATAGATCCCTTTGTCAGGGTTTACATTCACTATTCAGTGTAATCCAGGATGTTGTTGGATGTGCCATCACAATTTCAGATCAGTTGGATTACTTCTACAACCACTGTCGAAGAAACTACAGACAGATGACAATAACCTCCTATATCTTTGAAACTAGAGCCCATTCTACCATGCTCAGCAATAAGTATTATTAATAAAATGATTTCTTATGTCTTTTTAAGGTCTATGGAATTGGCTATGACTGCTAAGGAGCCTTACAACTATTTTTTACTCCTGAGAACACTGTTTCGATCTATTGGTGGGGGAAATCATGATCTCCTCTACCAGGAATTTTTACCACTTCTTCCTAGTCTGCTCCAAGGTAAGATTATGCCCTCTCTTAGGATCTTATTACAAAATACATAAATTTTATTAAGTATTTTTAATTTACAAAATAGATTAGTAAACTTTTGAGTAAGTATCTTAAGCTGACAACTTCATAATGATAGTTAGGGAATTTTTTATGAATCTATTCCATAGCAAGAAAAACTTTAATAATTCCATTTGTGATTTAGTCTTAGTGCCTCCTTTAATTTAATAATTTTATTAACATAATTATGAATATTTTCGTAAGGCATTTGATGATCCTGAAGGAATGGTTCTTAAAGTGGCTTTAATGCGTTCATTCAGATAAACTAAATTAACAGATCTTAGTGTAATCACTCTTCAGTAGAATACGATACTGTATGATTCGTTCAGAGACCCATTCATTCATTTCCTGCAAGGTTATTTTTAAGACTGGGGTTCTGAAATTTGGAGTGCTGTTAAAACATGGTTGACATTTAAAATATTTTTGTATTCAAATAATTGAATACCATTTAACTAGCTAGCTAAACCTTTTCTAGACAAATTAAATGTTTTACCACAATAGTTTCAGGTATCAAATCATTTCTCAGTTAGTCTAAACCTTTTGCTATAAATAATATAATTTTTACCATTTGTCTTAATTCTTATACTCAGTCAAATAATAACTATTAATGCTAAAATAATGTTTTATATTTTTAAACAAAAAAACATTATCCCCTTTCACAACTAGAAAAATTAAACAATTTGTTAAGTTTATTAACTATATTTGAGTTAATGTGTTTGTTGGGAATCAGCTTAGGTTGATGAAAGAAATGTGCTAGGTTTTTATCAAATAACCATGAATGTCTGCATTAGGTGGTCTGTAAATGGAAGTGAGATGTGAATGTTTGATGGAAAATCAAAATTCATTTATTAATATGAACTCACAGTTTAATAACTTATCATGTAGTTAAAAACCTTGACCCTCATACATACATATAACATAAATTCTCTGCTCCATGAAAAAAAAACTTCATTAATTTTATTATTAATCCACCATCATGCATAGAACCATACATATTTTTCAACCATCTCCAGACCATATAACTGATGCAAACCTTCATAATATGTCGAAACATCATGTCAGCAGTGAGGCCTTTCAAAAATGAAAGCTTAATTCACCGCACATCTGTAACAATGTTAGTTATGACAGTGTGCAAAGAAATAACAATTCTGCAATATGGCAATTATTAATTTTTAATTATTAGTTTTAAGTTTTAAAAATGTTTAACTTTACAAAATAAGGAAAAAAATAATAAGTTTATGAATAATATTTAAAGTTCCAAAATATTTTCTTTATATTTTATACTTTTCTGTATAAAGATGACATGAAATAGAAGTAAGTTTATTCACTGGACTGTGCGTCGAGCCTAGTAATATTGAGTAAGAGGTTTCTCAATTAGAGACCTTGCACCTTCCAAGGCCATGAAAATGGGGAGGAGCCGAAGAGAGTTCTTTAAGAAATTCAAAGTTGGCTGAGAGCTACTTCTTCATGTCTAGTCAAAGAGGCAACTGCAGCTGAGGATTAGCTGGCTACGTCATAAGTTGACCGTGCACAGTAGGGTAGTCCATGCTCCATATATTTACACATAAAAAATTTTGTATTGGAGCTGGGCTGCAACAGTCCATAAATAAATTTGATAAAAATCACACTAATGCCCAACAAATAGAACTCAAATCTAAATTCATGACTAACCATGAAATTTGAACACAGTTTATTAAATGAAATTACTTAGTAGGATATATTAAAACAAAGTTTCAACATGAATATTGTCTTGGTTCCTACTATTTTTAGAATACATTTTTTAATATTTTGTGTTTTAAGAGATAAAAAAGAATTTATTTTCTTTCAAAATGTAAAAAAGTTGAAATAAAGTGCTAAATATTTTTGTTGAGGTTTAGATTATTCTCTTTTAATATTATTTTTTAATCCAGTAACCATCAATTTTAATCAAATAAATTAAAAAGAGTATTAAAGAAATGCAAAGGGAATTTCTAATTTATTTAACACTGAAAAAAAAGAAAAAAAAAGTAATGTAGTTATTTGTTTGGAAATTTTTTTGTTTGTGATGTTTTACAATATATTTATTTTCACTAAATTTATTAATTTGTTTCAATGTCTGAACAGGTTTAAACCGCTTACAATCAGGCCTCCATAAGCAACACATGAAAGATCTATTTGTTGAGTTATGCCTTACAGTACCTGTTAGACTAAGCTCCTTATTACCCTATCTGCCAATGTTAATGGATCCATTGGTGTCTGCACTAAATGGATCGCACACCTTAATCTCTCAGGTAAATATGTGCTCAATAATAAAGACAGTATAGAATGTATGTGTGTCTGATTATCAATAGTTATACTGTATAAACAGATTCAAGTCAAGAGTGACGAATCACACAATGAAGGATTGTGACATCCTGATTTATGATATGCAAAATGTATTGTATTTGTGGAATATAATTGCAAAAAGTCATTAAAATAGTTTTCACATCTTTGTCATTTCTTTAAATGGAATGATGGAACAAATTTGAATTATTTTGATTGAACATACTCAATGATATGTGTATATCTATTTTTAGGGCCTGAGGACCCTTGAGCTTTGTGTTGACAATTTACAACCAGATTTTTTATATGAGCACATCCAACCTGTCAGAGCTGAACTCATGCAAGCTCTTTGGAGGTCATTGGGAAATCCAAATGAGCAAGTTGCTCATGTTGCTTATAGGTATAAATGTTTGTTACTATAAATCTATTCTGTTATTATTACAAGTGTTGTACAAGTGGTTCAATGCCAATTATAAAAAAACTACTGCACCAATGCTAACTAAACAATCGAATGTTCTTTGGAATCCCGGGACTACTATATGCTACTAAATCCTGAAAAATATTTATCAAATATCAAATCAATGCTTTTCAGCATAATAAATACAAATAACTGATTTATTTTTGTTATTTCTGAAAGTCAGCACCTGGAGGCTTTCTTATGTAAGTATATGCTTGCAGACGACTAGCAAGTGTTCAAGGTACTCCTAAATTTGATGTAGCGTACATACAGTCTGGTGTACAAAATCCATCTACTTCCATGAATACATTTCCTTTGCTCTTGTTGTCAAAGCAAAATGGCATCTCCTTTGTAAACTTTCCCTCTGTGACTCCTCAGTCACAAGTCTTCCCGGTGTCACCCGATGAACTAACCTTATATTTTGTATGTGCCTCCTTCACTGCCCAGCTCTTCCTATTTTTCTTTTGAACCTCCTTTTTTAAATTAATGAAATCACACACTAATGCTGCTGGCCCTGATGGTATCCCGTTAAATTAATTAAGTTATGCTTCCTTGATGTCTTGCTTATCCTTCTTTATATATTCAAATTTCCCCTCCAGTATTCAGTCTTCCCAGTATCTAGGAAAAATGCCTTAGTCCAACCCTCAAAAAAAAAATCCCTACCCTACTTACTCTATTGACGATCACCCAATCTTAATCCTTTCTAACCTCTCCAAACCACTCGAAAGATTAGTGCGATACCAAATCTCTTATTTCCTTCAAGAATCTAAACTTCTTGATCCTTTCCAATTTAGTTTCCATCTCCACTACTTCACAGAATCTGCACTAGTTAATATAATGCACTAGCTAATGATGATGACAAGCAACAAAATCTATCAGTCCTATTTCTCCAATCCTTTTAATGCCATAGACCACTCAATCCTTCTTTCTAAATTAAAATCATTAACCTTCTCCAATAGCTCTATCAACTGGTTTTGATCATTTCTCTTCAACTGTTATAAGTAACTACCTCTAATCAGCCCCTATCTGCTCTCGTTACTATATCCCTGGCCATAGCCCAGGGATTGAGCCTTTCTCCTCTTCCTTTATAACCTTCTACATTATCTCTTATCACTCACACTTACCACTTATCATTGCTCTTATCACCTTTATGCCAGTTACTCCCTAATATATTTATCTTTTACCCCTGTGATTTATTAGTAGCGTCGCCAAGATTTATGAAGACCTAGAATCGATCATTGTCAGGGCAAATAAGAACAAACTAACGTTAAATGCTGCAAAAACTCTGGCTATTGTTAATGAGTCCGGTTCCTTCCTCAGATCCTGTGCTGACAGTCCTGCCTTACTCCTAAATGATTGACGTATCACCATCCGCTCAACTGTCAAAAAACTGGGTTTAGCATGGTTCAGACCCTCTCATGAAAACTTCACTTCCTGATAGTCAATACCTACCCTTAAACTATTCAATAGTTCTCGCCATCTGCTTCACCAGTCTACATGTCAACTCCTGGTATCTTCCCTCACTTTGACTATGACTGAGTGGTAAATAGGGCTCTTTGGTAAAGCTGTTTATGAAACTCTGCGACGTTCCTGTGTATCACATACCTATGCCGGGTTTCGGTAGATCTTCCCATCCTTTTGTAGGCAATACTTCCTTAGTTCATCCCTTTCCCAAACTATTCAGTCTCGAATCCCCCCTTATATTTACGCTATCCTACTGTTTAAATCCTCAATCTACATGTCTTTCTGACCTTTATACCCTTTTTCTCAGAACTGCATCATTTCACCAATCCTTTCTTGCTTTACCACTCTCTTGTCTCTCCCTCTCAATAGCCTCATACTTCCTCCTTACAAATATTAAAAATCCTCCTATTCCAACAATTTCTTACCACTCAGATACAGTCTTGCTAACCTAGGATTTTTGTATTCCTTTTTTACCATTAGTAATATCTTATTTTATTATAATTTAAGTATATACAAATACTAACATTTAACTGTTCTGTTGATGAACCCATTGTTGCAACCTATTAAAATAGTAACAACGTTTATATATTTAATTATATTATTACTATTATTCATCATTCTTTTTTTTTCTTTTAATTTTAAATATTTGGGTATTACACTTTTTTCATATAAAATAATTCTTGAATGATGTTTTTGAGGGCCTTTGGTCCCAGAATAAAGATCTTTTCTATTCTATTCTATGAATGTGTCAGGACAAGGTTTTAATAAGTTTATATATAGCAGATATTAATATATTTTAGAGTCCTTGGTAAGTTTGGGGGAGGCAACCGTAAAATGATGATTGAGCCACAGAAACTTGAATACTGCACAACAGACACTCCTGGACCTTGCTTGGTGATTCAGTTTCCTGAGCATGTCAAACACCTATACCTGCCTATTGTTAAAGTAATGTTTATTTTAACTCATGATTTTGTATGATATATTTTAACTCATGATATGCTAATTATCAATACAAATAAACATGTTCATACTAAAATTATTACAGATTGTAGAAGCTGCCGTTACTGTCATTAAACCAGGAAATGCAGATCTCTATTATCGACGAATGTCTTGGGGTATAATAAAAGATTTTATTTTAGCCTCAATAAAACTTGATGATGATAAGGGGACTCTGTTAAAGTTTGTGAACTATCCTGGGTACATATAAAATATGTCTTTATAGTTGAAGATAAAAGCAAATTAATTGTGATTTATGATTATTTATTTTTTTAGATTGAAAGCATTAGAAGAAAATGTTATACAAGGCCAACCCTACAAATGTCCCGATCAAGTTACAAGGCAGACTCAAGTCACTGCCCTCACTGGTAAGGTCTTAAAAAACCTGTACTTGCAATTAATGGGATTTAAATGTCACAGTGTGCAATATTTATAATTGGTCTATACTCCCGACCATACTATCTGTCATCTGCTTCTCCCAATCTCATCCTTTTTTTTTTTGGTTTGAGGGTAATTCATAGGAGTGGTTAATTAAACATTTATGTAAAATTTGGAAGCTTAGGCTCTGTTTCACTTAGAAAGGCTGATAACAAACTTATGAGTAGGTTTCGGATGCTTGGTGTACTGTTAAGTGCCTAAAGTACAAGGAATGTAAAAATAAAAAAATCAATTTCATAGCTATTTGTCTGTTTGTTCTTTGTTTTTCAAGCTTTCTGAAGTCATAGGCAAGAAGCTATTCAGATTTAATAACCTGATTTATTAAGAATACTAGGTACCGCAAAAAAAAAAATAATGATATAGCAAAGAATAAAGTTGGAAAACCAGCAAGAAAATTGATATATTTTAATATTGTTCAAGTCTATCTTAGTTTTTTGTTCAGTAATAAAATTTTTTATAATTGTTCTTCTTTTAAATCAATTTTAAGTGAACAAGATTGTTTAGAAGAAAATAATGTATAGTTGCAGTATAACAGTTTGTGAGTAGAGAGAGTTGTTGATATATTCTAGTTTAACCCACTACCACTTTGCTATTATGAACAGTTGTATGAGTATTTATAAAAATATTGTATAAATTTATATCATATTTACTCAAGAATACCAATAAGCCCTCACTAATTAGCTTAAAAAGTAGCAAAAAAAGTCTACAAATGCATAACTATGACATTTATTGTAATTAACAAGGCCATTATGTTTATAGGATTGTTTTATGCTATGATCATCAAAGATCTTACTGAAGAAGTACAACCAATATTTGAAGCGGTTATTTGGCATTATACTATTATAGCTATCGCCCAACAATCAGGTTTGTTGATTCGTATTCCTAATTCCTCATTTTGTTTCTAATTACCATATTCACTTTTATTTTCATATGCAGGTGCTTTTTCTCCATCTCTTGAACAAACCTGCTTAGACCCATTAGTTATTGTTGATGCCCTTGCTATAATTATGGGACATGAAGAAAAGGAATTATGCAAACCTGCAAAGATGATGCTAGGACTTGTTTTAAAAGCTGCCGAAACTGTATTGGTCTCCAAAGATACGGTCAGGCATACATTTTTTAGTTTAATATTTTAAATTTGTATTTATAAAAAAAAAATAATGCCCATACCGCTGATCCATTAGTTTTTATTATACAATGTTAGTTTTTATATTCATAAAGATTTCTTTTTAGGCTTGTCGACTCCCGTTTATGGAATACATTGCTGATCGTATGTGTTCTTTATGCTACGATCGTGCATGGTACACAAAGTTAGGTGGCTGTTTGGGGATAATGTATCTTTATGAATGCATGTCTTTGCGTTCGGTTTATTTGCATATGTATGCATTTACCAAGGCACAACTGTTTGTAATGATGGACCTTACAGGAGAGGTAAGAGGATATCATTTTAATTCTAGTTAGTTGTATTGTAATTTTTGTTTCTAACTCGTAATGTTTAACAGAATGCATGTTTTGGTTAAAAAAATAGTTTTTGCTACATAATAGCAATGATCATATTCTTAGTAAATATATCGTGTCTACAAATTATTCATTTTCTACCTTATGTTTTCAAAACTTTGAATTAATAAATCATAAATCTATGTGTGTTGAGATTAATTTTACATTGACATTATTCTACATACATGAAAATGTATTTATACATTTTTGTACAATGATAAGGACAGATTGAATTCATCATTCATTTTCTTATTAGCAGTGATAGAGATAATTAAATAATTTGAATTTAGAGGGGAAAACAAATCATTTGTAAAAATGATAATATACACTAAAAGGCTATTTTTGATAGGCTTTACTTCCCTAATAGTTTAATCTATAGATGGTGTAAGCTTATAATAATTATTTACATAAGGCAAGATATTATGTTTACAAGAATATATCTTTTGTATTTTTCTCCTGAACGAGTGGGCTGAAGTAAAACTTGCTTAGGTTCATAAATTAGAATATGACAATAAAGTACAGTATTCAAAATAACGTGCAGTAAAAATAATATATAAAATGCCATCTAAATATACTTTCAATTAAATCCCATGCAATATTTCATTTAAAAAAAGGCAAAGAAAGAAGTGAATGAAATATCTTTGTTAATAATCCCGAGTAAATTGGAATCATAAATTTAAATAATAAGTTAGTAAATTAAAAAAAATCATACTTAGGTCAAATGCAGTGAAAACAAAATATTTATTTTCGTTCTTTTGATCTTGAAATTACGAGTACAAAATATTATTTACATTATAAATCATTGGAATATAAAATAATAATTGACTTCTGGATCTAAGGATAAAAAAAAAAAGGTAATGGACTTAGATGAACAAAAAAATTAAACTTTTCCTAATTAAACTAACAATATTATGCACATGAACATTGTTTAATCTATTCTAAACTAAAGAATGATCAGTTTTTACAATAATGATCTAAATTGTGTATTATCTATCAAGAATTGAAATCTTCTACCTTGTACAAAGTTTAGTTTCAATCGATAAATGTATCAATTTGGCTAATGATAGTAATTGAAATTACGGAGAGTACAATTAATATGAAAGGTCTGACCTTAAATTAGTGAGTAAATAGTTGAAGTTCTTTTCAAGAAAGTGTTAGAACCCTGATGAGTGTTTATGATCATCTAATATTTTTGATGAAGATGGTGTATCCGCAATTAGAGGCCGGCCAAAGGGTCCAACAGTGTGAGCGGCAATGGAAGGACTCAGCTCCAGTTGACAGTCGGCAAATATGGCAATTTCTTTTATTGATGATTTGATCAACAAGAAATATTGCTAAATTGTCCTTGTGATCGCAATAATAATAACAATAATTATTTTGATTAATTGATCATGGTGGAAATAAAAATGTTGTTCAGTTCACTCAGCCATTTAGATAAATCAAAGGAAAAATAATATTTTGACTAAGCTTGTGGGCGATATTAACGTTAGAGACCGACTGACTCGTAAACATTAAAAGGACTATTATCACCTATCTCCGTTGAATACCTTTCCTCTCTCTGGTTTTGTTTTAAACTATAAACAAAAGAATTACATAACCGATAAGAACGTCTTTATACAAAATTGAAATTTTTAGTACATCAAATTAAATAAATAATACCTTTTCTTTCAATTACTATTATTGTTCTTTAACTACAATAGAACACTAAAATGAATTATTCGTGTAAAACAAATCATTTAAGTAAAAAAAGTAATAACTCAAAAATAAAGAAATAAATGAATATATTTGTTGAATAATTGATCGCCTTCAACATTGTCGTTTTGGTCAAAACTATTCATTCTTTATATTATTTAATTTTGACCTCAACATCAATTTTTAATTTTGACTTGAAGTCTTTAATGGATTTAATAAGGTAATTATTAGTATTGTAAATAACAATGGATGGTACCCTAGAACTTCTAAATGGAATGCTTGGAACTTCTTAATCTTAGAAAATTCCAAGAGTATTGGATGCAGGACCGGTATATTCATTCCGAGAAAAATCAAGTATGGAATGTTTTGAATAATTTTTTTTTTTTTTTTATGCCCTACCTGAGGCTGAGCCCCAAACGGGCTTGCCCCACAAGCCCGTGGAGCGGGCTCGTGGGGTTACGTAGCCTGTGGTGCGCGTATTCCGGTGCAATGGGATTGTTGCACCGGTCAGCGCACCTTCGGTTATTCTGTTTTGTTCCATTTATTCTCAAAAAAAACACATGATAATAATATAAAAAAGAAAGAAGAAAACACAAAACTGAAGTAAAGAGAAAAGAAACAATAGAAACACCTCTAATAATATATTTACAAATTCTAAACTAGCTATATATACACTTTTTTTTTTTTTTTCCTTATAGTTAGTTATCTTAATACTATTTACAATTTTGGATCCGTGTTCTACCTATACTTAAAACTGTTATATTTACATGGGGTGTGCATCCTCTATCCCCCTATAACTAAACTTATGTCTATATCATATACTTCTCAGTCCTACCTTATATCTATATATACATATTTACAGTGACTCCTCTGGAACCGGCGATACATTGTTGGCTTCAGGTGAGCCTTCCCGAAGACACGGCTGCTCACCCCGCGCCACCCCCCTGGATATAGTAAAGTGCCCGGAGCCTTGAACCCTTTTCCACTCCCCGACAAATCTGCAGAACGCGGTGTATCTTGCTTCGTCATTCACCAGCGACGGCAGGTCGGACTCGCCCAGGCTGTACTCTCCTATCGTGTGGAGCAGCCGTGATCTAGCCGGTTCCAGTGCATGACAAGAGAGCATGAAGTGCTCCGCAGTATCGCTCTTTCCGCAATGGGGGCAGGACCTGTTTTCTGCCCTCTTGTATTCATACAGCCTGGCACGGAATCCGCCGTGTCCTGTGAGCACTTGTGACACCCAGTAAATGTTTTGAATAACCAAAAAAATTGAAACAAAACAGTTTCTTCTAAAAACTCAAGAATAGTTGTGGCTTCAGAATGAATTTCACACTATTACTGCCAGTAGACTAGAGGGACCTACTATGATCTGCTTGAATAGAGTTATGATGATTTCTCTATTATTTATTGCCTCAAACAAACAATATTACAAACCAAACAATTAGGTCGAGTAATAAGTAACTTCCGTTTTTTATCAGACATTTTGATCTTATTAAATGACATTTTTGCGATTGACAAGTGCAGGATGCTTTACATGGAGTTTCTCTTGCACTCTTTGCAACTGCTGAACGTATCTATCTGCAGTAATTGTTAAATTTGACTTCAACAACTCGTGGTGAATTATTCCTTGACAATCCCACCATACACACAATAAAATCTTTTTTGCCATGGATGTTTGCTTTCGGATTTGGTAGGTGTGGTTGATCCTTATCAAGCCACTGTCTCTTGCGGACTATATTGTCATAGGTGACCCATTTTTCATTGCCTGTTACAATGCTGTTTAAAAAAGGTTCAATTTTTACCTGTGAGAGCAGACTTGTGGCAATTGACATGCGATCTTCTATATTCCGTTCACTGAAATCGCGAGGTACCCACACTCCTAACTTGCTGACTTTCCCTAATTTCTCCAGGTGGCGGTTAACAGTGATGTATTCAACCTTTCTGCTATACCTCTTGTTGATTGACGTGGATTTTGCTCCAATATTGCCTTTAAAAGGTTGTCGTCAAAGTCGGAAGGACGTCCCTCCCTCGGTTCGTCTTTTAAGGTCGTATCTCCAGAATGGAATTTTATAAACCAATTTCTAACTGCCCCATCAGTTATTAGTCCTTCACCATATACACTGCATATTTTTTCAGCTGTCACCCTAGCACTATTGCCTTGCTTAAATTCCCAAAGCATTATATGACAAATATGTACTTTTTAACTCTCCACTTCAGAGGTTAAAAAAAAACATTTTAACGTAACGTGTATCACACAAAACAGTTGACAAAAGACTAACTGAAGCCTCGTCTATGTAGTGAAAACAAAAACTTGTTGTCATGGTAACTCATAGCGGGTAGATACGAACAATAGATTTTACTTAGCTGCATCGGAAGTTACTTATGACGACCTGATAAAATCATTTTCCAAAAAGGTTATTCTCCCTAATAAATATAACCAAATAGCAGGGTCTGATTATAGTTATAGTAATTTGATTTCCGTATCTATATAATTTAAAGAACTTATTGCTTATTGAAAACTATCATTTAAAGAAAGTCAATTCATGCACTAGGTATCAAGTGGAGCTATTGACCAAGCCAAAGCTAACCTCGAGGCTTTGGTTAGGATGTTTACCTCAAAAGTAGAATGTCCAGATCTGCAGAGTGTTCAAGATAAAGCCCTAATTGAAATTTCATTCGAACTGATTCGACAAGTCACAAGTCCTTATGAACTTATTCGAGAACAGGTAATATTTTTAATTATTTTGGTGCTTTTGAGCTATTCCTACTGCAGAAAGTAATGTAAACTAAACCAAGGGCTTTGTTAATAGATGTTAGTTGGTTAGTAACTTTATACAGTGGATTCATCGTTAGCCATAAGTATATAAATTAGTAGAGAGAGTTTGCTGGGAAATCGGCTTAGGTTGATGAAAGATAGTCGTTAGGTTTTTATCAAATTTATTAATGGACAATGTTTTGACATACCATATGTGCATACATCAGGCCCTAGTGTGAGATGGTGGGGATCGTTGACTGTTTTAAAACCTGTTCAATTATAAAATTTAATTTTTTAATAGTTAAACAATCTTTCATCATCCTAAATCATGCTACCACTATCATATGTTATGTATGCTTTCTATCGTAATGTTGTTTGGCCTATAATAATTATCATTATCATATTCAAGTCTAACCTGTGACAAGGAAAATATCCCAATACTGTTTATCTTAGGCCATGCACCTCCTTCGAGTGTTTGGTGAAGTTCAGAACAAGACTGTTGTTGAACTTTTGGAGCCTCATAAAGATGTTATAGCAGAGATGATACCACCTAAGAAACATTTACTAAGGCATCAATCTGCTAATGCACAAATTGGACTTATGGAAGGAACTACATTTTGTACCACTCTCACTCCACGACTTTTTACAATTGGTAAACTATTTTAATTTAACTAATTATACATGACATCATTTTTTTTTATTCCAAGTTTTATTAGATTATTTTATATCTAAGGGCCAATTTTATATAGCTGAGTTGGCCAAGCTACAGTTTATCTCATTTGGAGGTCCATCAGTTTACTTTATGGTGGCTCCATTCAATAAGTTCTGCTCTCTGCTAAGGATTTTATTCAGAAATAAAAAAAACAATAAAATGTGTTTATTTTTGTTTAAATAAAATCAGAATTTCCGGTTACCTGGTAGATAATTGTTTACGATCCTGTTGGAGAAAATATCTACTTCTGGGACTTAATAACCCTTCCTACTTAAGCTCTGGAGGATATCTCTCACCCCCCTTTGAAAAATAATGAAGGGCCATTAATCAATTTTAAAATACTTATTCTACAATAAAGAGTAAGATCTCTGTGTCCAGATTAATAATATGCAACACACATTGGGTCTCTAGTGAAGTATAATTAAATCAGATCGTTAAAATTGTTTTTGCAGTTGTGACAAAACCCTTAATTTTGTTTGTAATACACCTCACTTGATAAGAATTTATTTTTTAATTTCTGATTTTTTTTTTTAGATCTTAAAACTTTGGAGCATAAAGTATTTTTCCATGAAGTAGTGGGATTATGCGAGGCACAAGACCAAGCCCTTAGTAAGATGCCTTGCTACAAGAACCTCCCAAGTTTAGTCCCTTTGAGAACAGCATGTATGAGAGCCCTTGCTGCTTGTCACTACATACCAGGCTGCTCGGAAAAAATATTTAACACCTTGTATCTGTCCTTGGACAGGCCGAACCTAGAAGTTCAAGAAGCAGCTTTTGAGTGCATGAAAACATTTGTTGCTGGGGCACAAGTAGATATGAATGTGGTAAGTTAAATAACATAAAAGTTAAATAACCCCATCATTCCCTTATATATACATATTATTACGTTTTTTATCTTAATTGTTTTCTTTTTAAATTTAATGTGAGGTTTATTAGATTCTGTTAATATAAAAAGGAAACTTCTGGCAAAAGGAAAATTGTTTAATTACAAATATATTCATGAATTTAATATACATATAAGCACGTATGTGATAAAATTACGATGTTAAAAATTAAACTTAAAATTTACTATAATCGCGACTGGCCAGATTTACTAAGTTGTGCGTCCTTTTCTGTTCATTTCATCTGGGTTCTTTGTTCTCTCCGTGGTTCGGCCTTTTGTGCTTTGTTGTCGTCTTTACGCCACAAGGTCAGTACACGTCCACCGCTAGCATCTCTTCAAACCTTCCTGTCTCGTGGGCGGGTCAAATGAAAAAGACTGTTTACCGCGGGCTCATCGTTCTTATACCTTTCCGCTGCCTTCTTGATTTTTTAACTTTCTTGTTTTCCAATGCCATTTGCCTTAGATATAATTAACTTTACTTATTTTAAAGTTAACAAATCCGATATTAAAATATTTATATTTAATTTTTGATATTATTTATTTGATAACTATTAACATTAGGGATAACGGCAACAAAAGCGTTCATCCTTTCATAGCCATGAACCACGGGTCGTTTTTACGCTCGCTAATTTCGAGTTTATATCAAAAGTAATATCACAAACTCACACACCTAAATATCACAACATTATATTAGGTCGAGTCATAAGTAACTTCTGTTTTTTATCAGACATTCATTTTGCTCTCATTAAATGATGTTTTTGCGATTGACAAGTGCAGGACGCTTTACATGGAGTTTCTCTTGCACTCTTTGCAACTGTTGAACGTATCTATCAGCAGTAATCATTAAATTTGACTTCAACAACTCGTGGTGAATTATTCCTTGACAATCCCACCATACACACAATAAAATCTTTTTGCCATGGATGTTTGCTTTCGGATTTGGTAGATGTGGTTGATCCTTATCAAGCCACTGTCTTTTGCGGACTATATTGTCATAGGTGACCCATTTTTCATTGCCTGTTACAATGCTGTTTAAAAAAGGCTCAATTTTTACCTGTGAGAGCAGACTTGTGGCAATTGACATGCGATCTTCTATATTCCGTTCACTGAAATCGTGAGGTACCCACACTCCTAACTTGCTGACTTTCCCTAATTTCTCCAGGTGGCGGTTAACAGTGATGTATTCAACCTTTCTGCTATACCTCTTGTTGATTGACGTGGATTTTGCTCCAATATTGCCTTTAAAAGGTTGTCGTCAAAGTCGGAAGGACGTCCCTCCCTCGGTTCGTCTTTTAAGGTCGTATCTCCAGAATGGAATTTTATAAACCAATTTCTAACTGCCCCATCAGTTATTAGTCCTTCACCATATACACTGCATATTTTTTCAGCTGTCGCCCTAGCACTATAGCCTTGTTTAAATTCCCAAAGCATTACATGACAAATATGTACTTTTTGACTCTCCATTTTAGAGGTTAAAAAAAACAGTTTAACGTAACGTGTATCACACAAAACAGTTGACAAAAGACTACTTGAAGCCTCGTCTATTGTAGTGAAAACAAAAACTTGTCATGGTAACAGGGTAGATACGAACAATAGATTTTACTTAGCTGCATCGGAAGTTTTTTATGACTCAACCTAATATATATATTAGGGGCACTGGAAAGTAATGTTGTTTTCTTACTTTAAATTCAAACACATAAATTTTTAAAGAGTTTATTTTTAATCAATTTGTGATTGATATAATCACCTTCATTATCAACAATCTTTTGCCATCTAGTGTGCAAATTTTCAATGCCGGATCGATAAAAACCATTTGGTTTTCGAGCAAAATATATAGTGATGGCATTTTGGATATCACCCAAATTTGCAAATCTTTTGCCACTTAGAAAGTGTTGAAGCGATCGGAATAAATGGAAATCCTATGGTGCAACATCGGGCGAGTATGGTGGGTGTGGCTGTATATTAATTTTTTCCAGGGTTCGTCTTGCGCAGTGCAGTCTTGCATTATTGTGTTGCAAAATAACGCCTTTTCTGTTGACAATCGCTGACTACTTTTCAATTAAAGATTTATTTGCACAATCTAATTGTTCACAGTAAAGGTCTGCATTCACAGTCTGTCCAGGTTCCAGCACTTCAAAATGAACAACGTCGTGAATACTCCACCAAACCCACAAAAGGGCCTTTTTGGGATGTAAACCTGGCTTAGCAGTACTTTGTGGCAATTCATTTGGAGAGAGCCATTGCCTTTAGCGTTTTGGATTATCATAGAGGACTCACTTTTCATCTCCAATGATCAAGCGATCAAAAAACACTTCTGTATTGTTCCGTTGAAGCAATCAGTTGCATGTGGTGGATCGGTTAGCTTTGTTCTCTTCGCTCAGATTATGCGGGGCCCAAACACCTGCTCTGCTTACTTTCCTAATCTGCTGCAAATGTTCTTGGATAGTCGGCCAAGTTTGGTTAAGACTGTTTGACAATTCCTCGATTGTCTGACACGGATTTGCTTCCACTTCCACCCTTAATATAAACATCACAAATGTTTTTGGTAGCAACTGTTGCGTTACTACCCTTGCGAAACTCAAAAAGTATGCAATGCCAGATATGTACCTGTTCTGGTATTTGGCTGGTCATTTCACCCAAAATTGTACAAAAAAAATTTTAATTTAATTATTTACAACTAAACAAGTCACTATAACTCACCACGACTTTGCCACGATATTAAATCATTTATATTTAATTCCTGATATTGTTTATTTGATAACTATTCATATTAGACATAACGCAACGAATAGAGTTCAAAACATAAATGAACCGTGATCCATGGGCCGTATACCGTTCATTTATGCCCGCTAAATTTGAGTTTATATAAAAAGCACCATCAAAAATCACCACTTCAAAATATCACAGCAATATATAAGGAGTTGCCTATCAGTATGTTGTTATCTACACAAAAATCTAAGAGCAGCCCATTTTTATTCTTTGTGGGTTCACCTTCATACATTTTTAGAACCCCCCTGTGTTACCAGTCACTTCTTACGTTAAAGTCATCTCCCGTATTGATTACTTTTCTAATTGTATTCTAATTCCTGGTAGCTACTTTCTCCAGGTCCAGGTTAGAAAAGTTCCTTATCTAGAATCTTCCTCCGTGCGCGAGTAAACTTGTATGATAGTCACTATTCCAAATGATATGTTTATGTCTCTACTAATCAACCTGGATGATATGTGGTCCTAATTCTCTACTTTGGCAAAGATATTGTTCTATATTAGGATAATCATGCTTTCTTTTGCTCTCATGTCCTTTGAAACTCCTGCATAAATAAGTATGGCCCGATCCCATCTTGCTTTCTACTTACCTTTCTCTTCACCTCATTTATACCAAGAATTACATCTTTTATCCTCCACTATTTGAATTTTTTTACCATTCAGGGATTTCATATTCCCTGCCCCAGTTCTGATGTCAATTTCTGTACCATGTTGTTGAGACTGTCTATTATTCCTGATTGATGATCTGAAATTTGTACTTCTCTGAATCAGTTTACTCGATTACAGGTGATTGGCCCAGTAATAGAGGTGCGTTACCTCGAGCCAACTAGCCCCCAAGTCCACAGGGGAAAGGGAATATGTAGTATATGATATGGATAGATTTGGGTTAGATATGATCTGGGTTGGGACATGATTTTCCCCTTTATATAAAAGGCAGGAAAATCAAGAACTTACATTGATAGGGTCACTAGATCCCTGAAGTAGATCTTTCCTCACTGGCCTCGCTGAAATGCTACCCCCTGCTCAATGAAGAACTACACCAATATAAAATCATTCATGTATTTTTTAAAGAAATAATAAGGCCATCAATCCTTTGGTGACTAGTTTATATTTTGGTTTTTATCAGTATGTGAACTAGAATATAAGCAGTGTCTAGTACAGTCAACAAGATAACCAAAATCATCAATTTATATAGAACATAATAGCAGCCTCACACATTATATGACATTAACAGTCTAACTTTTAACTTAAATTTGAATTGTAGGTACATGAAGTGATGAGGCCACTGTTGTCAACCCTGGGAGACTATCGTAATCTTAATTTAATTGGTTCTCGAAGGCTGTCCTATCTAGTACAACTGTTCCCTACGAGTTTTAATGAAAAATTGTGTGAACAACTCTTACAACATCTTCAAAATTTGTTGGAAACCATGCATACCCAACAGAAAGGTTGTAATATAAACTATCACTTATATAATATATTTACAGATGTATTTATTATTTGATGTCTGTGTGTTACTTTTTAGGAGTTTCAAAAAGTGGCGATGCAGAGATAATTGTTGTCACTATAATAAATATCTTTCATCAGATACCAGCAGCTGGATCTAGGTTTATTGAACCATTGAGCCAGCTAATTCTTCAAACAGAACGGAACCTTCAGATAGGAGCCAGCTCTCCATTTAGACACCCCCTCCTTAAATTTCTTTTGTGCTATCCTACGCAAACCGTTAATTTTTTACTTTCACATATCAAGGTAAATATTCTTATGTTTTTATTTACTCCACTTTATTTATTTGTTTAGATGTCTGATTAATGTTTATTTTTTATAAGGATGATATGTGGAGTAAGTATTTAGAATATCTGATAAAACACGAGGAAGGAAAGCTCTTCAGGGAAGTTCTGCAGAGTGCTAGCGGTGTTGAAAAACTCATGGCAATGGCCCTGGCAACATTTAACCTTAATGAAAGTTTTACTCAAGGTAATTTTGGTTTTAGTTTGGTATAATTGATTTAAACTTCATTCATGGTATATATATTAATTGCAAAATTTTATACATTTAAAAAAATATGTTTTGTTATAAACTTAATATATGGTGTTATTGTAGTCTGAGGATAACAACCTAAAGTTATCGAAAGCATTCATTTTTAAAAAATTTGTTTTGGAGGGTTGAAAAATATAGTTATCTCCATAGCCTAGTAGTTGGCATATCTGACTACTCTCTGCGGGGATCCGGGCTCAATTCCTGGCTTCCCCCATCAGGATCACTTAGCTTTATGTGGGAAAATGAATACATTTTGTAATAAAATAGCTAATCCAGTTTAGAAAACCAAAATTAAGGTTGATAAGTAATAGCCTCGCACATAATCACACTAGCTCCTCAGTGTCAGAGCTTTCTTCAATTTATGGCATAAACCCTTCATTTCCTGTAGTCAAAGAAAAGCGTGTTTAATAAACCTTCACATTTTACCTACAAAGTAAGTACCTGTTTTTGTTATAGATGAAAGATATGAATTGCAATATCAGAGTATAAGGCTTGTGTCTTTATTGGTGAAATATGATGACCAGTGGCTATCCACACAACATCAACTAGCTTCAACTTACATTCACATTTGGTGTAGTGACCAATATTTGGTAGTTATCTTTGAATATATTACTAAGTACATTAATTGAAAAATAAGTTGGTTTTTATTTTTTAAACTTATTTTTTTTTCAGACTCGACATAAAAATACAGAAAATGTTTCACACATACATTGGAAAGAACCTAAGCTTATAGTTAAAATATTGCTTAATTTTTTTAGTCATCATCCTACAAATATAGACCTACTTTTTCAAATTTTGAGATGTTTCACAGAGAGGTTACTGCCAGATTTCCAGGTTTAAAGTTCATTCACTTTGATTAGAATAATTTTCACTAACGATGATCTTATTAACATTGAATTATTTTTCAAGTTTGTCAGAGATTTCCTGGATACTACTGTAGCTCAAGGTTACACTGTCGAATGGAAAAGAGCTGCATTTTTTAGATTTGTTGAGATGTTTCCGATTTCATCTCAACCAAACACTACAACATTATCCCAAGAATTAAAAGCAAAAGTGCTTCAATTTATCATTATTCCTTGTTTTGCGGTTTGTTTTGAAAGAGGAGAAACCAATAAGCTCATCGGAGGGCCCCCTGCTCCTAACCAAGATTCACTTGATAATATAGTATCTGTTTTCATAAATAAGGTAAATTATTTGCACAATCCTTTTGTTTACAAGGTATTTTGATTATTTAGTTTTTTGGTAATATTTTTACTGGATTTTTTTCTCTTTTCAGTTGTTGGATCCAGACAGCCCATTCAGCCAAGGAGATTCAGTTAGGATATTATTGCTTCAACTATCATGTCTTCTCGTTGATCAAGCTCTAGCTCATATCCACGACACAGCAAAACAGAGTTCAAAACTCAAGCGGCTGATGACATTTGCTTGGCCGTGTTTATTAACCAATAACTGTGTAGACCCGGCTACCAAATATCACGGCCATCTTCTTTTTTCACATATTATTGCCAAACTAGCTATAGCTACTCCACCGTATAAAAGAATTGTCTTGCAAGGTAGGTGTATAGATATATTCCATTACATTAAGGGTGGTATCATGTTTGTTCGAATAACTATCAATTAAGTTAGTGCTATAAGCTGTTTACTTTATTCTAGAAGAAAAATATCATTTACAAAATATTTTTAAACATCATGAGAAACTACAGCTATTTGGATTTGTTGTGTCGTACAGGAAACTATATTGGTATCATTAAATTACACTGAGAGGCAAAAAAAAATGGCCACCATACAGTATTTGTACTAATTTGTTACAAACATCTCCAGATAATTTTAGAATAAATAATAGGTCATATGAAATGTATTAAGAATATTAAAATTATAAATTAAATAAGAACCAGTGGTATTGAAAAAAATAATTTTATTACAAAATTTTAATTTAATTTTAAATTAATAGGGTGTGGTCAGGCTATATGTATTTATTGTATCCTAATATGTTATCACTTTAAACAGTTCTAACTGTCCCCCAGTGACCTTCAGCCAAGTTGAGAGGTTCCTATAAAAAATATGACGTGAAAATTTGACTTGATTTTCCTGAAAGAAGATTCAATTGACAATGGCACATTCAGAAAACATAAACTTTGACGATTCATCAAGTACACCCATTAAACAAGCAATGACGTTGAGAGAAGAAATGTGGGGCCAGTAAAACCGTCCTTTATTAAAACTTTCCTTCCTCTTCAATGAAAAATCCTTTTTAAAATACACCCTTCATTCTGACGGATCCAATCCTCTGAATGTCATAAATATACACAATTTCTGAACTCCTTCCTTAGATCACAATAATCCTTGCTCCAGCCTAACACCCCTTACCCTTATCCCACTTAACCTTATTCACAGGCTAAACATATCTTAGTCACAGATCTACTTTGTACTTAAATACCATTGGGGGATTTTATCCTTAGCAATACTATGCCAGACTAGCTCTTAAATCAGTGAGAAACTTATTAATAAGCAATAATTTATGTTAATATATGTAATAATGTATATGTTAATATACCAACAGCATTTATTATTGCTTTCATTTGATGTGGCGATGTGACCTAATAAGGTATTGAATAAATTCCGAGGGATATTTTCCTATTCTTCCGTTAAGGCAACCATTAACTCCTGAAGCAAATATGGTAAGGTTGGACGTATCTTTATTCCTCTTGACAATTCATCCCATAGATGTTTGAAAGGGTTTAGACCTGAACTACATTCTGGCCACTCTAAACATTGGATTTAAGCATTTTCCAGGCATCAGGAAACGATTCTTGCTGTATGGTGCATTATCGTGTATAAACAATAATTCATCTCCAACATATTGTGAAAATTGGACAACAGCCCTAAGAATGTCGGAACAAACAGAAATAATGTAGCCAGCTCTCTATGTAGCCAGCAGCTGTTGTAGACCCCTGTAGAGAAATTAATTCAGTCCAAGTTTCCTAATTAATCCCAGCCCAAATCATCAAATTAAATTCTTCTCCCGGCCATTAGGTGATCGCAGACAAAACCGTGATTCATCTGAAAAGAAAACTTTTCCCCAATCCTCCACAGTCCAATTAATGTGTTGTCTGGCAAAAGTAAATTGAGCTGTCTTATGCCTTGGTTGCAATTCTGGTCCTTGTGCAGGCCTCCTTGCTCTTAAGCCAATCTCAGAAGGTCTTCATCTTACTGTACACAAACTAACAAACACTTGTCCAACCTTAAACAGTTGATGCCTTGCCACCACAGCAGTAGAATGACAAATGGGTATTTAGTTTATTTTTCGTAAATAAAAAAGTACATTCAATAAACATTACTTACTACCTATTGGTTATTACTGAAAGTTATGTTTTGTACAGTTTCATATCAAATCTCAAAAACCAAGTGAGTAATGTCAGGAGCTACAATTAGTTATAGATAATAATCAAATAAAAATAAGTCCTTTTTTCTGATAAATTATCCTCTTGGATATACAAAAAAGTCTGAAGAAATTTCTTTAGGAAACCAAATGTATTATAAAGTAATTTGATTCTTGCACCTATCCTAAAATAATATTGGAGCAATGTATATGGTGCATTAAAATAAATCAACATCGTAATATTAAACAAAAACAAGGTATAAATTAATAGAAGTGTTAAACGTTTGTTAACAATAAATAAGAAAGGTAGAAGATAAAGTCAAGAGTTATAACTGAGTGAAAATGAGAATTATAGGGGGCTTGGATAAAAGAAAATATATAAATAAGATTATGAGTTGTTAGCTTGAAGGAAGATAAAGAACTGGAAAAATATACAATAGGATGTGGTGTACCAAGGAAGACACATCATGAGTAGTTGACGGCCCTTTATTTCCCAGAGAAACCGGATTATTTTATTGATGAATTACAATCTAGAACCCTTGGATTAATTTATGCTAATATGCAGGCTGATGAAGCTTTCATGAATTATGTGAGAAATTAGTGAGATTTAAACCTTTTGATTTCAATATATTTTGTTGAGTTAAAACTAAAAACTTATATTTCTTTAGAAAACAATGCCATTAAATCTCAAAATCTATACAAAGCACCAACTACTTATTAAATAATTATTTGAAATATAATGTATATGCTGTTCCTTATCCATACCATTGTTATGCATTCAATTGTTGGCTCCATTTCCACGCATTCTTAGTTAATTATTTTTAATTTCATATAAAACAAAATATATAAATAAGATTATGAGTTGTTAGCTTTAAGAAAGATAAGGAACTGGAAAAATATACTTTAAAGATTTGGAGTGATGAGTAGCGTAGAATAATAATTGGAGTTACTCGGATTTGACACTGATTTCAATTGGAAAAGGTTGTAAAAGGAAAGGGGATTTTCAGTCATAATTGTGCTTTAGATTAGGGATCCAAAAAAAATATTATAAATAAATCTATTTTTTTTTTTTATTATTTTATTTATGTTTGATGTTTTAATTTATTTCTTGTTGCAGTTTTTCGTACATTGCTTAAAGCACATGCAGTTGAAGTTCGTCCAGTGGTTCGTCAAGCCTTAGAAATCCTCACACCTGCGATACCTCTTCGCATGGATGACGGTTATACCATGCTGACCCATTGGACAAAAAAAGTCATTGTGGAAGAGGGCCATTCTATGCAACAGCTATTTCATATTTTGCAGCTTGTTGTGCGCCATTACAATGTAAGCCTTAACATTTCCATTCTCTACCCTGTCTTCTCTCGGAAGTTATAATGCCATATTATTAACTGGTGCTTAAACCTCAAATGAAATACAGATTCATACTAATGCTTTAACCGATCATTTTTCTTTACAGGTATTTTACCCTGTTAGGCATCATCTTCTCCAGCATATGGTGAATGCTTTACAGAGGCTTGGGTTCAGTGCTTCTTCCACCTTAGAACACAAAAAGCTTGGCTGTGAATCCGCCGAAGTTATAATTAGATGGGAACTGCAGCGAATCAAGGATGAATCGCAAAGTTCCCAGGTAATCTATACTATTTTATAAAACTTTCAAGGTATAGTTTGTATGTTTGGTGTCAATCTCATAAAAAATACTTAATAGATTTGTAGGTAATTAATAAGACACTCATTAAGTTCACAATACTATTTATTATATATCACACATGCGGTCTGATAACATGGCATGTTTTCTCGACTGCTACTTCGAGGTTACCATTTACAAAGAGGTCCTAGTACAAAGAGGTTCTGTATCTTAGTGACTGACTAGATTCAAACAGTAATTGATCCCTCAAGTCCCTACAGATTTTAACTAAACTTGCATCAAAATGTTTGTGGGAATCCCAAAAGTGCATAGGCATCTATCTACTGTACACTAAAAGAAGACAAATGTTATCATTTATTTAATATCTGTCATTGAAATTCATACACAATTTCATATATTTTAATGAGTATTTCTTTTTAAATGAACTATTATTAACCCATCTAAGACACTGTTTCTAAGAAATACCCATTTATAAGTAAAAAAACAGAGTCATTTTTGTTTTTTCTAGTTCCATCAATACCTCAAAAATTGAAGCAACAAAGCTTTCAAAAGGTATATAAACTATTACTTTAATATATTGCTTTACTAATCTATATCTCAATTATTGAAGATACTACAGATGTGTAAATTTGCCTTTCAAAATCAAGAAACACTTGTTTAACTTTTTCAGAAAATCCAGTTAAGATATATGAGAACTATATCTCATAATCCGAATATATCACAGACATGAAAATTTGTGTTATGATTCTCCAAAAAATAAATGAAACGCATATAACCAGCAAGCATGGGTTTATTACATTGAGGCATCAACATAATATATTTTATTTATTTTTTATTATGATAAAATTACAATCTGCCTGATTGGGCTATAAGTAATTGTGATAAATGATAAAGATAAATGATCTCATTCATACCAATTTACAATTTTCATTCACTCGCTCATTCATACTATATATACCAACAGCCCAGAGGCCCCCAAGTCCACATGGTTGTCACCTCCCTCGCGTGCGAAGGAGGAAGCGGAGTCTTGGGAAGTCCCCCACACTCCTACGTCAGCCGTGTCACTGGATAAGAGCCAGCGGAGGCTGACCAAGAGCGTGAGAGCCACAGACGCTCAGGACATGATTAGAGAAACTGGCCATTGCCAGGACTCCCACTGTCACTTATTTATAGCAGGTCATGAGGACACTGCCGTTTTAGTCTTCGAGGAGAATTATAAGGATGAGTGGTGCAGTGCAATGACTGGGCTAGGGAATTAGGGTGGTTGGAGGTCACTATGTAATTTTATGAACTTGGAAGGGATGAGTTCAAGAATGTAGGGTATATTCAGATCATCATGAAGGGGTTTTTTGCTGATGTAATAAGGGTCATTTACTATTGTTCTCAGATCTTTTGATTGAAAGGATTGGATGCGCTTGATGTTCAACTTTTTTGCTGTCCCTCATAGCTCTATTCCGTATGTCCAGATTGGCTTAAGTATAACTTTGTAAATAAGTAGTTTATTTTCTATTGAGAGATGGGATGTCCTTTGAAGTAGTCTGTACAGTTGTCCAAAGCGTCTGTTTAGTTCTTGTCTTTTTAGCCTCGTGTGTGGGTTCCATGTCAGTCTTTTGTCGAGATGGAAGCCTAAATACCGTACTGTCTCAGACCGGGAGAGGAATCAAATTTAAAAAGACTAGCGGACAGGACTTGCGGCAGAGGGTAAAGATTATGTGGGAAAATTTTGCTTCATTGACTTTGATTTGCCATTGGTTGCACCAATACTCGATCTCATTAAGGTGTTTTTGAAGGTTTTGGGATGCTATATCAGGGTCTGAATGGGTTGTGGACTGCAGTGCAAATGTTGCCAAGAAAGTATTGGTGGTAGAGGGGACATCAGCAGTGTATAGATTATAGAGGATGGGACCCAGGACGCTGCCCTGTGGAACTCCTGCTTTTATGGGATAGTAGTTAGAATATTCTAAACCATAGCGGACTTGGAAGAAACGGTTTGAAAGGTAGGACTGTAGGATTAGGAATAGGGTCTGCAGTAAATATCCTTTGAGCTTGTAAAGCAAACCTGCGTACCAGACCCTGTAAAAAGCTTGAGCTATGTCCAGAAAGGCAGCAGTGCAGTATTGTTTGGTATCAAGGGCTGAGGATACGTGTCAACAACGCGAAGGTCTTGTTGAGCAGTGGAATGTCGTTGGCGGAAACCAAACTGGTGAGTAGGATAAAGGTTTTTGGATTCAACAATTGGAGGTAGACATTTTAATAGGAGTTTTTCAAATATTTTTGAGAGGATAGGGAGTAGGCTAATTGGGCAGTAAGATGATGTGTCATTGGGTTGTTTGCCGTGTTTGGCGAATAGGATTATAATGGAATGTTTCAAGAGGAGAGGATAGTGTGTCGTTCGGATAGTGCAATTATATATGCAGGTTAGGAAGATTAAGGCTTTATGAGGAAGTTGTTGGAGAATTCGAGGAGTAAGGAGATCATATCCGGGAGATTTTCGGTAAGGTAATTTTTTCAGAAGATATTGGACCCTAAAGGGGTTAGTGGCTTTTGGTGGAAGTGAGAGATGGTTTGGTGAAATGTGAGGAAATCTTCAACAGTCATGCGATGAGTATTGTTTTGAGGTGTAAATATGCAGTGCAAATTCTTCCAACCTTTCGCAATCCGAAGCCGCCCAGGACCCATCATCATGACGGAGTGAAACATGATGATATTTTAGGACTTTCTTAGTTAGATTCCACAAGGAATTATCCTTGGTAGACAGATAGGAGAGATAGGAATTAAAAGAATCGGAACGGGAGGATGCCAATTGCCGCTTAACCAACCTGCAGTACTGATTGTATGAGCGACGATCAGCAGGATGTCGAGATCTTTGCCACACTGTTCTCAAGTGGCGTTTGGATTGGATTAGGTCTTTGAGATGCTGAGGTAAACGATTATGATTGTGAATTTTCGGATGACGGTGGGGCGACGATGCCTCCCAAGCCGACCCCTGGATCAGAGTAGTGAAAGAAGAATATATTGTAGAAGAAAAAGTCAAGGAGATCTGGATTTCGGTTGGGATCTGATGGCCAATAGGTGGCTGTGTCAGGAGAGATAGTGGAGCAATGTTTCTGTGTTAGTGCAGACAGCAAAGCATGTCCTCGTGTATTTGTGGATCTTGAGCCCCAATGCTGGTGCTTTGTGTTAAAGTCTCTACCCACAAGGAAACGATGCCCGATGGAGTCTAGAAAGGAGATGAATTGGGAATCAGAAATGGATTTATTGGGAGGGTAGTACACTAATGCGAGAGTAAGGGGAAAAGTGAAGGTGCTGATTGTCACTGCAATGGATTGAAGGAAATCGTGTGCTACCAAAGGAACTGTGTGATGGGAAATGGAGTTATGGAGAATGACAGCAGTGCCTGCATGTGCTCATCCATCTGGGGGATCAGTTCGATAAGTCTGGTACTGTCGAACTATGAATGGTATTTTACTCGTAAGTCTTGTTTCAGTAATGAGAGTTACTTTGATGTTCTTGTCGTAGAGTAGTGCTTTCAGTTCGTTAGTATGGTGCGAACACCATTCGTATTGTATTGCAAAGGAGAATGGATAAGGAGTCGGAAGGATCCACTTATGGATTTTGTTAAATGGGGATAAGGTACGAGACAAGATTTGTAAGAAGAGAAATGAGAGAGGTAAATAGGGTTCTGAACTCTGTAAGGAGTAAGGTTAATTAGACTAGTGAGATCTGAAGAGCTTGAAGGTGGAGGAATATGCGAGATGTGTTGTTGAGGATGGGATTGAGTTTGCTGGTTGCTGGGATGAATGGAATGCTTGGGAAGAAGAACTTGCGGACGAGGAGTGGGCAATGCCTGTGACTGCTCTCTGTTCCGAACGGCATCAGCAAAAGAGACTGAATGAAGGCCTCAAATTTCTGGTGGGGGCACTTGGGTGCATAGCAATTTAAAACTGATATTGCGTTCAAATATCGCTGGTGGCTTGGGCTGTGTGGGTGTTTGTGTAGAGTCCATGTCCTCTACTTCAATATTTTTCAACACCTCATAACTATTGGGCGTGAAAAATGGAGACTCATGGGTTGTTGTTTGTTTAGATGTGCTCTAGGTTATTGTGGTGGTGGTATTTCTTCCGTAGAGCTGCTGGGTGCTGACGAATTTACAGGGACAAAATTTTTATTAGATCCCAGTGGTTTACGTTTGACAGGCGACGCACACTGGTTCCTAACGACGAAAAACGGGACAAAAGTCAATTTTTGACACCTTCGTGGCCATAAAATGGTATTATAATTCAGTTAGAGAGGTACCTTAGGTATTCAGAACCGATGGTTTCTAAGCTCTGGTCGTTATATTGTAAGCTCATCTACTTGAAGAAATAGTAAGGGGTTAAGAATAAACGAGAAAATCGCGAGGAAAAGCCAAGTTTTGTAATGACGGGTAAAAGATATTTCAAGCTTATTTTAAAATTGTCTTTCAGTGGCTTTCTTTTACAGGGCAAAAAATGAAGCTAGCACGCTATTCACACTCGGGGAAAATGTAACGATAACGTGCGCTTAGATCGTTTAATATAAGAAAAATTCTAGTTTTTATACATTATTTACGCTGTTAAAAGCTTATGAATCTTCCGCTTCCACCCACTTTTTAAAATGAAGTTGATTCATGTTCATACAAGTATGGAGAAGTGATTAAAACACAAATTAGCTGCGACCGAGTGCGACCCTTGATTCTAGATCCTTATTAGTGGAGACAAACGCGTCTGTTTGTTTACATTCTGAGTATTTGACTCGCTATTAAAAATGAAAGAAATATACCAATGTGGTCCATTCCTTGTTGATCTTCTGACTCAGTTGTTACCACCATTCTAAAGATAATAATCATGGTTTCTGCCATAAAAGTGCCGTATTTGGAGTTTGAACAAACGCAAAGGTAAGGAATTGAGTGAGTTATATTCAATTTCTGAACATCAATATGCAATGAAGTATAGTTTGACAAAAAACGGGCTCACACATCTTTCAAAAAAAATTTCAGAGCTTATAAGCAATGTAGGAAACCTTTCAAATTTGTTCGGGACCGAACCGAAGAAGGACGAAAGTGATACGCTATCAAAAGAAAAAGCCCTTGCTCTGTTTGTCAAAACAATAGAAACAAAATACCAATACAACCGAATTCGATCCGAGGTCTTAAACAAAGGTTGCAATACATTGCCTTCATATAAAGCTCTATTGCAAGCGAAAAAGGATTGCTGGGTAGCTCCGGGTGGATATACTTGTCTCTGAAACAAAGGCAAGTGTAGCACTTTAAAGCTTATTAGACAAAACCGTCACTAGGTTGCTGATTTCATTAAAAATGGCTGTTGATCTCCCTCAGGGTAAAAATTTGATGTTGATTTCAAAATGGGGCTGCAATGGAGCTTCCAGCCAAGGGACCTACAAGCAAAATTTCAGTGCCCCTGACATATCTGACGCTTCTGTGTTCATGGTATCTCTTGTACCTTTGAAGTTGTCTGAAACTAGTGACATCGGCACCAGCATCCACAGTGCGTGCTGGGTCAATCCTTCCCTTTCCTCTAACAAATTTTGCCGTCCTATTAAGTTCGAGTTCGAAAAAGAAGACACTACAAAGATCATAGCAGAAGTAGAGAACATAAAAGATGAAATCAAAAATTTGAAACCTTCCATAACATTGATCGAAAACACTACTTATGAAACGGTTCATAGCTTGATAGATGGCAAAGTATGTCAGGCGGTATCAAACCATCAAAAATGAACAATCTGGAGAGAGTAAAGTCCATGCCTATCGATCAAGCCAGCACAGATTATGGGTTGTCGAGTCTTCACGCTTAGATACAATTGATGGAATGTATTTTACATGTAGCTTACCGCTTGCCAATCAAAAAATGGAGTGCGAGATTACCTGACGAAAAGCGTAGAATGAAAACTACAAAGGAACATATCCAGCACAGCTTGAAAGAGAAAATTGGTATTTTAGTGGATGTGCCGAAACAAGGATCTGGTACAACCAACGATGGAAACAGCACGCGACGTTTTTTCAGAGATTGGAAAGCTGTTGCTGAGATTACAACCGAAATTAACGAAAACTTGATCCAAAAATTTGATGTGATTCTTCAAGTGAAATCTGGTGCTTCTGTGGACTCCTCCAAGTTTGAAAAATACTGCCACAAAACTGCAGACTTATATGTTTCTTTGTATGAATGGTACTACATGCCATCCTCTGTTCATAAAATTTTGATTCACGGAAAAGCGATTCTGGATTCTACTGTTTTACCGTTTGGTTGGATATCAGAGGAAGCTCAAGAAAGTAAAAACAAGGATTTTAAACGATTTCGGCTGAACCATTCTCGCAAAATATCGAGGACCACAACAAGCGAAGACATCATACATAATTTAATTATTTCTTCTGATCCACTCCTTTCAAGATTGAGACCAAATTGGCAAAAATCTCCAATTGAACTTGAGGAAGAGGCTGAAAATCTCCTTACAAACTTTCATCCAACACAGTCACGAAGACTCTGGATTTCTGGACGAAGACAAAATTGAAAACTGATGTTTACCAACTTTACCGCGTGTGGGTATCATTTTATATACATTATTTTTCATATACTATTTTCTGCCCATAAGTACTTTTTTTTTTAATAGCCACTAATCAGGGTAATAGTTCCCCACTCCTTGCAAGATTGAGACCAAATTGGCAAAAATCTCCAATAATTGAACTTGAGGAAGAGACTAAAATTCTCCTTACAAACTTTCATCTAAGTAACATTATAATAATCACGAACTCTCTGGATTTATGTATGAAGACGGAATTAAAAACTGATGTTTACCAACTTTACTACTTCACTCATCATGTTGTTTTTTTCAAATATAGCCATTAATCGGGGTAATAGTTTTATTGTGAGGACCTACCTATGCTTATGTGATGTGTACCTACATGTATTTATTTACCAATACATTTTTTCACACTAAAAACGATGATGACTATGTGGAAAACTTACCTAAAATTTTCTTGGTTGTTGAATAAGTCGCGTAAACTAACACCATTGCATTCAGCGTAAAAAAAAACTTTGAAAATCATGGGTCACACTTTGTGATTTTTTTGTGTCTATTTTCGGAAAATTTATAACCAGTTTTCCATCAAGGGCAATCTATACCTTCATTAAAAATGTGAAAAAAAAATTTTTGAGGCGAACTTTACTGTTTTGCAGACTTTTGTCCTGTTTTTTGTCATTAGGAACCAGTGTGCAACGGAGTAGTTTTTTTTGTCTCAGAGACCTTGAGCGTTTTTTTTTATTTTCAGACATTACCTGCTGATAGAAACCAATTTTTCATAATAAGCAGTATTTTTCTGAATTATTAAGTATTTTTTTTATAAATAAAAAATATGTGGCAAATGGAAGCCGCGAATTTTAGAGCCTGTGACGCTGGTATAAGGCCAGGGGACAGTGTTATGAAGGTCTGACAGGACTCCCCACTCTTACAACATGACCTCACAGCCTTCTGTATGAAATGTGAAGTGAAACAAACACTTAGCAGTTCGGTAACAGCTTCACTATCCACTCACCTGTTGACAGCTTCTCCGTGAACGGTTCACCCTATAGTCAGTTAAAACAGTTCTACGAACTAGGCACTTCCTAAATTATGCAATTTATTGGACGAGTGGTTCAAACTAAGTTTCATAGATCTGCAGTAATAGAGCATTCAATAAAAGATGATTTATTAGAATTTAAAAATTTAAAATCAGATAAACCTAATGATTCATTGCTTCGTTTAGCAATTTTAGCAGCCGTTGAGGCATTTCAATTAGATGAGAGAGTGAACCCTCTACATTTAGTAGATGTTTTCCAGCAAGATCTTGATATTTGGAGTAAGTCACCTGGTATACCCTGGAAAGATGAAGGTTATACAACGAAGAATGATATACGCAAAGATCCTGAGGCGGTGAGAAAAGTAAGGCTATTTTGGCATCGAATAAAAATTGGTGATGAATTATCACCTCCCGACTGTCTAGCATTTGTCGGATCTCATATTTGTCCAGTTGAAGAAAGTAAAATAAGAGCATTGTGGTGTTACCCTGCAACAGTAACTTTTGGAGAAGCGATGTTTGCCTTACCTTTAATACGGAAATATCAGAAACATGGGCCTATTGCATATGGTTATGAAACTGCAATTGGAGGAATGAAGAAGATATATGATAGATTTTCAGCACACACAAACTTCAGTGGAATTGTTTTTGAGAAATTTGATAAAACTGTACCCCCTTGGCTAATTGATGTAGTTTTTATGATATTGTTAATTAATGTGGATATCACTCATTATGAAGAGTATGGAATACCAGACGCTAGAAGACTTTTTCGTATGTGGGAATATATTGTAAATTATTTTAAAAAAACCACTATTAGAACCCCAAATGGTCTTAGATTTAGAAAGAATGTTGGTATACCAGGTGATAGTTATTTTACGCAATTAGTAGGATCAATTTGTAATTATATTTTGATAACATGGGCATATTTAGATCAATTTGGACATGGACCTGGTGATATTTTAGTTTTCGGTGATAATTCACTTACAGGCAGCAATCAATGTTTGAATTTATTTGAAGCGAAAAAATTATTTAGCTCAATCGGAATGTCAATTAATATGGAAAAGTCACAAGTTACAACAGAATTAATGACAATGAAGTTTTGTGGTTATTCAGTAGGATGTGATGTACCAAGGAAGACGCATCATGAGTAGTTAACGGCCCTTTATTTCCCAGAGAAACCGGATTATTTTATTGATGAATTACAATCTAGAACCCTTGGATTAATTTATGTTAATATGGGGGTTGATGAAGGTATTCATGAATTATGTGAGAAATTAGTGAGATTTAAACCTTTTGATTTCAATATATTTTGTTGAGTTAAAACTAAAAACTTATATTTCTTTAGAAAACAATGCCATCAAATCTCAAAATCTATACAAAGCAACAACTACTTATTAAATAATTATTTGATATATAATGTATATGCTGTTCTTAATCCATACCATTGTTGGCACCATTTCCACTCATTCTTAGTTAATTATTTTTAATTTCATTCAATAAACATTACTTACTACCTATTGGTTATTACTGAAAGTTATACTTTGTACAGTTTCATATCAAATCTCAAAAACCAAGTGAGTAATGTCAGGAGCTACAATTAGTTATAGATAATAATCAAATAAAAATAAGTCTTTATTCTGATAAATTATCTATCCTCTTGGATATACAAAAAAGTCTGAAGAAATTTCTTTAGGAAACCAAATGTATTATAAAGTAATTTGATTCTTGCACCTATCCTAAAATAATATTGGAGCAATGTATATGGTGCATTAAAATAAATCAACATTGTAATATTAAACAAAAACAAGGTATAAATTAATAGAAGTGTTAAACGTTTGTTAACAATAAATAAAAAGGGTAGAAGATAAAGTCAAGAATTATAACTGAGTGAAAATGAGAATTATAGGGGGCTTGGATAAAAGAAAATATATAAATAAGATTATGAGTTGTTAGCTTGAAGGAAGATAAGGAACTTGAAAAATATACAATAGGATGTGGTGTACCTAGGAAGACGCATCATGAGTAGTTAACGGCCCTTTATTTCCCAGAGAAACCGGATTATTTTATTGATGAATTACAATCTAGAACCCTTGGATTAATTTATGCTAATATGGGGGTTGATGAAGGTATTCATGAATTATGTGAGAAATTAGTGAGATTTAAACCTTTTGATTTCAATATATTTTGTTGAGTTAAACTAAAAACTTATATTTCTTTAGAAAACAATGCCATCAAATCTCAAAATCTATACAAAGCAACAACTACTTATTAAATAATTATTTGATATATAATGTATATGCTGTTCTTAATCCATACCATTGTTGGCACCATTTCCACTCATTCTTAGTTAATTATTTTTAATTTCATTCAATAAACATTACTTACTACCTATCGGTTATTACTGAAAGTTATATTTTGTACAGTTTCATATCAAATCTCAAAAACCAAGTGAGTAATGTCAGGAGCTACAATTAGTTATAGATAATAATCAAATAAAAATAAGTCTTTATTCTGATAAATTATCTATCCTCTTGGATATACAAAAAAGTCTGAAGAAATTTCCTTAGGAAACCAAATGTATTATAAAGTAATTTGATTCTAAAATAATATTGGAGCAATGTATATGGTGCATTAAAATAAATCAACATCGTAATATTAAACAAAAACAAGGTATAAATTCGTAGAAGTGTTAAACGTTTGTTAACAATAAATAAGAAGGGTAGAAGATAATGTCAAGAATTATAACTGAGTGAAAATGAGAATTATAGGGGGCTTGGATAAAAGAAAATATATAAATAAGATTATGAGTTGTTAGCTTGAAGGAAGATAAAGAACTGGAAAAATATACAATAGGATGTGGTGTACCAAGGAAGACGCATCATGAGTAGTTAACGGCCCTTTATTTCCCAGAGAAACCGGATTATTTTATTGATGAATTACAATCTAGAACCCTTGGATTAATTTATGCTAATATGGGGGCTGATGAAGGTATTCATGAATTATGTGAGAAATTAGTGAGATTTAAACCTTTTGATTTCAATATATTTTGTTGAGTTAAACTAAAAACTTATATTTCTTTAGAAAACAATGCCATCAAATCTCAAAATCTATACAAAGCAACAACTACTTATTAAATAATTATTTGATATATAATGTATATGCTGTTCTTAATCCATACCATTGTTGGCACCATTTCCACTCATTCTTAGTTAATTATTTTTAATTTCATTCAATAAACATTACTTACTACCTATCGGTTATTACTGAAAGTTATATTTTGTACAGTTTCATATCAAATCTCAAAAACCAAGTGAGTAATGTCAGGAGCTACAATTAGTTATAGATAATAATCAAATGAAAATAAGTCTTTATTCTGATAAATTATCTATCCTCTTGGATATACAAAAAAGTCTGAAGAAATTTCTTTAGGAAACCAAATGTATTATAAAGTAATTTGATTCTTGCACCTATCCTAAAATAATATTGGAGCAATGGATATGGTGCATTAAAATAAATCAACATCGTAATATTAAACAAAAACAAGGTATAAATTCGTAGAAGTGTTTAACGTTTGTTAACAATAAATAAGAAGGGTAGAAGATAATGTCAAGAATTATAACTGAGTGAAAATGAGAATTATAGGGGGCTTGGATAAAAGAAAATATATAAATAAGATTATGAGTTGTTAGCTTGAAGGAAGATAAAGAACTGGAAAAATATACAATAGGATGTGGTGTACCAAGGAAGACGCATCATGAGTAGTTAACGGCCCTTTATTTCCCAGAGAAACCGGATTATTTTATTGATGAATTACAATCTAGAACCCTTGGATTAATTTATGCTAATATGGGGGCTGATGAAGGTATTCATGAATTATGTGAGAAATTAGTGAGATTTAAACCTTTTGATTTCAATATATTTTGTTGAGTTAAAACTAAAAACTTATATTTCTTTAGAAAACAATGCCATCAAATCTCAAAATCTATACAAAGCAACAACTACTTACTAAATAATTATTTGATATATAATGTATATGCTGTTCTTAATCCATACCATTGTTGGCACCATTTCCACTCATTCTTAGTTAATTATTTTTAATTTCATTCAATAAACATTACTTACTACCTATCGGTTATTACTGAAAGTTATATTTTGTACAGTTTCATATCAAATCTCAAAAACCAAGTGAGTAATGTCAGGAGCTACAATTAGTTATAGATAATAATCAAATAAAAATAAGTCTTTATTCCGATAAATTATCTATCCTCTTGGATATACAAAAAAGTCTGAAGAAATTTCTTTAGGAAACCAAATGTATTATAAAGTAATTTGATTCTAAAATAATATTGGAGCAATGTATATGGTGCATTAAAATAAATCAACATCGTAATATTAAACAAAAACAAGGTATAAATTCGTAGAAGTGTTAAACGTTTGTTAACAATAAATAAGAAGGGTAGAAGATAATGTCAAGAATTATAACTGAGTGAAAATGAGAATTATAGGGGGCTTGGATAAAAGAAAATATATAAATAAGATTATGAGTTGTTAGCTTGAAGGAAGATAAAGAACTGGAAAAATATACAATAGGATGTGGTGTACCAAGGAAGACGCATCATGAGTAGTTAACGGCCCTTTATTTCCCAGAGAAACCGGATTATTTTATTGATGAATTACAATCTAGAACCCTTGGATTAATTTATGTTAATATGGGGGTTGATGAAGGTATTCATGAATTATGTGAGAAATTAGTGAGATTTAAACCTTTTGATTTCAATATATTTTGTTGAGTTAAAACTAAAAACTTATATTTCTTTAGAAAACAATGCCATCAAATCTCAAAATCTATACAAAGCAACAACTACTTATTAAATAATTATTTGATATATAATGTATATGCTGTTCTTAATCCATACCATTGTTGGCACCATTTCCACTCATTCTTAGTTAATTATTTTTAATTTCATTCAATAAACATTACTTACTACCTATTGGTTATTACTGAAAGTTATACTTTGTACAGTTTCATATCAAATCTCAAAAACCAAGTGAGTAATGTCAGGAGCTACAATTAGTTATAGATAATAATCAAATAAAAATAAGTCTTTATTCTGATAAATTATCTATCCTCTTGGATATACAAAAAAGTCTGAAGAAATTTCTTTAGGAAACCAAATGTATTATAAAGTAATTTGATTCTTGCACCTATCCTAAAATAATATTGGAGCAATGTATATGGTGCATTAAAATAAATCAACATTGTAATATTAAACAAAAACAAGGTATAAATTAATAGAAGTGTTAAACGTTTGTTAACAATAAATAAAAAGGGTAGAAGATAAAGTCAAGAATTATAACTGAGTGAAAATGAGAATTATAGGGGGCTTGGATAAAAGAAAATATATAAATAAGATTATGAGTTGTTAGCTTGAAGGAAGATAAGGAACTTGAAAAATATACAATAGGATGTGGTGTACCTAGGAAGACGCATCATGAGTAGTTAACGGCCCTTTATTTCCCAGAGAAACCGGATTATTTTATTGATGAATTACAATCTAGAACCCTTGGATTAATTTATGCTAATATGGGGGTTGATGAAGGTATTCATGAATTATGTGAGAAATTAGTGAGATTTAAACCTTTTGATTTCAATATATTTTGTTGAGTTAAACTAAAAACTTATATTTCTTTAGAAAACAATGCCATCAAATCTCAAAATCTATACAAAGCAACAACTACTTATTAAATAATTATTTGATATATAATGTATATGCTGTTCTTAATCCATACCATTGTTGGCACCATTTCCACTCATTCTTAGTTAATTATTTTTAATTTCATTCAATAAACATTACTTACTACCTATCGGTTATTACTGAAAGTTATATTTTGTACAGTTTCATATCAAATCTCAAAAACCAAGTGAGTAATGTCAGGAGCTACAATTAGTTATAGATAATAATCAAATAAAAATAAGTCTTTATTCTGATAAATTATCTATCCTCTTGGATATACAAAAAAGTCTGAAGAAATTTCCTTAGGAAACCAAATGTATTATAAAGTAATTTGATTCTAAAATAATATTGGAGCAATGTATATGGTGCATTAAAATAAATCAACATCGTAATATTAAACAAAAACAAGGTATAAATTCGTAGAAGTGTTAAACGTTTGTTAACAATAAATAAGAAGGGTAGAAGATAATGTCAAGAATTATAACTGAGTGAAAATGAGAATTATAGGGGGCTTGGATAAAAGAAAATATATAAATAAGATTATGAGTTGTTAGCTTGAAGGAAGATAAAGAACTGGAAAAATATACAATAGGATGTGGTGTACCAAGGAAGACGCATCATGAGTAGTTAACGGCCCTTTATTTCCCAGAGAAACCGGATTATTTTATTGATGAATTACAATCTAGAACCCTTGGATTAATTTATGCTAATATGGGGGCTGATGAAGGTATTCATGAATTATGTGAGAAATTAGTGAGATTTAAACCTTTTGATTTCAATATATTTTGTTGAGTTAAACTAAAAACTTATATTTCTTTAGAAAACAATGCCATCAAATCTCAAAATCTATACAAAGCAACAACTACTTATTAAATAATTATTTGATATATAATGTATATGCTGTTCTTAATCCATACCATTGTTGGCACCATTTCCACTCATTCTTAGTTAATTATTTTTAATTTCATTCAATAAACATTACTTACTACCTATCGGTTATTACTGAAAGTTATATTTTGTACAGTTTCATATCAAATCTCAAAAACCAAGTGAGTAATGTCAGGAGCTACAATTAGTTATAGATAATAATCAAATGAAAATAAGTCTTTATTCTGATAAATTATCTATCCTCTTGGATATACAAAAAAGTCTGAAGAAATTTCTTTAGGAAACCAAATGTATTATAAAGTAATTTGATTCTTGCACCTATCCTAAAATAATATTGGAGCAATGGATATGGTGCATTAAAATAAATCAACATCGTAATATTAAACAAAAACAAGGTATAAATTCGTAGAAGTGTTTAACGTTTGTTAACAATAAATAAGAAGGGTAGAAGATAATGTCAAGAATTATAACTGAGTGAAAATGAGAATTATAGGGGGCTTGGATAAAAGAAAATATATAAATAAGATTATGAGTTGTTAGCTTGAAGGAAGATAAAGAACTGGAAAAATATACAATAGGATGTGGTGTACCAAGGAAGACGCATCATGAGTAGTTAACGGCCCTTTATTTCCCAGAGAAACCGGATTATTTTATTGATGAATTACAATCTAGAACCCTTGGATTAATTTATGCTAATATGGGGGCTGATGAAGGTATTCATGAATTATGTGAGAAATTAGTGAGATTTAAACCTTTTGATTTCAATATATTTTGTTGAGTTAAAACTAAAAACTTATATTTCTTTAGAAAACAATGCCATCAAATCTCAAAATCTATACAAAGCAACAACTACTTACTAAATAATTATTTGATATATAATGTATATGCTGTTCTTAATCCATACCATTGTTGGCACCATTTCCACTCATTCTTAGTTAATTATTTTTAATTTCATTCAATAAACATTACTTACTACCTATCGGTTATTACTGAAAGTTATATTTTGTACAGTTTCATATCAAATCTCAAAAACCAAGTGAGTAATGTCAGGAGCTACAATTAGTTATAGATAATAATCAAATAAAAATAAGTCTTTATTCCGATAAATTATCTATCCTCTTGGATATACAAAAAAGTCTGAAGAAATTTCTTTAGGAAACCAAATGTATTATAAAGTAATTTGATTCTAAAATAATATTGGAGCAATGTATATGGTGCATTAAAATAAATCAACATCGTAATATTAAACAAAAACAAGGTATAAATTCGTAGAAGTGTTAAACGTTTGTTAACAATAAATAAGAAGGGTAGAAGATAATGTCAAGAATTATAACTGAGTGAAAATGAGAATTATAGGGGGCTTGGATAAAAGAAAATATATAAATAAGATTATGAGTTGTTAGCTTGAAGGAAGATAAAGAACTGGAAAAATATACAATAGGATGTGGTGTACCAAGGAAGACGCATCATGAGTAGTTAACGGCCCTTTATTTCCCAGAGAAACCGGATTATTTTATTGATGAATTACAATCTAGAACCCTTGGATTAATTTATGCTAATATGGGGGCTGATGAAGGTATTCATGAATTATGTGAGAAATTAGTGAGATTTAAACCTTTTGATTTCAATATATTTTGTTGAGTTAAACTAAAAACTTATATTTCTTTAGAAAACAATGCCATCAAATCTCAAAATCTATACAAAGCAACAACTACTTACTAAATAATTATTTGATATATAATGTATATGCTGTTCTTAATCCATACCATTGTTGGCACCATTTCCACTCATTCTTAGTTAATTATTTTTAATTTCATTCAATAAACATTACTTACTACCTATCGGTTATTACTGAAAGTTATATTTTGTACAGTTTCATATCAAATCTCAAAAACCAAGTGAGTAATGTCAGGAGCTACAATTAGTTATAGATAATAATCAAATAAAAATAAGTCTTTATTCTGATAAATTATCTATCCTCTTGGATATACAAAAAAGTCTGAAGAAATTTCTTTAGGAAACCAAATGTATTATAAAGTAATTTGATTCTAAAATAATATTGGAGCAATGGATATGGTGCATTAAAATAAATCAACATCGTAATATTAAACAAAAACAAGGTGTAAATTCGTAGAAGTGTTAAACGTTTGCTAACAATAAATAAGAAGGGTAGAAGATAAAGTCAAGAATTATAACTGAGTGAAAATGAGAATTATAGGGGGCTTGGATAAAAGAAAATATATAAATAAGATTATGAGTTGTTAGCTTGAAGGAAGATAAAGAACTGGAAAAATATACAATAGGATGTGGTGTACCAAGGAAGACGCATCATGAGTAGTTGACGGCCCTTTATTTCCCAGAGAAACCGGATTATTTTATTGATGAATTACAATCTAGAACCCTTGGATTAATTTATGCTAATATGGGGGCTGATGAAGGTATTCATGAATTATGTGAGAAATTAGTAAGACTTAAACCTTTTGATTTCAATATATTTTGTTGAGTTAAAACTAAAATCTTATATTTCTTTAGAAAACAATGCCATCAAATCTCAAAATCTATACAAAGCAACAACTACTTATTAAATAATTATTTGAAATATAATGTATATGCTGTTCTTAATCCACACCATTGTTGGCACCATTTCCACTCATTCTTAGTTAATTATTTTTAATTTCATTCAATAAACATTACTTACTACCTATCGGTTATTACTGAAAGTTATATTTTGTACAGTTTCATATCAAATCTCAAAAACCAAGTGAGTAATGTCAGGAGCTACAATTAGTTATAGATAATAATCAAATAAAAAAAAGTCTTTATTCCGATAAATTATCTATCCTCTTGGATATACAAAAAAGTCTGAAGAAATTTCTTTAGGAAACCAAATGTATTATAAAGTAATTTGATTCTTGCGCCTATCCTAAAATAATATTGGAGCAATGTATATGGTGCATTAAAATAAATCAACATCGTAATATTAAACAAAAACAAGGTATAAATTAATAGAAGTGTTAAATGTTTGTTAACAATAAATAAAAAGGGTAGAAGATAAAGTCAAGAATTATAACTGAGTGAAAATGAGTATTATAGGGGGCTTGGATAAAAGAAAATATATAAATAAGATTATGAGTTGTTAGCTTGAAGGAAGATAAGGAACTTGAAAAATATACAATAGGATGTGGTGTACCAAGGAAGACGCATCATGAGTAGTTGACGGCCCTTTGTTTCCCAGAGAAACCGGATTATTTTATTGATGAATTACAATCTAGAACCCTTGGATTAATTTATGCTAATATGGGGGCTGATGAAGCTTTTCATGAATTTGTGAGAAATTAGTAAGACTTAAACTTTTTGATTTCAATATATTTTGTTGAGTTAAAACTAAAATCTTATATTTCTTTAGAAAACAATGCCATCAAATCTCAAAATCTATACAAAGCAACAACTACTTACTTAATAATTATTTGAAATATAATGTATATGCTGTTCTTAATCCATACCATTGTTGGCACCATTTCCACTCATTCTTAGTTAATTATTTTTAATTTCATTCAATAAACATTACTTACTACCTATCGGTTATTACTGAAAGTTATATTTTGTACAGTTTCATATCAAATCTCAAAAACCAAGTGAGTAATGTCAGGAGCTACAATTAGTTATAGATAATAATCAAATAAAAATAAGTCTTTATTCCGATAAATTATCTATCCTCTTGGATATACAAAAAAGTCTGAAGAAATTTCTTTAGGAAACCAAATGTATTATAAAGTAATTTGATTCTAAAATAATATTGGAGCAATGGATATGGTGCATTAAAATAAATCAACATCGTAATATTAAACAAAAACAAGGTATAAATTCGTAGAAGTGTTAAACGTTTGCTAACAATAAACAAGAAGGGTAGAAGATAAAGTCAAGAATTATAACTGAGTGAAAATGAGAATTATTGGGGGCTTGGATAAAAGAAAATATATAAATAAGATTATGAGTTGTTAGCTTGAAGGAAGATAAAGAACTGGAAAAATATACAATAGGATGTGGTGTACCAAGGAAGACGCATCATGAGTAGTTAACGGCCCTTTATTTCCCAGAGAAACCGGATTATTTTATTGATGAATTACAATCTAGAACCCTTGGATTAATTTATGCTAATATGGGGGCTGATGAAGGTATTCATGAATTATGTGAGAAATTAGTGAGATTTAAACCTTTTGATTTCTATATATTTTGTTGAGTTAAAACTAAAAACTTATATTTCTTTAGAAAACAATGCCATCAAATCTCAAAATCTATACAAAGCAACAACTACTTATTAAATAATTATTTGATATATAATGTATATGCTGTTCCTAATCCATACCATTGTTGGCACCATTTCCACTCATTCTTAGTTAATTATTTTTAATTTCATTCAATAAACATTACTTACTACCTATTGGTTATTACTGAAAGTTATACTTTGTACAGTTTCATATCAAATCTCAAAAACCAAGTGAGTAATGTCAGGAGCTACAATTAGTTATAGATAATAATCAAATAAAAATAAGTCTTTATTCTGATAAATTATCTATCCTCTTGGATATACAAAAAAGTCTGAAGAAATTTCTTTAGGAAACCAAATGTATTATAAAGTAATTTGATTCTTGCGCCTATCCTAAAATAATATTGGAGCAATGTATATGTTGCATTAAAATAAATCAACATCGTAATATTAAACAAAAACAAGGTATAAATTAATAGAAGTGTTAAACGTTTGTTAACAATAAATAAAAAGGGTAGAAGATAAAGTCAAGAATTATAACTGAGTGAAAATGAGTATTATAGGGGGCTTGGATAAAAGAAAATATATAAATAAGATTATGAGTTGTTAGCTTGAAGGAAGATAAGGAACTTGAAAAATATACAATAGGATGTGGTGTACCAAGGAAGACGCATCATGAGTAGTTGACGGCCCTTTATTTCCCAGAGAAACCGGATTATTTTATTGATGAATTACAATCTAGAACCCTTGGATTAATTTATGCTAATATGGGGGCTGATGAAGCTTTTCATGAATTTGTGAGAAATTAGTAAGACTTAAACCTTTTGATTTCAATATATTTTGTTGAGTTAAAACTAAAATCTTATATTTCTTTAGAAAACAATGCCATCAAATCTCAAAATCTATACAAAGAAACAACTACTTATTAAATAATTATTTGAAATATAATGTATATGCTGTTCTTAATCCACACCATTGTTATGCATTCAATTGTTGGCTCCATTTCCACTCATTCTTAGTTAATTATTTTTAATTTCAGGATAATTCTGAAATCGGAATAAAGAGGCTTTCTTTAGATGATTCTGAACAAGCAAGAAAGAAAGGCCCTGGTTCAGTGGCAACGGAAAAAATTGATCCAGATATATTAAAGCCATTAGATAAAAATCATGCTGATATTCTCATCAACTTTCTAATGAGGCTCGCTTGCTCTGTATGTATATTAGTCCACAATTTATAATATTTTGACTTGAATTTAATACTTTATTAATTTTAATTATTAATGGTTATTTCCTATTATTCAGGTGAATGAAATGAATCCAGTGGCAGCTGGTATGGCAGCTCCAGGTGAAATATTGTCAAGACGTTGCTATAATCTTGTGAGAACAGCTTTGAAACCTGATGTTTGGCCTCAGTATGCTATTGATTTCAAGCTCCCTTGGCTTGAAAAGCTGTTTTGTTCTGTTGATACCCCGGAACAAAATTTAGGAAATATTTCAATTGGCCTTGAATTGTTCACCCTGGCGCTAACCGTCATGAAGAAAGAACACGTTTTAGCCACTTGTAAAACATTGCAAAAGGGCTTAAATACTTGTATTTCAAGCTCGAATAACAAGGTAATATATTTATTACAAAATATAGGAATATTTTGTAAAATAAAAATTATTTTCCTATTATAGTGTATTTTCCTCGTTTTGTATTGTTTGTTTTTCTTGTTTAGATTATTCGCTTAACACATGCTTTGCTAACTAGATTAATGAGCATATTTCCAACTGAGTCCTCTAATTCTTCAGTCTCTTCAAAATATGAAGAACTGGAATGTATCTATTCATCTGTTGGAAGGGTAATACTCTTTTGAATTTTATAAATACATATATTTTTATAAATACTATCAAAATGTTATATTTCTAGGTGATCTTTGAAGGGTTAGGTAATTATGAAACAAATACAAATAGTAACTCGAGTTGTCTGTTTGGTACAATTATGATGCTAAAAGCTGCTTGTAGCAGTAACCCAAGCTATGTAGACAGGCTTATTACTCCTTTTGTCAGAGTGATTCATCGCATGAGTAGAGAGCACTTAACAGCTGCCGCAACTGAGTCATCTCCTGGTTTGTAACAATACTTTATTTGAAATGTCATTATGAAATTATAATATTTGAATAATTATATACTTCATATTTTAGGCACAAGTGATCTACTCATACTGAGTCTCGATCTTGTTAAAAACAGAATTTCCCCCATGAATGGTGACACTAAAAAAACATTTATTGGGTCAATTTTGGCAGGTTTGATTGAAAAAACTACGGACATAAAAGTCATGAAAGCCATCTGCAAAGTAAGTTTGATGTTTTGTATCCATGTTCTAGTCCTAGCTATCCTAAGGATTTTCACTGAGTGGGATATATCTGGTTGGGGTTCACAAGTTCTGTGGGTACTAACCATCGAGACCACCAAACTCACAATTACGACTTCAACGGACTCCTAACATGAAATTTCGTAGAAATGTACAAACCTCTAAGAAATAAATAATGATCTTAAAAGTTTTATTCTATTTATATGAAATGAATTTGTTTAATTATAACAAAAGTATTTGAATTGGAATATAATAAATATAAAATTACAAATGATGTCAAATTTGCCCACTTCCTAACATTTGTTGACTGTAGTTCTTTGCGATGTAGTTAGACTCCCGCAAAAAATGATCAATCTGTTGCATATTTTGAAAAATACTTCTTGTTTTTTCATAAATTCATGGTTAGAGTTCTACTGCTACTATTATTTATAAAATTATTTAATTTATATTCTGATATACTCTACTAAAATTTTCTTTTATGACATACGTGGTATTATTTGTTTCAGATGGTTGAAGAATGGATTAAAAATACTAAGTCGCTAGTAGGACCTAGTTTAAGAGAGAAATCAATTCTTCTGGTCAAACTCATGCAGTTTGTTGAGAAGAACTTTGCGGACTTAAATACACAATTCTTGGAACTTGTCAATTTTGTTTACAGGTATTTAAAAACATATTTACTAACTAAGTAAATCTGAACTTGATAAAAATTGTAAATCATTTTTTCAATTTTGTTCATTATCTAATCAGCTGTCTTTTTTTTAAATAGGGATGAAGCTTTTAAAAACACAGAACTCATTCCTAAGCTGGAACCAGCCTTCTTGGCAGGTTTACGTTGTTCTCATCCACAAATCAGGGCTAAATTTTTTGAAATATTCGATGGCTCTATGAGACGAAGACTTCATGACAGACTATTGTACATTGTCAGCTCCCAGAATTGGGAGCACATGGGTCAACACTACTGGATAAAGCAATGTTTAGAACTGATATTAGTGACCGCTGATGAAAGTAAATTAATTATATTTTTTTACATATGAACTAACTAACATATAAACTGACTGTAGCTCACTTGCTGAATAATTTAGATTGTGCAAGTAGTCTTAAAGTTTTTTTATTTAAATTTTTCCCTAAATGAAAATTTATGTGTACTTAAATAAATTCATAACTAAGTGCAATGATGTTAGTTTTTATTTTGTTTTAGACTAGATGCATTGTATATTAACATAGAATTATTTTTTTACGTAAATATTTGAAATAAATTCATTTGAATTTGAAAGATAGTGCAAGTGTTAAAAAAAATCATTTTTTCAAAAATATTGCTAATAGTCTTATATTCTGGTAAAACCCATCACAGATTCAATTATCAGTGTTTCTGTGCTCATATGGCAAATGTTATGTTACTTTTGCCATCAAAGAGATTTTTTCACATTCCTGAGTCTGTAAGTACTAAAGTGATATGAAAAATCATAAAGTTATAACATTTATTTTTGTATTATAACATTTAATTGACCTTATAATAATACATTATTTTACGTATGAGTGATAAAAAACAAATTTTTACTAATTCAGATTATATTTCAATTGAAAACTTAAATATTTATTTTTTTAGAAAATGCTTAATATTTTCAGAGATATTATTTTTTAACTTATCCACTTTTCATTCAAAAAATTATCTCATGTAATTTATATAGCTCTCAAATAGATTGCAACTCCATTGCTTTATATTATTGTATTATAACTTAGTAAATATCTTTTACCAAAATGCTTAGGACCAACAATATTACCAACAATATATTGTACCACTGTCTCCATAGACAATATAAAACCTTCCAGCTAATTAATTACCTTTCCCTTTATCTCAGTATACTTTAATATAGAATCTCCACCTATTTTTTAATTGAAAATGGTGATTTACGTACTCTTGAAGGTTATGCAAGTCCAGGACTAAGTTATTTTCTTATATTATATTAATAATATATTTGTTATATTGAGCTTTTGCTGAAAATTCAGTTCCCTATAGGTCTGACTTTGTTCGGCTTCTGGTCGTGAATGAATGCTTTCTTCTCTTAGTTAGAATTTGAAGGGATTTTGTATTTTCCTTGGGTGTTCATACTAGACCTTGATGATTTATCAGCTATGTCCTCTTTACTTGAAAATGACACACAAAAAAATGATTTCATTTTATAAGAATAATTAAAAATTATTTATCAAAATATTGTTGTCTGAGATATTTATAAACTGAATAAAAGATTTAGAAATTGAAGAAACGAAACCAATAGATAGATATTTATGGGATTCTGCATGAATTCAATAATTGTAAAAACTACTTGATATATTCGATGATAAAGACTTAATTTTATTTTTTAAACTATTTTTTATTCACTGAAAATTTCTTTTAACATCTAAAAAAAAATTACTTAAATTTTAATAAAAAAACTGACATTGGCTTGAACAATATCCAGTATGCAGTCTGTATTGTTGGATGCCAAAATTTTATTTTTTATAATACCTTTGAATTTCTTTTTTTCCTTATCATTTTTAATGTGTCCTTAACCTTGGGGGAAAACAGGGAATGCTAAAAAAAGTGAATATACTTCTGACAACTGTTTTAATGAATTTATGTAATAAAAGTCGACTTTAGCACCAAAACATGCTACATATTATTAACCAGATCCCATAAAAATAAAGATAAACCCTATATCAACATCCTCTACAGAAACAGTCGCCAGCCAACCTCCATTGAAGTGGCCGCGCTCCAAAGGTAAACTGAAACCTTTCATTTAAATGTAATGAACTCTTTAATATGAGCCTATAAATTTTCAAAAGTTAAAAATGTTCTTAATTGATCCCATTTACCTCCTCATTTTTATTATTTGTAATTATCTTTAAAAATAACCCAAGAAAATGTTAAAAAATTTATAATGCTTTTATTCTATTTCATCATTATTAAGAATTGATATGTATCTTTTGTTATGTGTTGATAATTTTCTGATTGTAGTTCTGAAGAGATCAATTTACTAGTGAATTTTTATTACTTCGACATAAAAATATATAATTTCCTGAGGGCGGGTAGCCTAAAGTGTACCTACTTCTATATCTTAATCAAAACATATGACGCATAACCATAAACCAGAGTGTTGTATACATACAATATACATTTGACATTTCAGATTGATTGGATTATTTCTAGTACCATTATTGTAGAAAACAGACCTATGGACGAATGGCAATCGCTCCATATCTGTATGATAGGATAACTTCTCTTTTCAGGATTGGTAATAAACCAGAAGGAGGGTATTGTTTATACTATACTCACGCTACTTGACTGACCTGAAGATTTGTAACAATGTCAGACAGGCATGGAATAAGAAAGATCCTCATAAAAATATGCAAAGTTTTTCTTTTAGTTAATAAGTTTTAGCATTTTGTTGATTCTTTTTAACTTCTATATTTTATTTTTGTAGATTTCTTTACCCAGCTATCACCAGATACCCCTGGGCTAGAAAGTGTCTCGAGTGTCATTGATATAAGTGTCAAAGAAGATAAAGAAAGGTTTTCCAAGTTTCAATTCATTAAAAAAGAACAAATGGATGCTGAAGATACTCTTAACGAGGTTAATATTTTTAAGTAGATAGATAAAATTTTCTATTGAAGAAAAATTCTTTTCTTAAAGAGTTAAAATTATAAATGCAAAAGTGAAAAAATAATTTAAAGGAAATTATAATGCAATAATATAGCTGTATAGATATAATGCATGTATTTAATAATAATAGTGTCTATTTATTTGTCTTTAGGGAAGTCACCCATACATATAGAGTTGATCTACATAACAACATAATTTTTTACATTATTGATGGATTACACCACATATAAAAAATAAAATAGTAGCATATATGAATAAGATCATTAATGAGTTTTACACACAAAGCCAATTGAAATTTCAAACTAACTAACAACTTGTTTTTGTTTTGTCTTATATGAAATATACACACATATGGGCCAAGATGTATCTCAACAAAAACATTGTTTTTTTACATGATCGGTCTACTACACAGATTAATAAAAATAAAGCACATAACCTACCAATAAATAATATTTAATATGATAAACCTAGTGCAGTGGCAACATTGTAACCAATGAAGCTCCACTGTGGTGCAATGACAGACATGTAGTTAATAGTTGGTCAAATTATTTTTATGTAATATCACTGTTATTAGTTTTTTTTCAATTGGTCTGTATACTAACTGGATTTGCAATAAATATGACCACCATGTTACAAATTAATAGATGGTGCTCTGTTTAGTCATTCTAGGAACAAAATACCATGCTAATGCCCTTGTGCCATAATCTTTGTGAGTAATGAGTGGAGGTTTCTCAATTCTGACATTTTATTTCTGACCATTTAATAAATCCCTTGTAGTTTATAATTATATATTATTATGTTTCAGCAATAATATAAATTAATTGAAACCTTCTTGATAGCAGCCAACCTGTTCTTTGCACTTGTTTAGGTTCCTTCTTTTTCCAAACCTGCCAATCATCAAGTTGGATTTTCTGTTAATTTTTATCTGGTTCTTTCAGCATTTTCAAATTACACTGTTGTTTAGTATGTATGACCTATGTACCTGACTGAGATGTGACAACTGATATTCTTGCTTAAATATCAGCAACAAGAAAATAATGGCTTGAATCTATGTTGGCACCCCTATATACTTTCACATTCATCGATCCAATGATATGCCTAGCATTCATCAGGATGTTATCTGGGTTGTAGCCATGCCATCATTTGATCTCTTTGGCAAGGTAGTCCCTTTTATGTAGAAACAGCATACTTCTGACATCCAGGTCATCTGATGCAACAAAAATTATTAGTCTTTGACCATTGTCTCTATTCTTATTATATATATCATGTGTCCCCAAGGGGGGAGGACGCCCGCCGCGGGCTAGGGTCACTACATCCCTAGCCGCTGTCCGGCGAGGGCCAATAAAAAGATAAAATGGGTGGACCTGTGGTCTTTGACTTTTGCTGGCGGCCTTTATTATTATTCTGTCGGTGGGCAGCTTTATTCGTATTGATCTGACTCCATAAGATCTTAGAAGGTGTGCTTCAACAGTGCACTATGTTCAGGAGAAGAGGAACAGGGTAGGTATTATAGGTAGTGATCTTGGAATGACCACAAATTCACACTCGGTATCTAAGGGTAGGCAAAAACCATCCGGATCCAAAGGCATTTGTGAACCGGAGAGAGACAGACTGGATTGCCGTGGGAGATGCTACTAGGTAAGTTTGTAGGGCCACGGTAACCATCGTTCGCGAGGAAGAGGTTTCTTCCAAGGAGGTGCTAGTTTTAGCGAGACAAAGGCAGAGAATCCCACTAGGAAGGTGTGGGGTCTGACAACGAGGGCTGGACTAAAACATAACGAGGTTAGGAAAGAGAGATGCGTGTAGTTGAATAAGAAAGGCATGGTTCGAGTAGAGCAGGAAGCGCCAGTGCAGAGAGAGAGAGAGCTGTGTTCCTCAGGTGCCGGGTGCCGAGAGTCAGTCAAATGCCTCAAATCTGGCTGCTTATATAGGCAGGCCAGTGGTGGGTGGGGGGTTCCCCCGACACCATCTAGTGCCTGTGGCTATTTCGTACACTAGTTTCCCCCTCTCTTAACTGATGCTTTAAGGTTTTTATTATTTACATATGGAAACATAGATGGATATTTTCTGGCCCGAGAAGGGGGAACTTCTAATTATTCATGATAAAGTGGTTGACACAACAATGATGTATATCAATTTCAGGATGATAAGTAGGCTCTTTTCCAATTGGAGCACTAAAATTCACACAGAACTACTTTTATATCTGCCTTGGGGCATTGATCGTTGATCAATGCATCTCGTTTACTTCTTATCCTCACTGATTATGTCCATTGTTATACAAGCACATAAAAGGATTTAATGGGTGGAGGTCAATCCACCTGTAACCTTATTACAAGAACGCACACCCTCTTCGGTATAGTATATCTACTACTAGACTGGTGTCTGCAAATATTGCAACTGTAATGGGCATTATATTGCTTTTAATTAAAAATATGTCCATCAGTCAAATTTCTTAAGCAGTTGAAATGATCCGGGTCTATTTTAAATCAAAACATTCCAAGTTTAGAGATAAAATTGCAGTTTGTTTGCAGATCAGTGGTTTTCCCCTTTTTTTTTCAATGTTAATGACATTATTATGTATTCACCTTAGATTTCTATTGTTTTTTTAATAATTTTAGCATATATATTTTTTTCCATTTAATCTTAGGTAAATTTTATTTTTTGAACCGACCTGGATTATGCTTATGTATAACTTTTTACATCTTTTTAAGGCCCCAGAATGTGTCGAATCTTATATCAACCAACATTTTTACCTTGCCACACTTCAGAAAAAGAATCATGTTTCCAGTTTCCTCAATTGTGTCGTGCAACTATGTCATAATGACATTCCATTAGCAGAAGGATTATGGATAGATTTATTTCCAAGAATTTGGACCATTCTTTCTGAGAGGCAGCGGACAGTAAGCTAATATTTCACAGTTGATTTATTTATTTTATGTGCCATTAACTTTAAATAATTTTAGAACTTTTCGAACTAACTATGAATTATTTATGTTAGTCTTTAGCTGGGGAACTTCTTCCTTTTCTCGTCAGTGGATGTCATGCCGGGCAAAAATATATATTCCCTAGTGCAGTTAATACACTTTATGAGGGCATATCTTTGTGTAATCCACCAATTCCAGTAAATCCGTAAGAAACATTGCTAAATAAATTTGTTGAAAATGAATACCTGCTTATTATTGTCAAAATAACTTTTTTTTACAGTTATGTTATGAATTTTTTAGGGCTGTTATGACATATATTGGTAAAACTCATAATTTATGGCATCGAGTAACATTAGGGCTCGAGAAGCTGGTAGCAGATCAAGCAAACATAACTCTGCAGAATAAAATTAAACGAGACGGTGATTGCTATGATTTCGAACCTGATGCAACTTCTCAACAAGTAAGCCAGAAATAATTTATGATGATCTGTGCATCCTAGTTTTAAAGTTAAGTTAGTTACTTGTTTTAATGGGGAACCCGTGTTTGGGCAAGTGGTGAGCTATTGAAAAATTGGACACACCCCTTAAATGTTTTTCTAAGCCCAAGATGGTTTAAAAAATAAACTGCTAATATAAATAACAAAAAAGATGGTAAAAAAAATAAATAAACAAATAAACTGAAATGTTTTTGGTCAGCAATACTTACTAAGTAGTTTTTCAGAGTGGTGATTAGCATTTAAAAAACTGATACAGAGACTATACCCCCAGACCCAACCATCTGTCGATAGAGTTGCTTAAACACTCTATTCCAGTAATTTCTTGGATTCAAGATATTCAATAACTCCACACATATTAGTTTTGTTAGTATGGTAGAACTGGTATGGCATCAATTTTGAAAAAAACATTAGGGTTCAGATGCCTTTACTTATAGGCTATGATACTGGTAGAGGATGCCTTAACGATAATAATAAAATGCCAGGTTTGAATCCCAGCACTCTCACTATTTTTTCTCTTTAACAAACAATTACGTAATATCATAAAACTACTAAAAAATATTAAAATTACTTATCACTACTTCTCACCTGTTGGTTCTAATATCAACTATGTATTTTTGAAGTCTTATTTTAATATTACATGATTTTGATTATTAACAGAGTTCTGCTGTTGAACAATTATGTGACATGTATTGCCAACTAAAAGAGGATGACTTGTGGAGTGCTTTGTGGCAAAAGCATGCTCGATATAAAGAAACAAGCATTGCATTAGCATATGAGCAGCAAGGATGTTTCGAACAGGCTTTAGGTGCTTGGGAGGCAGCTATCGGCAAAGGAAGAATTGATTACACTAGTACTGAAGCTCCTATTAGTATCGTCCAGGAAATGAATGTATGGGAAAGTCAGTGGCTCAGGTAATTATTTAATGTTGACAGCTAATATTTACAGGCCTACCTTGAATATTGATTGTGCTATATACTCACCACCAGCAGAACTAAAAAATAAATGTGTGTATTTTTTCACACATGAGTCTTTCAGTTGACAGGATGACTATTTCCAAATTTGGGATTTGGAGAAAATAATTTTATTAACCAATAAAAACTTGACTAAATAGTCAAGTGAATTTTACAGTGAATGCAATAAAAAAGCAAATTATACATTTTAATGAAGTGCTCTTATGTCTCCCGCCAGAATTGTAGTATTGTAAGTGCCAATATTATTTTGTGACTTAAATCATCATAGATGGCTAGGCCAAAATCTAAAACACATTAGTGATCCATCTACATGTAAGCAATAACAATATAAAACAACAATTAATTAACAAAAGTATCCAGTGACATAAGAAATCTGGTGTACGAGCTTGGGGTGACGGTGGTGTTGGGCTAGTATGCTTGTATGCCTAAATTAATAAATGAATGTCTAACTTTTAAAATTATACAATTGTCACTGGAATATTGTTAACAAAAATTATAATGAGTAATTATTATGAAAAAAGAAATTGATTTGAATGGAATCAATAAATTAAGAGTTTAACAGTGACTAATCTTACACTGCTATGCTAGATAATAATTTTCTAAAATAATTGCTGGTGTTCATTGATTTTCAGATGCTCTAAAGAACTAAATCAGTGGGAGCACGTGCTTGAATATGCCAAAACCAAAGGGATCACAAATCCTTATCTTATCCTTGAAAGTGCTTGGAGAGTTCCAGATTGGAAAGTGATGAAAGAAGCAGCTTCACAAGTTGATACAAGTTGCCCGAAAGAGTTAAACTGGAAGGTAATGACAATAATACAAATATTTTTAATAATTTGATGGTATATTATCTAGAATGATGGACATTAGTGTGGTGTCGTGACTTCCCTATCTCTTTTCGCTCATATATTTTTTTATTCAACAGGTGCATTTATATCATGGATTCATTACAATATGCCATCCTGAAGAACAACACCTTCCGCTTGTTAAAAGATATATTGAAATAGCAAGTACCTTAAGCATGAGAGAATGGAAAAGGCTTCCACGCATTGTCTCTCATATACATTTGCCTTATCTTCAAGCCGCCCAACAGGTATGTTAAATTTTCCACCAGAGCTATTCAGCTGTCAAAGAGTCAACTATGTAAAACAGAAAGAAACCGACAAACAATGTCAAACAAACAAACATTAAAGGATGATAAATATAATCAGTACTTATCTTCTAACTGAACACCAATTAAGTCAGATTTTAGTGTTGTATTGACGATACATATATACTGGGTAGCCTACCGAAATTGGGAGAAATGACTCAATTTCCTGGCATAGTGAAACTAAATTAGAAACTAACATTTTTTGTTTGGTGGATGGTCCTACCAAACGCTTCTAAAGCAGTAGCTTTCTATGCCTCTTTAGTGTGCTGTTTCTGCCATTGACATCTTGATGTATTGGAATTCTATCAGACCTGTCAACATGAGATCTTTTAACGTCAGCTGCTCTTTTAGTTTACTATTGTGGGGATTTTAATTAATGCTTTTAGTTTCCTATTAGTTCTTCTTAAATGGCTCCAAAAGCACAATTTTATTTTAGGGATTGTATTATGTTCTTAGGGGGGGGGGGGAGGCCAATTCTCATCTCATTGATGACTGCTGGGAACAACTGTTTCTGATTCATGTTTAAATTTAATTTGACTTTCTAATAAAACTCTTATAGTGTGCTCCTATTAGAATAGATAAGTATAACAATCATTACACAAGATCTCTTTCTTACAAATATAGTATTTCTGATTGTTTAAAAAAATCCATAAACTAAAAACCAACAAAAAAAAAGATACTGACTCAAATATCCCATTCCTTCCAATCTCCTTACATACTGCTAAAAATTCTTCATTGTACTCTAAATTGCATTTCAACCAATCTTGGCAATACTAAAAAATATATTCATAAATGTTTCAAACAATCCTTTTGACATCATCAACTACAAAATTGATAGTTCAGTGCCTGTGAAAGATTCTTTTATGTATAACCAAAAATTTGAATTCTCATAGATATACAAACTAACCACACCCGTAGGCTTTTATCAGAAATGCTACATATAAATTTAGTACTCAACCCTGTTAATTAGAAATCTGACCAACAAATTTCTGACAGAAACTCACAAATATTACAATTGCTTGAATAACATTGTTTATTTACAATCTTATGATCTCTATAACAGACCACACCAACCAATATATTCATTCCTTTCCAATCCTCACTTTTGACTTGTCACAGCTTTTCTAACAAACTTCTTCCATTTCTCAGTTCTCCAATATGTTTCAGACCTTTGGTTATAGAATCATACTTCTAGTTGTTCTTATGAGTACTTAAAGCATCCTGTTTTTTAAACGCTTCAGATACATTAGTTATTCTTGAGCTGATCACTGATAATCATTAATTGACAATTAAACATATTAATAACCAATTTAAACATTACCACTCGATCAGTTTAATTGTTAATTATAATTATGAATTGATTCAATTTGTGCCCATCCCCGTTTAGAGGGCCTGACATGGTGAAAAGGTATATCCTGGCTATTACAAAAACTGGCGCAGCAGGTTTGAGTTCTGTCCGAGGAGTTGATTTAGTTCTGTGATCTCACAGTGCCTTGAAAATAATATCCTTAAAGGTAATGACTATTCTAGAAAAAAAATATTGAAAGAAAGAAATTGGATGCATCAATTTCCTCTTGGCAAGTCTTATAAGAATCTGTTGGTTTGATTTCTCTGATGCCAAAGAAAATTGATCAGATCATGCATCAATGGTGATAAACCTTATTTATTATCCAGTTCAATTGTAATGATCATTTGTGAAAGAGACCAATAATAGCAGGGCCGGGATCTTCTGGTTTCCATCCATCCATCATAGTAAACTGGAGTAGATTCTGGCATCCCAGCAAAGACAATATATTTCTTATAGTGTTTTCTTTCCTCAGGTCAAAACAGTGAATTGTGACTTTGTTTTAGTCATTGGTTGACTTCATTAATTAATTTACATATTGTATTAATAATGCTTTGGTTAAGTTTTCAAGATGTTGGATTCACTGTCCATCTTTATCCTGGGCCATTGTTCCACAATCACCATGCCATGCCATAGGAATTGCTTAAGTTAGTTATCATAAAGGAACTATTTAACCCAGATTGAAATTTATTGTATAAACACATGGTTTCCTTCTTTATCAGACCTTATATCACTTTCGGTGCTCCATGTGTTGTTTTGAGATTATAAGTGGGTCTTAATGATTTGGAATTTACATTAAAGTGATGGTAAAGAAAAAAGTTGCGTGAGGCACACTATTTTTACTTATAAATTTCCGCGTCTTAGCCATTGAGTATTTGTAGTTGTCTTTGTAATTATTTTATTATTTACAGTGTTGTAGTAATTAGAAATGCGTGCAATTAACTAATTTAGTTGAGTAAACTTGCACATAAATTATCACCATATATTCTTGCTTCTCTTGAGATATTACGCTAATCAGACATATAAATGCCTAGATTGTTTTTTCTAAACCTCTTTGGTTTTTATTTGATATTAAGCAATTTAAATTTTATGATATGTACTGTTTACTAGTTTCATGTACCTACTGAAGTAGTGTTTAATTTAGTATAGAGTATGGGCATAGATGATGGGGCTTTAGGCGATTTATAGACCAATATATTATTATTTTATTTTTATAAATATAATTTTAGAACCTGAACGAGATGCGTTACTTTCAAACAAGCAATTTTCTACCTGTTTGTTCTGCAATAGTAATCGGTAAAATGATGCGATCAACAAAACTTCGGAGTACGTGGTTTGTCACTATCGTTCTTTTATAATTTCCCAAGTCACAGGAAAGGAATTATTGTTATCAGGAAAGATTTAAAATTATTATTTTTTTCTAGGGTCAAAGGCAGATTTAAGAATGTACCGAAAAAATAACGTAAAATAAAGATTTAAGAGCCTCTAATATAAATTGTATTTAATATTGCACGAGCTGATATATAGTTATATATTTTTTAGGCTCCTTATAATTTTTTTAAAGCTATTTTTTTTGTTACTGAGATAGTTTGTCTAATAAAACAAATAATTTTGGACAAAAATACACGGTAGTTTTTCTCACAATCGCTTATTACGTATTCAGGTACTCACGTGAAGGCCAGGTTCATATATCGGCATTGTTTCTTCACTTTCTACGTCATTTATTTCGTTTACAAATAATTCAATACGAGCAATTTAGTTCATTAGTTATGAAACGAAATTTGATTGGTTAAAAATCTAAAAAATGGCATAGGCACTGGATCATTGGATCTACTATTAATTGTTAAATTGCAGTATTACTGAAGTTGACGAAGCCCTTTAATTATGAACATTCATTAGTTATTAGAAATTATTCCTGACATTAGCAGTTATAAATAATGAAAATATTATGATTTGGACATTTAACTAATATCAAAGCGTGCTTAAAAATAAATAATGTTTTGGAATGATACTTAAAAGTTAAAGATAATTGACCTTGGGTATAGGTGCACTCTGGTGTGGGATAGATGTTACCAAAGAGCTAAGTGTCTTTTGTTATTTGACTTAGTCGTTCGTGATCTATACTCACGCTGCTGTTTTTGATTTTATAAACATAAAATGGCATATTGCTTGAATTACTTAAGGATTGCAAAAAAATTCTATTGCAGCGTAAAATTTTTGATGGGATTAGTCCCTTTAGTTATCATTGCAAATACATTCATTTATGTGTTACTGTTTTCAAAACCGAAAGCTAAAGTAATATCACTGGAAGAAATCCCTAATTATTTGGTTCCAGTACCGAAGCTGATGAATTCTTCCAAGACAGTGTTTTGTAATTTAATGTTAAGAGTCATCCCATCTGTTCTACCCTCTCCGGAGCAGTTTGTCCCTGATGCGGTGTTGGAAAAAGTTAAAGAAGAATTTAAAGTAGAAGCAGGAGGCGTGTGGAAGCCTAAAGAATGTGTTTCTCAATATAAAGTTGCCATAGTTATACCTTTTCGAGCCAGATTAACTAACTTGAGAGACTTTTTAGCATATATGCATCCTTTCCTTCAAAAGCAAATGCTTGATTACCGAATAATTGTTGTCGAACAAACTGTAAAACGTCCTTTCAACCGAGCAAAACTATTTAACATTGGCTTTAAAGAAGCTGAGAAGATTGATGACTTCCATTGTTATATTTTCCATGATGTTGATCTGATTCCTCAAAATGTTAACAACATTTATGCTTGTACTGCCTTGCCGAGACATATGTCAGCCAACATAGATATATTTGAATACAAAGTACCTTATGATCAAATTATTGGCGGTGCAGTTGCCATATTGAAAAAAAGGTTTATTGAAGTGAATGGTTTTTCAAATACATTTTTTGGTTGGGGTGGAGAAGATGATGATTTCTATAATCGAGTGACGAGAAACGGATCTAAAATATGCAGGTTCTCGCCAGAAGTATCTCAGTACATCATGCTTTCACACAAAAAACAAAAACCAAGTGCTGACAGGTATTACTTCCTTATGTCAGGTAAAGAAAGATATGATACTGATGGCTTGAATTCCCTCAAGTACACATTGCTGATTAAAGAAATGCTTCCTATGTATACACGAATCTATGTGGATATATAATGATCCATACATACAAGAAAGATATCTGAACATGTTACTCTATCAATACAATACTATATGCTAACAGTATACTTAATAATTTGTCGTTCATGGCATCGTTAAAGTCCTAAACTTTCTTAAGTTGATTCGATTAGAGACTTAAAGTCAATTTCCTGATTTTAAAGCTTTTATTGAAACTGGTATTGTATTGAAAGTGTGACAGGATTTACAAATTGTAAATATTTTCTTATAAATTGAAGATCAATGCTCATTTTTATACAAACACTTTTGTAGGTAATTTTTGTAATAGAATTATTTTTACTTCACTTGTATTATTTGTAAAAAGGTAAATATGTTTTCACTGTCATTTTAGTATAAGTTTTGGATTTAAGAAATACAAAACTGTTTTCATTGTGATAAATATCTTTTCTAGATTCCTCAACAAATAATGCAAACTAACTACAACAAAACAATTGTTAACTTTATTGTCTACTAAATAATTAGTTTTGTTCCTTTTATGCATTTGTTTGTGGTGCTTAGTGAGTTGAATTGTAAGCTCGCGATTTATTCTCGTATATAGAAATTAATTTTCTTGGAATCCTTTCATTTCAATTAATTATTTATATCTTTTCCAAAGCAAGACATATTTGCTCTTGTTTAAAAAAACAATTCCACTAATATAGTTATAGCTCTTGTGGATGGAGGTGGTAATTAGTTGGGTGAATTGTGTTACCATTTGGTTCACTTATGAATTTCATTGTTGGCTTTGTATTAATTGTTCGGGAATATACATGGTTAAGATATTTTGATATTCAGGATTTTAAAATATGAAAAGGCATATCATTTTTATAATTTCATGAAAAGCAACTTCTACTATGTATTTATAATTCCTAGCATTAGTATTATTATATTATATTACTAACAGCAAATTAACAATCAATTAATAGTTATTGCTAATATTGAGTAGTCCGCATACATATTTTATAATTTTAATGAATAGGCCATACAAGTCATTCATTTGTCGACATATATTTGCTTATGTGCTTAATGCATTGAACATAATAAGTTTTACATTTGACTAATTAATTTTCAAAAATTGTGCACAATATCGCTCTGTGTTATTATATTTGTTATATTGAAGGGTGTATGTTTATATATATTTATGTATGTTTATATATATTTATGTATGTTTATATATATATATTTACATATTCTTTAAAATAACAAATATTACTATTGACTTAATTATTCAAGTCAAACAATCATGTTGAATTTCATACATTTTAAAGTGGTTTTTCAACAATAGAATTGTTTTGTGATCCCGAAGAATCTGCTATACGATTTATTATTGGGGTGGTATGCTTTTCTTATTTTGAGGTAAACATTTAGTAACAGTTGCTAATCAAATGATCTGTGATATAGATTATTTATTACATTAATTTTAGGAGAAAATGAATTAAAACTTTAATTAATGTCTATAAAGTTTTCCCCATTTTATGTATATTTTTATTATTTAAGTAATTTATTTGAAAAGTAGGCCTCTAAAGTTAGTTGATATAGTAAATATCATACGTAAGGTCGGCCATAATAACTTAGTCTCAAATGTTCCTTATTTGTATTCCTTATTATGTGGCCTGTAACATTGTACTTTAGTTTGAGTACTATTAACTTATAAATGTTAATTTTAAGAAAAAAATTGATATTTTTTTGTATTTATTATACATTCTTCCTTTATATTTTTGTGAGTTTGTTGTATACACTGTTAGTGGTATATAATTTAAAGCCATGATATCGTGGGGTTACTAATGAAACCCACTAAGTCAGAATTATCAATTTTCAAATTTTTAGCTTTTTTGACTGCAAAAAGGAGATATTTTGACAGGTATAATCCATAAAACCCACAAAGTCATATCTTTATTAATTTTTTTAATGTAAGAACCAATGAATTAAAGAGAAAAAAATCATTGATCCGTGTTTTCTCAATTATGTTTTTTGACTTGGTATTCTCATTTGTAACCCAATGACATGTTCTAATTTTTCAATTAGAAAAAGCTGGTTATTCATAAATCTTATTGATGATCTGTACCTTGCAGTGATATTTTTTATATTTACTATTACTCAAGTTTTTTTCAAGTTGAACTCAAGTATTGTTATGTTTTCTGGAGAAAATAATGATTGTGTAATATTGTAATTGGTTATATTATACAATTCAATTACAAAAATATAATTTAAGATAGTGAATTGATATTAATTTATCAATGTATAGTGTTCATACATTTTTATTCTACAGTTTGAAAAAATCTCGTAATCACAAAAAGATCTGATTTTTTGTACCACCATTCTTGTTATTTATATGTTTTATTGTAACCCTGATACTATCAGGTCTATTTCTTTATAAATTCAAAAAATATATATTAATGGAATTATTATTCTCATACCATAGTTTACAACGATGAAAAAAAAATTTATAATAAAATAGGGAAAAAACACTTGGTCCCTTTATAGCTGGATTTTCCCTTTTTTAACAATCTGTAAATTAAAAAAAAAACTAATGCTATAATGCCATCAGGTTTTTTTTTTGTCTTGAGGCCATTCTGCTCCCTGCAAACTTCTTATTTTATCCTGATAATACTCTTTGATAACATTTACTCAATGCATTCCAGTATAGATGGATTAGATTTTTGCAGTGATATCTCCAATGTTTTTGTTTGATCATGTTATTTAACTTTATAAAATTAGATTTTTCAATTATGCTTTTTATTTTAAAAATTTTTACTTGATGGGATTCAATTTTGCATCCACTATATCGAGCAGTTGCAACTTGTAATTACAATATAAGTGCTCCAATGTTTTTACTGTGTTGCCTTGATAATTATTTAATTTAGAGAGCCCTTTATTTCTTGTTGCTACTTCCTAGTGTAGAGCTATCATAGTTATTAAGATAAAACAAGCAAGTAAGCTGTGACATTGTAAATGTTAGTTCAACTATGGTAATGCTTTTCGGGATGAGTGAGAATTTTTCTTACTCTAAGAATAAAAAAATTTCTTTTTTTATTGCTGTACAGATTTCTAATGTTCCAAAGTAATTTTAATGTTTAATGTTCTTTCTATGATTTAGAATTATTGACTCGTCACTCTTGACTTTGATTATAACTATGCATTCATGAATCACATCTACAAATAGTTACTATGATCATATATTAATTATATCTGTGAGTAGCTTTTGTGAAATTAGATCATGAAGTAACAAAAGACTGAAGGAATGTTACAATTATTCAAAAATTTGGTGGAACTAAGAACCTCAACGGAAACCAAAGTAACTAAATACTTCCATTTAAAAAGATAGTGTGTGTTTCAATTAGACATTGTAAAGACTTTAGTTAATTTTTTATGGTTTAGTGATTTTTTTATTGTGTGTCCAGTTTTTACATTGTGAATGTAAATATAGCAAAGCAGAAATAAAGCTGTTCCAAACAAAATTTTCCAGAGGAATATTCGAAGATGGTGATGAAATTAAACTATTCTGCTTTAAAATAACATCTTATTTATTTTCATCTGGAAGAATTTAGAAAATTTAATTTTCATGTTGTTATTAAGGCTTTAGCTTTCAGTTTATAATTAAAGCCAAGGTCTGTAGTGCCTTTGCATAGTGGTCAAGATAGGTTACATAAAAGTCAATTTAATTTTATTCTTATTGAAAACAAAATATATATATATATATATCTGAAAAAATTACTTATTTTATAATAAAAACTTTTTTCTTTTTTAAAACACTTATTAATTCTTTTGATTGACACCCCCTGCCCTGTATGCTTATTTGTAGGGAGGTTTAGGTCTATTCTGGTGACTATGTCTTTCAGTTTGATTCCATTTTATAAGTGGCATGAAAAATACTGTCATCTCCACAAAAGATGATTAAGTGATATGTCACTAATTTATGAGCAAGTTGGTTAATAAAAATACAAATCAAATTAAAGCCCTTAAAACCTTTAATTTAAATGTAATGATACTTTTCAAGACTATGTAGACCGTATTGGCCAATAATAAATGACAATTTATTATTTGAATTGAGTTCACAACCTTTTTGCAACCCTGGTTTTTTGATGGAGAGTTATAATATATTGCATGGAAGTTACTTATGAAAATACAATAAATCTGTAACAAACAGTTAACTAACTTGAAAAAAATTAGCTCTTGGTTTATTTGTGGATTATATATCTATGGTGGTAGTGAAGAACTGGATAAGTTGAAACCATTGAATCTTCGGGAGATCACTTTTAGGTTTTGTAACAATTCCAAATTACTGGAATGATATTATAAATTATTTTCTGGGATAGCTTTTTTAGTGTTGTAATAATTTTTATACTGGGAAAATATAAACCGAATTTAATATTTTATAAAATTTTACATAATGAGTTAACCATGACTTACCCTTTTTTTTGCAAAACTTGTTTTTTTAATAGTGTTAGTTTTTTTTTTACTTATGCACCTAAGTAATCTTTTACCAAATAAAAACTCCTTGGGCAATATTAGTAAATTTTTAGTTTTAATTTGTATCAAAGGATGGATCGTATCATACAAAGACACTGGTTATTAATTTATAATCATTAGCAAAATTATGAACTGTCAGGTTGAAACACCATAACTGTCTTTTATAAAAAGAGAGGAATGTGTTCAAATAAGGGGATGTTAGACATTATTGTAATTCAAAGGTAAACGCCATTGTTTTTGAGGAATTTTTTCATTGGGTTTTGTCTTACCTTTTTATTTTGTATGCTCTTTCGGCTGTATTGTGATGAGCATCTGTTTTGTCTATTAAACTTTTTTTAGCATCTACTTTTTTGCAACTTGATATTTGGATCTGGAAAATATCACATTTGTGACATCAATTTTCAATGGTTTGAATGCTGGGTTATCAATGTTTTATTATTTGTACAATGAATACATTTTTGAAGTGGTCAAATTTGTATTTAAGTATTTTTTTGACATGCTTTTTCAACAATAATAACTTTCATATGGTGGGAATATGTTTATGTGAGCCTTTAGTTGTTCTATTTGAACCTGAATTAATTTAGTTTCTTGGGGGAGCTAATCCTCTTTTATCCAGAGGAACAATTCCTGCACAAGATTCCTTTTTCTTTTTAATTATGTATTCAGTGAAAATTAAATTTTTTTGTTAGCTACTAGAAAGTGATATTTGCAAGACCCGATTTTTGCTCACCACAAAACTTTTCTGGGATCTTTTTGGATTAACTTCCATTGCAGAAGTGGCAAAATGAACTCTTTAATCTCTAGAAGCTAATTTCCAATATGAATTAAAAATAAGACGTCTGTCTGGGCGAAGAGTTGTTTATTTCCATTAGTGGTTGGTTTACTTGGTGTACCACAGTTTCATTATCTTGATCCAACTTCTGCCTCCACCCTTCTTAGAAAAGTTTTTTTTGGAACCTTCTGCACTGCCATTTCCCATTTTCCAAAGTTTTCCGATCCAATAAGAAGGGTACTTATATTTTCTAACATCTATCTCTATACTTTTCTCCTACCCTAGGGGTTTCATGATCTGCACTGTAAAAAAAACAACTAAAAGTGCCTTGTCTAGTGTACTCCCAAGCATAATTACACGCCAGGTAGGTACCACACTTTGAGTCTTTGTCGATCGCCGATATTCACATAGAGACAACAAATAAAATGAAAGTCTATACTAAATTTCTTAGACTAATAAAAAAAAAGCAGTTAAAATGGTTTACCTTATTGTTAATTCGAATGGCATTTATGAAAGAAAGCTTAAGTAGACATACCATATTTTCAGTGCTAAACATTAAAAGGAAGAACTGGACAAATCAATTTATTGAAATAAATTATGTTACCTTAAACTTCACATTGCAAATCCTTCCTCATGCAATGAAATCAGACTTCACCAATTTTACATGACATAGACCATAATAAAAGACCTGCAACTCACTTTTCAGATAACTCGACATATCCACTTCTTCATGACATAAGATATATAATCCTACACACCTAGGGTCCAGGTATATCACTAATTTTTTTTTCAGCCATAGTAATTATATATATTGCAAAAGCAAAAGTAGAAAGTATATATGCAGTTTGGTGTCACTTGTCAGCACCAGTGTAGATCACCTCTTAGTTATACCCAATAAACATGAGGCTTATGAATTGTTATTTATTCAAATTTCCTCTAGGGAATTTAACATTCCAATTCAATTTAAGTGTTCCTGTAAATTGGGATAGTTCAATACCCTAAAAGTATTGTTACTTGTACTCACGTTCAACATTTAATCTAAGTATGATATCTATAATCATATAAAATGAAAGCATGGACGTCAAGTATTAATATATATTATTGTATCAAATAAAAGTATCCATATTTGTTAACATCAAATAAAGGCCATAAGTGCTTTTATTATTTTGAATAAGAAAACAACAATGATTGTAAAAAGAGAAAAATAGAGAAACTAAGCTGGATCAAGCAACTGGTGAAATGCACTGAGAAGTATAGCCAAGGGTGTAAGGAAGAAAAGCCACATATAATAAATAATACAAGACATACCAATAAAATTAAGGAATTTATAAATTGATATTAATGCAAAAGGTCTACATTAAGCTGTGTACAGCATAATCTGTGCTTTTTTATGTACTATTTTTTCATGGCCAAATGATCCTTTTTTAGCATGTAGTAAACAGTTTAATGACACTCACACTCAGTTCTTTAGGACATATGAAGTCTATCAACTTGGCATGCTCTCCTCTTTTAGTCCCTTCTTGCTCTCAGAATTGTTAGAATCGTCTCATTAATTTCCTTAAATATTTTACCTCTCGTCATTAACAAAATGGTTATAAATTTAAACTTTTTCCCTTTAAAATTGTCATTATTTTCAAGTACTTACAGTCTACCATCCATATCTTATGGCTATTCCACTGTAATCATTATTATTAAGCCTTTTGTGTTTTTAGATCATGGAAATTCATGAGGCTTGTCAGATCCATCAAGGGCTACTTCATGAGAGGACCAATTCTCTTCATGAGATGAAAGGAATAGTGAAAACTTGGAGGAATCGATTACCAATCATATCTGATGATCTTAGTCATTGGGGTGATATCTTTTGTTGGAGGCAACACCATTATCAATTCATCACTTCCCATTATGACTCTCAGCACGATCAAGGATCTGGGCCTAATACGTTTGGAGTGCATGCTTCTGCTCAAGTAATTTTTTTTGATTCATTGGTTGTTTGCATTAACATTTGAAATTTTTCCTTTGAAAGGAGGTGGATGTGTTATTCCTGATTTATTATTTTATTTTTTTTTGTTGAAATGTTGATATAAATAATAAGTCAACCAGTTTATCTTACCACAAACCAATGCATTTATTAACCCTCAAGCTCTTTCAACAACTCACACTGCCTACCTACATGTAACGAAGATATTCAGAAATCGATTTATATGTGTTAATTACAGTGAAATATTACTAAAAATAAGCCAACAATAATTATCACAAAATTCAAAAGATTGTTTGAAGAAAAGTTAAATGCCTAATATGCAAATAAATAATGCATTCAATCTAAAAAGAAGAGAAGAGAAATAAGACTTAATAAAACAGACAATTGGTAAAAATCATAAATAACATTTGATGATTACTTATAAAAGCAGCCTCTTACCTATTAATGTCTTTGAATCTCTTCTTTTTTTTTTTTTTATATAATTTTTAAATTAAAAGTTGTTTGGGATTTTAATTTACAGCTTAGCTTATAAGATTATTTTCACTTTCTCGTTTTTAGATCAAATGAATCATTCATTTGAATTTTATACTATTAATTTTGACTTAAACTTTTTACAAATATGATAATTTCGATTGGCTTATACTATAATATTTCACTGTAATATTTATAAAGTGTTTTAGTTACTAAGCAGTTCATTAACATTTATACCTTAATTTCTTAAAATTTCTTTTCTATGTTTTGTAGGGTTTGTGAGTTTCCAAAAGTGCTTGTGTGTTAATAAATGCATTTATTTGTGAACAAACAAACTGGTTAACTTATTATTTATTGACAACCACAAATAAAACTCTAAAATGTTGATATCTTACTGTTTATTTTTTCTTTCTAGGCCATCATACATTTTGGGAAAATAGCCAGGAAACATAATTTAACAGGAGTTTGTTTGGATTCTTTATCACGAATCTATACCATTCCATTTGTCCCGATAGTCGACTGCTTTCAAAAAATCAGACAGCAAGTCAAGTGCTATATACAAATGGCTCAGCTCTCTGGAAATAAGGAATTGCAGGAAGGTTTGGAAGTAGTGGAGTCCACTAACCTTAAGTACTTTTCCAAAGAGATGATTTCAGAATTTTATGCGCTAAAAGGAATGCTTTTGGCAGAAATAGGTAAATATATTTAGTAATAATACAAATGATTGGTTTATGTCAACATTTCTTTTCTTTAACACATTTTATTTTATTCAGGTCGACACGATGATGCAAACAAAGCTTTTTCAGCTGCTGTTCAAGTCCATGATACCTTAGTGAAGGCTTGGGCACTTTGGGGTGATTTCATAGAATCTCAGTTCACTAGATCGAGCTCACCCGAGATCGATTTAGGTATCAATGCAATAACTTGTTTCCTTCATGCCTGTCGCCATCAGAATGACTCCAAATCCAGAAAGTATCTTGCAAAGGTAAATGATTCTAGATTAACATTGTTGCAGTCCTTAACCATCCAATTCCCCCTGTAAAGGGATTAGAAAATGGTCCTCAAATTATTGTTTACTTGTGTAGAGGGACAAAAATGTCTCTTCAATGAGTTCACTGCAAGAAAACTCACCAGAGTTATAAAGAACAGCGCTTTTGTGTTGAAATCTTGTTGGTTTTTTTTTCCATCTAACATGATGAATGCTATTTCCTTCCTCTTCTATAATAAGGCCTAATAAAATCTGTTTTTTTTTCTGATATGAATTTGTTGAACAACTCAGTAAAATAAAAAAAAATTAAAATTTATTGTATTGTTGAAAAAACTATGATAACACAAACTAAACAATTAATTGCTTCTAATTCTGATGATTAATCAAATTGTAGGTAATTTGGCTGCTGACATACGATGATGCTAAATTTTCATTAACCGAGACTGTGGAAAAATATGTTGTTGGGGTGCCACCTGGTCAATGGCTCCCATGGATACCACAGCTTCTCACTGGTTTAATGAGAAATGAAGGAAAATTTTTATTAAACCTTATAAGCCAAGTAATAAAACTTACCATTTTTCTGATTTATTTCATTAAAGTTATTTAACATATTAATTGTAATGTGATTTATTTTTCAGGTTGGCCGTATGTTTCCTCAAGCAGTATATTTTCCTATTAGAACACTTTATTTAACACTGAAAATAGAGCAAATGGAGCGTTACAAAAGTGCTGAGTTAGCAGCAGCAACATTAGCTGGAAAACAGGTTATTTTATACTTATAAATATTCTTTGTAAGCTTTTTAGAAAGTTGTAAATTAAGCTCATCTGAATTATTTATATAATTTTTTTTAATATATTTATTAATTCTTATATGATTAGTCAAAACTTAATACATTTTTACATTATTCTAAATCTTTAATAAAACTGATACCTGATTGTTGTACCTGATAAAACAAAGGTTCATGCTTATGAAAATTTTATTTATAGTTACTTGTGTGATAAGTGAACGCAACGTCCTGAAAAAGTTTGTAGATATTTTGAATTTTATGAAGGTTTCACTAGTTTTACTTTCTAGGCTTATGTTGCCATCTGTAAATTTTTACTTTTTTTAATCTGAATTGGTTCTAGAATCACTTTAAACTTAATGTACTTTATTTTAAAATTTTATTGGAAAAGCTCTAAGGTCTACTATACTTACTCAAAATTTTGCTTATTATGTTTATTAATGTGCACAGAATTTTTGCTTACCCTTAACCCATTGTTATATGGTTGTTGAAGTTAGACAGGAGTAGTGACGTATGAAGTATTTTATACAGCTTCGTATCCTCAATTTTTTTATTTTTGTTTACTGATCTTTAAGCCCCCTTCAATCTTTGTAAAAAAATGTAATATCTTTCAAATCACTGTCTAGCAACCAGCATTTTTTCAATTTCATTATCAATCAACCATGTGACCTAGTTCAAAACCCTTGACACTTATTACTCTATAGAGGTAAATTAAAAGGCTCAACAAATATTCGCCAAAAAAATAGTGCTTTGTGCATTCATTCACTATCGGTAGTATGGTTTTACAGATTCATCGCTTGAAGATTCTTTATTGTTATTTAAAAATAATTCTTTTTCAGTTTGATAATGAAAATGTGGGGATATACTATTTATTCTAATTCTTTTAAATTTCACAAAGCACTTTATTGACATGTAATGTTCATAAAAAGCATGTAGGCTATTTGTAACTCTTAATGTTATCCCATTTTTCATTATACAAAAGCAAATTTATCCCATAATTTATTGCCTTAAAACCAAAAGTGATCATTTTCAACGTCCTTTGAGATATTTGTTTTTTCAATATAAAGAAAATTCATGAATGTTATAATCAATATATATGTATATATATACTTTTTTTTTCAGGGCAACCAATCAAAACCTTCTGAACCAATGCAAGGTAATTGAAATTTAAAATATATTTTTTTTATTATAATTGGGCTCTCATATGTTGTAGTTGTTAGTAAAACTGATTCATAAAATAAAAATAAAGGTTCTGTTTCCAAACCCTAGATCACCCAGTGTATTTGATATCACTGAAGTTTAAAAGTTGAAAAGAGTAACACTCTTGACAAGACAGTATCTACCTTAACTGCCCATAACAAGCACACATATTGTGTAGATAATGTAGGTATAAAATAGGAAATTAAATACACCATTTAAAATTTTAGAATTAAAAAATATTCATAATGTAAAAGATTGAATTGGATTAAAAATTGAAAGAATTCAAGATGATAAACAAGGAGGGGTTGGGCAATGATGTGGCATGTAGTTAGGACACTATTCATGAGGAACAGACAGGACGAAAACATAAGGGATAGCAGGGAGCAAAAAGTAGAGGTCTTGAGAATAATCATGAAGAAGAACTAAATAGGAGAGAACCAATTATATAGAGTGTTGTGGTTGGGAGTATCATACTACAGAAGTACTATTTGAGCATGAAAAGTATACAATATCTGCAAAAATAAAAGTAAAAATGAAAAGAAAACTAGAAACTAGAATAAAAATAATAAAATGTTCGGAGACAAAGGCCAGATGGGTGGTAAATAAAAGAAGGAGAGGTCAGTTAGAGAATGGGGTTCGTCTTTAGGGTAATGGGTGACTAAATGTAACACAAAGATGTAAAGGTCCCTTGCCTTTTTTATGAAGATTATTAGACTGTTGTCACCTGAACATCTGACCCAATCGCTAGCAAATATGAGGAATTTGATCTTACTGGCCACCACTAGCTGCCTCACTAACCAGTATAGATGTCGGTTCCCTGGGGACAAAATGAGCAACAACGGTGTAGGGGGGGGGTGCATATTCATTGTTGATCTTCCATTGTTTTTTCTCTACTTTTCTACCCATACTAACTTTAAATAATATGCATAAGAGATAAATACAACAAATATTTTGGTTAAAAAGCCAACTAAATTAAATTTTAAAAAGTCATTAAAGTAATTTTCATAAAGTTTTCAGATGTTCCAATACTTTTGACACTTACTGTACAATATATATGCCATTATATTAGATAACAATTATGAGACTTGATGCTAAATGTGTGTATTGTGATGTCATGCAGGCAGTTCAGCAGAAAGTACCGTGCTAAGGGCAACTTCAAGCATGTGGAGATGTTCAAGAATTATGCAGATGCAACGGGATATTCATCCTATTGTCATATCATCCTTGGAGGGTTTTGTCGATCAGGTAAAATAATTAACTTCCTTTATAGCAATTGATAACAACTGAAAATCATATTTTCAACAAATAAAATTCTAAATAGCTAAAATTTTAACCCTGGTGGGGACGGGATATATTAAATACATAATTTCTATTATTGGCTCTCAAAACTTTTATTTTTGCAATATCTAAAATTTCCTTTCCCTTACAGTCTTTAATGTGACCTTATCAATGAGAGTAAAAAATTAGATTTTGAGTTATTTGATAAATTTTAAAAGGCAAGGGTCTTTTCATACTTCCCGTTATTATTTTTGGACCAATGCTAAACTAATCAGCAACCGAGGAGTTGTGGAATATAACTTTTAAAATTTCAGATTGATTGAATAAAAAAGTGAAATATGATCAACAGTAAATAAAATTGACTAAGAAAAATGAATAAATGAATGTAAAAAAAGTATTTTATCTGATTTACATCAAATATTGAAATCATTTACCATCAAGAAGTTATATTTTTATAATAGCCCACTACACCTTATAGTTTAGAGTAATTTTTTTATCGACAACTTTCAAGTTGTTAGTAATTTGTACCCATTAACTTAAAGGCTTCATTACTATGACTAGTTTCACATTTTCATTTCATTAGAAATTAAAGCAACATTTCATCATAGACATTAGGCGAAGAAGGATAAAATATTTGTGAATGATTTAAAAATAACACAAGTAATTCTGTTTGATAGCAATGAATAAAACCAACCTAAGTTGAAATTTAGTTTAAATAGAGGAAATTAAATTTCTTAAGACTTCAAAACTCATAGGTTTTTATTAAGTGTAGTAATTAAAAAAATGATTACAGGTAAACCCTAATAGGGCTTGGTATATATACCACCTTAATCTGTTACAAGTAATTGATTCATGTTGAAAATATACTCTCATGCATAATTAATCAATTGTTTGTACAGGTGTTTTAGTTTCCTAACGACGTAGTAGTAGCTGTGAGTGTAGTATTACCAGTGTGAAATTGTCTTTCGAACAAAAATGATTTTCTGATGTGTAGATAATATGGAGATTTGGTAGTAAACAACTTATATAACAGGCCATCATGGCAGATAGTGTAGAGAACGTTGAAGGCTTTGAAGTATCTAGGAAGGCTTCAGCAATATACTGTCTAGTTTCGAATACTTTGCAAATAGATTCAGCTAACTTGTTATATTGAGTTGGTTGTGTTGTGACAACTTTTAAATCCAAACTGCTGATGCATTGGAAATATGTTATTGATATTAAGGTGTACCCTCCAAGTGAGCTCTGATTTATTTTTCTACTAATTTGAGGTTGTGTTGAACAAGCTGATCCTGATCAGATAAAAGCTTGAGGATTGTCTTATGGTTTCACTGGCTCGTGTAAAACAACAACAGCGGGACTTTTCCATTTGCTTGGAAAATATCTCAGCCTCATGTGTTAGTCAAGCCCACAACACACATGTTCTTGGCTATTTTTTAAGGAGTAATGAGTTTAAATGTGGTGTTTGTGTGTGAAGCAGTCTGGTGTGTTTGAACCAGTAGGTCAGTATTATCATAATTTCGATTATTAGGTGAAAACAATCAGATAAATAGTTGTTTAAAAATTTACATTTATTTTGTCCGGGATCATCGCTGTCTGCCTGTTAAGTGTCAGGGGTGGCATTTTCAAATAAAGAAATGCATATAATTAGTATACATTGCATATTACTGTCAGCAATGAATCTTTAAATTTTATTTTCTAGGTATTAACAATTATTAGTGATGGTATTTAATCCCACTTTTTTAATAATGATTAGCCAAAGAAAAAAATAGTGACAGTGACAGGATTCCCTCCCCCCCCCCCAGGACATGCTGTTCTCCGCCCAAGTGCCTACCCTCAGCAACTGAACCGATTGCCATACCAATAGCCAAATATCCAATGCCAGTTCGACTTGGGATGGTTAGTTCAGTTGCATGAGCACCTGGCCAGAAATCAGGAACCTCCCGTGCTCAAATTTCAGTCTCACAATATTTTTTTCTTTTGTTAATAATTACATCTCTTGAAGCTTAAAAAATAAAAATTTGGACAAAAACTTATGTTTCCTTAATAATCAATTGTATCAAATTTCATAATCGAGGACTATGCTGTGTTTTTGAAAGAAAGTGGGGTGTTTTATAATTTATGTTGTGCTAATACTATTTTATCAATGCAATAAATGAAATGCTCCTTACCTTAGATTCAAAACTCTATGTATACTTAAAGTTATGTTATAATATCAATTATTTATTTATTATTATTCCTTTCCAGATGGTCTGGTTTCGAGAAAGCTGGCATGAGGAAGTCCTTCGCCAATTGAGGCAAGGTCTCGCAAAGTGCTATGTTATTGCATTTGAGAACAGAGGAGCCGTTTCAGACGCCACTATTACTCCCCACACACTTCATTTTGTCAAAAAGCTTGTTTCCACCTTCGGCATAGGAATAGGTACTAACATTCATTATATTTAGATAATACAAATAAACTGCTTAATAGTAGTGAATTTCATCTGTACTGTAATTTGTTTCGACAGAAAATATCGGAAGTTCTGTTAATTCATCTATGAGCAGTTCAGCATCAGAAAGCATTGCAAGAAGGGCAGAAGTAACTATTCAAGATCCTGTTTTTCAAAAAATCAAAGTACAGTTTAGTGCTGATTTTGATTTTAGTGTACCTGGTGCTATGAAGCTTCAAAATTTTATTAGCAGAATGAAAAAATGGATCAAAATTCTAGAAGCTGAAACCAAGCTTATGTCAAAGTAAGTAACAAAAGTTAATTTTCTTATGACAAGTTCAAAAGCAAAAGGTTTTAAGTGACAAAATTAAGTTTTTAAGAATGCTTACAATCTAACTAAGAAGCAAAGTCCTTCATATTCCTGTGGAAAGTATCTCAAATCTCTTTTCCCACACAAATCACATTAAGAGTTTGATGAATATCCTGGCTGCTTAAGAATATATGTATATAATTCCCAAAATTATTTGAACTTGCTTTTTCTTAAAGGTTTGTGATTTACATACTAACATTAACTATTGTAGGAACCATAAATATAACTCCTATTCTTGTATTCCTTTGTCATTGTCGAGTTCTCAAACCTTGTGCATTTATTTTATACTTCTTTCTTCATTTGAATCCTGCTGATCCTTATTTTTTTTTTTTACGATGAGCTATTTTTCAAATTCTTCTTTTACTTTTAATACTGTTCTTTGTACAATAATTACAACAAGCTTCTTCAAAGCGTAGAGCATGGCTTTTATGTACATCATCTGGTAAGTCCTTGTGTCCTCATTAACCAGGATACCTGACAGGTATGGCTGTGGTGTCATTTGAACCCCACTAAGTATCCTTGGTGCTTAGGGTTCTTATTTTGACCTCATACTTTCTCAAATTCACAAGTTATAGATTTTATTTATTTATTTCTTTTCTTTCAAAGCTTTGAAACACTCGGGAACGACAACAAATTCAGTATAATTTAAGGGAATTTATTTTTATGATTTTGTTGATTTTTACAAATCCAGTAACCCTTAATGAGTGAATTTTGTGTTAGGAATATGCTAAAGCTCTTGAAAAGAATATGTTTGATTTTAATTATATTTATTTATGGACATATTATTTGGAAATAGGCTTAAGTTGATAGAAATTTTTGTTTTTATCAAAGTTATTTATGAATAACTTTATTTTATCATTCTTAAGCTGATTCCCAACAAATACTTCAACTTCTATCTAATTTCAAGGATAAATATGAGCTCAAAGTTCTGGTAACTGTGTCATGTTTGACTTGAAGATATGAAATTTTATATGGAGGTTTCATTTGATGAAATGATGACATGAAAAAAATATTGCCAGCTCCATGAAATTTTTATTTTCAAAAATCGGAGTGTTTTCAGTAATACATTGCCATCTTCAAGGCTGGCCAAAATGCTTTAGGTTACATAGATTATTACATAAGTGACGACAACTCCACAGGCCTCAATCTCTTGACTGATCAGTACTCAGGCCTTGCATGCCCTTCTGCCTTGTCAATTTTTTTCTCGCTATCCTCTTGTTACCATTGCTGTCTCTCCATCTCTTAATTCTTATATTTTAACATTTTTAAAATTATTAATTTATTTTTTTCTAGATCTTTCTTAATTGAGGAGAAATGCCGATTTTTAAGTAATTTCAGTTTACAAACCGCCGACATTGAACTTCCTGGTGAATTTTTGCTTCCTAAGGTAATTTTTCACGCATGCATTGGCTTATATAAAAATAGGGCTGTGCACTTTTTATAATTTTGAACTTTTTATTGTTATTTTACAGCATTCTCATTACTTTGTTCGGATATCCCGATTTATGCCAAGAGTTGAGATTGTTCAGAAACATAACACAGCAGCAAGAAGATTGTTTATAAGGGGACATAATGGCAAGATTTACCCCTATTTGGTTGTTAATGATTCTGGCCTTGGTGATGCCAGAAGGGAAGAACGAGTTTTACAACTGTTAAGAATGTTGAATCATTATCTCAGCAAGCAGAAGGTAAGACATTAATTACATATTCAATATAAAGATTGAGGAGGCATAAAATACCCTAAAAATACAGAAACTCATTAATGATGTATGAAAAAAATCACAACTTAATTTTTAAACTCATTTACACCTAATAACAATTTTTTAAGCTGTTATTTCAACTAATTAAAACAAGATAAGAATTTCATTTAATTGTGAAATTGATTGTTTAATTGACTAAATCAATAACTGGAATTAGTTTCCCCCTGGAGTTTGTGATTTGTGGGCCAATTGAATATTGAAAGTTTCTAATTGTAAAGTATTCATTTATTATATTTCATAAAACTCTTGTTGATGACAAATCAACTACATCAATTACATGAAAATGACTACTGTATAATATTTGTTTTGATCCCAGGAGTGCAATGGAAACATACACACACACACACACCTATTTAAAATATTTAATACATGTTATTAAAAGCAAACAAGGAAATGATTAGAAAAATAAATGAAACAAAAGTTATCATAAAATGTATTATATTACAAAATGTAGCATTATGATATATTTTTAGAGAGTTAACAAGACCCACTAAGATAATAAAGATACAACTGGGGTTGCGGCCCTATTGTTAAGAGTGTCCGAACAGAAATTACTATTTTTTCTCTTTAACCAATAATTATTCAAATCAGCTCCAGTGGGATTATATACCATTATTAATATGTTTAACAAGTGGTTTGCTGTGGTTTTACATCTGCCTTTCAAAACAGTTATTTTCATAAATTCTCAAGTATCTTGTGTCTGCCAATTAATTTATTTTAGAATTTTCTATTTCTTATTAAGCTTGTTCTATAGATCTACAGATAAAAATCAATTTGTAACAGGAACTAATAAATTATCTACTGATATATTTCTATTGCAACATTAATTGAGTAATCCAAAGCTAAAATTATTTCTGATTTGGCCTTGGAATAATCAATGCAATTTTGTGTCTCTCAAGAATTACAAGCATTTTCATTTCCTTGTTGTTTTATTTAATTTAATGTAAGAGCTAAAACTTTGAAAGTTATTATTTATTTTATATATATATATATATATATATATATATATATATATATATTTGTATTTAATACTGTATATATGTACTAATGTATATATTTTTTTATTTATTTAAACAGGAAACCTCTCGGCGGTTTTTACACATGACAGTACCTCGTGTTGTTGCGGTTTCTCCTCAAATGCGTCTCGTTGAAGATAACCCAGCTTCTATTTCCCTCTTGGATGTTTATAAATCCTCATGTAATACACTTAACATAGAACATGATGCTCCAATTACTAAGTATTATGATCGTTTGGCATCTGTACAGGTATGTTGTAGCTGTTATTCATAATAATGTATAATAATACTCCTTTTTTTTTTTTAAACTTCTTAAAGCAATAATATTACTCTAATATTTATTATTTATGTACATATTTTAATTATATATTTTTTCATATAATTTAAAAAACTTTATATTTTTAACTTTAACGTTATCTCAAGGTTCTGTTAATTAAATTATAGGAAACTTCTGGTAAAAGGAATATTGGTTTTATTATTACACATTGAATATATAAAAAACTGATATACAAATAAAAATACGTACGTAATAAAAGTGTAATATTAAATCTAAATTTACTTAATTATACTGGCCAGTGTATCTTTGTGTTAATAATCTTCGATGGTAGTCTTCTATTGCTTGATCCGAATCGTCTTCTCCTTATCGGCATCGCATGTTCCGTCCGGATTGTCTTACTGGAGCGTCCTCGTACCGAGTGAAAGTGATGCACCACGAGGCAGTAGCGCCGCTTCTTGGTAGGGTCGCTACCTGGGTCCTTCTCTGCCTGCTCCTGATGAAAGAATGAGTCTTCTTTCGTTCTCTGCCGGTCTCTATCTCTACCTACCGCTGCCTTCTTGACTCTTGATCTCTTTGGTTGTTCGGATATTTATACTTTGCTTAATTTACGTAGTTTATAAAATAAATGTTTAAATTAATTATGATATTATTTTTATTATAAATATTGTTAATTAATATGACGACAATAAAACGTTCATACTTTGTTAGGCATGAACCACGGATCGTTATTACGGTTTCAACGCTTGCTTTTTCCGAGTTTATTTAAACAAACACCATTAAAACTCATCATATTAAAATATCACAACAATATATATTAATTATTCTTGGAGTACTACAAAAAGTTACAATGTTATATCACAGAATATTGTTGATAAATATTTCAGAAAAGGCCTCATTTTCTTCTTTCTAATTAATACATAATCGTTTCACCGGTTCTTCAGGCATCTACTGGACTAACATTTAACAACACATATATAGCCATCAAAAACCATACATCTACCGTATGGAAAAGAGTTTATTATTTGTATTTGTGTTAGCTATGCTTGCCCTGGTTTATTTGTCGGATCAGGACATAATTCAAAACTGTGATTAATTTGTATTAAGAGCGGAAAACCGGTGGAAATTTCACAATTTTTTGCACAATGAAAATAGTCTTATTGTGTTAAGATTTCCATGCGGGCAATGCCACAGCCAAAAAGTTAGTTAATTAATAAAAATGGTAGTCACTAAATCATTAAATGAATTTAATTTACCATCGTTTTGTTAGAGCTGGCTGTTAATCTGTAGTAATTTAAAAAAATATGGTTCATTGTTAAAAGAAATTAATCCACATTAAAACAATTCCTTTTAATTGCCATATTTTCACCAAATTGAGTAAATGTAGCTTAGTAAAAAATAATTTGAGGACAAGTTGTAGTTCCAACCTAGAGTTGGAAAAACCCAAGTCATGCCAAGTAACAAAAGCTATTTTAAAAAATGTGTGTGATATTAAATAAAAGTTAAAATAGAGATTTAGGATTTTAACTAAATCTAAAGCTTCAGTCTGAGGAGATCTTAGACTTATCTTCTGACTTCTTGAAGTTTACTTTAAGAAACAATAGACATAAAGAAAAAAAATATTTGGCATTTATGCATTATTTTAATTATTTTTGTTCAATGTTTCGCTGCATAAAAGATTGAAAATAATAATAATTTAATAATTTCTTCAAATATATTTAATTTAATTAAAAAAAAATTCTATTTAGTAGGTTTTATTTTATTTTTATTATTTCTAGAAAGTTTTTTTGCCCTTCTACACTGAGTACATAAGGGCATTATACACAAATACCATATGTAATATCTTTGTGAGCTTTGTTTAATTTCTATTACTCAAAGATCATTGACATCAGTAAAATATTTTTATAAAATTATGGCAATGCAAGGTCAGGCATTCAAGTATTGTTAATTTTGCTCTGTTAATCTAAATTTATTTCATTATTTATTTTTTTATTTTTTTTTTTATGACTGCATTACATCTAATTCCATTGTAGAATAGGTGGATTAGTATAATGGAAAAGTGATCTTTTAGGTGACTAATTTTTTATGTGATATTCTTTTGTACATCATCATCATTAAAATTTATTTTTATTTTAGTATAGAGGGATGCAAGCAAGTCATCAGATCCTGAAAGATATCTTAAAAGATGTCCAAACCACGATGATCCCAAGGACCCTCTTGAAAGATTGGGCTCTACGAACATACATTTCCCCGACTGATTTTTGGACGTTTCGAAAAATTGTAAGTGGTTCAAATTTACATAATTTGACATTATTTTGTAGATAGCTTAAAATTCATTGATAAGCATTTTAAAATATTGTGATTTTTTTAGTTGCTATTTTTATTTGCTCACAGAATAGTGATGCTCTATATTAATGGTTGATATCTGCTGTATATTTTTTGATTATTTAACTTTTATGCTATGTCAACATTGGTTCAATTGTTCATAATAATATTTAATTATTCATTTAAATAATAAAAATAAATACTTGTAAAATCATTCATTGTCAGCCATGAGTACATAAATGATTGAGTTAGTTGGGCAATCGATTTAGGTAGCAATTACCTATCATCTATGCCTCAATTTTACAAAATGTTTTAAACAATCAGTAAATACTATAAATAAGTTCTAGTTTCTAGATAGCCATCATAATGGGTCTGTAAATACTTGAAATAGGTTTTAGTTAAATGGGAACCCAACAGAGAGTTCTGTAAATACTTTAAATACATTCTAGTTTCCTAGGAAGCCAATAGAAGGGATTTGTAACTATATAAATATACTAATATAAAGAGTATATAAATATACTCTAAATAGGTTGTTTAGGAATGCAAAATAAGCAGTCTGTAAATACATTCTTGACCCCCAGGAAGCCAACAGAAGGGAAAGGGCCTGTAAATACTCCAAGTAGGTTCTAGTTGTTAGCATTGTTTGAGGAATAGGACAGAAGCTTTAATAGGGAAGACTCCAGAAGAAGCATGGATGGGAAGGAGAATTAAATTGTCTAACTTATGAATATTGGCTGTGATGTTAAAATTCTTGAGCAGAAGCAAAGGAAACTAAATTTTAAAAGTAATTTATACAGTTTTAGCGGCTGGAAGAAAGAAAGGCTAGATTAATTGATCCTGATGATCTGACATTTGAAAATTGATAGAAATGTCATATTTTTTAAAGAAAATTATTACCATATTAGGCGTACCGAGTTTACAAGTAGTAAAATTCCATTAGTATTCGAAAATAAATTCTTAAACCAAAAAGAAGAAGGTAAAATATCTGATGAAAAAGAAACTATTCAAGAAGATGAATTATTTATAGATAAAGATAGTGATTTCCATCTTGGTTTTGAAAATTTTGAAGATTCTGATGATTGAGAAGAATAGCTTAGAAGATATTTAACAAGGGAGATAAAACTATGTGAGCTATGTGGATGATTTTCTAAAAATATTTTTTGGTAATTATAAAAAAGTGAACAAACAAGTGAAAGACTTAAGTAAAGCAAGTAAATGTTTCAATTGGACATAAGAATAAGAAGAAAAGGGAAACATGAAATTTACCTTGACCATGAAGATTGATATGAAAGATATTACCATTAGATTTAATATGCGAGTGACTGTCCCAAATCTATTAGAAATGAACAAGAACTTGATGGCAAACCCTATCAGCAACTCATGGGTTTTTGATGTACCAAGTGGTTCTTAAGAGACCAGATATTTGCCATGTGGTTAGCAAATTAAGCCATGTGATACCAAATGGACAGGCTCGATAAAATGCAGCCAAATGATTAATTTGATACCTAAAAGGAACTAAATTCTAGCTATCGTATCTATATATCTTTGCTTACCAATCTGCATCATCAGGCAGGGGAAAGCAATGACTGAAAATCTTTTAGGAGATGTATCTTTACCATGTCTAATGGAGCTGTATTTTGGGAGTTAATAAAGTAGATGAGTATTGTGCTGTTGAGTGTGGAGGTGAATTCATGGTTTAACTAACTGTGAATGTACTTATGAACATAAGGCCGAAGATTTTACTTCTTACACTCCCAAATACTAAATTATGTTTATTAATTTTGCTTCCTCCAAGGAAATATACTATACAAATATATCCAATACAAAGAAATTTTGCCAAGGGAAGCATGCAATAAAAACAGCACGCAAATCCGATTTCAATATTTGATCCTGCCTGTGTTGTTCCCTTATGTTATTTTATCTCCTAATTGGAATAAACCCTTCACATCCGAAATTTCATATGCCTTACGTAATTTTTTCCATCATCCTTTTCTTTTCTTTTTTCCTATTCCGTATCTTTTAAATTCTACTAAAATGAAACCCTAATATCTACCAAGAAAGAATTGAATGGTAGTATTTACTGACCAAAGAAATTGTTATGGATTTCTTGACCAAAGGACTTAGCTAGAAAATCTTAAGTGTTGTTGTATGGAGATATTGAAGGTTTAGAGAAATGTTTTTTAAACATGTTAGATTATTATTTTATTTTTAGTTGATTTTGTTAGTTTTAGTTGACTAGGAACAAAAAAAGAAATCAAGTGATGTATGTGTAGTTCATAAATAGAAGTTTGGTTTCTTTACAGATACAGAGAGATCAGTCTAATGGTTACATCTATTGATTTTTTTTAAAAAATATAATGGATATCCTAATGGACTTTTTGTCATTTGTGCTATAGTATTTAGACACTACCTAAACAGCTGTATTTTGAAATATTCTGGATTAAAAACAACTCTTAGACCCTGAAATATTACATCGATTTAAATTTTCAAACATTTGTTTTCAAAAATGACCAACTTTTGAAAATTCTTACTATATTTTTGTTCGCTATAACTCTTAAATTGTTCGCTATTATCAATAATTTACTGACAATGTTGATATTTACAGCACAAAGCAATGCATTATTAATATAATTATAAAAGTATCCAATTTTCAAAACAGTTTACAAATTATAAAATGCAGATCACAAGATTCAGAGATACATAAATGATTTAAAGGGAGAAGTAGTTAATTCTTATTAAAGTTTAAATTACTAATTCAGTTTTATCATGAAGTTATTTTTGTTTTCTTTGTTGTCATTCCTTCTTTTATTGATTTCTACAGATCATGAAATAAATTCATTTAGTGTGAACTAGTTTTTAGCAGTATTTTGTTAAATGTTTTGACGTATTATCTTTGTAGTTTTTTTAAATGAATTTTCCTGTACCACCTTTTAAGGGGCTAGAAGCTAATTTTTACACCACTCAATTGAAATACCATGATATTTTTAATGGTTATCGTATTATTAAACAATAAAATGTGTTATTAAAAGGAAAACCAATGCTAACAAAACTATGACTCAAACACCTTAACAGATGATTTGGGATAAAAGGAAAGTGTCTGTTCATTATAAGTAGAACAATTAAGGCAGATATACTTTATTCAGCTAAAGTAACATTATCTAGAGTGATGTCATTTTTAATTTTTATTAGAGCTGTTAAAACACTACTGGTGAAAGTTGTCTACTTAAAGTTATAATTTATTTCCACTGATTATGTTTATTAGTAATCATCTTCTGCGTATGATGCAGAACTATTATTATTGTACATATTTTGTTTTTAGTTCACGCTTCAGCTCTCTTTAGCATGTTTCTGTGAATACGCCCTTCATTTGACAAGACTAAATCCTGACATGCTGTATATTCATCAAGACTCAGGACTGATAAATGTCTCTTATTTTAAATTTGATGTTGAAGATACTAAAGGTGAGAAAATATTTGATAAATCCATTAAAAAATATCTAATTATTGTAATACACTATAAAAATACACATTTCCAGGTGAATTAGATGCCAATAGGCCGGTTCCATTCAGATTGACTCCGACTATTCAAGAACTTATATCTGAAATTGGCATCAGCGGGCCTCTTACTGCCAGTATAATCGCTTCTGCACGATGCTTCGTTTATCCCAATTTTAAAGTTACCAGTATTTTACGTGCGATATTGAGAGATGAGATGATATTTGCTAATAAAAAGGTAATCCACCTATGTTGCTTATCCACATAATAATATTTATATAATTTTAAGGGTTTTTTGGTGTAAAATTTCTACTTGATGGCTTAACAATATATAAATCAATAATAAGCACATAACAGAAATAATTAAAGGTTACTTATCTTTTAACCTGAATCGAAGAAAACCCTTAATTGTGTGATTTACTTACTATAACTGTAAAATTAACTACTAAATTAAAGAAAATGATCGTGTGTTCGTTAAATCATTTTTAAAGGGGATTGCTTGGGTGTGAAGGGACTAATGGATACTGGGTAATTTTCATTCTATTCCTCGTCTGTATATTCAATGATAGTGTTCTCAAAAAGTATGCTATCGATCTGAAATCATACAGGTCATCCACAACACCAAAGATTATATTGATTAGGTGTTAAAAAACTGTGATAGGTTGTATAAAAAAAAAATGTGAAAACAATGATTTAAAAAACAAAACATTTTTTAACTTACATGATTTTTCAATGATTGCAGTTGACAAGCTATTTAACATTCTATGTTCTGATTTTTTTCTTATGTTCAAAACACATAAAGGGGGTAACACAAAAAGAATTTTTTCAGAGCCAACAGTAGACATTATATGTTTCCACGCAATTCAATAGTTTTTTTTGCTGTACATAATCTTTTTAAGTGATTTTAAGTAACTAAGGTTTAAAAAAGTAATTTGAAGTATTTTCAGTGAAAACTATCATATATACTGTTATTTAAAAAATATTAAATAAACTTATGAAACTCCAGCCCTGGGCATTAGACATTTCTCAATATTGTTCATTCATATTTAAAATCATTAATTTTGTTAATCTATATTAAAAAAAAAATACAATTAGCTCACAATTGATGTTAAAAAAAACATCCTTGATGCAATGGTTAAAGTAACTATTTCCATAGATCAAGTAGTCATTTTTAAGTGGAACAATTATTTTTAGTGAACTAATTTTCAACAAAATTAGTCAAGTATTTTTCAAAACTGAATACACCTTTTTATTGATAATAATGTACACAATACATTTCAAATAACCTAAATGAATATCATCTAAAAATATAAAATTTTGAATACATGTTTTTATTTTTGTTAAAACTTTATTCAAAATTGACATAATGTAAAAGTAGCATACATTATTCTAAATAAATGAAGGGTTCCTTAAAATTTTCAGAGCTAAATTATATAGTTTATTTTAGAAGTTTAACATTCTCATAATATCAAACAAACTGCTATGTCATCATCATGAATTAGCAATTCATAACAGATGAATTAAAATTTCATTGCATAATTACATCTGCTTCAATGAATGATAAAAAATTACTTAATTATGTTACCTATTGGTTTAAATATTGGCTATTTATTTTGGTGATATATTTGTAAAAAAAATATTTTTAAAATATTTAGGGCATGGTTTTTCTGCCTGGTTCAGAATTTTAAAAATATCATTTATCTTGTACATAATTTTATTTATTGTATACTATCTCTATTGAATAAATTTAAATAGTATTATTTATAATGTAAAAGAAAAATAAGTAGAGGAGTGGAATGGCAGATAAACAAAAATTATCACTAACATTAAAAATATTTAGCAAAAAAAAGCATTTTTATTTGCTATCAAATATTTGTTGATAGATTATTAGGATAAGTTTTATTTTAAGGACAAATAGCTGATTTTTTTCCACTATCTCCTGCCATTTAATGGGTCAATGGTGTTATGTAAGATCTAAAGTTGATGTTTTCAAGGTCCTTTGAAGCTTTCTTTTTAAAAAAAATACAAGTGTCATATCAAGGATTTCAGTATTTTAAATGGTTGTTATTTTCCTTAACCTGGCCTAATCGGGTAAGAGAATATGTTATGAAATTACTTATGCATACTCTTTGTGTATTTTTAGAAGCAAGAAGATCCAAATGAAAGCATTGGTTCTTCCCCCGCAGAAGTAGCTGGGGAAGTTATCATAACTCTGGTAAATCATGCAGTTAATTCTATCACTCAACGATTAACTAGTCTTTCGCATTTTGAGGGAACTGATAGCAAGGTAAATCATATTTATTGCATATAGTTGTGTTAGTTACTCCTTTATGATTATTTTTAAATAATTTTTTTTTTATTTCAGGTCAGTACTCTCGTAGCAGCGGCAAAAAGCCCTGATAACCTTTGTAGAATGGACCCGGCTTGGCATCCTTGGCTGTAAACTGTGATTTAAATAATTTATTATTCAATAACGGGGATATTGTATTTTCATATATTCTTGAGCATTTTATTTTTATTTATACGAAAATGCCAAATGCATTTGTATATATGTTCTTCTGATAAGTTTTATGTATATATAAAATATAAAGAAAAATAATGTACATTAAAAATGTGTGTAATATAATAGTTTTTAATGTGTGTCTTGGTAATTTATAAAGTTTATTAGTGTTCATGGTTAAAATGATTTATATGATTGGCCATTACTGTATAATTTTAACTACTATTCATTTAAATGTACTCATGAGACTGTCTATATTATTTTAAGTAGATCATATTTTTATGAATGTTCTTAATTATAATTTATCATGATTTTCATCACATGAATATTTTTAAATATAAACTATTTTATGCATCATATTATCGTATTATTCTCATTGAAGGGTGACAAAAAACTTAATTATAACTTAAGTTTATTGTTTAAAAAAACATAAGAAAACAATAATCATACATTTCATGTATAAAAAGTAGTGTAATATTTTCAGTCATACAATTTCTTTTAAGTAATGTGTAAAATACTGCACATTTTAAATGTGCATTACAGCTCAATTAACATTCCCTCGTACCAACATTATTTATTTGTAAATAATTATAATTTGATTAGTCTTTGACTATAATTTAAAATTTTGATGTAAGTCATGCACCTAATTTTGTTTTTAAGTTTTCAGCTAATTTATCCATAAATTCGAATGTTTCCAAGTAATCTGATCTTTTAACTTTATTCATTCCTTTAATGCAAATAGCTAAATCTTTAGTCATAAATCCAGACTCTATAGTCTCAATGCATACTGTTTCTAATGTCTCTGCAAAATTTTTCAATTCATTATTGTTGTCAAGCTTTGCTCTATGTAATAATCCCCTGGTCCAAGCAAAAATGGAAGCTATAGGATTTGTTGAGGTTTCTTTGCCTTGTTGATAAAATCGAAAATGTCTAGTCACTGTGCCATGAGCTGCTTCAGCTTCCACAGTCTTTCCATCAGGGCAAATTAGCACTGAAGTCATTAGACCGAGTGATCCATACCCTTGTGCAACTGAATCTGACTGAACATCACCATCATAATTTTTACACGCCCAAACAAATCCTCCCTCGGACTTCATCGAATATGCCACCATGTCATCTATAAGCCTATGTTCATACCATATATTTTTGGCTTCAAATTTAGTCTTATATTCCTTTTCGTATATCTCTTGGAAAATATCTTTAAATCGCCCATCATACTTCTTCAATATAGTATTTTTTGTACTTAGATAGAGGGGGTATTCTCTATCTAAAGCAAATTTAAAAGAGGAATGTGCGAAATCTATTATTGACTCATCTGTATTATACATACCTAAAGCAACCCCGGGGCCTTTAAATTCATGTATAACTGGATTTATAGGTTCTCCTGAACCATCAGGAATAAAAGATAAAATTAATTTCCCAGGCCCAGGTACTAAAAAGTCGGTCGCTTTATATTGATCAGCATGGGCATGCCTTCCAATAATAATAGGCTTTTCCCAACCAGGCACCAAACGGGGAATATTTTTGCAAATAATTGCTTCCCTAAAAACGGTACCTCCTAAAATATTTCTTATGGTGCCATTTGGGGATTTCCACATTTTTTTTAATTTAAATTCTTCTACTCTTTTTTCATCTGGGGTTATTGTGGCACACTTAATCCCAACATTGTACTTTTTAACAGCTTCTGCACAGTCAACAGTTACTTGGTCATCGGTCTTGTCCCTATTTTCCATTCCTAAATCATAAACATGCAATTCAATGTCCAGGAATGGTAATATAAGTTTTTCTTTGATCACATCCCAAATAATTCTTGTCATTTCATCTCCTAATATGTCAACTACTGGTCCTGCCTTGATCTTTTTCATTTTGGTGGGTTTAGTATTTGTTCCTAAAAATAAATGTTTTCCAATTAATGATTTTTATCTTATTTAAAACAATTATAGAAGACAAAATATAAGTGAATAAAATGAAGATGTTTGAAAGTTGCGCTTACCAACGTTTGACTGAACAGAACGGCTCCACCTTTGAAGCAAGACTGACGACTGAGTGATCGGACTTCGGCACGTAGTGGAGAGCTGATTGTCATTATGGGGGTGGCACAGAAACCATTTAATGATTTCTTTGAAATTACTTATTTGATACTTGATATAACCAATATCTAAGCTATTTAATCTCAGAATTTATCTGCTGATATGGAAAAATACATTCAATATCTCAAAAACAAATGTTAGCAATTTGATTAGTTGCGAGTAATATTAAAATCAATGGTTTGTCATTGGTCTCGTTGATTATTGAAGAAAATTATTATAAATTTAACGATATTATAGGCGATATATTATCAGTAACTAACCATCAAGCTAAATTATATTTAAGTTAATTACCAGATTCAGCACGGGATATTGATTATAATACGCTTTTAATTTTAGCGTTTCGTTGAAAATTAAATGTTATCATCATTGGTATTTATTTCAACACCGAAATAAGCCAAGATAAATGTAGATGGTAAATTACGTGATTTTCAACTTGTGATAAATATGGCCATGGTTGAAGCATTCAGTGGTAAACCACTCAACTACGAGAAAAATATACAATCAAAAACAATGACTGTAAGAACGCGTTTTGACTTATCGTCTAATTGTTGTACAAATATTTAGGGAAATGTACGGTTTTCGTCCCGTTAATGTCAGCCGTCGATATCGCAATAAATATGGACGGTTATAGTTTCGCAGTTCCTTTGGAATATAAGTGTTTGTTTAAGTGCTCCATGGGCCCATTTTATGAATATATTTCAATTAAATCTCACCAAAAAGTGGCTAGGTAAGAACTAAAATTGTTTTATTGACATGATTAATGTTTAGTTATCTCTTTATGTCGCCTGATTTGGAAAATAATTTCCTGAACTTTCACATAGTTCAGATATAATTGTCTTCTTATCTGCTGTTATTGAGAATTCACGACTCAAATTTTGTTGTGATTGATGTTTATTTTTATCAACACTTAATTAGTTTTGATTTCTTGTACTGGTATCCCATTTTAATATTACAGTGGAAGGCATTTCTTATTTACTAATCAACTTGGTATTATTCACATTTATCAATAGAGATACAACTACTTCTGTGAATTAAGCCTATTATCAGAATTCTAGGTTGCCTGTGTTTACTGTTTGAAATGCATTTCTGAGTGACTAGTAAACACTTTTTTTTTAAATTTGGTTTATCTTCGAAATTAATATAATTTTGTACATTTAAATTGCATTTTATGCAGTCTGTAGTTTATAGGAAAGGTTTGAAGGAGAGCACAAGTTGTAATGGATTCATTTTCCATATTTAGTTTATTAATACAAGTTGACAATCTATTATAGGTCTCCAGTAGTAAGCAGTTTAAACGAATCTGTCAATTAAATTTCAGTTTGAATAAGCTCTTAGTGACCTTAATATTTGTAATTAATGGCTTCATTGGTAAGAAATGGTTAAAAGAAATGAATTAAGAGTGTTTTTATAGATATGAAAATTTTTTATTAAATTAAGTTTTAGGTTTTAACTGATTTCAATGAATTCAATATGGGTTAACTTTTTAAAATAAATTCCCCTCTTTTTATCTAATAGGTTTTGTTTGTTATATGTTTATACTTATATTAATATGCAAGGTCTCAATCAAATGAATTTGCATTATTTGGACTCTAAAGTTATCTATTAGCTAGTAAACATTATAATTGCAAGATGAACACGATTTCAATATTTTAAAGATATTGTTGCTTATTTATTTATGTTAGGAATAAGGTAAAGTATCTTGGCTCGATCCTTTTAAATAAATATTAATATTTATTCAACATTTCCCATTGATTACGTTTGGTATTACCTATTTAATCAATTATTGTAATGCTTTGACATATTCAACTCTTCAATCTACTAAAAATTACTCCTCAGTACATCATTTAATAGTCCCCTCCTATTCTTGTCATCATTTAAGAAATTACCTCCCTATTATTGTTATTTAACTTCCATATATACTGATTCGCATTCAGGATACCACTCAATTCCGATTGCTGTGGTCTTTTTTAATTGAACAGAATTCAGCTTTTATCAATGATGCTAATTCAGTACCGACAATATAATCAGAATAATCCTCAATTTATTATACAGTGATCTTTCTATTATTGAATTTTCCCATTGTTTAGTTTGATGCTATGATAATGTACTCCAATTTAAGGCAGAAAAGGAGGGTTATCCACTCTCTTTTCCCGAGTGGGCATGTGGAAAGTTTTTTTGTGGGACCGCTATGAAATAAAATCTGCGTCAACTTGAGAATAGAACTCATGATGACCAATTCAGTCTGTTTGACTATCCTGGCTTCTATACTGTATTCTTTATCTGGTTAATGTATTTTAATTACTTTATTTATTATCAGTCTATTATTTACATTCATGAACTTTCAAATGTATCATGCCTGTCATATTTATTTAACCCGCTTTTCTTTTCATCAGCTGGTTTTTTTTTTCATCTCTTCAATAATAAACTTCAATAGAGGGGTGGGGGCTTTCTGCACTTGGAATAGGCATAGTGAGGTATCTAGTTTTCCTTCTTTTGTCAGCCTGTTCTTATTCTTTGAATCTTAGTATATCTCGCTATTCTCTGTATCACAACTCTAAATCCCTTTACTAGTATTTGTTTGTTTTTTTATTGTGATGTTTCTGATGACATAACATGACATTAAATAACATAAAGTGGCTAATGTTGCATACTCTAATCACAAATAAAGTAAGAGTATATAAAACTATCATTGTTCACTATGAGTTGTTAAGGAGCTTGATGCTAAAAGCAACACAATCAAAAAACACGATATACAAAAAATAATTCTATTAATAAGATGTAATAAGTTTAAAAATAATGACAACTGATTTATGCACGCCATACCTCTCATGATATCCATCAAGAGATTCAAAATTTTTCATGAGAATCCTTATGTTAAGGTTATGGCTGTAATAGTGTCTTATGAAAACTTGATTCCCAAACTATTTTCATAAACTCAGAGCAGACTCAAAGACTAAATATAGCTTGGCCAACAGATTTACTCGAGGGACTAAACTGATAGACATTTTCTTTAGAGGCTGAGAAATCCTCTGGAACAGAGGAATAAATGTAACAAGAAAATTATTAATAATTATTAGCTAAAAAAAAAGAAATTGGCAGGATCGGGACTCAAACCCCCGTATCTCTCGATTATCTGATCGGGTGCTCTCCAACTAAGCCAGTCCTGCACAATTTAGGACCTCTCTTCTAGGAAAGAAATGGACATCTCTCTAGAAGAAGTTGAAAAATAACAAAATTCAATTTTTTTTTATCCAACTATCAGTAAACTCTTATTATTTTTTAAATCAAATTTGTATGTAAACACGTTCTTATAACATTATGTGCAAATTTTAATTGATAAATGAGCCAGAAAAAGTTTCAGGGTTTACCAAGTCTGAAGGAAACCAAAATTGTTATGAGGTTTTTTGGGGGAAATTGTGGTTGCAAAAATGTCATCTGTCCATTATGGAAATAGTCCATTATTTTCTGAAACAAGTATAAGAGCTTGCAAACAAAAAGTTAAGCATTGGAGTGACTCAGTTAAGAATCAACTGGACCTGATAGATTAAGAAAATTTGTTCACAATGCTACTATCAGTTTACACCATATTAATTGTGAGGGAAAAACTTGTTTAAGGCTTTTAAATTCTTTTTATTTATTGTGAGCATTTTCAACAATCAATGTGACACCTGACATCTTCAGGCGATGACAGCAAATAAAAAATTCAATTAAAATATGATGAACATTTTCTTTACTGTTGCAAGAACAATTTTATTGTATTCTTGTCCACTTAAGTCTTGAAACATACTATTAATTAAGATGTCAAGTTTATTATTTGATACCTTGATCTGAACGCCTTTAAAGAAACTCTAGTTGGTTTAAAGTTATGAACATCCTGTTTATGATTTTTTGTTATTGTAATTGACAAACAAAACACTAATTAGATATTGCTAATCAAGATGTCAAGATCTTTAATTTTATTACCTACTCAAATTATCAGACTGACACAGAGGTGAAAAAAATAGGGTTTTTGGTTCTGAAAAAAAAACCATCAATCCCTAAAAATCAGGATTGGTCATCTTTTACCACATACAACTTACATGTACTGATAACTATTAGTCACATTAAACAAATTAAAATAATAATATATAAATAGTGCATATTTTTTAAAATCCCTTTACATTAATATTTTGTACAAATATATACAATTAATAAATAATATTAATAAAAATACTGTATTTTATTTCAGGGTTCTTAAGTACAAGCCCTTTTAAATATTTCCCCCTTTGTATAAAAGCTGCATTTTATACTGTGTTTTTATTATCATTGTGACAAGTAATAATGGTCATAAAATTTATGATCCCTTAAAAAAATAAGATATTATCCAATTATACTAGAGTGTAAAGGTGGATAAGATATTATGTCTTAATTTAAACAGGACTTAACAACATCCAATCATAATATCTAAAATTTGGTTTTCTATTGCTCCCCCACTGATGGGACTTGTGATAAAATGTTCATCTTTACCATGGTTTTAGCAGGACCCATCAAAAGGTTGTTTCTTTTTTTCTTCAAATGGCTACCCTTATTGGCTTTTATAATTTTTCATTTTCAACAGTGATTCATTTTTAAGTTTGACAACATACAGACTAACCGTGTTACACAGGGTGTGCTGGCTACCAACTAAATGCCATCATCTAAATCTCATGGCTCTGGGAAGTATTTTATCACAAAATAAAATTTTATATATATTTACTAAAACTAATGATATTATGGCTATAGAATAATTAAAAGTATATATTACTTATTTTATCTGTAATGTTTAGGGGCATAGAAAATTAAGTTAATTTTGAAGATTTGTCACAAGAGCTTTTAATAGATTTTCTTTTAAATTTATTTTGTCTATTTTAGTCATATAGAATTTAGGATTAATAATCATCTAATGATTTTTTTTAAAGGTATATTTAATGTTTTGATTTTGATTCAGTAATTAAAAAATGAATCATTTGTACAATTAAGAGAAAATTGTTTCAGGTGCTGTTAGGTATCAAACATGGTGTCAACTCAGGGAGAGATTAGAGTAGGACCTTCACATCAAGTAAGTTAAAGTTTAAGCAGTTTAATAGAAAAAAAAAAAAATTAACCATTAAATTTACTAAAGTAAAAAAACAAAACAATAAAAACTTTCATTTCTTTAGAAACCTATTTAAAAAGACACCTTAGGCTTAGAAAAATCTGAGGAATGTAGTAAGTAGTATCAGTAGAGCTACATCCCTTAAAACGTCTTGCCCTCCTCTACAATGCCTTTCCAATCATTTCTGTATGCTGCCTGTTGTTTCTTCATCAATAAATAATGTATATTGTAAATATGGTTTGAATGAAAGAGTAAATATGGCATGAATGCGATCTTTTATCACAACTATATATTGCCATTCTAGGGCAGATTATAATTTTATGCTAATAAAGATTTTTTTTAAGGCTTAAAAAATTAATTATTTTACTCAATAAAAAAAAAAGTTCTCATATTTCTTTTTATTTCAAGTTAAAAATCTCAGCCCTCTTCTCTATGCCCCTCAATGCAGCATCCTCACTAACATTGTAATGGTACTTTTGTTGCTGTCTTTTTAATTACACTGACATTTTTAAACCCATCCAGACCCTGATTATCCTATGAGCTCCTTACTAACCTAGCCAAAATAATATGTAACATTTACCTACATTCTGATTGTTACTCCATTCCTCAAAGAATTCAGGCCTCTGCCAGCAACTTATTTCACTACTCTCTGCTGAAAAAATGTCTTTCGAGTGTATTCACTTAGCCTTCTCACTCCTCTCCTTCTCATCCATTAAAATGCTGGTTGATGTGGAGAAGATCCAGAAGACTATGGGACTATAACCAGGAAGAATAGTCGGCTTTTCTCATGATCAGGTATATGTGGTTTGATTTAGAGTCGGAAGGTCCAACAAAGTATTTGTATAAGTGCCACATGAAAAAAACAAGAAATATTGTTCATTAAAAGGTCCTGACCAATTAACATAACAGAATATAAGCACTAAGTAAATTGAAAATTAAATATACATACCTTTGCACTTAACAAAAATTATTGTGGCAAATGACTCATAGAATGGCAGAAGCATTTTCCAGTTAAAAGACAAGATGTCACAAGCTCTTCCTGTGGGCTATGCCCAAAAAAATCGAATATAATAAAGCCAGGAATTCCCTATTAACCTGAAAACAGAAAAATAAAATATAATGTTATATTTTTCTTTAGTGGTTTCCCTTTGAAAACAAATTTGGGACCATAATCATTGCACCCCTGGACATGGTCAGCTAGTAATAATCTCTATTTATAAATGGGTGTATATACCTGTATTTTTTCTTTTAATTTTAATAAAAAATTGGAATTGGATTTAATACAAATAATGAAGGGAATTGACCCAGAAGCCAGCAGCTTCCAACCATCAGTACAGTAGTAATTAAAAAAACTCATTACTTTATGTAGTGATTATTGGAATTTGAGATAATTTTATTTAACTTCATAATCTCATCTAACAAAAGTCAATTGGATATTAATAATAGATAAATCGATGTTAAGTTCTTTGTTTTTTTAACCTACTAACTAGAGTCACTGTTCCTGATGTTGAAATAATTGTCTGATGTTAACAATTCTGATACAAGGCAAAAATTGAGAATTGCAGGAAAGCTCCCCAAAGTTAATGTTTGAATGATATGAATCACAAAGTATGCACCTGTAATCAGAATATGGAGTTAAAAAACAAAGTATTATTGTTAATCTTATTGCCATTAGAACAATTAATTGAAAATAAAAACAAAATCAACACCCCTCGATTCCATTCCCTACATTAGTGAATATAAGCAATATAGACAAAGAAATACGATTCTCACATTGACTATATGCAAACATTTTTAGCCTCATGATATTTTATCTGAATAATACTTTTCTGTCAGGCTTACATTGCGAGATCTTAGTTTTGCTATCTTAAACTTATTTCTATATTCAGAAGTTCTCTCAAAATATCTTTTACATAAAAAAAAAAAACCTTAAAGAATTGATACTAATATATGCATATTCACATTTTTCCTAGTGTTCTATATATAATCTTAGTAAAAATTTATTAGCAATAAAAATACACAAACTTAACATGTTTCACCTCAAATGTAAGGAATCAATTCACTTGTGTGTGAAACCATAACATTATCACCCAATTCTGCCTAGTTGCCAAAATGAGGTACCCCCCCATACATATGTACTGTTCTACTGTGTAATGACTGGATCCTGTGCCAACTCAGCACTTTTTATGACGTCACAGTAGATCTAAGGTCTCCTTCATCTGAATTATGAAGAATATCTAGTGATCTCATCATTGTGAAAGTAAATATTTATTTACCCATCATCATCGAGATAAATATTTATCTATCATCAGGTAGATAAAGTGAAATTTCAGGCAGCCTGTATCAACCCTGATATTTATAAATAAATATCACTATAAATAAACTGGGCCCCTCCGCCAGATGATGCTTGGCCAGAGGCAAGGTTTTTCTTTCTTATAGAAGAAAGGAGGATGCAAGATAAAATGGAAAAATCTTGGCTTGTTACCACTCAATGCACATATACCAAGTTGTTTATTAGTAAGCTGCTCTCATCAATTAATCCAACATTTTTTATCAACCGTAATTGACAAAATATCCTCCTCCTCACAGGACTCTTAACTGGTCACTGCTAACTTCACCTGCATCTGATCGAAATAACAGGTGACCCACACTGGCATAAATGCACTGATGGAGCTGAGAACTCCTTCTATTAGTTAGGTCAATGTGAGATCTATAGCCCATTTCTCTGACAGTGTTAGGCTTTATGTGGATGAGATTATTTGCATCGAGTGGAAAATAATTCTCTACTTCATTAGAAGATGGAAAAGATTCCAGGAAACAGAGACTAGCTAGCCAGTAGTCATTGAGGATGATTTATAAGTGTAAATTATCTGGCATTATATCAGCTACTTTAGTCTAAAATAAATTAATTAAGAAAATGAAGCATAATTTAACTTCTATTTTAGCTTCACTCTTCTTATATTATATATAGTAGAAGGACCGGAAAGTCCAATGGCACAATACGAGTATGGGGGTGAGGTTGGATAACGAAAAATGGGTCCTCTATTATAATCCAAAACATTAAAGGCAGTTGCTCTGTCTGAATGAATCATTACAAAGTACAGCAAAGCCAGGTTTACACCCCAAAAAGGGGTGTTTGTGGTGGAGTATTCGTGGAGTTCATTGTAAAGTGCTGAAACCAGGACAAACTGTGAATGCAAGCCTTTACTGTGAACAATTTTATCGAGTAAATCAATCTTTAATTGAAAAATGCCTAGCGATTGTCTACAGAAAAGGCTTTATTCTGCAACACAATAATGCAAGACCGCACTGCACAAGACGAACCCTGGATAAAATGAATTGGGGTGAGAGGTATTGCCTCGCCCAACATACTTGCTTGATATTGTGCCATCGGATTCCCATTTTCTAATTTTCTGGTACATTTTCTAAGTGGCAAAAAATTTGAAAATTTGGATGATGTCCAAAGTGCCATCTAGATATTTTGCTCAAAAACCAATTGATTTTTATTGATCCGGCCTTGAAAATTTGCACATTAGAGGCAAAAGGTTGTTGACAACGAGGGTGATTACATCATTGATTAAAAACAAAATAATATATATTGTTTATATGTTTAAAATTACAGATGAAGTGAATCGTTTTTATGGTCACTATTGTAGGACATACATGCCAGTATATGGATGCTGGCAAGTGAAAGATGATAGCCCCATACTTGTCTTAAAGTAGCACATCTCCTTTTAGTCGCGGCATTCAACCTTTTATAGTATTTTAGAATTATATCCTAAATTTTTAATTTATTTTTATTAAAAAATAATTATTATGTTTAGGCCAGGCTTCCTGAATTTCGAGGCAATGCAGGTTCCGGGGATGCGGATCCTGAACTCTCGAAAGAAAGAGAGGAACTGCGATGGGCACCAGCCGTGACACTTGACTGTGATCTTATTATGTATCTTCGAGCTGCTCGCTCTATGGCTGCCTTTGCAGGTATGTGCGACGGAGGTTCAGCTGATGATGGCTGCCTTGCTGCTTCCCGGGATGATACAACAATCAATGCCCTTGATGTGGTAAGTTGAGTACTTAAATGTGATTTAAAAAAAATTAATTTGATTTGGTTAATCTCTATTATCCTTAGCATTTTACTTTTATTGTGGATAGACGTGATGTTTTGTTGATTTTTATCAAAATTGCTAGTTTGTGTTATGTCATAAACCATAGTTTTTTTCTGTGAACATTCATGTTACCTGATAAACGTATAGAAACGTGAAACATGAACATACTCATTTGATCATACTCAAGATGACAGCCCAAGAACTTACTTTAATATATATATTTGAATGAATTTTATTAATCAATAAATAATAAAAGTAATCCAACATAAATAAAATTTGATTTTACCTTTTTAAGTTAAGATACCTAATTTTTAAGTTAAGATTTTAGTTTAACTACCCTAAATGTATTTTGTGACTTGTGGGAGATATTCAATGAAAAACTATGTTTTTCTGTTTATTTCATTCACCTTAGAAAAAACCTTAAACTGTAGACTGGTCTGTTTATTTTTTAATTATTAACAATTTTTCAGCTTCATGATTCTGGGTACGATCCAGGGAAAGCTCTACAAGCATTAGTGAAATGCCCAGTGCCAAAGGGGATTGACAAAAAGTGGTGTGAAGAAGAAACGGTAAATATTAAACATCATTTGCCTTGAATGGTAAATTAAATGAAATTTATACATATTTGTTATTTTTGTAGAAACGATTTGTAAAAGGACTTCGGCAGTTTGGGAAAAATTTCTTTCGAATTCGGAAAGATCTTCTTCCACATAAAGACACTGTGAGTTATTTGTGCTCTGTGGTTGTATGTGATAGTTTAATGATGTTTCATTAATCTAGAAGTAATTGTACGAATGACTGAAAATGTGTCATTATCAGTAAGTTTAAAGAATATTCATAAATTTATTATCGGATCATAACAAATTATTAGATTAAACCTGTAAATCTAGTTCATAACTAAGTTTACCAAACAACAGTGTTAATGACTCGGTGGTTTAAGCCTGTTTTATCTGTCTTTTTATTATTTTGCAATCTCTGTTACCTGACAGCATATTAATAGTTTTTTATTTGGACTTTCATTGGTAACATGTTCCATTAGGTTCGGTAGCACCATAATTTTATTTACAGAATCTAACCAAAAATTTCATATTTAAGTCTCATATTCTATCTAAAAAAAAATCAGGTGATGAATGATAACTTTAAATTGCCAAATTATATTGCGCTATAGGTCCCGCTATTATTAATAATTATCAGACAAAGAAAAACAGCCCAATATGAAAATCCTGCCTGGATATTTGGTTGTTAATTATGATAACTTTATTTTACATGCAGATCAAGACAGAAATAATAATTCAAATATTGGTTTGTTAAATTTAAAAACATTTTTTTTCTCGGCTTAACTAAAGACATTGGCAAAAAAGCTTGGACATGTGTCATATGTTTTTCTATCATTAATAAATGTTTCATTAAAATCTGGGACCCAACTACCATAGCCTCTCCAGGAATGCCTAGAGACATTCAAAAGCTTAATTGGTATTATACATAGGCTATTAAAGAATGTTGTTTTTATAAGGTAATTATTAATAAAGTTTATGTGACGATGTGAATTTGTAATATTTGTGTGAATATGTTATCTATATGGATTTTCAAGAAAATGTTAGCTTTTCAAGCTTCTATGAGAAAACTACTCTTAAAAGGATTTAAGTATTAAAATTCTCAAATTTGGTCTGAAGGACCTCCTCTGTTATGAATGTCAATTTCACTATAATTAAAATCCATTAAAAATATGATTTAGCGTTTAGAGTAGCCTAGTATTGTCTGACTACTAGTACTAAAGACTGGGGAAGTTGTCTCTGAGTGCAAATGTCGGCTGAATAGGCGGTACCGAGTTACCGGCTCGCTCACACAGTCCCTTTACTGAAAACAATTGTGCCCACTAGACTCCATGCTAAGTTAAATGTCTGACAAGAGTGTAGTAACTACATCAAATATCAGATAGATGTCTTGACAAGGCTAAAGCACTGGTTTGTAGTACTTGTGAGCAGACATTACAGATCTTGATTACTTTTTTGTTTGAAACTAATCTGTTATTGTGTTGCTAGCCGGAATTGGTAGAATTTTATTACTTATGGAAGAAGACCCCAGGAGCTAACAATAATCGGCCTCATAGAAGGCGGCGTCAGGGTTCCATGAGGAGAATTAGGAATACTCGGAATTCACCACGTTCAGGAACTCCAAAGGAAGAACCTCCTGGTACTGTACCTACACCACCACCTTGTATGTGCAGTTTTTTTGTTTTGCTTCTTATTTTTATTTTATTCTAAAACTTTTTTATAGCTTATACTACATAACCCCCACTCTTTTATGCTGTTCTTCAAACTGCTGTTATTATCTGTAACCTTAAGACTGTACTTGACCCATAGAATGGACTCCAAAGGGACACCACACGAGTTAGTTTTTAAGCGAAACTCATAACAAAAGGCATTTTATGTCCTTGATGCTTTGTCACATTTAAAAGTAAGGTAAAGCAAAGGACTTCCGACTAGACCACTGCCAGGTGTCATTAACCATAAAGCTGAATTTACCCATCCTACAATATAAAGCACCCACTATTGATTTGAATCCAACCCAGCCAACTAAGGTCGTCCCCTAACTGTTCCTTTTCAATGGAGAGTGTGATAACCATTTCTGTATCGTCCAAGGAGTATATTGCTGTATATGGACAGTTTATATAAGAAATCATTCAGATAATCAGGCTTTGGCAGCTTTCCAATACAGGAAAGACATTTTAGCATTAGAACTCCACTTGTTTTAAATGTAGATTAGAGGTGGAAAGCTATAATTTAAGAGAGTGCGAAGCCAAAAACTAAGGTTTTATTTCCTAGGCTTTATTCCATTAGGAAAATAAACTCCATCAAATAGCAATCGATCAGGTGTTTCTAGAAAGACTGAAACAACAGGGGTGGACAAAAAAAACCTATAGGCCTAATCATGAGACCTTTTTAAGTCCCTCCCTCCTTCCATTTACCATATTTAGAATGAGACTGTTGCATATAGGTGGATTTTTTGTTATATTGTTTTATAAATTTTTATCATTCAAATTATTTTTACTTGTAATATAAGAACAGCATAAAAGATTGATTTAATTTTTTTCTTGTGCACTTTTTTAACATAGCTAATAACATTATTTGCTTATCACAATATCTAACCTTTTGTTTGTTTTTTTAATTGGAAATGGTTCTCTAAATAGCTGTCACAGTAAAGTCTGAAGTAATGAAACTAATGCAGAAAATCTGCTTTTCACTCAAAATTTTGTTTTATTATTTAAAAAATCAAAGTAAGTTTTATATTTTCGACATGAATGGTTAATTATTCGGGATAGTTAATTTGATCAGTGGAAATGGTTTGGACTATGCTGTACAAATTCCTGCTGATTTAGTATGCTTTAGTATTTAATAGAATGATATGCAATCCTAGCTTTATCCTTTCTTTTTGTTCTTTATGAGCATATGCAAAGAGATCCCTCTCTCACACTTGTCTGGCTTAGTATAAACTTCAAATTTTATTTTATCATTATTTTCTATTAATTTCACACAGGCTGAAAACATGTTACAAAACATAAATGTGAAGAGAGTGATTTTTTTATATAATTAAGTTTACTTTTTCAGCTGTTGGAGGTTCCAGGCCTTCACCAAATCCTAATGAAAAAGGTATGTGTGAAGCGTTTCCTTCGCTTTTAGCCATTAATTTCCCATTTCAATTAAAGCGAAACCATTGTCAATGAATTATTATGTTTCTAACTATTTTTTTAATACTTTTTTATTTTTGATCTTATATGGTTACAGCTATTTGTTGCTTTTGTTTTGTTAATATAGCTGTAAAGGTGTATGTGTGTGCGCGCGCGTGCCTAACAATTAACAACTACAATTTCACTAGTCATTTGTTTTATGAAACTATTTAGACTAGGCTTTTGATATAGTTAAAATTCAATTATAACTAATGAATTAAAATCTTGTAATAATTTATTTTCTTGTTGGCCAGTCAGAAATAACACTTTTTTTATGACCTTTAGAAAATACAGCCGAACATCTATTTATTATAATTGAAGGTTTCTTAAAAAAAAATTGGACTTTTTAATGATTGTACTTAAAATATCTTCAATTTTTTAGTGTTAAAGGCATTTTTAAGGTAAAATAAAATAAATTAAATTTTATTACCTTTTAAAGTCAAAGTTTTATTGGGTTAATACTTGTAAAAAATACCCGTTCCATCCATGTTAACCCTCCAATTGCCCCACACAAAGAACTCCACCTTCTCTTCTTGTGTTGTTCAGTGACTTTTATCTCCTAAGTATCTAGAACATTTAGGATCGGAAATGGGTCTGTTACAGAATATTCTCGAATTTATATAGAATTTTTGTTGCTCAATAAGGTGACTGGGGTCCTTTCAGACACCCCCCCCCCCTGCTCCAGCATATTATTAACTACCGAGAACTGTCAACATAGTTTCTATTTTCATCTTTCCTGGAAAATATCCACTTCTTTGTTTCCTACATATGAAAGAAATAATAGTATATTATATTAAGTATTGATATTTTCCGATAATTAACCTCCATGCCCACCTACTTTGTCCTGCTTTTTTATCATCAGCTCAATTCACTTTGGCCTTTCCAATGGTGCGGCTGTTATTAAATACAACATGTAGTTTCTTCTTGTACAAGGAGAATTTTTGAAGAGGCCAGAGCTACCGCTCATCAGCAATATGATGGATCTCTGGAGGTAATGGAGTACGATTTTGACATGGTTTCTATTGCGTCTGATGTTAAAGAAATCCTGGTGATACAAGAATAAAATGACGAAATCTCTATGGGTGATAAAAAAGAAAACAATTTTGATTTCTAAGGTAACAGGAAATCTGATCTTTTCCAGTCCAAAGTTGCAACATTTTGGTACAAAAATACATTTGTTCGAAGAAGATTACTTTAATTAAAATACTTAAAAAATTAACGATACTTTAATAAGAAAAAAAAATGTCTCTAAAATATTCAAGATCATTCACTTATCATGTCACATAGCTTTTCATTTGAGTAATTGACATTTTGAAACTCTGTAATATTCCTCATTTTGAACCTACCTACTTGTGCAAGGCCACAATGGAGAAAACAGTATTGGGGCCCCGTAAAAACTCCCATGGTACTTGGTGTCTCACAAGAGCCCATGGTACTCGGAGGGTTAAACATGTCATGCTCATATTATTTTTTAATGTTTTTTAGAAATGTGTTTTCCCATTGAGAACATTGCACATCCAAAACATGCTTTCATCCGATATTACTTTTTCTTGGATGCTTTGTCACTTTTTAGATATATTGAGCCACCCAGAGTTGAAAACTCCCAAAATCACATCATATTCAGTGGCTTTTGCCTAGCCTTTTTGTTTAGTCTAGTTAAAGGCATTTTCTGGTCTGGTATCATTTTAAAATGGTTTATAGATCTTGTCATATTGAATGGTTTTTAATTATTTCTGATATCCTTCAAAACTTTAAAGGGTTTAATAACAAAATCATTGTTTTTGAAGATTTTTAATATTGGTTAAGATTTTTTAATTTTGTTCTTTACTATCTATCCCCCCTTCTTCATCTTTTATTAAATCAGAACTTCTCTTTCATATTTAGTGGCCATTTTTATAGCAAGAAAGATAACTGATAGTTTTCTTGTAATAAAAATTTAAGGTCCTGAAAAAAGTTCGATGTTCAACTGTAAATCATAATAATTCAGCTAAGCTACTGCATTGTTACCAAATTTTAGTTGTAACAGTTAAAATGCATACTGGTCATCTCGTGCAAGACATTCACTTAATTATGCAAGTCTTAATACATAGCTAAACAGAAAAACAATTGACTTTTTAAATTTTAAAATTAACTGCGCTACATCTTATGATAAGACTAAGCCGACTGAATATTATCACCATGGTTTTTTGTAGGTGGCACCGAGGTACTAGTTTGGTGGGCATCAGGCTTGTTACCTTCTTATCCTTAATTTTGATTTTTTAACCGGATTTGCTACTTTTATTTTTTAGTATTTACAAATACTAATGAGTATTAATATGTACTAAAGTAATTTCAATGAATTTGTCTCTGCATTAGATCCCATGAGCTGTCTTGCATAGACTGCATAAACTTGAATTTTTTTAACATGTTTTACAATTGTCTATTAATGATAGATAGCATTATTTCTATGTAATTTTTTTTAGGTGAAGGTAGTTCCGGTAGTGAAGACGATAATTCTGATGATGATTCGGATTCAAGGGACAATACTTCACTACGCTGCCAGCATTGTTTCTCCACAAGTAAGTGTTTATTTGCCTTCTATACTCAAAAACCTGTTCTGGTCTTATTCTGGTTGACTTCATTCATCATTAGGTGATGCAACTATTAGTTCCATTATTCAGTTTTTTTATAGCTGTGATATTTCCAAAAATGTGCAAAACCCAATGCTTGATTTTTATTGTTACAATTCATTTATGTTTATCGTCCATTTGAACAGAAATACATAAATAAGTCGTATAATTGTAGTAAAATTATCAAAAAAAGTGAAAAACCTGTAGATCCCGGGATGATAAAGATTACCAGGTTTTATTTTAGTCATCAAGGGCTTGTTTTTTAATATTATGTCATTTAAAAAGATTAGCCAAATCTTTAAAAACTGGGATGCCAATTGCATGTATACAAAGACCAATTGGTCCTGGTCAGTTGATTTCGTCTAGGCCTAAGCCATGAATGTTTAATTTTAATAATATGGTGTGGACGTCTTTATTCATAACAAATCTTTAAAAAAAAAAACAGGGGGCAGAACCCCATAGTTACTTAGTAATTATCATAAAAATTAATAACTATGTTTAAGAGATATTTTTAGTTTCAAAACATAATGAAAATTTGAAATTTAAACAGCATTACATTAAAAGTTGGATAAATTCTGAAAAGAATGATATGAAACAAATGTAAAACTTGAAATTAACTCGGTATAAATGCATTTCACAAAAAGTCCCACATTTCATGATTTACAATCTATTTTTTTAATATATTAATAATCTTTTTTTTTTTAAATATATTGATAATACATTTTTTTGATAGATTAAAGCTTTTTTTAATAATATATTTTTTAAATATATTAATAATCTATTTTTTAATATATTAATAATCTATTTTTTAGTAGAATAATAATACAATTTTTTAATAGATCAAAGCTTTTTTTTTTTAATAAGTAAAGGCTGTTTGATTATTAAAAAATCATCAGAATAAGAAGTATATATTAGTGACTAGCCTCTGCAAGATGCATTGTTCTCTCTATAAAGTCAGTGCATGATACATATTTACAAAATTTATTTTAATTTCAGATTCGCGTGACTTTCAACATTCAGGACCGAAGGATAGAACATTGCTCTGTGCGGAATGCAGAGCACATTTTAAGAAAAATGGAGAACTTCCTCCTTTACCGAACAATCATAACAATAACAATAATGGGACAAATTCTAATAGTAATTCAAATAGTTCAGGTCGGGAAACACCGTATCTCTTCCGGCCTGTCCAATCAGATAGTCCTGATGGTTCTCCTGGTAGAATGCGTACTAGAAACAAATCAAAAGAAACTGTAAGTTTTTTTTTAATTATTTTCATTTGTTGTTAACTGAATGCTAAATGTTTTTCATTTTTTCTCAATTGATATTTTCCCACTAGCCATCAAAAAGTACTGGTGCACCAAGGCCCAAAAGAAGTGGTACAAATACACCTGATGAGCTAGATAAGAAAGGTTCAAAATCACCAAGCGCATCTAGTCCCTGTTCCAACTCACCTAGTGACAAACCGAACAGAAAGAAGGTATGATTAAATAGCTTATAAGTGCTGTTTAGCTTTGAGTAGATGTTGGGAATCGACACATAAATAAAAAAAAGTATATGCTGGGTTTTCATCAAATTTATTTATAGACAAGGGTTTGACATGTAATTTACATCCTATCAAATCTTATTTCATGGCAGACTATTAAATCACAATTATATAGTTTACATTTAGTTTTGCCTATTAAATATCTTATTTATTGGTACTTTATTGCTTCTTTTTTTTAATTTTTAAGAAAGTATTTTAAAAAGTCCAAACAAATGTACGAATTATTCGATTACACATATCTAAACATGTTTTTATTATTGAAAAAATTAATTGAAAATAAATGTTTAAGATGGATTGAGTGTAGGCAAGGACCAATTATCAAGCTTATCAATTTTTTTAGGGGAAAAAAACACTATGTCTTATAATCTCACAAAGTTAATTTAATATGGAATTTCAAAGAACGTTTATTGCTTAAATTTTTAGTCAAACCAGGAGAGAAAAGAAATTAAAAGCACAGTAGTAAAATCAAATTACTAACAGTTTATAATTATGTTGAAAAATATTCCAAAATTATGTGTATGTAATTTAAATCATACCATCTCTCATATTGTTTTATTTTGTAAATATTATCTTAAAAAAAGTTGTTATTGATATTGAATGTTCCCTGTTATCACTCCTAAATACATTATGTGTTTATTATAAGCTACTGCACTTCAAATTCAAAGATCATAGAATTACTGTTTTTTATCATTCTGTATCCAACCGCCAGATGATACAGTAAACAGCTAAGAATTAAGTTAATTAGTGACATGTTAATGAATAATTAACATTGAGTTAAAAGGGTGACATAAGTGTTGTATGTTTTTTTGTTGTTTTTTTAATACTTACTCAAAATTTAATATGTATATATATATATTTTTCAGGGGAAGGGAGATACACCTACTAAAAATCGAAAGAGAAATGCTGAAAACAGTGAAGTTGAAGAAGATGTGTCAATATTTAAAAGAAAAAGAGATAGAGCTGATAGTCCTTGTGAGAGTCTTACAACAGATAGTGGCTCTGTTGCAGATGAGGCTGAACCAACAATAGAAGATACTGTTGAAGCTGTGCAACAAAATGCTCAGAATGCTCAGTCCACTTCAACTCAAGAAGTGGAAGTGAAGAAGGAACCACCAAGTGAAGAAGGATTTAATCTTTCAGCGATATTGGATTTGCCTCAAAGAGTGCCTTCCCCTTCTGTTGTTTCTGAACAAGAGCCAATACCCTCAATCAAGGAAGAACCTATAAAAGAAGAGTTTCCATCTTCACCTTGTGAGTTCTTACCAACTAAGGAGGAAGATAAGAGACCTGATTCACCTTCTGAAAGCAATTTTAAACAGAAAACTGAAGATTTTCTTTCTTCTGTACAGCAATCAACAAAATCTCTCGAACCGGGGAATGGCTCTCTTCCTAAAGCATTTGAAGATATTCCATCACCTGGCAAGTTGACTGTAAAGAAAGAAGGCTTGTTTGAAAATACAGATAACATCATGATACCTTGTGTGCTTCCTGTTACAGTAGAAAATTTTGTTTGTAAAGAAGATGCTTCTACCTCGGGAACAACAACCCAGAGTAGTGATAGTTTTATTCCTACAAATCCTTCAACTACCTCAAGTAGTACGAATGCTTCCTTGCCAATACCACCTTCAACAATAAAAGTTGAACCTGGATTGAATGAAGAATCACAAAGTTCACATCAGCCAGATAGACCTCCAGACTCTGCAAATGAGAATCCTAGTACAAGTAATGAGCATCCTTCACAATCTCCAATCCAGTTGACTTCTTATCCACAAAATGCCATCTCTCCTCAAGTTCTTCCACCCAATGAATCTGGAAAACAATCTCCAATACCCCAATCTATTCTTGTTCCTGCTTATCCTTCAATAGATCATGACAAGCCATCATCCCTAAGTATTCCATCAGTTCCTACTCCACATAATCCGTTTGCTCAATTTTATCATCCACATTTCCATCCTCATTCAAGAATGAATGAAAAAATACCTTCATCGCCTCCATATCCTATTATTCAAAATGAGCCTCAAAATTTAAAAATAAAACAGGAAGTTATTCCACCTGATCAGATTGCTCCTACAACTGATCCGTTACAGTCTCTCAAAGAAGTAAAAGTACCAGGATATTCAGGTACATCAATTTCTCAGCCTCTATTACCTACTACATCCAATTCATCTATAACTTCTCATAATGAGCCTTCTAGATCAGAATCGAATCCTTCTAGCTCTTTCTTGGGTCCTTCCATAGAAAACATTAAAAAGGAACCTGAATTTATTCAAAACAGACCCACCACTCCGATGAAATCACCAATAACACGTATTACTGAAACTTCTAGCTCTCCTGTCCCGGTCTCTCGTTCCCAAGGCTCTCCATTTCCCATTCCTCAACCTCCTCCAGCTACTGTTTCAACCCTGATAGCTCCTTCTCCAACGCACCCCACACCCACTTCAATCCCACAGCCTGTAATGCATCCTTCACAGCAATCTTCTTCCTTAAGCAGGGTATCTCCTCACCTTCCTCACCCGCATGCATTTGTTCCTGCTATGCATCATGCCCATCATCCCTTAATGCATCATTCTCTCCTGGCGGCGGCAGCTGCACATGCTGCAGCTGTCCATCATAACCCGTATCATCCTCATCATCCATATTATCCCTATCCATTCCCGTATGGGCCCTATCCTATCCCACAGCCTATCCCACCCCCTTCCCGTGATGGTAAGCCATTGGAGTCAAGTACTATGATGACTTCACATTCTGTTACATCAAGATCTATAAGAGAAGTTGAAACTAGGGATGAAACTTTAAATCACCATACCACTCAAGAAATAACTCAAACTCATCACCAGCACACAACTTCTTCAACTCTTCTTCATCATGCTGAGAAATCTTCAAACCAAGGACAAGGGCTAACGATATCCCATTCCACTACCTCAAGTAGTTCTTCTAGTGTTCAGCATAAAATTAATTCTAGTAAACGAAATGGTAGTCCATCATTGCAGCCAGCTCCACAGGTATTTTTTGGTTTATATTGAATATATATACATGTATATGGTTTTTTTGAAATTGTATTAAAGTTAATCAATATAAAGTGAACAGATAATGGGGCTTACATTCACCCATTTTTCTCCTATTAGTAGATATTTATGTCACCAAATTCTTACCACCCTAAATATCTGAAAATCCCAGAAGTTACTACTGGTGGATACCATGGGTATGGTAGCTGGTAGGCTGAAAACTACTATTAATACTAATTAATAATGCTAATACACATTATTTCAAACCAAAACTCATTTACTCATAATCAACTCTAATAAATATATTTAATTTGATAGTAAAAATATCATTACAATATATACGTATCGCTCACCAGCCCCATGCACAGGACCCAAGTCCCCCGTTTTATGAATAAGAGAACAGATAGAAATATAAGATATGATATATATATAAATATAAATATAATGATAAATAACCCATATTCTTACGTTATAAAGTATAATGGATTAAGTGTTGGATTTGTAAAAAATATTCAAAATTAATTAAACAGCTGATTTTTACACGAATTCTGTTTTCAAATCGGGCAGTATAATCGATAGAAAAAAACTATTTTATATAATAAAGAGATATCTAATATTTTCTGTACATGGGATATGAATTATTACAAGTTAGCTTTCTAATTTCAAGATTTATCAAGTAAATATTTTGATGGACTGTCTTTAAACATACAATATTGTTAGTAAAAACGTGAAAAAATTCTTTAACGTCCATTTATTTTACTGCCATCATACCAAATTAGAACGAACATTTTTTAAAATTTTGTTATTACAATTGAATTATTGGCACTATTTATTACTAAGATTTTTTAAGCTTAAAATAAGTGGCTATGTATTCAGGTTTCCGCTCATGTATCTGCTACGGTTTCCCAGACATCCTCAGCGACGCTGTCTACTAATCATGGACAAGGCCATCATTCTCATCACCATCAGCATAGCCACCATCACCATCATCAGAACGCAAGCGGTGAAAGGCTATCTCCTTCCTCTCTCATGATTCCAGGAGGTAAGAAAATTATAAATCCAAATATTTTTTAATACTTGTTAATTATTAAGGTAATATTAATTATTGAAAATTAACAAATAATAGTTTTACCGAATTGGTTAGTTCTATTTGTTTTACTACTGCGTTCTCTGAAAATTGCTTAAAAAAAAAAAATCATGACTAGCTAATATTTTGACAAAATAAGCTTCTAAAATTGGTTCAGTTTTGGAGACAGAGAGATTTCCATTGTTGGTTACAATTGAAATGTATACTTGTTCATGACTACCCGTTTAGACGACCAGTCACTGCATTCAATTAAGAAATGAACAGTAGGAAAGTAACAACTGACACTTGCTGGGCACAGCCCTTGGGCCATGGCATGGCTTTTAAATCCTTTTATTAATCAATATCTCTGGTAAATGACAACATTCATTGACCTGATTAAAATAATTACTTATTATTTATTACAAAATTAAATCACTACAATTTCAGCATAATCTGGGGCGTGTTGAAAATATCTTAAAAGTTTAAAATCGATCTGATCGTTTTTATGCCAGCTAATACTGCAATACACATTTAAAAGAAATATCGAATATTTATTTTATAAACTAATATAAGTCATGTTAGTTATATAATGTCACCTGCTGATGCATGTTTAAATTACAAAATAAAAACAGGAATGTTGACCTGGTTTATTAGCTATAGCACTAGGCCTTACTCATTTGGGTTCATAGTTGATTGAGGCAAAAACAAATTATTCTCTCTCTTCCTTTCTGTCTACGTGCTAATCCTGAGGTCAGAAGACTCTCTTAGGGCTCATCTGGCCCCCATCTATAAAGATGGTACCTGTTCTTATAATTAGTTGAGGAGAAAACTTGGCTGGTAAAGTATAATAAGTGTCCACATTAATTCTCTAGAAATAAGCATTACATATATTTTAAACAAGGCTGTGATTTGCATTTTTTACTTTAAAACTTATAGGCAGTCATTACAAGTTCAGTGAAACTGTCTTCAATCAGATGTTAAACTTCTAGTATACAGAATGATGTACTCCTCATTGTTGGGCGGGTGCTCTTACCCAGCTGTTTTTCATGCATTTCTGCAATTAACAGAATCAGCAACGAAACCATAGCTGGATGTGAGTGAAGAGAAGAGGAAGTACATGGTCTCAAAAATACCACCAGACCTAGCGAGAAAATTCCTTGGATATGGCAATTCTATGGATGCTGAGAATAAATGAAGTGTACTGCTTCCCAACTACTGCTGCATCGATATTATAAGTCATTTTAAGAACTATGCTGTATCTAAACACGCCTCAAGATAACAGTTATTCAGTAAATTATTCTTAAAGATTCAAAAGCGTAGAAGAATTCCCTTCCCGTGAACTTACCAATTGGCCTAAGCTAAGCTGTTGAAGGGAGGGAAGCACTCATCACAGATTTTTAGCACCATGATAGTAATTGTAATTAGATTTTTCCATGAATTAAATGAAAATGAAATAAACTTTTATTTAGATTTATTGAGCTGAGCCTCCCTTAAATTTTTTATTGTTTTATGTGACAAAAAAAAAACGCTATGCATAATTGTATAGATCTTAACTAATTATTTTATTGTTTATATTTACATTTTCAGGTGGTGGTATGGGTAGGAGTAGTAGCAGTGGTGATCGAAAAGCGCACACGAGTCTTTTTGGAAGTGGTCATATCCACCACCCCATCTCATTAGCTCCCCAGAACTCATTAGAGGCTCTAAGGGCTCATGCCCAGGCAGCAGCTATCCAGTCTTCTTTGCCTTCCTCTCATGGTAACTACAGTAGTACACTTGACCTTGTATACATTATGTGCTCGCTAATACAAACTAATTAGATATAAGTATTGGCATATCAGAAGAATTCAATAAATGTTAACTAATATAATAAAAATAAAAAAAGGTATTTACTAGTTGGTCCTAGGATTAGTTACCTTAACTATTTTAAAGCATAGAGTGCGTTTATTTACCTCTGTGCCATTGAATAGGGCACAGAGCTTATTTATTTCTCAGGTTTTGTACTAATAAAAAGATAACATTCAAATTCAGTTAAGAAATTGAATAGAGTGAATTCTATATAATGTTTCATTATTGCACTATACTATATCAATAGCGTATTTTTGCTTAAAGTAGCCATTTAATGATAATGGAAATACCTCCTTGGAATAGAAAATTATTAGAAGCTAAAGCGGGTTTTGGTTCTAACAAAAACTTGCTTATATTTAAATGAAAAAAAGTAAATATTAATAATACTTAGTTTTCTCCATAAAAGTAGTATTTAATTTCATAAACTAACTAAATATTTTTCACAATGGTTTTACAGCATGTGTTGGCCTGTATCAACATATAAATATAACGATAATTAATGTCTAATAATTCTGCCATGTTTGTCTTCACCTTGTTATAGCTCCAGTACTTATGTACCAATCAACTTTTTTATTGAAATATACAAGAAACTTACGATTTTCAAATGTAATAAAAATATTTCTTTCAGTGTTAGAATTGAAAGTTATTAAAAAAAAAATAAAGTGCAGGAAAAATTTGATTAAATAAGAATTCAAGAGAACTATGTTTTTCTGAGAAGTTAGGTAAGGTAGTTGTGTTCTTGCTACTAAAATCTTGATTATCACATAGATTAACCTGTGGTTTGAGCAATATAAATATAACCACTATTAAAGAAAAACAGTAATATTACCTTCTCTAACTATCCCTATGAGATATAATATATATAATAATCAGATTCAGTATGTATGAGTCCAGTTGACATGAGTACTGAAGCTTCTACAGAATTGAAGGCTAATGATGATCAAGAATTCGTGAATACAATTATAAGATAATTACCTGTTATATGACCAAATCTTTAAATAGTTTACTGCAAACTCAGGTACCTGTCAAGGGATCATCTAACGGAAATGTCAAGACATAAAAATCCATGATCTTCGATAGTTCCAATTATTGAAAGACAGCACATGACATTATGGTGTGAACTAGAAAAGCCACCAAACAACTGTCGATTGCCCGGCCAAGCATGGTTTACTTACTTGTATCTTAGATCGGAATAAACCAGGGTATGGATGATCTTTGTGAAATGAAAGTGACTTTAAGCAATCACCATTGTCAATAACGAAACAAAGAGAGGGACCATCGTATTGACATACCAAGAAATTTTTTGGGGGTAGTGACTGAAGAATTTTCAGAAATTTAGAGTAAGTTAGTTATAAAATATCTAGCCATTCTAAATGAAGTCTATTATTTATTAATGACAAGGTTTTTGAAATAAACAAATATTTATTAAAATATTCTTCATTTACTATTCAGTAAATTTTTGTTGTGGAATAGATCCCACTATTATTAATAATTATTAGCTAAAGAAAAAATATACTGACAAAAAAGAAAAAAGCTATATAGCCCCGCTTCCCTCAGGGATATATATATATTTTTCTTTGGTTAATAATTTATTTACTATTATTTTTTAGAATAAAAATAACTTGACTTGGGACCAAAGTTGGAGCACACTTGATTCCAAGTTTCCTTTTTCTTATAAAGAAAAATAATGTGGGAGCCAAATGTTAAAAAAAAAATCTTTATTATGAGGAAAAAGTATTAAGGCCATTGCATATTTATAGTTTCTATAAATAGACCTGGTTCTGTTGGTTAAGGGTCTCCTCTAGGTACTCAGTCATGTTATGTTCTCACCTCTTGGCCATAGTCATGCACAATTGGCATGAATTACAAACCCTTTTTATTTGTGTCTTGTTAGTCAATTTTAAATAATATTTTTAAACCCCCTGATTGCGTTTTTATTTTATCTCTTTTATATCATACATAAAAAAAATAGTTTTTATCTACTGATGTCTAAAGTACTCGGTTGGTATTAGGAGTGCTTTCCATATGTGGCGTTTAGTTTCTAAACCATCTCGATTCATATTCAGAAATTTTACGGGAGAGGCAACAAACAACTCTTAGTTGGGTTTGATACAAGAATGCACTTCTGAAGTCGTTATTCAATGGGGTGTAGAGGTGGTTTTCAGAAGAATCTCTTGAACAAAAATTGAAAAAAATTTGTTTTTGGAAAAAAAGGGATCTAGCTGGTTTTGATACTAAACGCCTCAAATGGCAGTCTTGGGCAGGTTTGCCTATTTTACTTGGTGGTTAGGAGTGAGGCCTGTTCGAAAGATGGGCTTTAAAAATATTTTAGTGGTGGTTACTAATAATTATTATAATTTGTGTTTGACCTTGTTTGGCAGATTAAGAAAAATGATAAATTATTTGTCAGATGGATTATTATTATTATCATTATCATTGTTATTGTGAGAGCAAGACGTATATATATGTACTGATCACAAAACATTTAATTATTCCCTTAGAGATAGAGTACTTTTTATTTGCAATGTTTAGGATTTATTTATTTTTATCGGTATTGATTATCACTAATATGATTAATATTTAATTTGTTTTCCTCCCTTTTTTCCTTTGGGATATTTTGTGAAAGACAAAACATGGAAGAATGTGGGGTGTACCTAGTCGAAAAAATGCCAAAACTCTTTTGCCCTATCCAAGATTACCATGTCAAAAAAATTCGCCTAATGTTAGAAAGTGCCCAAGCAAATTTTAAGTCCAGTCCATTAAACAAATAATCCAAAATAATAACTTCTACCCCTAGATACTAATAAATTATAAAATGTATTCAAGAAGAGATCATATCAGAAAAATCGGTAGAGACGATTTTAGGCCAAAATGAAGTCGCAAATTTAAGGGATAAAATTATCGCGGTACAACATATTTTCAATGTTAAAACCAATACACCAGTATCATGGAAAAAAACAACTAACTACATGCGAATGTATGAAATTCTGTGCAATCACTCCTTCAGTACTCAAGTATTTCTTCAAGTGGAGATAAGTTCTATTTCTTCACTAGAGAGCTAAGTATTCCTTTGGCCATTATCTCTGAGACCATCTCCTGCAGTTCTGTGATGCTCTTACTTACAGCACCATATCGTCAGCAAATTCGAGGTGGATGGGCTAATTTGGTGGTTAAGCTTCATGTATGCATGAATCTTTTCCTCACCACTCCATGTGCCTCTAGCATACCCTGAAGGGGAGTAATGAAAATCTTGAGAGATATTACGTTTCCTTGTCTTACTCCTTTATTGATACAAATATCCACCCAGTTTGCTCCAAGCATAAATTTTGCCACTGAGTTCAGGTACATGAATGAATTTTCTGATTCTTGGCATATTTCTATTCTTCAGGGCTGACAGAATAGCTGAGCTAGCAGAATAGCTTCAGAGCAAGCATATGGGGAAATTGAACTTGGGTTTCCTTATAAGTTGATAAGTTCAACAATTTATTTAAAATGATACCATAAGGTCTACCATTCTTGAATCCCACTTGGTGCATCGATAGGCTTTCATCAATCACAACTTGATTCCTGTGATTGATGTTGTTTTAGAGTAACTTGTACAAAATACTTAACAGGGACAGGTTCCTGGTGTTTCCATTCTTAAACAAGAGTATTAGGTGAGTGATCCATCCCTTACGCCGCTGGTAAGATAGTATTTTTCAAACAATATTGTAAGTTGTAGTGAGAGCTTAGAGCCCAGCTTTGATCATTTCTATTGATACTCTGTCAAGGCTTCCAGCTTTCCCTTCCTTTCATGCTTCGAATTACTTCTGAAACCTCTTCTCAGTCTCTGGGTTCCAAGGTTCTAATACTTCTTCTAGCATCAAATATGGGTCATTTGTATCATGATATAGTTCCTCGTAGTAAGGTTTAGTTCTCTTTAGAATTTTCGCCTCCTTCATGACAATGTGGTTGTAGTCGTGTAGTATTGTTTTCAAAACTCTATTTCTCTGTCTTTAATTTTAGTTTTCCTCCATCTGTAACGGCCTTTTCCATGATCAAAATTTTTGTTTCCTGTAACCATTCATCGATCTTTTTTCTATTGGTCTCTGATAGTTCGATATATTCTACCTCTTGCATGCCTAAGTTTTGTTCTCTTCTTGACCATATTCTGGATTCTGTGCGGTCATTTTTTGCAGCTCTCAACCTTTCTTTTGTAACCATCGATAATTTTGTAGGCAGGTGTGATGAGAGTTTATTTGAGTTAGGTTATCTGATCCTGCACTTAAGAGCTCCAGTTGGCGACATTAACTGTCTTTTCATATCCCAATCCAATTAGTTCCTAGTTGGATGTACACTAACTGTAGAGTTAACAGTTATTTGATTTAAGCTTATAAACTACAAAATTTGTACTTGCAGCTTTTATTCTTGGGGGAAGGCATTTAATTTACTATTGAACTCTCTTGACACATTTCTACAATGATACAATATGAAATCACAAAATAAAGGTATCTAACCAATCACTGAGTCACTACTTATCTTAAAAAGGTTTAAAATATGTGCCAAACACACTGTGGAAACCAGCTAATGAAAAACAATAAATACTATTTTTAGATGTAAATAGAAAAGAAATTCATCCTATTCTTTATATAAGTTTTATTCACTATTATAGTTTCTTTGTTTTTGATTTTCTGATTATTCTTAATTCAGTTTTTATCTTCTCGTATTTATTTCTGTTTATTTTGTTATTTTTTATGCAAGTACAAAGTATATACTAAGCATGTTAATGTAAAAATCATAAATAAAAAGGCCTCCCTGTAGGGTTACTGCAGGAAGGAAGGAAATAAAAAAAATCAAATACACTTATAATGTATAATTCTGTATGTAATATGTTGGCCAAAAAGTCCGTTCGGTTTTTTAAGCGAAAATAAGACACAACTTTTAAACACAAAGTGATTTATTCAATCAATGATATAATTGGCGTTTTGTTCCAGTATCTTCTGCCATCTCATGGGCAGATTCATAATTCCATGCTCAAAGAATATCCTGCCTTTACTGGCAAAAAAATTTTCCAAGTGGATTTTTACATCATCTTCAGAGTTGAAGGTCTGTCGATTCAATGAATTTTGAAGAGACCGAAACAGGTGGAAATCTGAAGGTGCAAGGTCGGGCGAATATGGAGGGTGTGGCAAAACTTCCCAGCCAAGCTCCAGTAACTTCTACCGCGTCTGCAAAGAAGTGTGCGGTCTGGCATTGTCGTGATGGAAGACCTTACGGTTGGCTAGTTCTGGACGCTTCAGGTGGATCGCTGCATTTAATTTGTCCAGCTGGTCACAGTACACATCCGAATTGATAGTCCTGTTTGTGGGAAGAAGTTTGTAAAAGACAACACCCCTTCAATCCCACCAAATCAAGAGCATAACCATCTTTGGGTGAAGTCCTGCTTTGGGGGTTGTTTGTGGTAATTTGCCGCGCTTCCCCCATGAGCGTTTGCGCTCCACTTTGTTATAGATGATCCACTTTTCGTCCCCTGTCATCATTCTCTTCAAAAAAAGGATTGTTTTCTTCACGTTTCTGCAACGAATCGCAGATGGAAATCCTTTGGGTGAGGTTAGCCTCACTAAGTTGATGGGGAACTCAAACATGGAGCCTGCTCACGTAGCCAAGTTGATGCAGATGGTTTTCAACACTCAATTTGCATATTTTGAGGATAACTGCAATCTCCCTAGTTGTATAACGGGGATTGGTGTCTACTAATTCCTTCACTTTGTCGCTGTTAATCTCAGTTGGCCGGCCAGAGCGAGGTGCGTCCTGAACCGAAAAATTTTCCGATCGAAATCTTGAAAACCACTTCTGGCACACACGTTCTGTAACAGAATCCTCTCCTTATACAGCACATATCGTCCTGCAAGTTTCCACTGCTTTCTTGCCTTTTTTAAAATAAGAAAGCATGAGTTGTCAATAATGTTCGTTTTGGTTTTTCATTTTAGGATGATCCTAAACACACAAAATACAATCAGTCTCGTCAGAATTTTGCGTCTAACTACGTTGAAGTGTCTAGTATCTGACGAGAGCGCACTCGCAAGGGACGGACTTAAGTTAGCTACATATTAGACTGCTTGAAGTTTCTTGATGACAAAAACCGAACGGACTTTTGGCCAACCTGATATAATATTATGTTATGTGTTATTCATTTATTTGAGTATATTAAATTATAATTTGTTTATGTTTTGTTAAATGTTATGGCCGGCCAAATCCTGCTCTAAAAAAACTGTATTTGTTGGAAGACAATAAACTGTTACATTTTATGTACTAATGTTTAATTAAAGATAATTATGTATTTATTGTCTAGGCACACCACCTGGTTATGTGGGGCCATCTGATATGCTCAAGTCGGAACCGATTACTGTGTCCAGCGACGAGGCTGGTGGGAATGGTGAAGATGATGAGGTACCATCTCCACCTCACCATGTGCCTCGTGGTCCCAGTCCAGAACCAAAAATTGAAGATACAGAGTGTCATAGATCTCAAAGTGCAATGTAAGTTGATTTTTAAATTATTCAATAATACCCACATTGTGCATTAAATTACTTTTCTGATTTAAACCAAATTCAATTGTATTCCAAAAATAAGGTTGGTTTCTTCATTTTGTCTTGTGAAGTTAGTCACTGGTATGCAATTTATTGGTAATAAGTTAAACTTAAGTTAGTGAAACATGTTTGCAATATCAATATTTTTTATCCGTGTTCAGTGTGATTTTTAATATTATTATGAAGTATTTTTATAAAGATGTCACTATGAAATTTATTAGTATTTTTTTTGCTGCTATCTACCAATGTTAAGCAGCATAACCTCCCTTTAGTTATTTAATAATTAAATTCATATTTTTCTTTTCAGATTTTTACGTCATTGGAATCGTGGGGATTACAATTCTTGCTGCAGAACAGATTTAACATTTAAGCCAGTTCCTGAATCAAAATTAGCCAGGAAAAGAGAAGAAAGACTTCGAAAACAAGCAGAAAAAGAAAGAGAGGAAAGGGAGAAAGTTCAAGCTGTGAGTAATTTGAAATAACTCATAACTTCCAGTTCATTAGTAATTTATTATCTATAGGCCATATGTGATTCTTGAATCTACAGCCTAAGATATTCTTGCTCTTAATAAATTAGATAGATATTAAAAGATTCAGTGCCCTTTTTATGATATTAATTATGCTAGAGAAGTTTACTTTAAACTCAAAATTATTACATTTTTATCTAATTCATATAATGCAATTAATGATTAAAAGAAATCTACATTTTTAAAGCAGTTACCTCATATATTTAATCTTATCAGTAACATTTTAATCTATAACTATTAAATATATTTTGTATTGACTGAAATGAAATTTGTTTATTTCAATTATGAACTTTTTAAATAAATGTATTAACAAAATAAGGGACCTAGAAAGTGAAGAAATAATATTGGGAGATACTTGTAGGGGGGGGGGGCTCCGTTTCAATTTGCTCATTGATAATGAAAAAAACAGTTAGTATTTTTTATCAATAATACTTTGTTTTATTTTTTAAGAATAATAAATACCCTAAAAACAAAAAAAAATTGGAAATAACTAAAATATAGTCAAAAAATCAAAACTATTAATCATAAAACACTACAGTAAAATTTAAAAGGTAAAGAAATGAGACCCACTTTATTTTTGTTATTATAATTATTATTATTTTATTTTTGTATTCATCGGAATATTTTGAGGTTTTGTGGAATATATCTTTAAAAGTTTAGATTTATTAAGACTGCAGACATTAAAGTATCTACAGACTGGAAGACCAACAAAAGACTCAACGAGAGTTTGCAAATAAAAGCAACTACTTGTTAAAACTTTACACATTTATTAAGTAATTTATACCTAAATTTATTTTTAGTTTCTATGTTATTGTGAACCCAAAATATCACCATAGTATATTATATCATTTTCACTATAATAATGATAATGTTGTGTTTCTTTTGTAATGAAAAAAAAACTTTGTATAATTGCAGAGGAAGGTAGCAACCCCTGATAAGCCTGAAACTTCTAAACCCCCATCGAGGGGATCTCTTGAACCCCTTTCATCACCTTATGATAGGTTCAATCCCAGGAGTAATTATCCCGACTCACCTTCTCTAAGGCAGCTAAGGTTTGTTTTACAATTATTAGCGTATACAGCTTAGTAATATTTATTAGTTAATTTATTTTCTAGCTGTTCATATTTCAAGCCATCCTCTAAAAACTTTGAGTACAGGATCGATTATCATATTCGACATTTGAAATATCGATTGATTGTTATAACATAACAATTTTTGTCAACCTTTTTTAAAATTTTACTTGAATTATTAGTGCTTTACTATATTAGTCCTAATGCAACTATATTTATTAGTACAGTACAAGCTCGGTAATTTGTATCCTGTTAATTCATAAATCCCACTTGTTTATAATAAACTGTTGGTCCTTTGGAAAAATCATGGGTATTCATAAAAAAAAACAATACATTTTGGTCATCTCGGTAATTCATAATGATTTTCCATATCACTTAAACATCTTATAATTCTTATGTCTGTCGATAATCCTGTTTATTCGAAAAAAAACAAACCTCTCTTTCCCACTCTTCAATTCTCTTAATCACGTTTCTTTACATGTTTTTTCTGATTATTTTGGATTCAATATCCTTTCTTTCTGGCGTCTTCCCTTTGCGTTCAGTGTGGTTTCACCATGAGTCCAAAGTGTACCCATAAGAAATAATGCAAATTACAAGATTTTCTCTGCTATTGTCTCATAATCATCAATCAAATCTCTGTTCTAACATGTGATCACTCATCCAAGTGGGGACACACCCAATTGCACTGGAATACGTGCACAACAAGCAACGAAATACCCCATGGTCCCGTCATCAATGAGCGAGACATGAGGGAATCCCATCGGGGATACGGATTCTGTAGTGAGGGGGGAAGGTCTAATATATGGTCTCCCTTCAGCACACGGTTATGTTGCATGTTTGAACTGACTAGATGAATGCATGACTCGAACTCCACTCCTTTGACTCGAACCCTGTTATTTATTTTCCCCACACCACCATCTCCCAACCTCAATATATATATATTATTCTAATATTTGCTATTTATGCATAATAATAATTTAATTATATTTTCTTTTCATATAATTTAAAAAAAAACTTTATATTTAATAACTTTTACGTTAATTCAGGGTTCTGTTAATAATTATATAGGAAACTTCTGGCAATTGGAATATTGGTTTTATTTACACACATTAAGATATAAAAATTGATATACAAATAAATTACGTACGTACTAAAAATTACTGTTAAGATTAAAATTACGTATTATACTGGCCAGTGTTTCTCTGTGTTCTTCTCTTCGGTGGTAATCTTCATTTGCTTGATCCGCATAGTCTTACTTGCGCGTCCTTTGTCTTCGTGCTGAATGAAAGTGAAAGTCTCTTCTGATGAACCACGAGGCGCCTTAGCGTGGGTTGGTGGCTACAGGTAGCCAGGGGCTTCCTTCTCTGCCTGCCTTCTGAAGAACGAATGAATGTTTTTGTCCTCATGCCGGTTTCTCTGTACCTACCACTGCCTTCTTGACTCTTGATCTCTTTGGTTGTTCGGATATTTATACTTTGCTTAAATTAGAAGTTTATATAATAAATGTTTATATTAAATATGATATTATTTTATTTCAATTATTAATAATTAATATGACAATAAAAACGTTCATACTTTCAAAAAATGAATCACGGATCGTTATTCAATGCTCGCTAATTCCGAGTTTATTTAAACAAACACTATTAAAAATCATCATTTTAAAATATCACAACAATATATATACATATATATATTTTTTTTAAGGTAAACTTGGTACCATTTTAAGTTCCTGGTAGAACTTCTTTACTTCTCTTCTACTAGTTAGGGTTTGTGGAGGGGAAAACTCCACTGGAATTTAATTTTATGTGCAAAATAAAATGTCTTCTTTCTAGCCACTTATAAAATAGTATCTGGTTCTGTAAAATATTATTAATTACTAACCATAAGGCCTGTAATCCCACTGTTTTAATAATTGTTAAAATGACACTATAGGAAAGGCTTTTAACTTTGACAAGATTAGCTTTAAGAGATTAGAAATTGGCATTGTTGCTGTTCAATATGGGATATCAGCGAAGAAAAAACACCAGACTGGAGTTCATGAGATGGGTTGCAGTTGTGGACCTGCCACTGTCTTTTTTCTTTGGCTAGTCATTAAACAATGAAAAAATCCCACATTATCTATATTCATTTTTGAACAATATATGTTTGTATATATTTTCTTTTATTTTACTTGATACATTTTTAGTGAATATGCCCGACCTCATGGCGGATTTTCTCCGGTAACACTTCAGAGGTCAGCTGCACTTGGCCTTCCTCCTCAGTGCATAGATCCTATGCTTCACTACCAAATGTATGCTTCAGCAGGCGCTAGGGAAAGGTAAGCCAATTTTGATTGAATTTAATCCATAAATCATCAAATGAAATTCTTTTCATCACTACAAAAAATTGCATTTTTATGGAAATGTTATATGAAAAGTTTAATAAAGTTGATATTACATCAAATAACATAATGTTATGTCTTAAGCTTTTTATCAGAAGATTTACAGAAATTTCCAGGTAGGAGCTTAAGTCAAGTTTTAATAAAAAATAAATTCTGTTGCCTCTATTATTTTTGTTTTTTAAACATAATTAATTAACTACTTATTGGTCAAAGCAACTTACATAATTTTAAAAATATACATTGGGGAAGGTACATAATATTATGTCTATATAAAATATCTGTACCATCTTGGCAGCTTCTTCGTTGGTTACTTTTTGAAGTGAATTGAGACATGTATCACTGCTGTTGCTACATTGTGTGCGTTTTTCAATTACAAGGTTTAAAGTTTTCTGAATTGTTTTGTTTTCAGAAATTTTCTCTTCTTTATGTCATGATTACTTTAGATACATGTTTAAAAATATTCATCTGATATGTAAACAAGAATTGAAAATTTAAAAAAAAAATTAAAGGTCATAAATTTTCATTAGCACTCACACTAATTACATGTTAAATTAAAAATGAAAAGATATACTACTATATTAATAATAACATTATATCACATCATATAAAAAGTTTAATTTTATTTTATAAAGCTCTCTGGTCATTATTTCGATGATCATGTTTTGGTGATAATAGATAAATAAAAATTCTTCTTAACTGTTTTTATTTATACCCATTATTCCAAATCGTGAACTATTTTAATTATGTATATTTGAGTGATTTTGATTTTATAGATAACGTCCATTATATTGATTAACATGTTTTAGAAAATTTCATGTCTTGCTGATTACAAAGTAAAACTTTTATTTATTACTGCTAAGTAACAAGGTAAGTAACTATATCATTGATTTGATGGATGAGGAAATTTTTAAATATATTTTTAATAATATATATAAATAATCATATTTTTAAATTACTGTTTTCCAAATTATCCACTAATCAAGTACAGATACGCAATTGAAATATTTCATCATAATTAATGAGGATTAATAGCAAATTGTAATTTTTCAGAATAAAGGAGTAACCATAATTTTGGTTACACAATATTTTAGTTTGGATTGTACAATTTGCCATATGTTACATAAATTTAAAAGTGATTGAGTTAAAAATTAAATTCCTATTACTGATTTATAAAATGAATTGCATAACTTGGAAGAAGTGATTTTTATCAGGATCTCAGAAAGAATACTACTCCTGTTATTTTACTTTGTCATTCGGGCACTTTTCAGCAGACACAATATGTTTTGTTCAGGGACTGCCATTCAATATTTATTACATGATTAGAAGAGTTTGTTATGATATCGGCTTAGACTGATGAAAGAAAGTTGTTAGATTATTATCGTATTTATCAATAGACAATGTTTTAACATACTATGTTTAAATCAGATCCTGATAACAAGAAAAGAAAGGAAGTTTAAGGCTTATAATAATAATTATTGACAAAAGTTATGTTCAAAAGAATAAATATTGTAAAAGATCTGTTTGTTTGTGACAATATATATACATAGTGCTAGTAGTTGACAATAATGTTACTATAGTAGTTATTAATATCTATAAACGGGAAATGAAAATGTGCATATTCACATTCTGTCTCAAACTCAAAACATTAATAAATAAGTTAGATGAAAATCTTGACATCTCTCTTTCATCAAACTAAGCCAATTTCCCTACACACTGAGTGCTTACACTCAGTTGTATATTCACAGCTAACAATGCACACCCAGTATAATAATATTAATTACTACATTTCTCCTCTTAATGTAGCATTTAATGTAAACCGAAACAAATACACACATTAATAAGGAACTTCGCTGTTTTATCAAACAGTTCAAATAAGATACATGTTATTCCATTTATCATTATTAATCATAAAAGCTTAAATAAGGAAATAATGAATGTAAAACTACATGCCAATAAATTTATATGACCACTAAACTACCCCTTATGCCTCCATATAATGACAAGATTATGTAATCTGGTGAGTTTCCCAGCAAATAATATGCATCCACTCAAATCTAAGTTCACTTGAACTCAAAGTTCGATTGAGCTGATAGTTCAAAAAATATTACTCTGAGATCCTGAAAAGCAAAATTTACTGTCCAAAAAATAAGAGTATATGTTTTTTCTTTTTCTTTTTTTTTCAACAGCAACCAGTGCTATTTATATTTAGTGTTATTGCTCCCTACCTATCTTTTCTAAAATCTTTTCACTTTTTCTTGCTTCATTTTAATTCTTTTTTAATTTATTTTTCTGAAAACAGAATGCCTATAATAATGTCCCTCAATCAATGAAAATGCAGCCGATTGGGCATAAATGAAATCCCTTAAGGATTTGTAATGTACCATTAAGTTGAAATTGATTCGCGACCCATAGACGTACTGTGCTAGAGCTCTATGTATATTGACCGTGTTGACTCAACTTGTACTCTCCAGACTCGAGCTGGAGCAGTTTGAGCGCGAGAAGCGAGAACGAGAGCTCCGAGAGCTGAGGGAACGCGAGCTCAACGACCGACTCAAGGAAGAGCTCATGAAGAGTACTTCTGCCTCACGACTCCCCAACACTCTAGACTCCCATTGGATAGACATTCATAGGAGGTAGCTTCAGTTTTGAATTCAATTTTTATTTAATTAAATGATTTGTATGCTTTCAATTTTAATAACCCTGTATAATTTTCCGTTCCTATTTATGTTTAGTATTGAAGGAAGAAAATAATTTCTACTAATTAAACATTAAATCTTCTGATTTATTAATTAGTTAATATTTCACAAATTTGCTTTCAGTTACCGCCAGATAATTTTCAGCTTAATATCATTGCTTAAATTTAGTTTACATTATAATTATATTTTAAATTGGCGAACTATTTTTTACAAAATATTATTTATCTGTTATAAGCATACTGTTTTCAGTCAATCCACATCTTAGATCTTCCATTTTAGTTTTTTCTGTCTCTCTCTCTATTTATGAAAGCCTTTTTCAATGAAATTTTATTTTATTTTGTATTGCTACTAGTAGTCAAAAACTTTAATATAATAAACAAATATTGAATTTTTATTTTTTAACATTACATTTAATGTTACAAGGACATAGCTAGTTATATAAGGACATGCAAAATAAATGACCAGGAATCATTTTCGAACTAGTCCTAAATGAACTGCAAATATATTTCCAACCTGTACTGAGTTACAAATTAAGAAGTAGAGAAACTAGTCCTGAATATAGACTGAAGTTTGTGCATAATAAAACATGATTAGTTGTGAATAAGACACTTGTAAATTGACTTCCATTCATCACTGAAAAATAACCCACTAACTTCAAAACTTGCTAATAATTTACCAGTTCTTGCTACAATAAACTCCTACTTTGCTGTTTTTGTGGTGTTATTTCGAAACTTCTTTATAAATGCATCTCCCCCCCTTCTTCCTTATTTTAGCTTTATGTGGTCTATTATTCAAATGTAAATTCTCCTCAAATTCACATCATACAGACCCGTTTTCCTCCTCTCGATATGGGAAAAATCCTTATAAAACTTATTTTCAAACACTTAATTGTTATCCTCGACTTTTTTATCCCCCCTCCCTTACCAGTTGGTTTACATTCCTTGTATTCCACTATCATATATTTGATTCCATTTCCTCCTCATTTGAGAAGAAAAAATATTGGTTTGGCATTTCTCAAGCTTTAGATTGAGTATGGTTTGCTCTGTAAACTCAAAGACAACTTTCTTTCTAGACTCTTCCTCATCATCTTATCATACCTAACTGAATGATATTTCTATATATCCTACGCCTCTTCTTCATCTGCCTCATCTCCAAAACTTGCCGGTGTCGCCCAGAGTGGGGTCCGACCTTGTTCCATCTGTAATCTTTTGATATGGATATTCATCTTTCAACCTCCCTCTATGAAATCGCCAATGACACAGTCATTCTCTCCTCCATTCATCATTGCTTTGCAGGAATACCTTGCCCTTTTAGAACTATGGCTCTCCACTCCAAATGGAAATTCAAAGTGAATGCTGACATGTCCTCTCATGTCACCTTCACCCTCTGTTGCTCATCCTATTCTCCAATCTCTCAACCCATCTATCAAGGCCACCCATCTAGGACTTATATTACAGGAGCAACTCACATTATGTCCAAAACTATGAAACTAACAAATGATGCAAACTACTTTCGCCTCATGGACAATTGATGAAAAATAATAGCAAAAAACAAGAGAAGAAATCTAACCAACCTGGTCCTATGGAATAGAACTCTGAGGGAGTACCAAGTCTTGCAATATTCTTCGCATCAAATCTCTGCAATCTAGAATCCTCTGTTTACTAATGCTTCCTTCTGCATCAACAAACTCTACCTTCACACTGATCTCAACATCCCATTCATTTGAAATCTTCCATTCCTACCTCCCTTGCCATCCTAATCTGTATGCTAATGCTCTATTATCCCATCTCACCCCCAGAAGCGCCTCATAAATGGTCTCACAACCTCTTCTAAACCAACTAGCATTTTGTTGATAGTAAGCTCTGTGTAACTAAGTGACATGTTATGCAGTTTTGGCTAATGTACCTCCCTACCCCCCCCCCAAGTAACAAGATGTAAAAAACTGAAGTCATAAGCACTGCTTAAAATAATTTGTCTTGATTGCTGTTAATCGTTTCAATAAAGATATTTATTTTATTTTTTTAAACGTTAGCTTAAATGTTTGAAGATTTTTTTTCAAGTAACACTGCATACAAACTATTTTTACTAAATAATAACAGTTATCATAAAATAAATTACTCTAAACTGAGCAGATTGATTGATTTATTTGAAGAGAAATAAGCAAGTAACCAAAAAAAGGTGAATCATTATCCTTCTTTTTGAAAAGTGATCAAGTTCTGTAACTCTGCAGTAGATTGTTAACTGGTGCAGATAAATTAATAGTTTATAATTTTCAGCTATTGTGACATTGTTCAGGTCACACAATTATGGTTAGATGTCTTATGAAAAGCAAGCAATGACACCCAAAACAAACAAACCAAATGTCTGAAGGTCTAGAGGCACTATACAAGAAGACAACCTAAGAAATAGCAGCTCTCAAGCATGTTGTAGTTAAAATCATTAATGATCAATGAAGGGCCAGATATTTCAAACAGCTCTTAAATGAGCAAGCTGAAGAACTGATTCAACTTATCAGGCTTAGTAGGCCCATAGTTATGGCAAAGAGATGTTGGATAAAATTTTCTTCATGCTTGATGATGTGCTAAGATGGAGATGTGGTATGTCTGGTATTATTTTTGAAAACCCTAGAAATCAACTGTGAATTGCTTTGATTCACCTTGTGGTTTAATTTATTAAATTGTCTATCAGAACTTGCATGTGGATATAGGTTGGGCTAGTTGCAGAAGACAACTGATGCAAAGAAAGCTGAAAAATGTTAGCTGTGCTCAAATTAAATAGCACTCAATAATAGTTTCATGGTCAAGAACTGTTTCCTAGAAATCCACTTTTTCTTATAAATTCATATCCTTGAGACTATCAAAGATACAACAACCCTTTAAAAGTATTGTTGTGGCCACCTCTTAATTACGAATAATTAGAAGTTCCCCTCTTCTCGGCCCAGAAAATATCTATCTATGTTTCCATATGTTTAATAAAGATTATGATGTTAGTCAGAGAGGGGGGAGAAGCTAGTGGGGGATACAGCCGCAGGTGGAGGAACCATCCCCACCGCGGCTGGCCTGCCTATATAACCCAAGGCGTCTTAGGGCAGAGAGCAGAATGAACCAAACCGGCAAATAGAACACTGCTCTCTCTCTCTCTCTCTCTCTGCACTGGCGCTTGCTGCTCTACTCAAACCATGGCCTTCTCATTCAACTACCTATGCATCTCTCTCTCCTAACCTCGCTGTGTTTTAGTCCAGTGTTGTCAGACCCCACACCTTCCTAGTGGGAATCTCTGCCTTCATCTCGCTAAATCTAGCTCCTCCTTGGGAGAGACCTCTCCCTCGCGGACGACGGATGCCGTGGCCCTACAAACTTACCAGTAGCGTCTGCCACGGCAATCCAGTCTGCTTCTCTCCGGTTCCCGGATCCGGGCGGTTTTCGCCTACCCTTAGACACCGAGTGTGAATTCGTGGTCATTTCAAGACCACATAAACTACCTATAACCATACCCTGTACCTCTTGCCCTGAACATAGTGCTTTGTCGGGGCACACACCTTCTAAAGATCTTATGGAGTCAGATAAAAGCGAACTAGGCTGCCCGCCGATTAGGCCGCTAGCAGAGGTGAAAGCCCACAGATCCACCTTGTATTATCTCTTCCTTGACACTCGCCGGATGGTGGCTAGAGGTTGTAGCGACCCTAGCCCGTGGTGGGCGTCCTCTCCCCAAATGAGGGGTATTCGACATCTAACCCGACAAGTATTGTTACACTTGAGTAGTTATGAAGCTAAGAGTTACCTTGTCTGGTCAGAGCAGAACTCCACAGTTTCCTGTCTGTCCTATCTCCTTCCTGCGACCATTCTCCAACTATTTCCTCATTAACACCTATCTAGTTAACAGCCACCTATAACCAGGCTACAAAATCCTGGTAAAAATTAAATATGGTGATAAAAAAAAAAAATGAAATTCTGTAAAGTTGTTGGGGTAGCAGAGAGGGGGAAGGAAGCAATTAAAGGTCAAGTTTTTCTCAAATATCTTGCAAACTACAGTTTCAACGGCATTCTTTTAGCGAACTATAGTGATTTTTATCAAAAAGTACTTCATATACAAAATTAAACTACCCACATGTTTCTGTTAAGCCTATCAATATCCTTTATCCTGACTCAAGAATAAGCTTTAGGAGATGGTGAGGGTTAAAAAACAGGAATTTTCAAAATCTTTGTTAAAGCGGTTAATTCATGAAAAAAAAAGATAGGAAAAAATATTAAATAAAGCAAAAGGTTTGTAATCTATACATCAATACTAGTAAAGTGAACAATGTTGTATACATATAACGTATAATCATATCACATTATGCTATGTTAGCTATGTACACATGAGCTTGAATTAAATATTTTGCTTACACGCTGGTACCCTAGCCCTCTGTCTTGACATTCGATGGTTCACCCTCCTGCCTAATTTTATCTACACTGGAATCTTCTGTCAGGTTAGGGATTCACATTACAATGCTCAGCCACTGGAACTATTAATTGTGTACCACCTTAAGCAACCTATGCTATGCTTCCAGGAACATTTTGGCAAATGTGTTTGTCTATTCAGGTTTTAATGTTTCCACTCTTAATGGCTTTAATACCTTTCATAGTATAGGAGAAATTAAATGCATTATTCCAGCATGAGATCTTCCCCTGGAAAAATATTTAAAAAAATTAAAATTAACTCCCCCTGCTAAAGAAATTGGCTAACTAGGAATTGTTGAACTGCTAGCATAAGAGAATATTGGCAAGAAGGGATTAAAGCAAATAGTTATTGAGGATGTAAACAAGCTGAGCCCTATTCCATCTGATATATTTACACCAAGCCTACCGGAAGTATTAAGAAAAAGTAATTGTGGCTTCCTGTCTGGATGAACCATTGTTAAAAATGGTAGCAGTAAGGCTGGGAGGATTAATGCAATCGGGTGCATAGGACAGACAATAGTAGGAAGGTGGCCTAAAAGAAATATTATGCTTTGTTTTTGCTCCCAACTCAGGAGACAAAATGTGAACAGAGCATGCTTTTAGCATAGCTCACTTATTTTTACAGGTTGCTTTAGCATAAATAACCCTGTCCAGTGCTAATATCTCAGAAACGGAGAAGGCGAAAGTCATTAGTATGCTATACATGAAAATGTTGACCGAGAAAAAGTTGATGTTGTCTTACTGGTGTAATTAGTTGATTCAGCGCCCCTAGAGAACATTTATTTCACAAAGCCTGGAAAAGGAAAATTTGAAACAAAAATATTTTCTACTCACACAACACTGGTTGAGCAACTATCTTTTTTAGAAATTTTTTTCCTGGATGTAGATGTAACGCCACTTGGGGCATTCACAACTAGGGCAAATCAAACTTGGTGAAAATTTTTTTAATACAACCCATTAAGATAAGAGAAGTCCCTGTTGTCTTTTACAAACCATCATCAACACCACATGTTTCTCAAGCTGGTGAAAAGATGTTCCTTACAGGAAGGACCTTCCTTGTTCCTGATAAAATCTTAAAATTCATGGTTTGTCGCTGTTCAACTAGGTGGGATTGGAAGGTGTGGATGCCGAAAAACAGGAATTCTATGCTCACTTGTTTGTGACAACTGCCATAGAACATGTACCAATGTCCCACCTCTCGAAGATAAAGAATAGGACATTGATTTTAAGGAGGAAGAAGAAGATCACCATTGATTATGATATGATAAACGGTGTATATACAAAACACTTAATTCATGCTCTTGTGAACATAGTAGATACTTATGTGGTTATTGCAGGTACTCCTAGTATAAGGATCCGATTAACCTAAATATTCTATATTTTTCCCTCATCCTGAATTTCTAAACTAGAGAGCTTAGAAAAAAAACAAAAAAAACAAACAATTATGTGGTTATGTGCTTCTACGTTATACTTATACAACATTTTCCACATTACTAGTATTGGTGTATTTATTAAAAGACTTGCTTTGTTCAATATTAATTTATTACTTTTTTTTCTCATGAATAAACAAACTGCTTTAACAAACATTGTGAAAATTCATATTTTTTAACCCTCCCTATCTTCTTGACCATTGACTCAATGGGAAAAATAGGGAATAAGGATATTTTTATAGGGAAATTTTGTTTATAAAATAAAATTTTGCGTATGAAGTACTTTCTGTTAAAATCACTAGTTTGCGAGATATTTGAGGGAAAAAAATTGACCTTTAAACTAATCCCCATCCTGCTCACCCCCCACCCTCGGGGTCTTTTAGTACATTGTACAAAATACTCCTTCTACAACTATACCAAATTTCAGAACGTTTTTTTTTTTAAACTTTAATTTTGCCTGGACTACCATACTTAAGGCATCTAATTTTGCCCTTTCTCTGACACATCGATGCTTTCCTGAATGATTTAATTTATAATGTTATCCTTTTGTGTGACAGTCAGACATCTACTCCAATAATACCTTTCGCTATTTGAATTTAATCTCCATTTGAATTTAATTAGATTGCTATATTAGCTTGTTTTCATAATAATTCTATATTTAGCATTATAGTAGATATAACCTTCACATTACAGCTGATTTTTCTGTTTGCTTTTTTTCTTCTGCCTCAGACCTACTCTTCTCCAGTGATGAACCGAGTTACGTAAATTTATGAATGTAGTGGCAGGTGCCTTCCACAGGATCTTGGTAATCCGTTTAATTGTCAAGTAAGCTGTTTTATGGAAATCATTTCTTAGGCTTCTTGTTTCATAAAACAGTTTCGTTTCACCTTTTCTTTCAAATCAGTCTTACCGCAAGCGTGAGTCACTTGAGTATTGGCATTTAACAAGCACAAAATATAGGCCACATTCTGGATGCCAATCATGACTACCCAGCCTCATGTTTACAAATTTTCTAGTGTGGTTAATGTACATCATCCTTGATTCAATCAATCTGTTGGATGCAGAGAGATGGGTAGTGAGCTCTATGATCTTCACTGTAATAATGTTTTTAAATGGCCTTTACGGAATCAGAGCTTTTCCAATAATTTATCCCTGAACTCCTCAACATGATCATAATTTCGATTGGGATACTATTATAGACCATCTCTAGTTCAATAAAAGCCCGATAAAGCTCATAGTTAATCTCCCTAGCCTTCTAGGTTTTCATATAAAAACCTCCCAATAATTCTCGTTTCAGTACTCAAGAATTAAATACCTCGATAGTTCTCGTAGTACTACTCGATACCCTTTCTTATAAAATAAGGACATGAACCCCGTTTGAAGATTCGCTAATTGATCATCCCTCCGAAATACCTCATTTATTATATGTCAGGATCTTAGACATCTTTTCATGACATTCTCAGGAATTGCTTACTAATTCCACTGTGGTGTTTATCCATTATTAATCAGTAATTTTTTGCTTACCCTTCTCATTATCTACCTCCATTTATTTGTAAATAATCTAAAACAAAGTGGTAAATGGGGTTAAATACATAGTGCTCTGTGTAGGTTTTGTTTTATTATCTAAAATATGTTGTGAATTAACATGTAATTTTCAGATGGGCTGGTCAAGGTGGTGCTCTCCATCAGTTTGGTCTGTACCCATCTCCTGGAGCTCCTGGTCAGCCTCCTCCACTCTCACATTTAGAGAGGGATCGCTTGGAAAGGCTAGGTATTTATAAACTCATTCAGATTTATTTTAATTATGTGTATTCTGTACGAATTGATGAAAATTTCTATAATGAGGTAAGACATTCCAATGAGATAAGGCGACGGGAGTACAGGCTTAAGCTCAGGTAACAATCCCCCTCCCCCTACTGCCATGCCTATTGACGTTCACGATCACCAATTTTATGTATTGCACCATTTTAAAGTATTCATCAACCAACCACCCTAATATTGTATCGGAAGGTGAAATTGCCTCCTCAAAATTAGTTTGAATTCAGTAGGGAGAGAGAGGAGATAAATTCTGCTATTGTTAAATGCCCACTGATAGACATTATTAGTGGTTCCATAGATGAGAGGTCCTTAGTAAATTATTAGTTTAATGTTCTTTGAAGTGGATTAAAAATTCATTCATTAGAAAGATTTTGTACTAAAATGTTGACTCCTTGTTTATAAATTAATCACCAGGTGGACTAGATATTTGCTCTTTGGGTTTCAATGTTGATTTGCACATGCCCTGATTTTTTTTTTTTTTTCTTTGTTAGTTTTGGGAATAGACAAATATTTGAGTCCAAAAGGATTGGTACCAAATTGTTGATTGGTCTGTTAAATTTGCTCAGTTTGACTTTTATTTTGTTTTTCTGGACCAGATTTGCTAATTTTTGCAAATTAGTAACCGTATTAAGAGGTTAGTTTCCCTCAAAAGGCTGAGTGAACTTCGCCTATGCCAATCCTCATACACGAAAAAATCTATAAAGTGTATCTATAGTGGGATCTAACTGCTCTTAGTTATTAGCTGAACTTCAAGTTACCTTTTGAATTAATATGATCGAACAAAATAGTAACACTACTGTTATATTCATTTTTAAGTAGGGTTTGAACTTAACTACTTGTACCATTATCCCATAGTAGGATATTTATTAAATTCATTATTTTTTACAATAGATAAAACTATTTTCCTTGAAAAATAAAACATTGTCTTTATGACAGAAGAGCTTTATCTTTCTATTGTGATGTCATTATAGTATTTAACAATGGCTAATGATTAATAAATGGTGTTAAGTATTTACGGTAAATATTGCAGCGACGATGAGTGGTGCTGGTGGTGGAGGCAGCAGTAGCGGGAGTGGGGGGACAGGTGGGGGTACGAGTGCTGAGGAACGTCTGGCACTCGCAACGGACCCGATGGTGAGGCTCCAGATGGCAGGTATCTCGCCTGAGTACCATGCACACACCCACGCCCACACTCATGCCCACACCCACCTCCACCTCCACCCAGGTCAGGCGCAGCCACCTACTCAGTCGCAGTCGTCATCCTCAGCTCCTGCTTCCCAGCAGCCCCCAGGGCCACCGTCGCCATTCTCAATACCTGGTAAGTCAGAGTAGTATTATAAGTTCAACAGAATGTCACTGTTCTGATAAACCTCTCGAGTTTTCTTATTTGTACGTTATGAACTTTAATGATGTTAAATAATCAATGAAATCTTACTGTTTCTTCAGAGCTCTTAAATAGCATTATCGATTGGCCTGAGTGCTTATTGCTTAGTGATTGAAATTATCGAAGTAAAGGGATCATGTGGATAATAGAGAAGTAGTGAACAGAACGGGAACAAGGCTTGCCATGTATCGCGGATGATCTCACACTTCTAATTTCATGACGCCAACTAGAGTCATGACTGTTACACAAGACAAGTATAGAAATTTGAAACTGTCAGGAGACTGCCTGCCTGCTCCCTATGTATTTTTTTCTTACCCCTTGAAAAATTTTATTTGAGAGAAATATATGTATAGTTATACTTATTATATTCATTAAAAAAAAAATTATAGAGCACATAAATATTCTCTATGCCCTCCAAAAAAAATAACTTTTTGGAAATTTTGTAACATTTTAAGATTGGTCAAGTAACATATTAAATTAAAACCTTTGAAATTCTGAAAATAATGGCACCGTTGGAAACTTTCTAGGATTAATAGTTTTGGAGGTATAAGCTTTTGAATGTTTATAAATGTGTAAAAAAAGCAGTCAATTTTTGTTATTTCTTTTTAATTTATATAAGTACTGATTATGTACAAAAAACATTGGTTTCTGTAACTTCAAGTTCTAGACCATTGTTGTTTTGACATAGAATGACCCCTTCGGCTCTTCTAATTACTGCTATCTTTGTTGGTCTTGATAATTCTCTGTCTTCGGTAATCACAAGATCTCATATTCCTAATTCACCCCCTATCACTATTTTTTCTATCCAACCAATAATTACACCAATTTGATGTAATCTAAAAAATGTAATATTCAAGTACCCCTTTTGGTGCTCGTTATTCTTTCAAACTCATTGTTGTTGTGTTATATTTCTGCTGTGTTTTTCATGTCTTGATTTGTTTTGCAGGTGGTACTGGTAGTTATCCACGTCCAAGTTTGTTGCCTCCCAGGGAGGCCCTTGGGCTTCATCACCCATCCGATCTCCTATCACGTCCATATGCTGACCAGTTGGCTCATCAGGTAACCATTTTTTACAAAATGAAATCACAGCTGTTACATAATTCTTTTAAATAGCAAATTTTCATTTTCAAAATTTTGTATATATTTGTTGTGTAATTAAATTAATACTTTTATTTTTAAGGCTGCAGCTCATGAGCATTTACAGCGACAAATGTTGATGGAAAGAGAGAGATTCCCTCACCCTTTTGCAGCTCAGCATGAAGAATTTTTGAGGTATTTATTTTCTTACTAAATTGGAAAAATTGGCATGTCCCCTTGATAAAAAAAATCAAATTAGTTTGTCTCTAACTAGAAAGTCATTGCATCATAGTACTGTTATATTGACTATATATGTTGTACTGAAATTTTAAATGCCCCATGTTTGGGAGTTGTATTGTACTCAAATTTAATTTGTATGTGTTTAAGCGCTAAATAAAATACTGAAATTATAAAATTAATATTATTAGTAAAGGCAATTAGGAGGGAAATCACAACAGTCATAAGATTTAAAAAAAGGTTTTATTTTATAATTAATAAATGCACAAATATTTAACGATTTATTCAAATGAAATGAATTTACTTATTATTCAAGATTTTCCTCTGTATCTTAAAAATGTCATTCAATACCCAAAATGGAATATTTAGGTGTGGTAATAATTTGAATACATCAAAAACAGTTTTACTTAAATGCATTATAATCCTCTTTGTTGTGATATCTCTTCTTTGTCTAACTTAGTGAGCAGAAATTCTTTTACTGAAAAATCAGTATGCAGCCAAACTTTCTCTTTTGTGAACTGCTCATTCTGAATTCACTCTGTACATTGAATAAACACTACAATTCCATAAATTATTTCACAATCTATGATAAAAATTAATTCTATTTTATAAAGACTATTTCATAAAATTACATTATCAGGTCCGGTGGAAATATTGGATATTTATGTCGAATAACATTTTTTTTTGTGTTTATTAACCGGTACAATGTATTGCAATACAGTTAATTTATAAGTTCAATTATAAAATATCTTGGAACAGCTTGCTCCTTGTTCGCAATTTAGTGATTCTTTTATTATTATATTCATATAAGAAAATGCAACTAAAAAAGCCAACAAATTTTTATTTTTTAATCTGACGATTGACATTTCAATTTTTTCAACATCATTTCACAAACATTAAAAATTAAAATATACAAAACCAAATCATCTCGATGGGTAGTATAATTAAGTTTCTTGAATCGAATTATATTTAATGGTGTTTCTAGGCTGCCGCCTTTCTGAGGTGTCGCAGGTTTGGGTTGAGATTGTGTCTAGATATAGTTTGGTTGATGCCCACAGACAGAGAGAGAGAGAATTAAAAGTGAGAGCTCTCGAGGAAGCTGCAAGGGGAGCGAGACCATGAACTGACTATTTCAGTAGATAATTCGGTAAGCATATACTTTATATATACCCTCCTGTTCATTATATCTAACGACTATTTATTTATACAGTCAACTGAATGTAAAAGTAAAAAAAATATGAGGTGCTTAAATTCAATATCCTTTGACATCCGAGAAATTAATTTAACTATGAGGGTTACTAATGAATTTTGCATTGTAACCCTAATTTCTAAGATAATCAACAAAAATTGAAAAGTTTTACCTCCTAACTTCGTATCATAATAACCCTGAAATCCAAAAAGCTGCAATTCATCCTTAAAAAAAAAAGACGTTGCACTATAGGGAATATTGGAATTTGTTCATTTCATATTTGTAACTTCTTATTTATGTATAATTAATTATTTATTTTAATAAGTATACCAGAAGAAATAATTTGTTGTCTTTATATAATGTATTATTTGTTTTACTATCATCATAAATCATGTTATAACTTTACAAATTGACAAATATAAAGACAAAATTTGATGTATATTTGATGGCTGTTAATTGCATAACACAACTTACATAGAACAAAACTATTACAAAATAATGGGCTGTGCCTACAGCTGTTTTATAGTTCAAATGACAAAAGCCAGTTGTAGATGGCTAATGCATTGAATAAAAAACTACTTAAATCAGCTTGGCTTGAAATGAAAAAGAGACAGTCTGAACACCTTATTTTTCAACAAGGATTTACTAAAGTTAAAAAATTTTTCATAACGATTGACTGGCTTCCACACTCAATTAAAAAAATTACACAGTTGGCGAATTACAACTACTCATAAAACAAAAAATTACATATTGAATAACATATAATAATATATATCACATATAATGACATAAACCCACTTGGTTCATTGTATTAAAAAGATGAACTCTTTATCACAACACTCCCAAAAGAGAGAATCTGGACAACAGTTCTGTTACTAAGACTAACCTGTGGTTTTTTAAAAAATTTTATTCTTCGTTATCATGTTACTTCATTATTGAGTTACTGTGATTTATAATTAACAGCTAATAATTTAATAATTGTGAAGTACCTCTGCAGCCCATCTGATTGGCAATTACAAGCCCCAATCATGGTACACTATAGTAGCAATTGATTGCTGTATTCTACTTTCAAAAATAATAACAATTATTATTAATAATTGAAAAATAATGAACCATATATATTTTCAGCACAAAGAACATTACTACAATAGAATTAAATTAGTGTATTAACTTCTGTGAAGAACAGGACACCAAAGAACTGGTTTGTATGACAAGCTCCAAGAAAGAGCCTCTTCGTCTCTCTCCTTTGTATTCTAGCTATGTCTGCGGTTGCGTATTTAAATCAAAATTTTGCAACCATTATCTCTCTTATATGTTTAAGAATAATTTTTTTAATGTTTCTGTTTTAGTATTTTTATTTTTTGTGATATTTAGAACAGTTTTATACTTGAAGAAAGTGCAGTGAAGAGTCATATTTTAATAGTTGTAAAGTATTTTTATTTAAAGGTGTATATATATAAGTATATATGCTGAAAAATATATAATTTGAACAATTAATTATTCTGTGTTACTATGATTATCATTATTTTTTTTTTATTGCTTGTTAATTATTTATTTCAAAGGAAAGGCTTTATTATTCGTGTATAGTAAAAATGTTTTTGCATAAGTAATTTATAGCATGTTCGTTTGTAAATGTTCAGAACTTGTATATAAATAACTAAATATTATATTCTAACGATTCTATTTAAAAAATAAATATATAATTAATGAGTAGAAGTAATATTTGTGATTTACACATTAAATTACTTGATGTCTGAAGAAATGTATAAGAATTATAAAAATATTTTAAAAAAATCATGTTTTTTAAAAATCATAAAGTTCATTAGAGAAATCTGTATATATATGTATTCATTAAAAAAAAAAAAAAAAAAAAAAAAAAAATACTATTATCACCTTATGCCTATGCTGAATCTTCTTCCTCTTATATTTACTATAAATTATTTTCATTTAACTATAGATAGTAATTATCAATTGATCAAAGATGAAAATTTAACGTGATTCATTACTTAAAGGTAAAGGGCGGTTCGTTACTTCAATAAATGGGAAGAAGCAGTAAGAGCTTAGGCACTATCATTAACCGAGTGATCTAACCATATATCATCTTGTGCAAGCAATTACTATTTTCTAGAAATAAGAGCTTTGATAGTTAGACATTAGGCATCCTTGACTACCTTCATTGGATATTTACATTGCAATATAAACTAATAGACAAATTATCTATCGGATGCATTTGGTAAATATGTTTTCTTTGAAATATGTATGTATAAATAAATAAAAAGGGGCATTATTTTTTTGCACTTAATAGGGAACATGTGATACCTCAGCTATTAAAATGATGAAACAAAACTAAATTTAATAAATGCCTTCAATTCAATATAAAATTAAAATAACGGGTATTATTGCAGTTAATTAAATAGAAACCTCTAGTGACATATCTAATATATTTCTCTGTATGTGTTGTGTGTATTTTGTATTTAAATCTCGTGTAAACTTATATTGGCCTGTATTAATATATTATTTACGTTGAATGTTGCTTTATTGGTTTTGTATTTTATTATATTGATTCTTATTATCATAAAAAAAAATGTTTGGGAAACAATTTCTAAGTGCTGTAATATCTGACAAACAATCATATTTTGACATGAATAAAATTTGGAAAAAACAATTAACAAACTGTCTTAAACTTTTTTCAATAAATTAATTTGAATAATGATTCCAGTTTCATTCTATTAAGCAGGTAACAATTAACTACATTTTTGAAATAAGGGAAACAATGTGGCTGGAATTGTTTATCTCCAAATTAATTTTACTTTTCATGTATAAATTTTCCCGATAACCACTTTGAATTTTTTTTCTTTTTATTTAAATACATGAATCCTTTTCTAATCTTTATGTTGATTGAACATCGTTTGTTGTTCCCTATTTATTTCTTCCTGCATTTCTATTATATCTTCTTAAATCATCATTCTCATTAATTCAATTTCGACATGAAGTGAAATTATTTAACATTTCCTTTAACCGTGGTGAATCCACAGAAGAGAATCAAACTGTTGCTCTGTTTGGATCCATGCTGAAGTCATATGGGTCCGTAGTAGTAGACTCAGTTCTAGTATTAGTAAATTATTTTGTTTAGGTAGTGTTAATAAAAAATTTTTTTTCACTGTATCTTTCTTTATTTGTCATTTCCTTTTACATGTTATTAAACTAAGGCAGGATCACTTATCAGCCATATGTGTAAAGGAAAATACGATAAATCATGCTCCTGTGTCTCATTTTCTAGTCTACTCCCTGATTCCTCCCAACTATACTGAAGTAACTAGTGTGATAATGAAAGTGTTTCATGATTTCTCTAGTCGTGGCTGTGGTTTTTGACAGTAACGTGTTTTGTAGGTAGAAAAAATCAGTTTAGCCCTTATTTGCTGATAAAAGGTATTTTTGTTTTAACCCATTACCATATGGTAACATAAGTGATGTTTACTAATTAGTTTAGAATACATCACAGGTCTTTGACCTTGAATGATAGGATGTGACAGAGAAAATACAGTACAGTGGTTCTCCTCTTTACGTTACTTTAAACTTTGTTGTTTATCCGTTTTTTGTTTTACCTACAAACTTTCATGTGACACCTGTTATTGTTTACTTGTTATTCTCGGATATTAAGAAATATTAGCAGTTAAAAAAAACTGTCATTAGTATCAAGTTCACAACTTTAACTTCGTATTGAAACTTCTAGTTGGATTTAAATGCATGCAATTGTGCATGGTACTCCCATTTGATTCCTCAATATCACACAACATTAATTTAATATCCCCCATCTTTATTTAATTTGTTACTGATTACGTTTATAGCTAATTTTTTTCTGTATATTCCTAAAACAAAACCCTTGATAACACCTTATTGGTATATCTGAACGTATATCTGTTAGCGGTTTCACCTAGGTCTTCTATATACTTCTCAATCTAATGTAAAGCCAAAATTACAGATTTTATAAAATTAATCTCCAAATGAAATTATTTAGTTATGATAGAATATATTCTACTGGTCGACTTTGTAAATAGTGTCACTGACTGGTCTGCCCCATATGTGGAACCCAAAGCGTGGATCCACAGAGCAATTGCACCCCAATATTAACTAGCTGAACAATTCATACATGACATATGTCACAAGAGAAGTTTTTTCATCGTTGATTGACCCCCATACTACTGGTAGCAATCAGCACTATTTACAAATTCAACTGATCGATAACACTTTATCTTATCAGTAGGGTTGTATTTTAATGAATTTTGGAAATAATTAATGTTTCCTCATGTGAGGGTGGAATCATCCCTTGAAAATTAAGGTTTTCATTTGAGTCATCCCATAGTCTGCACCCTGAAAATGTATATTTTAGTACTCCTTATTAGAGTTATGGTTTTCATCATTTGTAATTTTTTCTGCTAAATATTTACTTATAATTATGACTAATAACTTGATAATTATAGAAAACTATTAAATTTATCTATAATTATTAAACATTAAGGTTTGCTGAAACATGTTCATAATTTATTTTGTAAAAAGTATTATGTACAGATAAAGTCACATTGAGCTTTTAATTATAGTTTTAATGGAGACATATGTATAACTGATAACATTCATATACACCGATATATATATATTTGTAAATTTATTATTTATTATGCAGTTTCAGGTTTGTCCATAACCAATATTGAGCGTGCACTTAAATTGACAAAGTCCATATTTTTTTTTTTTTTATGTGATAAGCCTTATAATAGAAATTATAATTTTGAAAATACCTATGTTTAATTTTTTGTACACTTATAGTTTTAAATAAACACTTTACAGCAAGTTTTTGTATAAATATTTTATGATCATAATCTTATAAAAAATTGTATATTAATAAGATGATTTTCAAAAATTAACAACAAATTCAATTTGACAAAACGGTAAGGATTTGGAGTACAACTTGTCTTAAAAAATATATTTAAATAAAGTTTTTTAACAGGATTAAGTATTTTGACTGCATAAATTACTAATGTATTCATAATGTGCACTTTTTGTGCGATATGAACAAACCTCTAAAGGGCCCATAAACGATCAACTTGGTTGTCAACTATGTCATTTTGCTGTTTTGAAGTGGACATAGAACATGAGGACAGGTTGATGTTCATGATGAACATGGTCGGAGTTGGAATCAAAAACTTAGTTTGATATTTGTTAGGTAGAGCCTGATGTTAGTGACCCTGTTGTTAACATTTTGTTGTAAAAGTTTGTGATTGTTTTTGGCTACTGTAAATCTTTGGTAAGTTTTTATTTGTTTTATTATTGTTTGTATAATTACTGTTTATTGGATATGGACAGTGTACCAAATATTCAATTTTGGGCAGACATTTTTTTGACGCATTGAGTGTACTGTCTAAGCTGTGCCAAGTCAAGTCGGAAATTTGTAAGGATCACTAATAAAAGAAGAGTGTATGGCCAAAACTTTTAGATGTTAATAAACGAAATGAGACGTTTATAGGAACAAAAAATCCTTTAAAAGTTTTTTTGCAAAGGGAACGCCTCATCACTAACAAAAATAATAAAAAGCGGTAACTGAATTCACCCAGCAATCAAAGCCGATGACTTATCTTTGGATGTGATGTTTAAAAGTTAGTTGCCAACATTTCCTTTTGTTTGAGGCAACAATTGACTGCCAAGTGATCTTCTATGGGTCTCACAATGAAATATTTAGGTTAACCCTGTTTCTTTTTTCCCTCTTTTTTTTTTTTTTATAACTTTATCCAATAAAAAAATATGTTCTGAAAATCAAAGTTATATAGATTTTTTTGGCATTGACTTACAGAAAATATGTTTATGTTTTTAAATGGAACACTAAGATAACACAATGAGTACATTCTATAAGTTAATTATTCAAAATATATTTTATTCAAATAGATTACAAATATGATATGCTTTATTTTACAGAGAAATGGTAAGTTAAGTTTGGCACAAAATTCATTTGGCTACAACATTAAGTACAAAACAGAACAACTCAAAGTGGAGATTTTGTTTCTGTGTTTCATTTGTTTTTATATTTTTGAGGTCCTTTCTATGGTGATATTCTAATCTATTGATGAAGGGTTGATTGATGATTCAGCTGTACATCCATAGTTTCCATGTGCTTGAAGAATAGTCCTTTTAGTCATTTCATCAGAAGTTGTTGTTAGCAGTCGAGGCTGAATAAATAAATTAAGGAAATTTATTTTTGAGAAATAAAATGTTGAAATAAAAGTTATAAATTATGCATCACTAATCTACATAATAGATACATTCTCCATCAATAGCACCAATGCAATTTTTGTTAACTTATTGCCTATTATAACCCATAAAACTTACTATTGGCTAAAAATCTAACATTCAGTGATATACAACAGTAACTACTGGTTAAATTTAATATTGTGGCTACTGTAAAATAAAGTGTTGGTTTTCACTAAGTAAGACTTTTTTTACACACCACATTTTAAAAACATGTAACCAAGTTGATAAGATCACAAAACAGAAATTACCCTGACTATGTATTGTTTTAACAAGTTCTAGCTCTAGTAGCATGAGTAAGATTTTCAAATACATTTTAAATTTTTACAATCATAATTTTTCTTTTTCAACCACTGAGATTACATTGGCAAACTTAAATCACATAGTATTAAAATCATTTTAAGCTTTAATTATTTTACCTGTAATGGAAGTAGTAGGCTAACGTTTCCAATTGTGGCAGCTCTCGGCTGTAGGGGGGCTGGTGCTACCATAGCTCCCCCGACTCTGGGGACAAGGCTGGTGCCACTGCTACTTGCAACTTCTGATTCTAGAAATAAGTTGATATTACCGATTATTTATTAATTTATTCCTGGTGTGATAGAAAATATGGATATTGTAACAGTTTATTTAAATATGCTTATCACGTTAATTTTATTTTGCTAAAAAACATTCTTTCTTAATCCTGGTTATTTTATTATAAAATCTGGTTTATAATTATATCAAAAACCCTTAAATCAGACATAAGTACTTGAGGCTTTCTCGACACAGATGCCTTCACAGCTGCTTTCAAAATAAATAAAATTAGATCATCGATTTTTTTCTATGTTGGTTTTAAACATGGAAACTGGAAACGCTTTTGAGCTACATTTGACCCATAATAATACTCCATAAGAGTTGACTAGTTCAGGAGATGTTACAAATGAAATGGGACCATAAGGCCAAGGTACTAAAACAAAAAAACGATCGGTGATCACATGTTCCTTTACATTGAAATTAATGAAAAATAAATTAAGAAAGACTAGGCTTTTTCTTCCACAGACACTGGGCAGAAAAAATTATATGGTTGAAATCAGCAGACTCCAGGCTGATGATTTTGAATGGAAGTGTGGAACCTTGTTAAATAGTTGGATATAGCCCGAACAACTATAGTAATCATTTCCAAATAATATAACTTCCTGGAAAGCCTTCAAAAAGTGATGGATAACATTGACACAATCCTGATTAATGGGTGATCTCAATGTAAGTTAGCAATGACTTCTTAAATTGGCAAGGAGCTCTATGAAAATATATAGATGATCCAATAACAGAGAGACATCCTGAACATTTTTTTTTGTCTAGGTTTACCCACTTGAACATTTCTTAAACTATACTTGTGAATCACATATTGGCATAACTCATTTGCATAAACAACACAAACCTCTTTACCTAAAATTTATTTGAACCATAATAGGCCTTAGAGAAGCAGGTAGCAGCAATGGATAAAGACTTGATGTTTTAGTAAACAAAGTTGTTTAAAATTATTTAACAAAATTTACAAACGAAACTCATTTTCTTCAAATTTAATCACAATAATTCACTCAATATTTTGTCTAATGTAAGATGATATTTTAAGAAGGGAGGGAGATGAATCCCCCAATTAGCCTGTTGGCATGGTGGGAGTCCCACCTGGAAGGTTATTTTATTTTGCAGTATATGGATACTAGAAAATTGGGACAATCTTAAGATAATCCTTCCTAATAATAAGAAAGATAAATCCTTCTTAACTTGGACTATACTACCAGTCTGTTAACGGGGTGAAAGTCAATAGGAGGGCCTTTAGAGATAAATATATTAAATTAACAATTTTTGTTGATTGATTGAGTCTAATAAGATATTTAGCTCTTATCATCCATCAAAATCAGACAGTAAAGATTTTATTGATCAATATCATAGTCATATTGCCAAAGAATAAATTAAGAAGAAATAGTGATGAACAATGTGGGCAAATTTCAAAAAGGCTAATTCATTAAATGAGGACATTGCAAATAATTACATTTGGTTTCACTCCGATAGCGCTCATAACAATTAAATTTAAGGCTGGAAATGAAAATGAGCGATTAGTTATTACTTATGTACTTTAGTAAATAAATACCTTTCTTCGGAGAAGATTCTGAGCTTGAAGTTGGTAGTGTGACACCAGGTATAGAAGGACCTTGTAGAGCAAGTCCGATCATATTCATTCCATTCACAGTACCTTCATAAAATATAAATGGTGAGAACATACCTCGATATCTATAACAACGTTTTATTATATTATACATTATATGTTAAGACAGATGCTTCTAATATTGACTTTGGTTTTTCTAAGAAACATTCCTTTGATCATGAATTAAATAAAAACCACTAGAAAAGAAATGCATGTCAGTTTTTCTTGAAACCGAGGACCATTGTTTTCTGAAGTCATATGCTGTATGCAAAGAAAACTAGCATGACTTACTGGTTGTGTACACCAGAATGTGCCTGAGGATGAATCCTAAAAAAAGCAAGATGTGGGTCAAACTAGCCCAAACTCTGTTATCTAGGCAGCATAACCAAGAACGGTGGGTGGGACTGGTAGAAATGTATAAGGTAAAAGGTAGGAATATAGAAATAAGAGTTGGGATGGTTATTAATGGTTAAAGTGGGAATATCCGTAAAGGATCTGAGGAGGAAAGGAGTCTTAGACAATTGCCTGGGCCTTCGCTGCCTTTAACCTCAGTTTATTCAGGTTCCCCCGGCACAATCCGATCTAGGTCTTCCTGAATCTGGGTGAATGCAGCTAAAAAATCGGAGTGGGGAAGGATAAATAGGATTTAAACTGAACAAGATGGAATACGCCTGGTGGGTTTTCCGTTGATATGATGAGGTAATTATTCAGATTATGAGGTCGTTCAGTATTAGGTAGTAACCAAATGCGAATCGTATCATTAATGACTCGATCGATTCTATCGTGAATCGCGATAACATCTTAAGAAACAGTTCTCTGAACTCTCGAGATCTATGCAACAATTGTCAAACTTGGAAGCAATTAAGAGAGCAAAAGAGATGCTGGCGCAGATCTGCGTGATTGTACATTATTATGGGGGGAAGTAGGTGACGAAAACGGTTGAATTGTTTAAGGTAAAATGGAATGATGAGTGATCTTGTGAACCTTCCAAGAAAGGTCCTGATCAATGATTCAACCGAGGTTTTTTGCTGATTATTCTGTTTGGCCCTATTGATGACTGCCCAGTTACTCCTGAATCCTAAAAAAAACCTCTTAAACTCTTCCCGGTTAAAAAAAAAAAAAAAATCAGCTACTGTGTAAACCTATACAAAAAAAGATAGTTTGGAGCACTAGTAAACTAAAGAAGTGGTGAAGATGTGATTTTGTCAGGAGTTACATCAGGACTCAATTGTCATAACAATTGTGAGCGATAAGATCTAGAAGACCGGAACCAGAACACTAAAGTTCTTAAATTCTAAATTTTAAAATTGGAGTGAGTTGTTCGGAGTATCGAAAGCTTTAATGAAGTCTAGTAGGATTAACGATAGTTACTTTTTTGTGTAGTCACCAACAGATTCGAGGTCGCGCGTTATTTTTAGAAGGGCTGGATAAATCTGGATCAATATCCCATCGAAAAAACTTGAGGTAGTTTTCAAGGAACTAGGATGTTTGAGACTAGACGATCTAAATGATATTGACAGATTGGAAATGAGTAAAGGGATTCGATTAAAAATAATATTTAAAAAAAAAGTATCCATAGCTTAACACCTCATGAAACGGTTGTGCCGCCATAGTTGGTAGAAAACGCTTACATGCTAGTTTGGTTAACACTAGGTGGTGCACCTCTCATCCTAGAATTCTGTTTTCTTAATCGGAGCTTCACTAACTCCTTTTTCATTTATTGGTATATCATTTACCCTCACGAGGCTAGGCCAACCCAGACCAGACCCATCCACCAAGAAAAAAAACTTGGGTGAGCCAAGGATAGAACCCACCCCCGGGTTCCGCATCGTGAACTCGCCATACTAACGACTAGGGTAAGGAGTCGGACCGCAATTTATAGTAACAACAATAATAACTATAATATAGAATAATCATAATTAATTTATACATTGAAATTAAAATGAACGTATAAGTTTATTAAATCAATGTCGTTTTCCATTCTGAAAACTCAGTTTTCAACATTTACTTATATCATTTTACTTTTCACCACACTCCTACTCTGTGTTGGAGTGCAAGAATCCTGTTTCCTTGGTTTTATATTTAGTATTATTATTATTATCCACTCCATACCCAATTTAGGTCCTGGAAAAGCCTCCTTGAAGATGGGGTGTGGATGATGCTTTATGGCGTTAACTCTCCTGTTGGCCACCGCAACCTGATTGGTCACTTCTCCTCTTTTAGGTCTTGGCTGCTCTACTGGAAGAACTCGCCGACGTCGTTTTGGCAGTTTGGACCTTGCCTAGAAATCAAAATTAATTTCAATATAAGTATATATCTAATGACCATTTTGTAAGTTGGGCCGTTAATGGGATTAATCCTATTTAATTTGGAAGCTTGCGGACGCATCGCATCAAAATGCTGGTAAGTACCATTTACTATTTACCATTCATTTCAAGCGCTTACCGTGTTCGGACTTATCAAATCAGGACTCACGAGCCCCGTTTAATATTCCGGTACTCCCTACTAACCAACAGCAAACATACCAATGTGAATAAATAAGTCTCTAATATAGTTGCTTCAAAGCGAATCTACATTACGCATTTATTATTTCCAATTGATATTTCCAAATTAAGTCATGACCATAATGGAGGTGAAACACACACGAGTGGCAGGTCTCACGACCCTTTAGTTCTGTGTGTTGGGCTAAGTATCGACATTACTTTAACTTTAACATTAATACACCGCCATTGCACGATAACAGTTATAATGTGCTGTGCTGTTCGGATGGTTGAAATGAAACTTCTTGACAAGTATCTCAGTTACCTTAATTCAGTCATTTATGCGTATTCGAAGTACATGATTAGATGTTAAAATTAATATAATTTATTAATCAAGCCACGAGAGAAAAAATATATATTAAAAAAACTAATAAATGGCTTATTGCCATCCAAAATGTTGATCTCTAAAGTAGGTGTATTATATTCGGAACATCCTATATACTATATATATATACGATGTAAGTAAAACCAATACTTGGCGTTTCAAATCCCATTTTTAAAAAAGTTTGTATATACGAAGGAAACTGTAAAATCACATAATGAATATAAAATGTTTGATTTACAAAGTTAATGCTTTCATCCTATTTTCGAACAACCGGATCTCATTAATTAATAGCCAGGAATTAAAAACAATGTACATCCATAAATAAATGAAAAGGACGCTCTGCGCTATTTTCCGCTGCAGTAGCGGCAAAAGCTGCAAAGCTACCCCAGCCTGTAGCTGTTCATGTTGAATAATTTAACCAGATCAGCTTAGGACTTAACAAGAGAGCATTTTACATCCCCCCCCCCGCCATGGGACCTTCTCTATTGCCAGTTCAAACAGTATTAAAAACGCAAAAGAACTCTATCAAACCATTTCCTCTCGATCCTTTTCATTTGAATAAATGTCGAGTTAGCTTTTGAAAAAATAACCCGGCAAAGGAAAGATAAACCGTTCTAGTTTTCGCCATTAATAGGTAAGTTTAAAAAATACAAGTGCGCGTGTACACAGGTATTTATACATATTTAAATTAGTAACTCTAGAAAAATATCCATGATAGAGAATTGAAAATATGAGTCGCAGCGTAGTAGGAATCCTCTAGGCATTAGTATTTCCTTCACAACATCCCAACGTAATGAACTCAGGTTTCCCAATCTGGTTAGAGAAAAATCAAGAACGAAAGCGTAGGGTTGATAATGCAATTTATGATACTTATGATGATCATTAACTAATTAAGTAAAGCATGTATGAATCCTTACGACATATAAAAAATGCAATTAGCTCTATTGTATTTTGACCAGTATATAAATGAGTTGAAGCGTTTGTTGGGAGAGGGACTAAGTGGAAAGAGATGTTAAGTCTTCATGTAATTTATACATGGACAACGTTTTAACATGGTATTTCTAAGAAGGAGTGAAGTGTCGACAGTTTTAAGACAAATAAGCGAAGAAAAATATCATTTTCATCAAACCAAGCCGATCTCCCGACAAACGCTTCAAATCGTTTATACAGACAATCAACTCATAGCCCAATTAGTACAGTTTTAATTTCTGGGAACATTGCCTATTAATCTTGAACAAGACATGCAAATATTACTCGAAATGAATTATTATAAGTTTGTTTATGTTTGGACATTAAATAGGCCTCTGATAACGCTTGGCGTCCAGTAATTTCAGTTATTACACAAAATGTCCTGACACCAACCTACTTACCCTACATACATAGTATGCGGAATGGTTGTTCTTATCCATAGACCCGAGGCGATCTTCGAACAGACTAATCAACTTATTCATATATTCTGACTGAACAGGCTTCTTTGGATCCTTCTTTGTGGTCACAGATCACAATTTACCCAAAAATATAACTGATGCATCTATGACAAAAAAAAACTCTTTATAAGAGATCTAGTCACACCTCAAGTGTTTGATCCTTATGACAATATTGCTTTCACACTTGTACCGAAGAATCTAATTTCCTTAAAGCTATACATATTCCATAGTTTTGCGAAATCTTCCCCTCGCCTTCCGACTTTGCTGTATACACAGATCCGTCCCACCAGCTGGGACTTCTTCCTCTCTTCAACACACACACTTCGAACTTCTCTTTTGTTCTTTTATGCAACCTTTTGATATAGACCACTTTAACATTACAGCATAACTATTAATTAATAATGAATAATCTACAGAATAAAGATTAAGGTGAAATTTTTCCCCATACGCAAAAATCGCGATTTCAGATAGTCTTTGTGTAAAGTTTCCTCGAGTGTGTAAAAACAGTGGTATAATGATCAATTTGTCAAAATATTTACAATAGAAGCTTTACCCTATTATTATTGTCTTACCCCAGTATTAGTTACTTTTTTTAATCGACAAGATTTATATTTTCACGCATTCTTATTTAATATTTGCATGGCCAAAATAAACAAAAGAATGAAGTAAATCGAAGCTTTATCGACGTCAGCATTCAAGAGTTAAATTCTCTACTTAACAGTTAGAATTTTTTTAAAAAGTAATTTATTAATAGAACCTACAAAAAGTACATCTTAAATTGCGATATATACAACTTAAACGGGCATTGGCAGTGCTAGTCTAGAAACTTGAGTGTCTATAATTTAACTTCATGTACATATAGCAGAGCCAGATATGCAAAAATTTGCGACCAGCGTCACCTTGCGGCCGCACCCTCAAACATGTATGGTCTGTTGAAAGGCCCACGGGAGTGTATATATATATATATATATATGTATATATTGATTACAATTATGGTGAAGGGAGTGAATGTTTGATATTGTAGTCTATGATTAAATAATAGGGTGTAAGGTTTTGACTTAAAGGATAGTCTTATCATATACTATACAATTTAAGATGATAACATGAACATTATACTCTAAGGAAAGCTATGGTTAAATAATGGGGTGAGAAAGTTTGACTTAAAAGATCTTCTTATCATATTCTGCACAGTTCTGATAGCAACATGAATTATAAGTTAATAATTGTAATAATTATTATTATTGGATAATTTAGTTATAACTGAGGAGTGATCACAAGTCTACTCACCCTTCTTTTTTTCTTTCTTTCATAGCCCCTTCAAATTTACAGATAATTATATACAATTATAGATCCTCAGGTGAACCTATTTACAAATTATTTTTGTATTTCCTGTAGCATCACTACATTATATACAGGTTTTGTTATTTTATAGAAATTATATAATGAATGAACAAGTATAATGATATACATTATATGTGACTGGACTAAACTGACTAATAAAGGTGATGGGGCTCACCTTTTGATCAACCTTAAAACTAACTTACATACTAATTCTTATCCTATTTTTTCCCCGACTGTCTATTGCCATTGATGCGGCAGGGGTGGTGGGGTCATAGTGTTAAACACTGGATTTGTCAGGTGCTGCAACGAGTCAAAAAAGTTAATGTGTCTCCGGCGGATTAACTCACCCACCGACGGCACACCAATCAACGGCTACAGGTCAGCGTTCTTCAACCCCTCGAAAGAGGTATGTCGGACCACTGTTTTTTTGTTTTGGTAAATCAAACTCACCCTTCTCACCTCCTCTACTGATATGTATAAAGCGGTGTTACCTGAGTGTGTGAGTAGAACATGGAGAAGTTGGAGACGATGACAGGTACCGGGAGGGCAATGGTGAGTACTCCGGCGAGGGCACACAAAGCGCCGACGAACATGCCGACGTAGGTCTTGGGCACCATGTCTCCGTAGCCGACGGTCGTCATGGTCACTATGGCCCACCACAGCCCTTCGGGGATGCTCTTGAAGTCGTTGTCCGGGTTCGCCTGCTCGACACAACAGTCACACACATGTCTCAGGTTATCGCTGGATCAACATTAATTTATGGAATAAAAAACAAAAAGATTATCACCATTTATGTTGATAACCAACAACTGTCATCAACGCTTTCTAAAACATATCAAGCCAAGGTGTGATGCATCTTAAGACAGTTAAGGTTTCATCCCAGCTTTACTAAAAAGTCGCAATCCTCCTTTTTGTAATCACAGGCCACTAAAGTTAATAATTTTAAATATTGATCCAAGATGGTTAGCCCCATCGTCTTTATTTAAAAAAAAATGCTATGTATAAATGCAAAATGCGCATTGTCATACTCATGTGCTTTATAAAACAAAAGTATGTTTATAGCATTATATAGAATCTTTCTATCCAATTTTCTATCGTCATTTCAAAATGAAACAAGCAAATAACAGTCTACACGTGAGTATCACTGTGGTTATATAAATATGTATACATTATCAATCAGTATTAATTAATCAATGGCTCTTCATATTTTAGCACGAACATTTCATTGTGAGGGGATTTTTCTGAAATGGTCATTGTTTGATGTTCCAAGATAAGAGTGGCTAGCCTTTCCCATGCTTACTTTATTTTTATTGGTTGAATTTGGGATTGTCACGTATTTTTTTTGGCGATTATTAGCATATAAACTTATTATTAGCAAAACTTTTTCAACAATGGCTTAACAAATAATGTTTGACGTTAACACTTTTTTTAAGTGAGAACATTTTTTTTTTTTTTTTTTTTTTATTATTTGTTCCGGCATTTGTGCACCGCGGCCTCACTGAGACCTATTGTGCGCCGTCTATGTCTCTGTCCTAAATATGTGACAGGCCCACGGCCTTTGCAAATCTGAGGATACTGAATGGATCGATCAGTTCACATAGTTTGGGGTCTACAATGCGATCACTACCAAAATGAAAGTATCGCCTTCTAGCTAAGTTATCACAGTCACATATTATATGACGTGCCGTTTCTCCCTCTTTCTTGCAGAATCTGCAGATTGGTGATCCCACTATCCCCAAATTAAAGAGGTGTTTATTTAACCGACAGTGACCTGTATAGAGTCCTGTCACACTTTTGAGTGTCCACCTGTCCATTGATAGAAGTACTGAGCTTCTTCTCTTACAGGGCCCATTAAGAAACAGTTTCGAGTGTTCCTGTTTCTTAGTTTCTCTCCAAGAGAGTCTTGCCCTGTCCTCTAAAGCTAATTTTATACGCCTTTTAGCGTAGCTGAGGCTGATACCACATATGGGTTCAGGTGCAAGAGGTGTCTGTTCTGAGCCCACCCTTGCAAGGCCATCTGCCTTCTCATTGCCTGTGATGCCTGTATGTCCTGGCACCCAGTCGATTCTAACCTTATTGGCTAGCGAGAGTGTGTTTAGGTTGTTTAGTGAGAACATTACTAGTGGCATAAATGACCGACCGTTAAAAAATGGGTGACAATGATCTTTAAAATATATGGTTGATTAGACAAAGGATCTTCATACCTATGATCACATTTTTACCAAGTGAATTTCAGGATGGGTGCAAGTAAACAACAATCGTCGGAATATCTAGTACTACTTCAAATTTTGTCTAAGTGAGGACTCCAAAATTTATTTTATTCGAAAGTCCGAGAACTACTCTGCAATTGCTCTGTACATTTTATTCGTCACACACACACACAAAGTGCAAATATCCTCATCAAAAAGTGTTTTTTATGCCCTCTATAACAACCACAAATTTATTTTTTTGTTATAAATTGTATTCAATAAAAATCTATTAAAAAATATTAAGTATATTACAAAGGTGTTGTAGCTTTAAACAATTTGTTAAAAAAGATCAATCAAATGTATAACCAAATGATAATTAGGTGATAATGGAAAACAACCAGCCTGACTTTTTAACGAACTTATGCTGAGGTGAAATGTATATTAATAAATAACTATAAATAAATAAAACACTTTCTATCTGTCCAGTGCTTTATTAATTTATACCCGAACGTTTTCAACGGACTGTAAACAATGTCGTCAACCCGCCAAGGGTTGCCATCAGCTTGAACCCTTCAACAACGTTCTTCTAATCTACCGCAAGTTTTTTTTTATTTGTTAACAATCACGTTATACTAATTATTGGAGTAGGTTTAGCGTGGCCTCTTAACGAGACGTTAAAGCTGAAATCAAGGCGAAAAGCACCTACTTCACCTTCAGGACGGTTGAGTTGTGCGGTTTTAGTATTTCCAAAAACACGTTTGTGTCCATCCTGGACAAGCTAGCTAATAAAGTATTCTTTATTTATTTGTTTACAAAATTACAACATCAGATTCCTAGCTGATATATGGCAATGAGGTGTCTTAATCTTCCCTGTACTATGAAATGGTGAACACAGGCGTACCTCCAGCAATCTCGACCCAGTCGTCATTGGGTGCGTGAGGAGATCATCACAAAGTACTGTAGGAATAAGATGGGCTTCCAGTTTGTTGTAGTGTCAGTATAAAGTGTCATTTGATATGAATGATGGATGTGCAATGATCGGATCTTATTGCACGTTAATTCAGCAGAGGATCCCTAAATGTGTGTACCATCACGTTCGTAATGGTCTTAAAATAGTTTTGTAAACAATCAGTTATTTTCCAGAATGTCGTACTAAAAATTACTTTGATTGAGAAATTTCGGTTCGTGAGTTGCGTATATTACATTACCTTTTTTTTTTTTTTTTTTTTTTTTTTTCATAGCCCCTTTAAATTTACTGATAATTATAGATCCTCAGGCGAATCTATTTTATGTATGCGAATGTAATAAAATAAAATTACATTACCTGCCAACATCCAACCCTAGGCATCTTTATTGGTAAATAGTACTAACGGGAAAGTGTGCAGATTTTAATACTAAAAATAATCTTGGTTTTTTAGTTCAGTCCGTTAAACTTTTTTTACTTTTAGGACCGTGTTTTTAATATTGTTGCGTGTATTGGAGTGTGCTTAAGTTTCGTTGAGTATTTGCCTGGATTTAAGTAATTAGTGAGCATAGCAGCATCGCCAGCTAATTTGACGAGCTAGTGCCTCGGCGTAGAGCAATATCATTGATGTCTAAAGAATAGAGGAAAAGACAAAGCGGAGTTGATTGTGGCACTTCCCCAGTGATGAAAGCTGAAGAACAGGTATGCCACCGCAAGCTGCCTAGAACATCCTATTTTTCCAGGAAGGTATTCATTCATTCTTAGATAATATGTGCTGGGAAATGTACATTGCATGGTGCACCTGCTTTACCTATAAGAATGTCCCTGGGAATTATTACATATTTTTGAAGCATAATATCTGCTACACCAATTCCTCATTGGTTCACTTGACGTATAGACAAATCAAACTCTTTGATTCGCTGCAATACATCACAAACCCCTACATCTGAACATCACAAACCCCTACATCTGAACATCACAAACCCCTACATCTGAACATCACAAACCCCGTGTTTAACACGATTTCCACGTCTCCGTTTCCCTACCGATGGCAGAAGACAGTCGAGGCAGGAACGCCTAAATTCAATGGCTAACTTCTATTGCCGAATCGATGTTCTAGTCAGCTGTTGTTTAAAAAGCAATTCCTCAAATGGGTTTGTTGTTGGAGTGAAATGACCAGTTTGTTAGATATTGATCCGTGAGTTGTTTTTACTATCATTAATGTAATTATGCTGAGATCTGGATTATGGGAATGTTTGTCAAAAAAATGTTAGTTTACGCGATCTGCGACTTATCATATTTACTGGGATTTCTCTACCTACGTCATGCTGACTACTGGGAATTTAAATTTTTTAAGCTGAAATTTATCTTTTTTCTTACTTCCCTTGTGGTGAAGGTGGAAGACACTTGTAGTGAGGGGTCACATTGACAAATCGTTTGCCATCTATCGTGCCATAGTGAGGATGATAAGTCCCAACATATGTTCCCGACTTCTCCGAGTTAGCTTTAGCCTTGAGTATTAAGTATACATAGATGTGAATAATGAGATAATATGTATAACGGAAAAATAATAATCAAAAGTGTTTAGTCCGCGATTAGATAATTTTTAATATTGCTCCTATCTGTATGAAAGTAACCCTTCAGTCTACCTTTATTTACTCCGGTTACAAAAAGCATTTTGTTCTGCTGAAAACCATTTTCAATGTCACAACGTTTTTCAAAGGATCTTCAAACTGTCATGATTCAACAAGTTCAACCTTTCATATAGTGTAGGGAGGACGCGGGGGGGGGGAATACGAAGTTTTTCAATACGCTCTAATAGAGCCGTGCCTAAACAAAGTTTTGAGAACTTCTGCTCCAAACTTCAAAACATTATTCCATATTATAATTCACAATTAAGCACAAATTCCAAATACTCGATAATCGGCGATAGTAATTGTAGCCCGGAGCGTTGGCCAAGCTCTGCTTAATTAGCGAAGACATGAGTACGCCTCCTGCCATAGACCGCCCCTGTCAAGTTTAAATTGACCTACGATTTAATTAAGCCTCACCAGGGCTTCGCTTACAGCCCCTCTAACTCAGCCTAATGTGAGTTATCTCCCTTTTTAACTAGTCTCGGCAAATTCCTTTAATAAATTAATAAGTTCCTTTCAATTTAATTTTATGTTTTTACTCTGAATTATGTTTACGGTGTATAGCTCTCCCCTTCTCTATTTTCTTGGGTCTTCTATTTGCTAGGAGTAAGAATGAGATGGCCAGCGCACCTCGCACAAGTTCGCATTGCACTTTGAGGGTCTCGATGATTTTTTACTTGTTTTCTCACGGGATTCTCTATTTAGTTTTTTTTGTGAGTTCCCTGTTCAAACTAGAGGAATGAAATTTCATATTTCTCATTTGTTATTGAGAAGACGTGAATAATTAATCAAAGTCCATATAATATAAGTGACAATAATTGATTAATCAGTTGTTATAAAAAAAAAAACTTTCTGCTAGCAAGCCCAATAATCTGGTGTTACCTCACAAAGATCACTAGCGTTGTTTAGCTCAAAGATGGTAAATGAAGCCAGGGTAGGGCCAAACTCACTAAATACCTATAAGCATACTAATGTACCTTAATAAAAATGATATAGCTAAGATGAAAATATTAGTGAGGAACCATATTGTAAATCACACATGTTCATCATACGCTGTATTTATAATCATAGCCACGAGAGGCGTGGTAAAAACACCGTGCCACCTCTCGCGATCATGGTATGACATAAATGTACCAACTGTCATTTTCTGAATAAAACCGAAGGTGAGCCCCATCACCTAGTCCTAATTAGGATAAGAATTAGTATGTAAGTTAGTTTTAAGGTTGATCGAAAAGGTGAGCCCCATCACCTTTATTAGTCAGTTTAGTCCAGTCACGTATAATGTATATCATTATACTTGTTTATTCATTATATAATTTCTATAAAATAACAAAACCTGTATATAACTGTATATGCTACAGGAAATACAAAATAATTTGTAAATAGATTCACTTGAGGATCCATAATTATCTGGAAATTTAAAGGGGCAATGAAAAAAAAAAAAAAAATCAACTAGTCCTGTATATTGTTTATTGACTTTTTAACTTCAAAAAGAAATTTGTATTTGTATATCTTATCCCCTTCAAATGCATCTGCGTATGCAGCACAAGGAGAAAATTATAAAATCTTGTTCATTAAATTTTGTTCATCTGTTTGTAAAAATGAATAAAATAAAAGGGGTTTTAAAATTTAAAAAAAACAAAAAAAACCCGTCTTTCTCAGCTAGTTTGTTACATTATTTTGCCTTTGACCCCAACAGAAGATTTTTTGTCCATCCCACCCTTTTTTTGTAAGCCTTATTATTACTGATTTAAAAATCATTATGTTTTCTCACCAATAACCGTTCGAAGCCTCACCACCCTTAGCTAAAATGATGGCAGGCAAACTCATCATAGAAATTCTTGTATCCAAAGTAAAAATGTCAGTTCCAGTCACTTGGCACTGTTAGCACTTGGCACTGTTAGCACTTGGTACTGTTAGCACTTGGTACTGTTAGCACTTGGTACTGTTAGCACTTGGTACTGTTAGCACTTGGTACTGTTAGCACTTGGTACTGTTAGCACTTGGCACTGTTAGCACTTGGTACTGTTAGCACTTGGTACTGTTAGCACTTGGCACTGTTAGCACTTGGTACTGTTAGCACTTGGTACTGTTAGCACTTGGTACTGTTAGCACTTGGCACTGTTAGCACTTGGTACTGTTAGCACTTGGTACTGTTAGCACTTGGCACTGTTAGCACTTGGTACTGTTAGCACTTGGTACTGTTAGCACTTGGCACTGTTAGCACTTGGTACTGTTAGCACTTGGTACTGTTAGCACTTGGCACTGTTAGCACTTGGCACTGTTAGCACTTGGTACTGTTAGCACTTGGTACCTCTTCTTTGAATTAGTTTAACAAGCTTGTGTGATATGCGTTTAATCTAAACAAAACTGTATTGATATCTAATTCTTGGTCGTTTTCTCAACTGCCTGGTTGGCTTAGGCCTTCTGCTAGATGGATGCTAGTTGTTATAGGCTTAAAACCAAATGTGGTCTTTGTTTACGTGGCCTAGTAGACTCAACAACCGAACAACAGGGCACCAGAATCCGACCAAGAGCTCGGTCTTGGAAACTATTTCCCAAGGACACGGATGATAAAAAACATGCTCTAACACTTACAATAGGAATACACCAGTACATGGTTCTAACGTTTATAGTTTTGTGCTTTCTTTTGCATCTGCTAGAATGCTACTTCAGTTATCGATCTTTGTCCCTAGCCGACCCCTGTCTCCTCAGTAGCTATGCAATAATCAACATAAATGGATAACCAGACCGAATAGATTCATTTAAAGGGAAGTAATAAAAATCAAACAGTACAATTTTGAGTGTCGCCCTAATGCGTTCAATACTGCGTCACTTTTTAACTATGCGAACGGCATTGGGACCAAAAAGCATCTGAGCTGGTCGTTGAAGCTAAACAAAACGGACTTCCAGCTACTATCTATCCACCTTCTTATTAGCAGTGTGTTTTCTTTCAATATATTTATTTACAATATACTGTTCTTGACTCTATAAAATGTTAAAATATACTGTAACGAGGCTAAATTTTATTTACAATAATTTATGCAAGCTGAATGAAGATTAAACAAATATACATCCCTTCAGTATTTTAGCGGTAGCACAGAAATACCTAGTCCTGCTATAAGTTCTGTTACAACCTTTGGACTTAGATAAAATTAAATACTCATGCAGGTGAATAAATATATCTTATAATCCCTTACGGTTTCATTTAGACACGATGGAGAGGAGCCTAGTAGTAAATCGGCATGCCATAATTGCTCTTCGCATGGCTGGTAAGACTAACTCAGACATTTTTCAGGTTCGTAAACTATTAGGAAATCATCGAATGTTTCTGAGCCAATTAATCACTTTACTGCAACCTAGGACAGGCCCCGGTCAGGTCAACCATGTTCGGTAAGAACAAAAAATTCCCTTAAAGCAGTTGAAAATTGAATCCGAAGAAATCCACTAAGAAGACAAAAAATAATGCCAGAGAAAGATAGGTATTTCGCCTAGGTCAATATCCCAAATTATCGAAAACACTGGGTTTTCCAGTAAGAGTCAGCCCATGCACACAAGGCTGGATCAACTAAGCCGTGGTTGGAGGAGAACGCCCCATAGTTCATTGAGGCTTCAGGCTGACCCTCAAACCCTCCGGATTTCCAACTTTGGTCACATCTCAAGTTAATGGCTTGCCAAAGGGACTAGTTTGGAGCCTGAAAAATACCCCGGCGAAAGCAGTTGACAGTTTTCCACAAGAAGTACTGTGTACTGTTATAGACGACTGGTCCCGCAGACTATAAACCTGTGTACAGGACAGAGGTGACAGAATGATTTAGTTTTCATGTAATCATTAATATGTTAAGACATTTCTTATTCATTAGGCATAATAACAGCCCATGCTGCTAACTAGAATAATTTTTTATTTCCTGTTCAAAGTTTTCAACTTTCCATCCATTTGTTCTCTTATAATATTATTTGTTGTTCCTTAATTTAATTCAAATAATCTTTTACGGCTATACAAGAAACCTTCACTGCTCAAGAGGTAATCCCTGTTTGCTGACTCTTTTCGAGTTTTTTCAGTTCTTAACAAGGCTTTATTTTGTAGCTGTGTCAACATGGGGACTCCCGACCCACTGTTCTCTTGCATTTGTTTTTTTATATATTTTTATATGTTTTAAAACTCTCTTTCCCCTCTTCCAATGAGTCTCCAACCACTGTCTTTTATTCAAGACAGATTTTCCTTCTTTTCATTTTTTTTATAATGAAGTATTATATCAAAAAATAACCTTTAATCCGGGGAATAAGGTTACTAAACTATGCTTATAATTTTAGATAATGGAATGTTAAATAATTAAGTTGAAAATTAATTAAAAACTACAATCTTTCGGGAAAAGAAATACCACTTGCTGCCAACATGAATACTCTGATTGAAAAAATAGAGTAAGCAGAATAAAATGTTTATGAAATAAATTAAATATTATCGGCAAATACTTTTGATATAAGATAAAATAAGAACTAGTGAGTTACCGGTGGCTTGGGAGGTAAATAAACAAATTTATTAAGGCGGAATTTGAAAACTGAAAGGGAAGAAAAATGATTGTAGGCTCAGGCAACAAAGGTCTAAAGTGCAAGTATTAACTTTTTGTACTGCATATAATTATCGAAATGGTTTTCAAAAGGCAAAATAACCCTATTGACTAATGCATTAAGGGCCAGATAAAAGCTTGATCCACATACCAGGTTCTGTTACTAGAACAAAAAAGAAAGTCTTGTTGGATTAAATTATATCGTAAAAACCAATTGAATCGCTACTGTAATTTTGTTCCCCAGTAATTTTCTTATGTACTATATTTTCTCTCTCCACGTTGATTAATGATTCGTTTCTTAAGGTGCCCTCTCTTGGAAACTTGAAAAAAAAAACGCCTTTTGAACTGTATTTTTTGAAAACGTCAGCTAGTGGTATATCTTTTTAATTTTCAACTCAATTATTATCAATATCAATTATATTATTATCAATATACCATTATCTAAAATTATAAGCATATTAGTAACCTACCTTTGCCAGACTACTGCGATTTATACCCTGGACTAAAGTTTTTTTTTGATATAATACCTTATTATAAAAAAAAAAAAATGAGAAGAAGCAAAATACGACTTGAATAGAACACAATGGTTGCAGACTCATTGGAAGAGGGGACAGAGGGTGTTTAAAAAAATAAAGAAAAAAACGAGTGCAAGAGAACTGCGGGCAAGTAGTCCCCATGTTGACACAGCTACAAAATAAAGCCTCAGTAAGAACTGAAAAAACTCAGCAAACAGTATGACTCTTGGCCAGTGAGACCCTTGCTGAGTATGTAGTCTGTAGTCTGTAGTGTGCAGCTCTCCCGGCTAGTTGGTAAATCGGGCAAGCCCTTTAATAGTGTTTACCTTTAAAGGTCACGTAGATTTGCCGAACGGATGATCCTTCCGAACATACATTAAGCCACACAGCCTCCAGCTCCGTTCAGGCCGAGTCGCCCTATGTGAAGTAAATGCCAATATTCTGTAAGCGGCTCTTACTTCTACAAAATAAACGAAGGGTATCGTACGAAAAAAAACACTTGTCACGCCGTATTAAACGGCAGCTACACTAACTGTGTATAAGATTTTTCTAATTTGTCCAACACAATGGCATCATAACTATCAATTATTCATCGTAAAACTACTACAAGGAATGAAATCACCAAGTGACGATGGTATTCGATCCTTGGTAATTATAAATATTATTGAATAAAAATAAAAAACAAATAAGGGTCCAGGAGAAGAATTTGAATAATAACCTATAGGTTTGGTGAAAAATCTATCAAAAGTCTTATGCAGATTGCTACTAATACTAATCCATAAGCTTAGCAACCAACACAAAATCATAATAGACACGCCTTATAAACTACACACCCAAAGTCATTGAGGGAAAAAAAATTTTTTAGACCTTAAGAAGGGTTTAGACTTAGAAAGAGATTATGTTCAACTAGTTATGCATAAAGTCCCTCCATGGTTTATTCACACCATTCATTCCATTCTATCTATCCAATACACAATTCTATATCCAATTAAACGCATCTAACTGCCGCCCTCTTACAAGGTTCGTGTTTAACAAACTTAATCTCCTCGTTTCCGATACACCAAAATATGGTAACTTAAGCTGACACTACTTTATTCCCATCTTCCTAAAGGATTGACACAATATTAAAACTTTTAACAAAAAAAGAAATTTCAAAATCAAGGGCAGGTCGTAGCTAAATCATTATAGTCCTATGATGTCAGCACACGTTCCTTCGCAAAAATCAGTTCGATATGTGTTTTGTATGGTTAACAGGCAGATCTTTAACATTCACAGAAAACAGAAAAAGCCAGAAAGTAATTTTCCCACACACCTCCTTCAGATATTTAACTCCACGCGGTTCATAACTGGTGGTAAAGGTCCAAAGTAATGCCCATTTTGAATGAAACAAAAATTGCCAAAATCCCTTTTACAACTGCATGATGTGTAAATGAATGGATTTTGTCGTAGAAGGCGGCTTCAGTTGTATTGAAGGTCAGATATGTAAAACTATAAAATATTTCTCTAGCTACCAAACTGGTTCAGAACACTACCACTCAAAATATGGCTATTTATATAAAACTGCCAATGAAGCCCAGACAACTTACGTACAGAACATGAGTATGATTAAATTCTCTTTGGACGTAGAGAATGCTTATGATTTAGTGTGTCATCCACGAATGACATAAAGCCATATACCATAGCCATATACCCAGATAAAGGGTGCCTAAATAAAACATGGATGACACATCCGTCCATTGAGATGCCGGAAGGGGGAAAAATAATAAAAAATGTGGCTATTACTGAAAATAAAAATGATTAACTTATTTTATCTAGAAATTGATGTTGAGCAATGAAACGCAGGTTTTAAGTTTTAATAAATAAACAGGAACCATTCTTATTATTATTTTTAATGTGTCCACAAAAAAATATATAATGAACTAAAACTGCATTAACGAATAACTTGGTTTTGTTTTGGAGGGCGGGGAGTGGAGGTGGAAGTTGTATCCTATTTTGGAGAACATTAAATTTGGAAAATGTACGGTTTTAATCATTTTTGTCATATAACTAAGGAATGCCAAGTTGCATTAGTTCTACAAGCCCTTCAAGGCAAACAATAATTTTTAGATCAATCTCTTCTAAAGTCACAAATTACTATTTTTAATTAAGTTAAGAAATAAAAAAATACAGGAAAAAGGGGTTGAAGGTAATATTAAATATTATCTATGTAACCACTGTGCATTTATTCATGCAATCAATAAACAGTGTATATAAATATCGAATTAACAGCAATATTGCGTTGAATGACCTCCAAAGATTAATTTATTTTCAAGGTTTAACTTTTGTTACAAAAGAAATTTGGGCGCTATCTTTTTTGCTAGCATCTTTAATATATCCTAATTATTTTATAAACTTACTTTTTCAATCCAACTCATATTTTCTACGTAATTAAAAATTTGCAGTGCCCATGGAGAGCTCATTAAAAACGGTCTCATTTAATAAACAAAAATTTGCAATAATTTTAATTTAAAATAAGAATATAAAAACAATTGTAAATCATGCATTATGTTCTACATGCAACAATTAGGTGCCGCTTTGAGCAAACTATCATGAAAACATAAATATACTGAATACATAAATAAATACCTTTGTTCCTTTTATCTAATAACAGCATGGGATATTTAACAGATTGTCAGTATTCACTTGTACAAAACATCGTGTTTATTTATTAATAAATGATATCCATAGACAAATAAATTAGAAAAAAAAATCATATAATAAGAATTGATAGAATTCATGGAATTGGTAAAAGCAATGGAACATATTCTATCGATATATAGATGAAGGGGAGGTTTAGTAATAGATTTGGTATCGTTTGGAACTATGGTATTTAGAGCATCAAGGGACTGTGAAGGGCTTTGTATTGATACTTTAAAAAGGGGTTAAATGTAACATTTTTATTTATTTACTCTCCTAAGCTTCTGTACTATTCAATATTCAATTAAAAATAAAATTGTAATTCATTTGAGAGGGCAGACTATTTTTGCTGATTTATATGATTTAATTATATTTTCAGTCTGATTGTTATTTTATCATCAAAATAATATCCTTTGTAGGGATTTCAATTCATTCACCTAATGAACGATTGAATGAGTCGGAATGTGATGGTCGAGGGTCTCAATGAATGAACCCCGCTATAAATTTACAACTATTCATGTCTCTCTTTGAAAGCCAGCAATTAATCTGATCCTTTCAGAGGATAAATAATTCTTTATAAAAGATTATTTATTTGCTGGGAGCATTGTGCTTGAAATAAGTAACAACCCAATGATGGAATTTTAAAAAGTATTATCCAATATTTGTCTTATCAACAGACCTAATTGTTTTTGTCGATGACTCTTGATATTCTCCCTTCATATCGTCTGTATAAAATAATTATTATACTTTATTTTATTATTATAGCATTTTTATTTATTTGTTTCATAATTCGCCGAACTACTTGTTTTTTGCGGTCATAAAAATGATTAAGTCGATCCGATATTTTGAAGGTTTCTTCCATAGCGTCTTGAAATATACTGATTATTTTGTGGCTTGAACACAATAACGACATAGCCGGAAAAAACAAATTAAATTGTATTGAAAACAATACCCGTGTTGCTAACTTTTAAGATTTATTGACTCAGAAGCTAGTTATGAATTATATGTTGATGTTTTTTTTAAAGACAATTAAAGCCGGAAAACCAGTTCTTGATAGTAATAAAGCAGCCTTATTACTATCAAGAAAACGTTATTTCTTAAACCACCTCGTATCCTTCAAATGAGCATTTCCAAAAAAATAAACAACGTAAGTCACGGAAAATAACAGTTTCTACACATAAAATAATCAATTAACCAAAAAAGTTAATAATTAAAAAAAAAAACTATTGAAATGTACTATATTATATACAGAATTTCTATTGTAGGCCCTTAAAACTTTATCACATAAATTATTTTTGGTTTCCGGCTTTGATTGTCTTTCATAACTAATTCATAACTAGCTTAATTTCGTTAAAATATATATTATATACAATACAATTTAGTTACTACTAATCTATCAAAATTTCGCTCATTTAAAAAATAAATTTGCTTGTTTTTATCGTGGTAACGGTTTCTTAGAATAACTAGTAAAAGTTTTAATTTTCTTTGAATCAATGTTCTCTGAGGAAATTTATTACTAATTGCACTGCATTGTTTTTTTATTATTTACTTAATTTCTTCTGAATTAATTATATTAAGTTTGACTAATGACCATTTTATCGATAGTTACCTGTAGTCTCTCAGCATAATAGACGAGCGAAGCGAACACTACAATCCCCAGTACCAGGAAGAACACAAGCAGCGTCAGCTCTTTGGCGGAAGCTTTGAAGGTATGTATCAGGATCTTGAGACCTGGTGAGTGCCTGGTGAGCTTGAACAGACGCAGGATCCTGACGATGGAGAAGAACTCTAGGATATCGGCGTGATCCTGGGCCCAGTCTTGCAACAGGACGTCCGTGTAGAAGCTGAGGGTTGCCATCAGGTCGATGACGTTCACGGGAGATCTGAGAAACTGGACTTTGTTAGGGTTCACCTGTAAATAAATGGCCATTCCGTTAGCGATCTAACGTAAAACTACATCTTTAAATAACTATTCAAATATAACAGATGAAGCATTACTTAAAACCGTCTATACCTTATCAAACGTAATGTTACACTTCTCAAAGAAATTAGTCAAAAACCATTAGAAATTGTCGAACACAAAACAAGCGTAATTTTTTTTTGAGAGAGAATTTCTTTATTTCGTTTTACTTACATAGTCACCAAATGCAAAAAAACCTCTAAAATAAAACTAAAATTCTCCCTAGAAGAAACGTTATGCACAGCATTACTAAGTTATGTTTGCTACTCCTTACAACTTTTGAGTGCTTTTATTACGTTATAAACAAAGTTGTCAGTGGTATCACGTATTCGGAAGAGTGCACATTTGAAATATACTATTTGCTGCAGGGCAGGGGAATTGATAAGGATGTCTTGGGGGGTCCCCCACGCTCCTACGTCAGCCACGTCACTGGGTAAGAGCCAGCGGAGGCTGACCAAGAGCGCGAGAGCCACAGACGCTCAGGACATGATTAGAGAAACTGGCCATTACTAGAACTCCCACTATCACTTAGTTATAGCAGGTCACGCGGCCACTGCCGTTTTAATCTCCGAAGAGGATTATAGGGGTGAGTGGCGCAGTGTAATGGGTATGCTAGGGAATTGGTGTGCTTGGACAGGTTACTAAGTACAAATATTAGTTCAGTATTTCACATTTTCAACAGAGTTGAGCTCAAATATATTTCAGTCCAGACGAAATGCATTTTCAGTTCTGTTTGGGTACATGGTCATTTATTGTTAAGATAAAAATATTTTAACTTTAGTGTGTTTGTTTTTGTCGACACAAACAGTTCATTTACATAGAAAGATACAAACCACAGTCATTGTGCTAGGGAATTAGGGTGGTTGCATAGGTTACTATGGAATTTTATGCACTAAATTATTGTAATTATACTTTCATTACATAATGTACCATATCTATGTTGCAAAAATAGGCAAACATTTTTTAGATTGATATATCAAATAAAAAAGCAAGAATTGAAATAGTTAATCTTAAAAACGATGTGATAGAGAAGTGCTGCTCAATATAATATTTAAATTTTTTGGAAAATTGAAGAAACCTAATCTTTTTCAAAAACACAAACTTGACACGAAATGATAATACAAATCGTTATCAAGGAGCCCTTATTTTCATTGGAAAAGCAGAACTTTTAATTAAATATTTTGAATTTATTTGAGTTTAAATTTAAATTCCACCATGAAACGTACCTACACAGGACGTGAATTTTCCCATTTCATAATTTTAACTTTCTGTGGATGTTGTATGGACCATTTTTATAGCATCCCTTGGTGAATTGGAGTCTAAATGGTCGATTATGTAATAAAAAAAAAAAGGAAATTTTTTTTAAGTGAGTAATAAACCTATTAAAACTCATCCTTGAAAAATACTAATAATAAATGCTCAAGAAACCGTCATCTTTTGAAAAATCCGATCTAGTTCATTTATAATATGCGAAAGGTAATGATAATTGCTTTGTGACTTGAAAGCCCTATTTGTTTCGGGCTGCTTGGCTGAAACTTACCGTGTGGTTTCTTGTTCTAAATGGGGTAATCCTCGTTAGATGGAGACCTCAAGCTAACATTTTAAATATTATATGGAGCAGTCCCCTTCTCTATCGCACCGTTTTTAAGATTAACTGTTTTAATTTTTGCTTTTTTATTTGATATATCAATCTAAAAAATGTTTGCCTATTTTTCCTACATAGATATGGTACATTATGTAATGAAAGTATAATTACAATAATTTAGTGCAATTAATGTTCTTTTTATGCTGACGTACTACATTACCCCTGCAGCAAATAGTATATTTCAAATTTGCACTCTTCCGACTACGTGATACCACTGACAACTTTGTTTATAACGTAATAAAAGGGCTTAAAGATTTCCGAAGAAATCGCGACCCAGCATTGCTGTAAAGGGTTAATTTTCATCCCTGAAATTTTCATGATGATTTTTAAAAAAAATATAAAGAGAGAAAGCAGCGTTTTCACCGGCTTGTCAAAGTGGCATCCTCAAAGTTTGCGCAGTAATCAAGTAATGCCCTCGTACGGTTTAATTAAGTTTTTCGGGATCTTTGCCCAACTAATTTTGTTTGCTAGTAATGTTAGCATTTACTGTGGCTCCTCTAGAGATGTATTATTTAGTTCTATTAATGTTTTAATTTTTTTTCATTGCAGCAGCTTCACTAATGTTAATTTTTAATGCTTGGGTAAAAATAGCACGCGTGTCATCCCTGTACCGCACCGAGGAAAGGAAAAAGGAAACCAGATTTACTAGCGAGGAATACCTAGTGTGGTATCTAAAATTATACTTGTTTATTCCTTCTCAAGCAAATTCTCTAAATCTATCGTTTGTAGTTGCCTAATTTATAAGCCGAAAGTAAAATACTTGATTTTTAAAATTTTAATTATTTTTGCAGGAATATTACCGATTTGGTATACTTAACCGATTAATAAAAATTGAAATGATATGTTATCTGATTCACATATGACTTATTATGCTCTTTTTATTGTTTGGAATATTATTATTTATTAAAGTTATTGTTTTGGTATATGAATGTTGTTCTTGATTTCTATTTTTTTAAATTTTAGTCTTGAAGATGCCTAAATAGGGAAACGTGGACTGGTGATGGTATATTGGTAAATAAAGATATACTGGAAGAGACTCCATGTTTTTTCGTTAATATAAGATAAAAATAAGATAAATGTTTTGAGTAGTGCTACTCCGAAGAATAGGTATAATGATAGTCCGAAGTAAATAAAGGACCGGGCGAAGCTGTTGGGAAAGTATCAAAAGGAGGGACTGGAAGAAAATGAAGTCAAACCGTCCGTAAGAGGGGGCTGTTCCAAGTATTCCGGAGGCTTAAGGGATTGTCGGAGGCACGAGGCTTAGCCACGCGAGCTTTTAGGTAGTTTGGTGCCGGTGGGTCGTGGGACTGTGGATCTGTGATCTGGAGCCCAACTGACGTTCTCCACGCTACAGTCTGGGAATGTAAGCTCCGGTGAAAGGTATTACGGAGAGAAGCGAAGTTCCTCTACAGCGGAAAGAGTATTATTGCTAAGTCCGAATGCGATAAAGTTGCACGGAATTTTCGTTGGTCTGTCTGCCTTTATGGGTTTATGTCATACCAAAGTAGTGGTAAAAATAGAATTATTTTATACAAAAGTCTTCACTAATATCAGTCTCATTTAAGCTGAGATATCTGAAATTTTTAAAGAATGGGGGACAGCAAAAAAGTTTAACAACAAACGTATCCAATTCTTTCAATCAAAAGCCTTGAGAACAATAGTCAATGCCCCGTTAATTACGTCAGCAACCAAAACCCTTCATAACGATCGTAATATACTCTACATTCTTGGACTCAATCCTTCCAAGTTCATGAAATTCCATCGAAACCTATACAACCATCATAAGGGAATGCTTGGGGAAGCACAGTCGTTACACTGCGTCACACATCCCTATAATCCTCCTCGGAGACTAAGTATGCTAAAAAACCCTCCCTATCCATACTTTCTAAATAAAGCCAATCGTAGAGTGAACACTGAAGAGATAACAAACCTATTTTAAAAGTATAAATTACAATTGTGTTTTTTTTTTTAAATGTTAGTTATAATAACAAAAAATGGGGTCTAGTGCAGTTTGAGTAGTTTTAATATTTTAAATAGATTTCGTTGATTGGTTTTTATTAATTATTACTTTTAATGATTGATTTTATTCGTCTCCGTATGCACAGTCGATGTCTTTATTATATGAATTTTCATTTTAGCAACTGAAGATGACTGCTTAGAGCTGTCGAAAACGTTATTGGTGAATATGAATTGTATTGTGTAGACATTGAAGATTTATTATTTAACACACTTTTTTATTTAAAAAAAAAGATGCAGCTGTAAAAAATACTTGTATTTTGTAACAGCAATTAGTTAATACAGATATTGCATTTTTTCATGACAAAAGGGATCTACAAAGTGTGAACAGACAAACAAACGGTTACTTAAACAGACGGCGTGCTAAAGTACGTGTCAGTGGGAGTCCTGACAATGAACAGTTTCTCTAATCATGTCCTGAGCGTATGGTCAGCCTCTACTGGCGACACGGCTGATGGAGGAGCGTGGGGGAGTTCCCGCGTCTGGGGACCGTTTCCTCTTTTGTATGCGAGGAAGGTGACAACCATGTGGATTTGGGAGATCTCTGGGATGTTTGTAAATACTGCGTAATGAAGAATTGTAAATATGTTATGAATGAGATCATTTATCACAATTACTTATTGCACAATAAGCAAGATTGTAATTTTATCACAATATAATCAGTCTAAAAGAAATGAGAAGTGATGGCTGTAAGGATGTGCGTTTGTTTTTTGCCTGTTGTTTTTTGATTGTTGTTGTTTGTATAGCTACTTTCCTGGAATCCGGAAAGTAGTAGAACATTATAATTATGGTTCCGTTATTTGCCTAAGAGATTTCCTGGAAATATTTTTAAACATCGGAGTATTCAAACTGTCGTTGCAGAAGAATTGTATTATTTTAAATTATAAATAGTTTGACCAATTTCTTTCTTGGATGTCAGACGAACTTTATTGCGTTTAAAAAGCCCGATTGTAAAATAAGATTTTAGTTTTCAAGATTAGGGACTTGAAAAATGTAATGCCTATTTCTGAGTCTAATTCTACAGAATTTTCTAAATTACCCGAAAATAATGAAGCTATTTTTTTTTCTGAGTATGCCAATGAAGTAAACAGAGCACAATTCGGAGATAATTTTTCAACTTTTAAATAGAGGGGGGAGATAATAATTTTCTCCCTTTCATATCCGAAATTAATTGATAAAGCGAGCCATTTGCAACACTGAACGTTTTTTGTTCCATTGTAAGTTTCCGTAAATTTTGAGAAGTGCTGAAACAACTTTTGCCAGTTTATTAAGTATTTTTTTTGAATCCATAATTCTATTTAAAAGTTCACTTAACAGTATTTTTGAAGCTAATGAAACTGCATATGATTAAAAGTGTGAGAAAAACAGTGTAATGCAAGAATGAAAATAAGGTATTCAGTGGATTTGAACAAAAATTCCTCCAAAATGAAAACCCTTAATTAATGACTAAATTAAGGACATCCAGTAATTGAACCGACTAAGCAATTATCTTCATGAGGTTTAGGAAAATTTCCTCGGTAGGAATTTTATATTTTTCCGAAAGGGCCTCTGATCTTGCAGAAAGCAATGGGAAAACCTAATTTTCCTTTCCCCCCTTCGGAAGTTGAGTTGGTCCCTTTCCAGCGTGCCACATTAAGCAGATGCTCAGGGGCAAAACGGGTCGGGCCGTTTTCCGGACATTTATTCCACATTTCACGATCAGGACCATTAAACTAGATCCCGTTTTCGGGATTGATGAAGAGAATTCTTTAATTTAACCCCGGATTGCTCTATGATAAAATTGTTCAATGATTTCGTGGTGTGTATCTTTCTATGTAAATGAGCTGTTTGTGTCGACAAAAACTACCACACTAAATATTTTTATCTTAACAACAAATGACTATGTACCCAAACAGAACTGAAAATGCATTTCGTCTGGACTGAAATATATTTGAGCTCAACTCTGTTGAAAATGTGAAATACTTAACTAATATTTGTACTTAGTAACCTGTCCAAGCACACCAATTCCCTAGCATACCCATTACACTGCGCCACTCATCCCTATAATCGTCCTCAGAGAATAAAGCGGCCGTGGCGTCGTGACCTGCTATAAATACGTGACAGTGGGAGTCCGTGGAACGGCCAGCTTCTCTAATCATGTCCTGAGCGTCTGTGGCTCTCGCGCTCTTGGTTAGCCTCAACTTGCGGGTTTCCAGTGACGCAGCTGACTGAAAACCGTTTCCCTTATTGTAACCCGAAAGTGAGCCCCATCACCTAGTACAGTCTATTGTTTTTGTAATTTTAACTGTAAAACGAAAAATGTTTGTAATTCTACCCTTCTTCAAATGCATGTTATGCAGGAAAAAGAGCCATAAATCTGTAAATTTGTTCATGTTATTGTTCATTTGTTTGTAAAAAAATTTTGAAACTGAAAACCGTAGGGGACTTCCCAAGACACCGCTTCCTCTTTTTCATGCGGGGGAGGTGACAACGATGTGGATCTGGGAGGTCTCTGAGCTGTTTGTAAATACTGTATGAATGAACGAGCGAATGAAAATTGTAAATATGGCATGAATGAGAACAATTATCACAATTACTTATTGACCAATATGGCAGATTGTATTATATAACAATAAAGAAGTTTCTAAAAAAAAAGTATTGGTACTAGAGCAATTACTAGTATTTACAATTACAAGTGAAGATTTTTTTAATAATTGTACAAAAATAGTCAAATTAATCTGTAAGAGGATCGAAGATGAAAAGTAAAAAATACAAAACAATTTTTCGAGTTGATCGGTTTTAGTAATCTCATGAAATTGTGATATTCAGCATTCGTATACCTGTCTACACTTTCATTACTCCTTGGCCTATTGACTCTTTGGAACACCTTACTGTTCAGCACCGCGAACATTCTCGCATTCATTGCAAAGCTCTGTACTGAAAACGTAGGACTACCACTAATTTCATCTTTCTGGAGGGCGATCATTTTCAACCCATCGTCTTCAAATTTCAAATGCTGAATGATAAAATTAAAAAGGCGTACATAATATTTAAAAAAAAATTTTTTTTGGTATCGAGAAATACTTGAAACAATTTTAGTTAAAATAATATGAAGGATAACAAAATTTGACTGGAAACGTGAAAAATTTATTATTATTGTTATTACAGCATAATCAAAATTTGGCCACTGGTTAGCTAGGGACGCAGACTGAAAGACTGTAAATTACATATATATATATGTTATGGCTAGTGGCAAGACATTGTTAAAAGCCTAATACCACAGGGCCTAATGTAAACAAAGCCTGGGTATTGATAGAGGATGAGAACAGAATAAAGTCAGTTAACAATCGAACCTGTGTGTATTATTACCATCCTTATTCTATCTTTTTCTTTGATCGTCTACAGCCGGGAGTCGATAACTTATATATATATATATATATATAATATATTATATATATAGAACGTAAAGGTTCCTTACTAATACCACGCCGAAGCTCGAAGACAAACCTAGATGTGAGAGGGGAGGTTTAATCGGGAAAGTGTAGGAAATAAAGGTCTCGGGACATTCACCTGTGGTCATTTGTCTGATGCCCCTACGCCGCAATAATGAGAGTAAGCACTTATCAGTCTACTCTTCTATTTACAAGTGAGGTGAAATGAACCCTCACCCCATATAATACCCAATTTTAACTCGCCCCAAGAGAACGAGAATAAAACTTGATACCTCACGCCGGATACTCTACTATAACTTTGGCCACCGAGGCAAAAATGTTTATAATAGATAATAAAATGTAAATGTATTCCCGACATTATATGTATGTTTATCCTCATTCGGAGACTACGCTGTTACGCTACAGATCAAATAAATAAATTAACATATTGATTTGAGTTACAAGTGGGATACCAACTTGTTTGAGATGCCTGGTTTGATTACTCTATCAAAACGCAGCGTAATTCATTGGGTTTTAAGTTGTTTCGTTGATAAAATTAACATTTTTTGTTTTGGTTAAAATTGTTTAACAGTGATCCCATTTGATATTTGTTCTCAATTAATTGTTCTTTTCCGATGGCAATTAAGTGTGTTTGTGTTTAATCAATGGAAGGTGATGAGTCAACATTTTCACGGACAAGATTAGGTTTTCCTATACTCTGATATATCAGGGCAAACATTATAATGTAATATAATTACTTAACCTATACTCTGTTTTTTACCAAAGTCAAATATTAAAATATAATGCAATAATATTAAATTAATATATCAATGTCATATAATAATACTCTTTCTGATTTAAATAATGTAAATATTCTAAAACCAAACTCTGTAAATAATGATTGATTTACAATTTTTGATTACCCGAGGCTGCCACCTGACTATACAAGTACATAGCCCGAATTCTGGGCTGCCTCCATTCAGTTCTAGTCGAGCCTCGGGACTGATACAAGCAGTCGCTTTTATGTTTCGAAATATGCTCTTCTTGTTATTTAACCTCTACACCTCTCCTTCCTAACCTTGATAGTTTTAGCCCAGGGCTGAAAGGTTTCACACCTTCCTAGTGGAATTCCCTAGCTTCGTCTCGCTCAAACAATCAATTTCTTGAACTTACTGAATCCCAGCTGGGTTCTTGTCTCCTCACTCCATACTAAAAAATGCTCTTTCGTGAACCAGGATTTTTATGTTCTTTAAAAAGCGGCCTATTTCTTTTTTGACGTCTTTCGCCTCTACTGGACCTCTCTCTGATTATTAAATTAAACCATACGCTGTCTTGCAAAACCTTCGGTCCTGCAAAAACCAACGGTGACTTTGTCCCCTGCCACGTCCTGACAAGGAAAAATCGAAAGCTTGTTGTAATTTACAGTTACAATCTAATATATTTACAGAAAAACTATAGCTACTGTAAACTTTTCTATAATATTTTTACGTTATTTTAAATCATGTATTTTCAGTAAGTTCTAAATATCACAAATTATTCTATTGATAGTGAGGTTCAAGTGTGGAATATGTATATCATTAAATAAAGCACAGCCTGTCCACTGCTTTACTGATTTATTACGGACCGTTATCGAAGGACCAGTTATGTTAATCAATAAAGTTGTGATGAGCCAGGTGTGTTTTACTTAATAATCACTTCATTTGTCCTTATGTACTGTAGCAGTCATAATCATCTGAATGCAAATAAATTGCAAATAGAAGTCATTTCCCATATGATAAGTAGCTCTCAGAGCACTAATAACCCATCGGATTGACGTGCTTCAAAGTATCGAATGAATAAAAAAACGGGCAGTTCTGAATAATTAATTAGTATTTATATCCTGATAAACTATCAAATAATGTTACATATTAATAATTTCATCATCATGAACACTAATATTATTACGTAATCATAGGTTAGCGTTGATGAGGGATTTATTCTAGTTGTTAAATCGATATAACAATTCCACTTAGTTACATTTTGTGTGATATGTGACTTTTATAGTTGGTTGTGTTTATTTTGAGGTAATGTAAATTTTATATAGAAAATAAATGTAATAGGTGCAGGGAGGTTTTTCGCAAAAGAAAATAAAGGGGAACTTTATACGAGAAAATGAAGGGCCCGCTAAAGAAAAATAAAGCAGCAGCCGTTATTGGAACCGAATTCGTTTATTTAACATTCTTTAAAGACTTCTTTATTAAATATTTTTCATAAATGCTTTCCATTGCTTTGTAATGCTGTATGTATTAATATGAGTATAACTTTATGTATTAAATACTGAGTTTGTTCATTTCAGATGTAATGAAATCTCGCAAGCGTATGATTTGAGATTTAGATTTTGAGATTATCATGTCCTACTTCTGTACGCCGTGCCATCTTTACTACCTTTAATAACTGCAAAAATATGGCAAAAGTAATTAAACTACGATCTAATAAGCTATAGTCCAAATATGATTTATAGGTTTTTATAGTATAATGGAAATAATATTCATGAAATAGTTTTCTCATAAAGTATTAGAAAGAGCTTAAATAACAAATCAAAGTTGGTATGATAAAATTATACTTTCATATTATATATATATATTTTTATTTATTTTTTTTTCTTAGCTCTCAAACTTATAAAATAGGATGTGGGAAAATTATTTTGGGCTAATGAGTGCCTTTCATTAAGGGGAGTCCCCCATTTGAAGGATGTATGAGAAGGATATAGGGTGGGGTATGCCTAAAGGAGGCGGGTGGAATCAGGAAGGTAGTGAGAGTCTACCGAGGGTGGAGCCTAGGGGTACCTAAGCAATGGTTTGCAGTCGGCCAGGTCAAGCCAGGGGCCTGAAATAAGTCGGCCTCTCGGCCGGAAGGTCGACCCTGCTTAAACAGGTAGATAGGGTCTTGTAGCTTCGGAGATCGGCCTCGATCTCTCGGCTGGGTGTAGATCTTCAGTCTCCGTCAGGGGGCTAGGGTTCGATCACGTCCATCTGTATCCAGGCTTCGGCGGTCCAGCAGTGCTTCCATCTGACGGGCATTGGTGGTGGTTGAAGGTTGGAGAATAGTGGGTTGTGGCTGTGTCGGAGTGAGTCGAAAAATTTGATGTGTCTTCTCTTGATGAAATCTTGAATGGTGAGCACTTCAAATTTTTTATGCATCTCGTCTGCCTTCATTCGGTCGAACGGGGTATGTTTGAGGGAGGTGCGGAGAACTCTGTTCTGAAATTGCTGGAGCGTTTTGAGAGTGTTAGGAGTCAGATACTTGAAGAGAGGGGTCCCATACATCAAAGCAGGTCTTAAGACGCTCTGGTATATCAGCAGCTTGAGGCGTACCGATAAAGCCGGGCTGTGAAGTACATATTATATTTCATTTGGTAACTTGGGATTACGAACGATTAGAAACACCATTAATTGGGAATAAGAACATTTGATCTAAGCATCAGAGTCGATTCTTACCCATAAAATTCCACGTTTCGCTTTAAACTTTATCATTAACCAGCACTCTGAAATTGGGTTTACTTTTTTTTAGCTGATCAATCATTTACAAAGAATTCGTGAAGAGATGAGCATGTTTCAAAATCTTCGTAAACGATCAGAGATGAGCTCACCACCTAGTGCTGCATCTTGATAAAATTATTGAAAACTGTTATTAGAGGCTAATGTTTCAGAATAAACAAATATATTTTGGAATAGAGAGATAGAATAATATCCGTTGGGGTAGAGTCAAGTAAATTAATAAATTGTTTAAAAGGAGAAAATGCCGCATTTGGTCAAATGCTTTCTTGACGTCAAAGAAAGCATCAAAGCCATATTACATTCTTTTAAAACTTTTGGCAATAACTCAAAAAAGTAAAAGGAATGACATTTTTTTCTGAGCCACAGTTTGAAGTGAACGGGTTTAGTTAATGCTTCAAATTTCAAGTATATCTTTCACCCTCATCCTGAAGGTACAGGATTAACATTTTGTATCGACTTAATGAAACGAGTATTACATAAATTCATGAGAGTAGCTCATAAAATGTTCCTTTTATGTGCCTAAATGGAGATAATGATTGCATTACCAAGCATGCTTTTCCAACTGGCTCAGTATGATGCTGGTCATTTTCAATTTAATGGCCTCGATAAGTCCTGCTCCCCATAATTTCGAATTATCGGTAATGCATAAGCCTGTTTTTACTACTACTAAAACCTGCTCTTTATGCTTGGAATAAGCCAATAATAAAAATTAACTGGTACCGGGAGCATGGAGATTCGCCTATTTCAGGATTATATTGCCGAATATGTTTTTCTTTGAAAAAACCGAATGAATATATCAATATAAATCCTTTTATTGATATATCGAACACATTATTGATAAAAGGTTAACGTGATTTTTTCAGAATTCTTTAAAAAATGATTCTGCACTGTCTTATGTATTCTGACACCATGCGGAATAATCAAGCTTCATGGCATTCACTTTTTATTGGATAACCGTGGTGTTTTTTCCGTATTGTTTGTTATGATTATCTATTTTTTTTTGTGTTTCACCAAATAATTAACATAATTTTCTCTAAATATATATATGTAAGTTTCGAATTCAGAAACTTAAAGGAGGTGGAGGTTCTCCGGTTATAAATCGAACACTTGCAGATGCAGTTTAGAACTGTAATATTAAACATATGTACACATTAGCTAGCGCTAAAAATATTACAATAAACAAATAAAACTTATAACTAACCTGAATCAATACAATTGTCGATAATAAGTGTTGACCATTGTCTTAACAAGAGTACCCATATTCAGGAGGTTACAACTCGGAGCGTCATTCAATCCTAGCGCGCTCTGTAGGGACATTAGCATATATGCCGAAGTTTGGCGGTAACGTTCAAACTTACATCCCCCCTTTTTGAGACAGAAGTTAAAGCCCTTTGGGATAAGGCACGAGCTTACTAGCATGAAATAAGTTTGACTCCTTTTTACGAAATCTACTATCTATTAAAAATATTACCTCTGAGATTTTCTGTTTTATTCTGAAAGGTCCTACTCTAATCGCATCTAATTTATCTCTATTCAATTTGTTACTGTTTTGTATATATACAAGGTCTCCAACTTCGTATTCAAACTTTTTAACATTTTTATCATAATATTTTTTATTTTGGTTATGTGTCTTTTCTGAGTTTTTATAAGCTATTTCCCTATTATTTTCTAAATTTCTAATTTTATTTTCATTTAGTTCGTCAGGTACAAATGATGCATCTATTCCAGTTAATAAGTAATTGGGGGTAAACCCAACGTTTGGCGGTAACGTTCAAACTTACATATATTTTTTACAATGGCCACCTTTATAGACTTTTCATTATTTTTTGAAAGGGTACTGTGGTCCATCACATTTCTTATTTGGTCATCATATAGGTTGACCACGGTACCCTATTTAAAGCTTGCTATCCTAATCTACCATTGTTAGATTCTGGGAGATATTGTTATCTCGAAATATAATTCTCTCCCTCCAAGGAAGGATCCAAACCCAGGCCACCTGTTTTGGGAGAGAGGCCACCTAGAACCCCCCTCCCCCCACACACAACGTGTGTACATATTTTAATATGAACTGACATTCTGAAATTATTCCCAGCTCACAACAAGTTCTTCACTAAAAATGTATTGTAGAGTAATCTTGATGAGATTGAAGAACTCGGATTCATAATGTTGTACATTTGTTTCGGGTATTTTGGCTTAAATCTCTTAGGCCATCAATAACATAGTTTTCATGTTTTAAACTAATTTGTAGAGCCTAGTGATGCGATCATGAAAGTGTACTAGGTCAAGAGCTACAAGAGCACGAAGAGTCATCCAAGTTTCACTTGTCAGGTACCTGACCTGGTGGTTACAGATGGTGTTTCAAAGAACACAGAGGAGATCAATACAAAACATATAAACTAACTGACTTATATAAATTAGTATAATTATCCAATGTTCACATTTTCATATACATTTTAATTTACAAATTTAAACCTTCCTAGTATCTCGAAAAATCATAAAGTTTGTGGACAATTTCAGAAGGACCACGGTCTGATGAGGAAGCAATTACAGTGTTGGAAAATATAAAGTATATACATGTGATGAGTAAACCTTTGAAATTTCGACAAATTGATATTGGATTCATTTTGGAATAACACACTAACGGACTAATGTCAATTGCCACGTACTAGTTCGGAATTAGAGCCTCTTCATTTGGAACAGTTAATTAGTTTTCCACTTGACTGCTAATTAAATAAACATTCGTTTGTGACCCTAACCGTTGTTGTATTTAAAATGATGCTATTTTGCACCCACAATGCCCCAAGTTGAAGTAAACATCACAACGATATTCACAGCAATTACAAAGGAAGCATGAATAAATATATCATAGATTGTTTACACAACTTAATACTAAAATGGAAGGGAATATTAAATAAACATAAAGGAAGGAAAGTTCAATTATAACATTTAGCACTCATGCAAACCAATTTGCTGATATGAGGCCAGGCAATTTTCAGGTCATCCGATGTTCCCAGAAGGTACATATTTAAGATATATTCAGAGGGACTACAATCATGAGCATATTCATTGACGATTCGACATTAATGTGGCTACAATTCATTTGAGTATGTATAGTTGTCATTTTGAATGCGTGGCTTCAACGTTTCACGATAATTCAGGTGAAAAGGTAGTTGAGGGTTTCGGCTGGATCGCATTGCAATTAGAAAGCCTCCTAACAATCTAATCCATAATTAACCCATCGCTGAGTATACAATGATCTTTTACCAAGGTTGAATTAGCTTGTATTTACCCTGACTGGAGGAGCTAAGTGTATGGAGGCGGTTTGGGTCTATAGCCCTTTGTCAGCATATCGCCAGCTGAGTGCTGCTCTCATCTTGGAGATCCACTAACCTCCCCTTTATCTTAGGCTTCACTCTCCCTCGACCTGTCTCCTCCCAACTACTTCCCCAAGATAAAAGGTAAGAGATATGCGCGTGCATTAGGAATTATTTTGCTAAAACCTTGTTGTGTGTGGAGAATGAGACAAAATAACAACAACAAGGGGGTGTTCAAACTGAAAAAAAAACTGTTTTGTTTCGGGAAAAGTTTGAGAGGTAACACGTACCACTCGTGTCTATTATTATCAATGAAGTAAATGATGAGCATGCATAATTCACAATGTGCTTACTCACTAATACGTTCACCTAAGTTATACGTCAACGTAAGTTACATGATGTGTGGGTGGTATATTCCTAAATAGATACGAATGCACTCTTTATTGCAGTGAGTTTATTATGCAGCGGTGATTCCAGTGTGATTATCTGGTGCTGATTCCACACCAACAACCATGAAAATGAAAGAAACAAAAAGGTTAATTGTTCCTATTAAAATAGATTTTTTTACAAGATAAATAATCTATTATAAAAAAACAAAATTAGCGTTTAAACCATGTTTTTTTACAATAAATACGTTCGTCAACTTATTTGTTTCTTTAGAAAATTGTAATAGATGCCTTTAGGTAGTCATTTCGTTTAAATATGAATTTAGTTATCATCAATTTTTTTTTTGGTATTCTATTGATCGAGATGGTTTAACAAATATAATGAAGTATTTTTATCACGAATGTTTTGGAAACAAAACTTGTCTCACTGGACATAGCTTTCATATGCATTTTAATATAGCTAGTAAAACAAATCTTTGATTTAATTTAATGGTGAGGTCCACTGATCCTTGGATCAACTAGTTTAATAATATTTATAAACGAAAGTAAATTAGATGAAGACTATTACCGATAGTCTGCAATAATATCCCTAAAAGTTATTAATTGGTAAAAAAGTAAATGGCATTTTTCCTTATGATTATAAATCAAAGAGACACGTTTCAACCAATTATTTAACGTTACATTTTATCATCTCAATGTCTTGATAATTAATTTAATTATCACCATGCAGATGAGATCTAGTTCATCATTGTATTAATGTGAAAACTGGCGGGAGGAACGACGGTTGATAGAAGCGTTGAGTTGAAAGTTTTCACGTTCTTAGAAAACTTATTCAATGGAAAAGTTTCAGATAAGAAGGAAGACGGAGAGGATGTACCGGTCCAATTTTTGTAAGAGGAAGGGCGGGCTTGAAAAATATTAATTTTAACTTTCTTCAACTCAGTTCAAATAATTTCAATTCATTTAAAAATATCTAATATGACTACATGAGTCACAGAATAAAACATCTTAGATCCTGCTGTTTTATCTGGGCAAAATATATCTTTAGGGCGTGGGACTAAAAATTTACAGCCTGTCCGTAAGGGGACAAAATTCGACCGTAAACCATAGCCAGAATATGAAGTATCATCTTTGAGTCCTCACTCAAGGTACTTCATGCTTTTTATTCATATTTGCCATTGCATAATACATATTCGGTTGGTCTACTTCATGTGTATATTAATTCATGAATCAAATAATAATATGATAGTATCAAATAATTAATTACTTCTTGGATCAGGGGGATGTCACAACGTTTCCCCTTATCATAATAAATACAATAAAGTGTTATTCTTGGCTCTCTGCTTTCAAAAATATTAACTGCCCCCCCCCTAAAAGTAGTTAATGGTTAATAGTTAATGAAAGTAGTTAATGTCATAAATAATTCTTTTGTTGGCTCCCAAAATGCATTCGGAATATCTGTGAATTTATTTTTGCTTTATCATCTTTAGTATGTCTTAGAGAAAATATCATCAATAGTTTCATTATTATTTTAAAGTAGCGCTGGAAATATCATTTTAAAAAATCTTAGAAGTCTTAGAGAAAATTACTAGTTAAAATCTTTAATCTTTTTACATACTTCACTTTATTATATCAAAAACATATCGTATATATTGTAGGCTAGAAAATTTTCATACTGGTCTGCTTATTCAATAATGACGGTCCTAAAACATATCAAATTGATCAGAAATGTTAAGTGTTTTCATGGATGAAAAATCGTAGAATACATCTTATTTAATTTTTTTTTTCTAAACATCACTTCAACGTGCAATACAGGTTGGCAAAAAATGCTAAAACTGCCAGTAAAAACTAATTCCCAACATTTGTCAGTACATTTACTAAATATTTAATAGTATTTTATGGATGCTGTGGTAAACAAGTTTTGACTGCACAAATTTTCTCAGTTTTTCAATATATTAGTGCATCTCATATGAAATTGACGAATTAATTTTAATTTTAATAGTAAATATATAATAACAAAAAAAGTAATAAATATTTGCTCATATAATAAAATTAACCTAGATTTACTTAATGTATTGACAAGTATAATAATCGATCTGTACCATCTTGGGAAAATATGTAAATATATATGAATCCCAGCCCCATTAGCAGAACCTAAGATTTCAAAACTTCATAGAATGCATGTATGAACACAAAATATGCATTTAGTTTATCTCCATCCGATTTTCTTTTTAAATAATTTTGATCAGCAAACGATTAATTTTAACCTACAAAGCACACTCAATGAATGCCCACCGTCAATTGATATGTAGTACAGATCCTCAGTCACGAAACCCCTTTGACCATGCTACGATTCAGGCAAGGCAGGTTTTCCTCCAAATACCTATACCATAAAACGAATTCTCCGTAAAAAAAAATTGTACATATATCAAATAAGTATATCAAATAAAAATAATCTTAAGGGATAACTAGAAATGATGGCAAGACCATTGATACTTGGATCCGTCGGTTAAATAATATTTTCAAGGTAAACTGAAACCTTATTTAACGTGTCTTACTCTTCAATTTTTATTTTTAGCTCAAGTATAGGACAATTGATTTTAAATTCTTTAGAAAATCATTCTGTAATGTCTAGAAAGTTATTAACGAGTTGACCTAGCTAGAGAATTTTTTTTCGATCCGGGACACGAGAGAACTAATAACTTGGGTCCCTCGGCGAGGCTCGAATCCAATCCCGACCCTTCAATCATTTACCCATTTCCAGTCACGGGGGAACTGCGTCATCAATTAATACAGATATCTGGGATCCATCATCTAGTTCCGCATGGCTAACAAACGTTAACCTGTATGTATTGCGAAAATAAAATTTTGATAATAGCTAACATTTAGCTTAATTACAATAAAAAAATTTTTTTGTTACCTGAATATAACTCAAGTATACTCCAAAAAATGCTGCTTACAAAAAGTGTTTTAAATGTAGTAAGGAAAGAAAGCACTTTCCTTTGTGCCGGCCCATGCATAATTGCAGAATTTAGTACGCACAAAGAAGAAAAAAAACTCTTTAGTCGTAGCCTTTCAGACTTCCTAGCTCCAGGCTACCTTTTCTGTATTCTGCTGATGAGATCCTCAACTGGGATATACGCTCCACAATACTGGACTCATTATCAGCCAGGATGTACTCAGATCATGAAAACATATCTCAGCTGTTACAACGGAAGAAACACTTTAACAATGGGTTGAATTAGAAAATGGGACAAATAATTCTCTCAACAATCAAACAGGCCATTTGTTTGATCTCGATAATTCAGAGGGAACTAGATATTACTCAAAGATCTAAAAAATAGTGAGTTTTAGGTGCTCATAAGTTATTTAATAAGAAAAATGAAGTTAATGAGTGAGTCGACTGTATATTAATAGTTAAGTGAGCTGTAATTGGACGAAAAGAAGAAAACACTGAGATACAAGATGATAATGAAGTATAATGGTGAAAAGTACACGATCAAGGTGGGGTTGACCAAGACAGGAGCAGTTTAGGTTAGTAACAACTTAATTGCTTGAGATGTAATAAAAATTAAAAGATAGAGTGACTGATATGGTGTCTGAGGAAAGATGAATGTGAAGTACTCATTATAAATCTGGCTTGGTTGAATTTTGATTGCAGTTTAGGTGGACTTACTTGTAGTTAGATGCAATGATAAAAGAGGTTAGTCCATGGTGGATACTGTTTAATGTATAATCCTATATGTTATATCCATCCTCAGCCTGGAGGTTGAATGAAATCTACTCACTTATAGTAAAGAATGCTCCAGTAGAGAAAAAAAAATCAATGAACTGACAGGAAAGTGCTTCTCAGACAAGAATCTGCTTATGTGAGATAGAGGGTGGTAGTGTTGTTTCCTGAGCTGTCACTAGATGGATCTCCTTACATAGTTTTTCTTTCTCCTCACTTGTCACTTGGTATCTCAAGGTCTTGAAGATGTGTTCAGTGGGAAGTATATAATCACTGAACACCACTATATTTTATTCTTCAACCCTGTCTAATCACTTTATAATTATAGCACATAGTCTGAAGGATCCAAGTAATATGAAATTAAACGGGAATTAATTTTACGTAAAAAATTAATTCACCTAACCCCTGTTACGCTCCAGCTTTATCTCCTGTGATAATTATAGGATGAAAGTATGCTTAAAAAAGAAGGATTAGATGCTTCTAATGTATTATGTTATAACCAATCTAAAATAAACATTAAAATCTAACTCCTAATGATAGCGCGCAATGTGCTGTTTTGATGAATTACACCTGACCTATCTATACATACCTCCAATATCGTAAAATGGTGTACCAAAAAGGTCTAATGATAAGCCGTTGGTATCTACACATGTCATAAACACTCTTATGGTGAGAATTACGACAGAAAACTCACTTCCTTAAAATCAATCTACTTCAAAATTTAGTTTGATGCTAAACCATGTGGATTTGGGTGGTCTTTGGGCTGTATATGAATACTGAATGAATGAGCGAGTAAGTATGGTATGAATGAGAACATTGAAAACAACTACTTATTGCCCAATAAGACAGATTTTAATTTTATCACAATAAAGATTTGACTTTTCCAGTCTGACCCTAAAAATATCATCACAATAATATGTCTGTGGCCTAAACAGGTTATACGTACACTTATTTTTGAATATTTCATAAATTTTTTATTTTCCTTTTTTGTTGATTTTTCACTATAGGCCTGTCTATTGATGTTTGAAACCAGAGTATCAGTGTGGAATTTTTAGGCGGTATTTATTTTTTCTAATATCTCCATATCCCAAATCCTTCCAAAAATGACATTTGCTATAAGTAAGTTTAATGAAGTTTCCACCTATAGATTTTTCAAAAAGTTCAGATTATGTGATTTTTGCGTTAGTGATACATATATTCATTTCTTACATCGGAATAAAAATCTTTGTATACATTCTTTTTCCTTATCCGTTTATAGTATATATATTATTTATATTTTATGTCTATATGCAGGTATATATACACAGAAAGGCCAAGGGTGGAGTATGTCTTGATATATTTCCTTTTAGTACTTTCAGAAAGACCTGAACCCGCAATAAAAGAGATGAATTTCATACATATTTTCCAGTTAGAGGTGATGTGTAAGGGGGAGCTGGGCCTCGGACCTCAGGGCTTTAGGGCCCATATACCACAGGCTCAAGTGGCCGGCCCTGAATTACAGGCCATTTAAGCCCTTTTTCGGATTAACGCCGAGACAGTTGAAATGTTAACACTCCCCAATTTGAAGCTAGAATCTTTTTATTGCCACAAAAATACTCAAATAATTCGAGCGTTTTGCGGACTATTCTGACGATTTTAATCTTGATTTGTGATACTAAATGTGTTGTTAAAATGGCTAAGCATTGTCATTGACTTAAAATAAGAACCGCTAACAACATGATTTTGAGTTGTTAGAAAAGTATATGTAAAAACGTGCTCTTATATATGTATGTATGTTCAATGTATCCCTTAACTAAGTATAGAGTAGATCTTTTTTTTTTTTTTAATTCCTACCTTTTTGGATGTTCTACCTTTAGGCTTTTTAGTGGGAGGGTGGCATCTTACCCTGGACAGTTCCTTTTACCCTAGAGCTGAGCATAGGAGTATTAAAGACTCTTGGCTTATATAGATATGACATATATAGATGTGTTCCTTAGCCATGATCTCTATCTAGATTCCCAACAAGACAACGGGCATTAAATCATTTATGATATTTTTCGTGCTGTTTAACATCCCCTAGAACCCATAATCTAGATTTTTGAGATCAGTTCAATTTAAATCCGTTTATAAACTAGCCAGGTGGATTGAAAGCAAATGAATTTATTTATTTTCTCTCACCGGTGTCTGTTTTAAGTTATCCATCTGCACAGAGCACGGTAGATGTCACCTCTTCGGTTACATTCCCATTGTCCATTCAATAATATTTCTGTATTATAAATATTATTCTACGTTATTTCGAAGACCTTTAGTAATAAATATAGCCGTGGACAATATTCCCGAATTGCTTTTTAACATTACACTATGATTGCTAATGTCAAAAATTACAACCTTGGTATTGAGAATATGCCAGTATTTATTTATTTTACCCATGACAATGCACGAATTGATATCTTAGATAAGCAAGTATGTTAAGGCTTATTTTAGTAATTCTGGGTTGCTTAACACGAAATCCCCACTTATTAATTGTTTTTCTCATCCCCTCCTTTATTAATTATGGAGGCTGTTAAAAAAACAAGGGTAACTAGTAATGTTAGCTCGTTTGTATTAATGATTTTTTCCTTTTCGAGTGAAAAGTTCACTTCAAGGTCATAACCTAAGGTTAACTAACTGGTCTTCTGAAAAAATTGAAAATGTTCAAAATGTGGCAATCTTTATATGTATACTTTTTTTGATAAATAAAATATTATAATTTTGATGAGATTAAAAAAAACAGTGAAGCCTCTCACGTACCTTCAGCCCTTTAGCTCAATTAAAACATGATGGCAATATGAAGAATCCTCTGCTTTCTGTTACAAGTTGGTTGAAAATTGTCATGAAAAGCAAAGCGTTAATTGATTTTAATTAAGAAATTATAAATTTCTTTAGTCTTTAGATTTTTCCAAAGTTCCTTTATACAAGGAAATGCACAGTTAAACGGTACCTGGGCTAATGAGAATGAAGTTAACGGAAGTGTTAATTCTCTAATTGTTTCCTGCGCCTTGGAGTCAGCTTTGATTAAACTGTTAAAGTACAGAACAACTCTGGCCTATTTAGCTCGGGAGTTAACAAGAGGTTGCATTACATTATAAATGATTAACTAATCACTAATTGCCATTTTTTGCTTAATGTGTAAGTCAGTTATTTTTTGATAACTTTATATGTATTTTTAAGTATTAATTAATTTTTTTTTCCTTTTTTTTTTTTTCTAAGCTCTCTCGTTAGAAGATTAGGGATGAAGGGAAAATAAGGAATATTTGGGTTGAGCGTACTCTTGTACTAGGAGTACCTGCTTGAAGGTGGTGTGAGAGAATTAAGGAGTGTGGGAAGCCTCGGTAGAGGTTGGTTGTTGCGGTACAGTGGTGAGAGTCCATTGGTGGCTGGGCCTAGAGTTTCTCTAGGCATGTAGTGCAGTCTTATTTAGTGGGATAGCATTGATGGGCGGGTGCCCCTTAGAGGCTTGTTGTTGGTGGGCCAAGCCTCCATGCCATTTGATGTACACCATTTGGTCTGCTTTACTCGATCTTGTGAGTTGCCATCGTGCCGGTAGCGGTGGGGGTTAATTAATTTTACCTAAAGTGATAAAGATATCCAGTAACCAATGGATGCAACCTGAAGATTTTTAAAACTTTTGTGTGTTATTTACGTAATACTTTCTGCACCAATTAGTTTGTAGTCTTGCGAAGTTCCATCATCTCAACGAAACAACAAAGCTATTAAAATAAATTCGTGGGTTTTAAATATTTATCGAAATAAATTTTAAATACGAATGGTCAGGATATTGGGGCTGAATATTTCTAATGGTTATTCTGAACATCCCGAATTTCCATTTGGTTCTAGTATTCCATTTGGTACACCATAGATGTAACACTATATTACTTGAAATAAAAAAATGGACTACTCACCACAAGTCGGACGAGAAGTTCAAACGTGAACCATGCGTTGCAGACTAATTCGACGTAGAAAAAAGAAATGTGGGGATCTGTGCGGATCTTCCTGATCTTCCTGATGGTGTCGTTGGCTCCAAGGACTGTGTGGCTGACAACAGAGGTCACCCTGAGGTCCGGGTGTGTCTTGAGAGCGAATGTGAGCACGCTGACAAAGATGAAGAAAACGGACATCACACCAACTACCTGTAGAGGAGAAATATGTCATAAATATCATAACAGCTAACTGTTATTTTACCGAATATGTTCAAATTCAAATATATCTGCAACAAAAGTATTGCTTCTGTAAAATTTTACTTCTAATTGCATACCGTCCCAGTATTTATTTTAAGCACTGGTATTCACCATAAATAAAGACTAAACCACCTTTCAACATCAAAGTATCATTCGTAATTTAAATTATTGGTTTGTTATTATCAATAACGCCAGTCACCTTGCATTATTCCGCAATCGAAACAACCTCTTTTTTTTAATTTGAAATTGTATTTTATTTTTGTAAAGTTCCTAGGGTTAAACTGGGGGGGGGGTTGAAAATAGATTAAACCTGAGAACTGGTCGAAAGGAACCCTTTTAGGTATTCTATAAGAATGTGGATTATAAAAAAGTTATTGAGAATCTAAGAAATAGTCAAGAAGACCACTCCTAGTTAATCCGAAACACAAAGATCTGCTGAGCACCCAAATATTCTGAACAAGGCAGTAAGCAGCTTCAGGCTTCTTAGGGATTTCATCGCTCAAGTACGGCTGTAAGGTTGTAATTACATAAATAAGTTAATCAGGTGGACATGTTTTCATCTGTAAACTATGAAATATTCTGTAAGTTTTATGAATGGAAGAAGAGTAAGGGATTCTTGGCCTTGGGCCAAGGAGACCAGCATCGGGTCAAATTATCACTGTCACGCAGCAAATTAAGGTCTTAATTATTGAAGACCGGAAGAAAGTCGTGTACACTGCTGAGCCTGGCCCACCCCTCGACTAGAGACTAGCTAGCCAATAAGGAGTATGGCACGAATTCACAAATGCTGTCCAGTGAAGCATACTATCAAAGAGATATGTAAACATTTAATATCTTTGAAAACGAGACTGTGACAGTATTTGAGGAATACATTAGCTTACTGTGGCTATTAAAATAAATAAAGGCTTGAGTGCCTATTCAACGAAAAATGCCCATTTTTTAAATAAATAAATAATATCATATCTCCGCCTAACGATCGCGTCACACTTCAAGACCAAGTAATGTAGATTAACCTATGGTTAGACCAGGGACCAGTAAATTAAGTCGTTAAAAAGAATTAACAAATCATTAAGAAAATATTCTTACTTAATTGTGCTGATTCATTATTTGATTGACGTCATGTGAGCACTTACGTATACGTATATTATAACTAGTTTATCAACTTGTTTTTAAATTTATTGATGTGATTTTATCTGTATAAATTTGAATGCTGGACATATTGGGGTCCTTGGTATATAATATTGACTGTATAGTTCATGAACAATTGCATTTACTGTCATTACACATGAATGTTGGTTAGATTTTGTTTTATGTTTTTGTGTACCTTGATAACGAGACTTTATTATCTCAAATAAATCTCAAATTTAACTTCATATAATAACTAATGAATGGAATTCCATATATTCGTAGCTTGAAAAGAACACTTGAAGTATTAAACAGATAATAAAACAGTTTCGGTAGGAGGCTAATTTTTTTATTATGTACTTATACAGCTTAAGTGAGGGCGGTGGGAATTGGGAGGTAGAAGAAGTTAAGCCCTGATAGCGCCTTCTAGTTTCTTTTATTTACTCCAATCCATTAAGTTGAAAACTCATTGAAGTGGTCCAGCCCACACGTAGATTTTTTTTATTTACGTGGCAGTGGAGGAATCGGGAGCTAATATTTTTCATTCGATACAAAACGTTTCCTATTAAAATTCATAGCTCGTCTGCGGATCATAACCCATACATACACACCCAACTTCCACACTGAACCACTTATACCTCATGTGAATTCAAATTTTAAATATGAAATTGAAACAATGAAGAAATCAGAGTTCAAATTTGGGTTTTAATATGATAAAAATCCCTACTTTTCCAAGTTTGTAAAAATCCTAAGCGAAATACAAATAAAAGTCGGGCCCGAACACCATTGAACTGTAACTACGGAGTTTAGTGCACGAGCGGTCGGAAGATCATTTTGATATTAGACTTCTCAAATACATTTTAGCCCAGAGAGGTTCTCAGCGAGGAACAATATTTGATTAAATACCGCTTATATTGACATCAAGGTTGATATTGACTCGTTGCTCTTCACTGATTACTTTCCTCTTTGTTGAGCATGTTCAGTGTTCTTGACTCCGAAAGTATATGAGTAGCTACGAGTTACAAGTACCAAATTGAGAGAATTAAAATTTAAGTGTGATATATCCTGGCAATTAAGCTTATTGAATCTCGTCTGAGAAAAAGGTCACTAATATCATTGGGGCACCAATATTGACTAAAACCAATATTTTTTTTTCCTCTTGAATTAATGTAAGGTTTCACAAGATTCCGTTGACATTGCCTAGTCTACCCGATTTTGAAACGAGTACTAATAAGGTTTTAGAGAGATTGATAAGAATTTTTTTTTTGCATTTAGGACGCTATTATTACTAAGTACTCGGCGAATGGTAGTATTTGTATGAAGTAAAGCACAGCAATAAACCACATTATCTACACTGTAAATCCATATCTAAATTTATAAGACCCTACTAAAAAAATAACATTTAAATAGCAAAAACCGTAAGAAATGTAGGTACATTGTAAATAATATACGATAGTTTGAAATTTAAAACTTGAAATTATTCAACATAACTGGTTGCATGTGTTATGATACTGCATTATACTTGCACTGATCCAATCATGCAGTTGTAAGTTCGCAGAGGGTTAGAACACATACTTAAAAATAAAAGAAACTTATAGAAACTGGATACTGGATTATATAATTAAGATGCAGACTGAAGGTCGGATTATACATTTTAATTTATCTAATCTTTAGAGTTATGAAATAAAATTTTTGGGCTTGATAAAAATATACTATGTTTACAAAGTTTATTGCAATCCTCATTGCCACTTTTTTTACTGAAAGCAGTGATACCACTTTTCGAGAAAAAATGGTGGTGGCCTCAAAAATCTCTACGGTGAGTTACGAATGCCCCCTCCGTCATTTTGTTCTATCACGATGACTCTCGACAATACTCGTAGTGAACAGTTTCGCCGTGGTATTTTTTGGATGTGTATACCTAATCACAAGCTAATGTGAAGTGACAACTTGCCTGGGCACGGTGGAACTGCATCATTACAACCAGAATTGTTGAAATGATTTCGTACATTAAGTACTGCTTTGTTATATCACCTAACCTTCAACATTTCGTTAAGTTACTAACATTATTAATCGAGGTAATGTGCTGTTAAATATATTTCTAATAACCTAGCTTTGTTGGTGTGAATGCCGCTGTGTAAGTGTGGGGTTATGATTTTCATACCATTCGCATATTTATAACCTTAAGTGAGATCATGAAACGGTTTCTAGTATTATTAGCTAACTATTAAAACTTTGTATAATAGTTTTTAGAGTATTGTATTGTTAATATAAACCTAATAGGCCAGTCCAAGTGACAGAAGCAGAGTCACAGCAGCATTTCGAAATAATATGGTTAGATTTGGTCAAAATGCAATATCCGGAAGAATTGAAAAAGAAAGTAAGATTGAAAAAATCTAGGTTTGCTTAAATTTGCTTACCTTTACTATTTCATAAGTCCTAGCTCAGTGATATTTGAAATTAAAAATTCTATTTTTCTCCTGTGGTTAAGTTCACACTGAAGGCGGTGAAGAACAAGTAACTTCAAAGATATTTTTTTTTTTTTAAATTTCAAAATTTTTATTGTTATAAAATGACTATCAGCCTTTTTTGGGAATAAGTAATTGTAATCAATGTTCTCTGCCAGAACACATTTAAAATTCTTCATATACACAGTATTAACAAACAGCCCAGAGACCTCCCAAATCCACATGGTTGTCACCTCCCTCGCATGCGAAAGAGGAAACGGAGCCTTAGGAAGTCCCTCAAGCCATCAAAACAAAATATTTTATAGAACAAACTATAGCAATCACATATTTAATGTGTTCCAGGCCAGTTTTAATAGGATTTATGCATCAATAACTATTTACTTTTCTTAAAAAGAGGATATTTTTTGCAAAATATGCAATATCTCGAAATGCGTAAATTTATGTATCACTCCAATCAAGACTCTTCGTAATCAAGAGCTGTGAAGTTATCTTGATTGCACATTAGAATAAGATTATTTTAGCTATGCAATTATTGGAAATGAATTAATTTCAGTTTAATATCCCAAACTTGTTTCTTATACTTCTATGTCATTGATTTCCTTTATATTTGTCTGTTGATCTATCAAGGAAAAAATGCAGAATACCATATTTTGTTTTCTTAACATTTTGGTTTTCTTACCTATAAAACAAATATGTTAGACCGTGAATTCCAAAAATCGTGAAACATTGTTTGGTTAATGTTTAAATGAATTATTTACTTAGCATTACAGCTTCTCCATAAACTAAACAAGGTTTACTTTTGTGCCTGTTAACGCGTGAATGGGACAGCCAGATAATGATGATGCTAGGATCTTTTCTGCTTCTTCAATAATATGCGCTATCTATTTATTAGATGCTTGCTTGTTCCCATAATAGCAAACTTACGGCTTAACTAAAGCAGAAGCTTAATCATGCAAGGTTTAACAGAATTTACCACGCTCTAAAAAGAGGGCAAAACGCCAAAAAAAAACAACAACAAATAAACTGCAGCCAGCCTGCACATGATAACGTTAGATGATGTGGTTGTAAACGAAGTGGGTCTAAAATTAGTAGGGTCCGGCAGAGACCCATCCCTTGTAATTGACTTAGTAAACTCGTCATAACATACAAGAGGACCTCCACTCCTCCTTGCAAAGCTGTCTAAACTAATTCTCAACAGCTTGCAATTTCCTTGTTGAATTACTCTATCCAATCTCCCTAATTCATCTGGGATAATAACTTTTTGACAAGAGTTAAAATATCCAATATTTCTTTCCTATCTGACTCTCATACGTGTGTAGCGAGTTTGAGTCATTTAAAGGTGACCATTGGATAAAAAAAAATTTAATAAATAGAGCTAATAGATGAGGCTGTAGTGTGAATCTAATCTTCAATATTAGAAAGTTTTAGTAACCTAACACTCTCAAAACGCTCCAGCAATTTCAGAACAGAGTTCTCCGCACCTCCCTCAAACATACCCCGTTCAACCAAGGCAGACGAGATGCATAAAAAATTTGAAGTGCTCACCATTCAAGATTTCATCAAGAGAAGGCACATCAAATTTTTCGACTCACTCCGACACAGCCACAACCCACTATTCTCCGACCTTCAACCACCACCAATGCCCGTCAGATGGAAGCACTGCTGGACCGCCGAAGCCTGGAGACAGATGGACGTGATCGAACCCTAGCCCCCTGACGGAGACTGAAGATCTACACCCAGCCGAGAGATCGAGGCCAATCTCCCGGCCGACTCAACCGAAGCTACAAGAACCCATCTACCTGTTTAAGCAGGGTCGACCTTCCGGCCGAGAGGCCGACCTTATTTCAGGCCCCTGGCTTGACCTGGCCGACTGCAAACCATTGCTTAGGTACCCCTAGGCTCCACCCTCGGTAGACTCTCACTACCTTCCTGATTCCACCCGCCTCCTTTAGGCATTCCACACCCTATATCCTTCTTATACTAAATAGGGGACTCCCCTTAGTGAAAGGCACTCATTAGCCGAAAATAATTTTCCTTTATTTTTCCCACATCCTATTTTTATAAGTTTAAGAGCTGAGGGAAAAAAAAAAAATATATATATATAAAAAAGATGTTGTTGTGATATTTTAATGATAAGATTTTTGATAGTGTTTTTAGTAATAAACTCAAAATTAGTGGGCATAAATGAACGGTATCGCGATTCATGAATGTTTATACACTATTCGTTGCATTGTCTCTACCATAACTATTTATAATATAAATAATGTCAATAATTTAATATAAATATTTTATTTTATAAACTACGTAAATTAAGCAAAGTATAAATATCCGAACAACCAAAGAGGTCAAGAGTCAAGAAGGCAGCGGTAGGTAGAAAAGAGAACAAGGCTAAGAGCAGGACGCTCTCTATTCATCTTGGAACCGGCAGAGGACGAGGCAGCACGAGGAGGGACCCACGCTCAGGCCTCGTGGTGCATCTTCTTTTACTCATCACTGAACCTCTAATCCTGACACTTACGTATCTATACGTTGAGTTGATTCGCGGTTTTCATTTGCTTTTGTTGTTTTATGTATAATTTTATATTCTATTGAAAATTTTATAATAATCTTAATTGTTATCGTTGATATGCAATTTTTTTTTATTTTTCTGTTATTGTGTTAGTTGTGTGTTTTTTTATTTTATTAATGTAATTTTTTTAGTAACACTGATACTAAGTAACTACTTGTGGGGTCAGAAACAATATCTATTAGTTCTCTTGCCATTTTTTACGTACTTAAAAATTGTAGAGTGATGCACTGAAAGCACTTTTGCATAAATAAATTTACATTTCAACTATGGGCATGACAAGTCAAAAAAAAATTACTTATTTATCTATAAATAAACTACTTGGTAATAGGGAAGCAATATTGAGAAGTATTTCCTAAGTACTGATTAAATAATTGCGTAAAAAGCACTAGGTATTTTTAACCGCCAATACTTAATTTCATTCGTTGTACCATATTGGTCAATGGAGAATCGCCCTTAAAAAATGCCAGAGAGAAGTGGGTTGGTTAATAGTTAGTACAAAGCGAAATTTTAGATTTACTTTTTCATTATTCATGAAATGACAGGGAAAAAACCGTTCAATTCAGTTATATTTGTCATTTGATATAGGTGTTTTAACTCGAATAATGAGTTTACTTACGCTGCTAGTTCAGGTAAGTTAATTAATACTTATAATACGCAGACCAAAAGGTGGGCATTACGGCCCTTGGCCAACCAACAAAAAGCCTCTGACGGGCATCCATCACTGCTTTCCAACTGAATGAGCTTGTACTACATGCCTAGAGAGACTCTAGGCTCAGCCTTCAGTGGACTCTCACCACTGCACCGCAACATTTCCACCTCTACCGAGGCTTCCCACACTCCTTAATTCCCTCACTCCACCTTCAAACAGGTACTCCTAGTAAAAAGATCCGCTCACCCCAAATAAATTCCTTTATTTTTCCCCTTTCCATAATCTTAAAAATTTGAGAGCTAAGAAAAAAAACAACTTATTATTTATTTATTATACACGAATAAGGTGCACATAATGTATAGAATAATACATAGCTTAATGCTTACTTTGTATGAAGGTGAAATGTGTTGATTAAAATGACTTGACAAGCAGGTTGTAGCTGACAGTAAATAAATTTTACTCAGACATGTCCAGTAATATCTCAGGAATAAATAAAAATGGAAATCAGCTGCATAAACCTGTGAGAACAAACGAACGACGGTAATTTGTCCAGAAGGTTTTTTTGTCAGCCCGGATCTTGGAAGGGAAAAACTGGTGTCAGCCAAGATTTGATTCACCGCTTCTCAGTAATATTGCCTACTATATCATCTGGTTAACTAATTGATGCAGAGGATGAATACTTACTACTGCAAAACGGTACATCGATTTGTATAAATACTAACTCTTAACTCAAGGTTCCGAAATTATAAAACACGCCAGGTCAGCTTTCAAAAGAGGCACAATGAATAAGGACTGTAAACGTTTTCGTGAAAACCATTCATGGATATTACTTAAGTTGCAACATTGCCTGACTTATTACACATGTCTTTAATACCTTCCGACCCCGTCATCACTACTCATAAATAAGTGGTCTCATCACATCGAATCATCACAAAATAAGTGGTCATTTACCCCTCAGCCAGTCCACTGCAGACCAGGAAAATGACTCAACCTCTGATTACGAAGAACATTTTGTGGAGGATTGTAATATTCTTATTAATTAAAACTCATCTTATGGTAACACATCTTAAGTAATATTCCGTAAGCAAATATAAGTGTTACCTTCTAATACAGGATAATATTCGTTTCCTTGCCTAAATAAGACCCTACTTTTTTGGTTTTGGATTACGAATTTTAGGTGAAACAACCGATCATTTTCCTATTAAATAAAATTTATTCTTGATTTTAAGAACTAATATTTCATGAAATTCAAATTCGACCCAATTTCGGTACCAATTGGACAATTTTCCAACAAGATACGACTTCTGTCTGCCTATATGTTTACATATAAGGTAAGGTATATACATATATATTAGTATTACTTATTTAACTTTTTGTTTTATCACTTAAAGCGTTTTATTTTATCCTTCTGATATTATACCTTAGATCCATTGCTGTTATTAAATTGAATCACGCTGGTTTACGTTTAAGCACAACCACAAAGATGTTATTTCGATAAATGTGATTAGAAAACTTTTAAGGAAAATGGAGTCCCAAGACTTTATATATAAGACTTTAAACGTGTTATACCACATTAGAGGGGCATGCCACACATGGGTTTGCAGAATATTGTTCGTATTTGGCTTATTTTGGTTTATTTCCTGTTGTGTACTGGAGCATAGAGAAGCAATGTCTGGTTATCTACCGGGTGGGAATGTCGGGTTCATGATGTGAGGTCACAACCAGTTCAAAACTGTTTTTTTTTTTTTTTTACTGGAAACCGGAAAACCTTATGGAATAAGAATATAAAAATATTATTTACTATTATATACAATTCAGTTGGCATATTGTAATTTACATGTTCCGGTACCCTTTCCATTTTATATTGGCTAAAACTTTTAATATAAGACAAGCCTAGGGATTTAAACTTGAATCATTCATATAATAATATAATTAATTACCCTAAACAGCTTCCAATATTATTTTTGAGATCTTATGTTTTATTCCCTTAATAGCTCTATGAAGATCATTGGGAATGGTTCGGTGATTGGTGGGGTCGGAATGGTGAGCTCAGGGCCTTAGTTCCAATAAACTGCTGATTTGGAGACTAATTCCGAGTCAAGGCCATTTCAAGGATCGTTTAACTTCGAAATTAACCTTGTAATAAGGTAGTTTATAAGGCACTTGATAAATTATTTTATTCATTGGATGGAAAACAGAAAAAAAAATGAATGGAGCTGCGGAAAAGTTTTTAATGGGTTTTCAACAGCCGTTTCTGCAGGCTAACAGTGAAGTGTGAAATACGTTTACCGGCTCGCCCTCACCATCGCCTCCGGAATCTCAAGCAGCTTCGCCAGTGAATACTGCATTCGTTTAAAAGTCTGTTTCATTCTTATTCCTATTGTTTTATTTATGTTAATAGATATAATTATAATAATAGATATAAGGATCCAAAGTAGATTAATTTAAGTACCTTTTTAAATTTTATTGCTTCATTTATTATATAATTGTATGAATTAAAATATTTATGAATGTCGAAGTAACTTTAGAAACTTAAAAGAGAGTTTGAATAAGGTTGTACATATTCACTTACTTACTTAATGTATACTTGCGGATGTAAAATAATGATACTTGCAGGAGCTATTTTTATTAACTGATCGAAATACATTTCACCATTTGATCCTTCAAGGGGAGTAGAATCAATTTATATAAACATTTATTTAGATTTTTTTGGACTCCTTTTTGTAATTACGTGGAAAATTTGTAATTACGTTATGTAATAACTACGATTTGGCTTAGTCTCTCATATTTTCATAATATATAAATTATATACATACTTTTTTATAATGCCCTGTCACATTTAATTGGTATTGATTGATTAATTGACAGAATAACATTGATTTATTGTTTGTCGGCACGATCTAAAACTAATTGGCTTCAGGTAGTGAAGAAAGAAGACATCACTTTACATAAAAATACAGAGCAAAGCAAAAATTACTTTAGACATTGGCAAAGACATGATTGGCATAAGTTGTGTCTTCAGAGTAACTCCGTACTCAAACGTATCTCGTTACAATAATATGATTCAAATGGCTCATAAGGATTTTGTCTCAACAAAGCCTTCAGGGATCGAAGAGTTACCAGTGGCTAAAATTAGAAAGGTCAAAACCTCACGTCATTCAATTCAAATATTATTTTTATTAAATTCAGAATTTAGTGCCATAAATATAAAAAAAACCTAGATCAGGTATTCCACTACCTGGCAGTATGAAATATGTAAACCAGACTTTTCTGTGAGCGATAGGTAGAAATGTGCAAAGATATGATTGATCTTTTTATACTTATTCCTCTCATTAAACATTATTACTAGAAAAACTTAAAAAAAACAAATCGTTATAACAGGACCTCTACATCTCTCTATTCCTTACCTCTACATCTCTCTATTCCTTACCTCTACATCTCTCTATTCCTTACCTCTACATCTCTTTATTCCTTACTTCTACATCTCTCTATTCCTTACTTCTACATCTCTCTATTCCTTACCTCTACATCTCTCTATTCCTTACCTCTACATCTCTCTATTCCTTACCTCTACATCTCTTTATTCCTTACTTCTACATCTCTCTATTCCTTACTTCTACATCTCTCTATTCCTTACCTCTACATCTCTCTATTCCTTACCTCTACATCTCTTTATTCCTTACTTCTACATCTCTCTATTCCTTACTTCTACATCTCTCTATTCCTTACCTCTACATCTCTCTATTCCTTACCTCTACATCTCTTTATTCCTTACTTCTACATCTCTCTATTCCTTACTTCTACATCTCTCTATTCCTTACCTCTACATCTCTCTATTCCTTACCTCTACATCTCTCTATTCCTTACCTCTACATCTCTCTATTCCTTACCTCTACATCTCTTTATTCCTTACTTCTACATCTCTCTATTCCTTACTTCTACATCTCTCTATTCCTTACCTCTACATCTCTCTATTCCTTACCTCTACATCTCTTTATTCCTTACTTCTACATCTCTCTATTCCTTACTTCTACATCTCTCTATTCCTTACCTCTACATCTCTCTATTCCTTACCTCTACATCTCTCTATTCCTTACCTCTACATCTCTCTATTCCTTACCTCTACATCTCTCTATTCCTTACCTCTACATCTCTCTATTCCTTACCTCTACATCTCTCTATTCCTTACCTCTACATCTCTCTATTCCTTACCTCTACATCTCTCTATTCCTTACCTCTACATCTCTCTATTCCTTACCTCCACATCTCTCTATTCCTTACCTCCACATCTCTCTATTCCTTACCTCTACATCTCTCTATTCCTTACCTCTACATCTCTCTATTCCTTACCTCTACATCTCTCTATTCCTTACCTCTACATCTCTCTATTCCTTACCTCCACATCTCTCTATTCCTTACCTCCACATCTCTCTATTCCTTACCTGCTGGGTCTAGTCCCGGTGCTGTTGGTCTGCACAACCTTCCCAGTGGAGTTTCCCGGCTTCTACCCGCTAGATAAACACGACCTTGAAAGGAACCACTTCCACGAGGACGACCTTCATAGCCACCCTCCCCAGCGGTTCCACACTTGCCTTTTGGGACGTTTTTTACCTACCATTAGATTCCGATTCGTGATCATTACACGACCACGTAAACTAACTACTTAAACATCAGTTTCTCTTCTCCTGAGCACCGTGCACTTGTTGGGACACACCTTTACGATGTATTGGAGCCAAATCATCATACAGAACTTATCTTCCTTTTTCACCATCAAGTGGTCAGTGCGACCCCTTTGGTGGTGTACCCTACAGCCTCAAATACAGCTGACGAAAAATACATCATTTATATTGCCGAAGAAATAATGAAGAACATTTATTTTTCATATTTGAGAAAAGTCTAACAAATAAAAATAATGATTTTTTTCCAACAGAAAATTATAATTTGAATATTTTTACGTTATTAATTTCTATCACTTGATAAATTGATTAACTCCCTTAATAACCCAAAAGCTGTACTAACAATAACAATTACTCCAATGATATTTTATATGTCTTTGGATGAAAGCTATCTATATTTACACATTCTACAATGTTTATTTCAATTGTTGCTCCAATTGGAATTAAAAAAAAACAGTTTATATTATTTCATCACATTTTTTCACTTTCTGTTTTATTGAGTTAAACGATTTGGCAAATGAGCGGCTCATTTGACTATAGCTCGGTCAACAGTGAGCTATCGCCACATTATCGATAGTTGAGAAGGATTCGTACGTCGAGTGAGAGAAGAATGTGGAAGAGCGTAAACACAAGTGCCGCATTAACTTAATATTGATCTCACCTCGACTTAGGATGGACAATAACAACAACCTCCTCCCGGGTATCAGGATATTCTCTCAGCTATTTCCTCTTGGAAAGCCTGTACCATTTCACCGGTACTCCTAGTATTTAAATTAATTTTTTGTTGTGGGCTTCAAATTACAATTGTGCACTTATATGTAAGTAGACTGCAAAATTATTCTTACTCCAGAAGAGCTCAGAGTATTAAACTTTTACTGCTTACTATTGTTTAGGTTTTATTATTAATAGCTTTTACTATTATTTATTTTTTTGCTGCATTCAAACTACATTCCACTTCATTGCTACCTGTCATGGAAAATCTAAATAGAGATGTTTTTGGTGGACAGAGTTTAAATATCTAACTGGTGCGATTTGGGCTTCAATGTACAGATATTTCCATAGGTGTTGTGAGGGCGGAAAATTATTAAAGCAGTAGTATTGAAATTATTCTTTTAACGGAGCCGGGGTTTATTGGAGTGCCTTGGGAGCAGTCACCGAATAAATGCTGACATTATAACTACCGTACTGCAACAGGTTAGTGTATGAATAATATCTTCCAGAGGCAACAAAATATTTCCTATTCAACCGACGCTTTTAAAAAAATGTCTACACTAACCTGTAAAAGTCGAGCCTTCCAATCATCACTAAATTATCTAATTCCAACTAAACTCCAGCAGTAATCTGCCATCATGTGCGAATCCCATCTTTCTTGGTTCTTCCCTCTATAGTTTTAATAACCTGGTACATCTTTCACTATGTTCCTCACTAGTGCCTCCTAAAATTTCACGACAACGGTCTAAGTGGCTGTGTAAACCGTTCACCTTAATACTTATGTTACACCCAAGGGATTTGAAACTGTTAAGCATCTTGTGTACCAGTTCAGCATAGTTTCCATCTTTAGGTTTGCCCAGAAAATTTTCGACAACTGCAACAAATGATGTCCAAGCTTTTCGCTCAGCCTTCATCGAACTTACGAAGGCAGGATTCTTAATGAGTTGTCTTATTTTGTGGACCGTCAAATATTCCTTCTTTAGTTTTTTCCGTACTCAACTGAGGCATTTTCCCCCATATATATGCAAATCATCCGTTCTTATCAAGAGCCTTTAAAAACTGCTTCATAAGGCATAGCTTTATATGCTGTGGAGGGGTCGTTAATGACATTCTTTTTCTGCAATGTCCATATTTTGTCTCTTAGGCCACTCTTTTCTAACCCTGCAGTGTGTTTTGTCTCTGTTATCCAAGAGGATATTTGGTGTAGCCACTTTTTCAAAAAAAAGTTTAGTGTGAGAACTGATATTTGGATCCACTGGAGCTTTCAATCATATTTTCAAATCCGAGGGTTAGTGCCTGGAAAAATTCCATGAACACAGAACCTTATGGTCTAAAGTGACATATTACCCCCACATATCGGCAGGGGAACAGAATATTGTTACTGTAAAGAGAACGCCGATAGAAAAAGTGGGGCAGAAGAAAGGTGAAGTAACGAATGTGTAGGAGGTAAATATCGGGAGCGCCTTGGGGGCCCTTCCTCCAACCCTCCCAGCGAAATTGGGTTTGTCCTAAGTCACTTAATAAAGGGTGGAATCAGGCCACAGGTGAGGCAAAACCTAGTTGAGCCTCCCTCTGGAGCGAGAAGCTTTTCTAGCGGGAGTCGGTCGAGTGCCAATTCCCAGTTCCTTGTAGTTTTCGAGAGCTCTTGTAACTTTATTATTACCCTTATATAACAAGATTAAGAAAAGTGAAAACTTGGATTGACTCCCTTTTCAACATCAAAACTTAGGGAGAAAGTACCGATTTGAAAATAAAGTTTTTTTATGTACGTTTGAACTAATTGAAGAGTTCACAGAAACTCAAAAATGTCAAATTTTCCTGTATGTAAATAAATGATTAGTTTTGGTGTGTTTTTAATAAAGATTTAATTCATGTAATCCAGCTAAAACCAATGAGCTCAGTAATTTAAGGAAAATATAAATAGACTATGCTATAACTACTTTGAGATACATCGGTCTGGTGAGAAGACCCGGTATAGAGAAATATTAGATCCCTGTCGGTCAGATATTAGGTATCTAAGTTTTTTTTTGTTTTTTTCATAACTCCTTTATTTATCAATATTTTTACAATTTACAACTTTCTCCTCTTACTGGATGCGCAGATGCATTCGAAGGAGGGTAGAATTACAGCAATTTATTTTTGTCAAAAGATCAAAATACATATATACAAGACTAGGTGATAGGGCTCACCTTCGGTTTACATTGTATGAAAATATATCGAAGTTGGAGGTTAATGTTAATAATTCAAAATAATTTAAGTATTGTCTTGGTGCAAGGGACAGGAATTTTCTGAATCCATAAAACTCTTAACATTACTTCTCATATCGATTAGTTCATATTTACGTTTAAATCATACTGAAAAAATTCCACTTCCTGTCTCTTCAATGGACAAACACATTCCTATGTAATCTTCTTAGTGCTTTTAAAAATTAAACTTGAAGTTTAAAACTTTTCTTTAAATTTTTTACTATTCTCCATCCGATGGCCAAAAGGTTGCAGTCAATGAAATATAGACCCCAATATGATAGTTCTACTTGAGCTACTACATAGATCGAACAGAAGCATTAAGGGGTTGATTGTTCAAGCAGCATAGGCTTAATCAATTATTGAATATGAAGCTCATTATTTCATTTCATCAACGTAAAGTTAATCGGCTGTATCCAGAATAGATTTCTTGTAACGGCAGGATTGTTTTCAAGTTAAGTGAGCTAAATGCATCTGTGGGTCATAGACAGACTAATACGCATACCAAATCAAATAAAACACGTCCTTTGTGCCAAGTGAAGTTGTAAGGCTCGGTTCGCGTTACCAATTGGAACGCTAGCTGACCCGTTGTTCAAGAAAAGTTATAATTTTCCCAAGAAAGTATCGCTATATTTATCTATTAAGGAAGATTTGCCGACAGGATATAGATGATCCAGCTAAACATCGTCGGATTATCCCCTTCGGTGAGCGATTATCCCAGTCGGGCAAGCTGACGCGTTAAGTGCTCTGCCGCCCTCCCTGCCATTATAGAATATCCTACAAAGCTAAATACTTCCATAATACCATGTATTATTCTACATAAAAAATTAAAATTTGTTTAGGAGATTTTATAAATGTTATTGGTAAAATGTACATGAATCAATGGTTTCTATTGGGCCTGAAAGTATAACCTAATCATTTAGCATTCTTGAAAAGTACGGAGTACAAACAACATCAAAATTGAACATAATGATGAACATCGGGCATAGGCTGGGAAATGGATGGAATAAATAAAAAAATGTTTTACCAATTAGACGTCTTTACTGGCTATATAAGACGTTTTCAATTATTGATGGGATCTCCGGAATAAACTAAAAATAAAAGTTTTAGCTAGGCGGTAATAATTAAAATGGTATAAACCGTTTAAAATGTGAAGTAAGAGTAAGGCAGTGGATTAAAAAAATTAGTCTCTTGAATGATGTGTGAAATGATGAAGAAATTTTTTTAAATTACTATACTTAAAAAATAATATAGGGATTTAAACACTTCTGACTTCTTGACTGCATTCAGACGTAATTAAAAATTGATGTATCTCTACCCCTTTGGACTGAGGGACATTGCCTTGACGAATTCGTTTAATTTATTTTACATATTTTTTAAAAAGTTAAAAAGAGGCAGGGTATTAAATAATTTATATGTACTAGAAACATTAATACTTTTTTCTGTTTATTATTGCTATTAATATTGGCGTTGGTTGGATTACATATCAATAATTATCAAACTAGGGCATACTTTAACTAATACGAAGTTAAAATTATAAATAAAATCTCTCAGCACAGTTCAGCTATACTTCAGATTTTATTTTTTTGGGGGAATTAAGAATTAAAGCGTTGTTAAAAAATTATTTTAAAAGTAATAAAAGGTAGCACAATTAAATTGGTTTTAGTAACATGGTTTTCACAGAGAGTCGAGGCAATTACCTGTCCTATTGGCGAAGACACAGATAGAACGGCCTTTTATTTGCCAAGGTGAGACAGGAGGGACCGGGGCTAGGGATCACACGCCTGGGCAGACACCAAAGAACCAATGTCAGCGGGCAATCCTTCAGTCCTACTACGGCAAATACTCCTTCCACTTTCTCACAGGCAAACATTTGAATTTGTATCTCAGGCAGTTAGATGAATATTTTATCGATGCCACTTCAAAGGTTTCCTTTGGAGACTTCTGTTCGCGAGTGAGCCCTATAGAAAGAAGACCGTTTATTTTTCAAGGAGGAGGCTCAATAATAAGCTGCCTCTAGTACTAAAAAATATAGTCATGTAATTACACAAATAATATTTTCTTTCTTACAATAGTTCAACATTTATGCTCTGAATCTCGATTCCTGCTAGAGCTCATCCAGCTTCCATAATGCTGCTTCACTGGTTCGGCTGTAAATCTGAGCTAGCTTTCTGGGGATATCCCCGGTATGTTTATTTCTTGCGGAGGAACTTATGAGCTCACCCGTTAGCGACAACTGAAATACAAACTTATGCAAGAAGTTCAGAGCTAACCAGGCAGTTACTCGAGAAAAAGATCTGTTCTCTCCGCGCAAGTTAGTGTGTTTATTTTAGAGTGGTTTTCAGACATCAGAAGCTTCGTCTCCTCTTTTAATAGTTACCACCTTGCATACTCGGCATCATTCTAACTAATTATTTCCACAGGTTGGAGATTAAGCTAGATCCTTAGATGCCAAGAATTAATTTTACATCGTCTAACTCTTAATTCGCGTATTTATAGCAGGTCACGAGGTCACGAGCCACTGCCACTTTAGTCTCCGTAGAGGATTATAGGGATGGGTGGCATAGTGTAATGACTGTTGGATCAGCGTGGTTGAATAGATTGCTATGGAATTTCATGAACTTGGAAGGTATGAGTTCAAGAATGTATGGTATATTAAGATCGTTATGAAGCTGGCGTAATAAGGTTCATTAAATATTGTTCTCACGACTTTTGATTGAAGGGATTAGGTATGCTTGATGTTTGACTTTTTTGCTGTCCCTCATAGCTTTATTCCGTATGTCTAGATTGTCCTAAGTATAACTTTGTAGACAAGTAAACTCTTAATTAGATATCGTTCAATTTCATATTAAAAAATCACACATCAACCAAGCGTTCACTATTCAGTACCTATATCTCGTTCAAAGTAGAACAGTAAATAATAATAAATTAATACCATAGAACCTTTATTTTGGAACCACATGGAGTAGTTTACTCAAATCAAAATGACTCATGTCTCTCCGGAATGCCTTACTTAGACGAAAGTTTGCAAGCACTTGTGCAAAGACCTGTCACCGCAGATTCCCAACTCCATACCAACTTCCAGATCAGGAGAACAAGGGTGCCCAGAACATTGCTTACTTATTAGACTAGAGTCACCCACGCACTATATTACTATATTAAAACTTATTATTAAGAACATAAATTTGTAATAATATACACTGTATCTGTGAATTTGTAAATAATACATATTAATTTAAATTAATTCGGGTAGAACACGGAATTCGATTATCTAGAAAAATGTGGATTGAGGTTCCATTCTTCACCATAGCAAGTACGCCTGGTTTCACAGGTCCATGTCAAAACTGAATTGGCCTTTGAAGAGAAGAAAAAGAGTGGCTTTGGTCCAATTCACACATCAGTGACTCACAATCAGTAAAGTGGGACTAGCGGTTTAGTGTTTTTCTCGTAATGTGACAGTGCAGTAGTTTGTGAGTCCTATTGTTTAAAATACATTTTCACATGGCATTCATAAAAGAGACAAGGCTACCGACTTGCTTTCAGACCTAGCAGGTTTATTTATTTGTCAAGTAAAAGAAAATTCATCCATTGATTGTAATGACCTTCAGATATATTAAAAAAAAAAAATCAATTATATATTTATAAAAACCAAAAACTGTGACCCTATCCGTTAATTGCCGTCAATGTCGGTTTTAGAGGAGAACTAAACACCGGATAAAAAAAAAAGTAGGATAAGAAAATTATTTTAAGGAGCAATTTATTTACACTTTCTTGTGTTTATCGAGTGTAGCCTGAGTTTCAATGTCACTCAAGTGAGACAAATTACTTGAATTAACTCTTTTGGTAACTATAAATATGATCTAGCAGTTATGAATAAGTTTGATTAGTGAAACGAGTAAAACTCGAGATCCACCCCTATTGGGTGTAAACAATACATAGAATAAGGGTATAAGTGATTACACTAAATGAATGAAAACATTGAATAATAGTTTGCTAAGGCCAGACACTACAACAGGATTAAGGGGGTCGAAGATTAAGTAAATGATCATCAGGGGATTCAGAATGGTGGGGAGTAATTTGTTGTTTCGAAAGGGTTAATACGGTCCTCTTTGTTTTATCTTCGTTATCTGGAGCCCTATTCGTCTTACTTTGTAGCTAATGAAATTTAAATTTTCTCTGAAATCCATTTGGTTCTCCTCTTTTCTGATAGTATTATTAGTTTTCTTATATAATGTAGAGTTCAGATTTAGCATTAATAGTTTTCGATTACACGGTTTTGATCAATTCACCGATAGATGTTTTTTCTTAAGGGTTTTAAAAGAGAGTCTCAAACCTTTAAGCCTTTAAATAATGTTCCAGAAACTCCTGATCAAAAGGTTTATCAGCTTTTTCAAAAATATTACAAAAGAAAAACACGGAGATTCGAAGGGGTGCACACAACTGTTTACTCGGACACTCTTCTATGCTAAATGGACGAAATTATTCAACACGCCACTCCTATATTGCCAGTTATTACTCTCCAATTGTATTAAGGATAGATGTCATTTTTTAGAGCTGTATTTTTTAAATGATTTGAGTTTTGCACTATTGCGTACGTTAACAAGTGCTTAAAAATGAATAAAAACACTTATGTGACGGAAAGGTGAATTACCTTTACGGAAGCCATCTTCATGCATTTAATCTTGTATGCTCATTACTCATATATATTTTTATATAGCGTCAAGGATGAGGAGGCACTTCGTGGGATGTGTACGTATAACCTACATTTTATGAAGCAGGTACGTACACACTGCTACTTCGTATTCACATTTTAGAATTAGGATTCCCTAAATAATAGAATGGAGAACCCTTGCTGTAGTAATTCATTTCGAGGGCAGCTATTCTATAATCTCTCCATTGTGTTCAACCCCTCCCCCCCTCACCCGGTGAATATGAAACACCATTCTCTGCTAATGAGTGGATTTCTGTTTTTTCCCAGTTGTTTGAACATTATTCAATCATTTGGTTAAAAATTTGAGATCTACTGCATCCTGAACCTGCAAAATTTAGACTACAAAAAACTTTTTAATTTAAACATATAAATTATATTAATTAAACGATTATGAAATTTTCGGGTTCACAAAGGTTATATGTAAACGAAATGGATGATGTAGAAAGTCAAGAAATCTTATAAAGAGATTACCCCGGTGGGATTTTTAAATTTCATGGATAATATACTACTCAGTATTTTTAATAAAAAAAAGTACTTAGTGTATGCATTAGCTGAGGAGTTGATTTTACAATGTAAAAGAAGTTCCTTGATGTATATTTTCTTCTAGCTATGGTAACCATTCGGTAGAAAGAATGTTGGAAGGAGGAAGCAAGGTGGTGAGCATTAAAGGAGAATCTGAAAACCACACTTTTTTATTAGTGAATCTTGAATCTGTTAACAACTTTATTATGATGAAATTACAATCTGCCTTTACTTAATAGGCAATAAATAATTGAGATAAGTGTTTTCATTCATACCATATTTACAATTCATCATCCACTCGCACATTCATACAATATTTACAAACATTTACAAACAGCCCAGGGGCCCCCCAAGTCCACATGGTTGTTGCGAAAGAGGAAGCGGAGTCTTGGGAAGTCCCCCACGCTCCCCCACCAGCCACGCCACCGAGTACGAGCGAGGCCGTCACGTGACGTCAGCCTCGTCACCGGATACTAGCCAGTGGAGACTGACCAAGAGCGCGAGAGCCACATACGCTCAGGACATGATTGGAGAAACTGGCCATTGCCAGGACTCCTACTGTTGCGCATTTATAGCAGGTCACGAGGCCACTGCCGTTTCAGTCTCCGAGGAGGATTATAGGGATGAGTGGAGCAGTTTTTATTATTATAATCAAAATAAAAATCTACCTTGCACTAATAGTTGCTTATATGCAGGTCGGTCAAAGTTTCAACCCTTCCGTCAGCTTGCTAGGGGAATTGGCCTTGGGGGTGTGGTGGGGGCTTCTGGGCAGATTTTTTATGTATATATTATATGAATGGAATTGTAATAGGTATGAATGAACTCTTCACAATTATTAATGCTATGTAAGCAAATTGTAATTTTCTAATAAGGAGCTTCTGAAAGAATGTATAGGATGATTATGCCATAATTCTTGTTTCTTCGGTATCATTGGCCAGCTCCTATTCCTATACTTCACTCCTATTCCCCAATAAACATTATAGATCCAGGGTTTACTAGTGCAATCAAGGAGCAATTTTAAGTACCGGGTTAACATTAACGGTCGTTGATTGGACATTTTTGAGCTACCAACTGTAGAGTTTTATAAAAAAATTCTCGTAGATTTTTAAGTATAAACATTAATAGTTTTTGAAAGAACAGCAATGACACTTAGGACGCTTTAATGTGCGTGTCGTGACACTTATGTTTCAAACTTTGAAATAAGTGTTAGTCGTAACTATGACAAAGCGACATTTCGAGATTTTGGATTTTTAATACTTGCGACTGTTAAATATAAGTACACATGTAATTAACCTGATCACTGCGATGATCAATCAATATAGGATCCTTGCGGGACGACCTTAAAGCAAGCGAATGCACCACTTGACTGGGAATCATCAGAGAGCAACTGGAGTCCCGCGTAAATTCTGATTAACCGTCGGTGATTGGAGAAGGCTCGGTGGTTGGCAATAAATGGTTGATCGGCTTGTAATTAATTTCAGATCGGCAGATGACGAGGGTTCTACACGGCTTTCGAGAGGGGAGGGGAGGTTCATTTCTAATTTCAGCTCCAGATAACTTTAGCCCCGGATCTGTCAAATGTACAAAACATAATCTATCCGATGATATAACTTGAGATATAATCTCGTGGTCTAACCTAATACTCAAAAAAGCATGTCATAAAGTGCTTAATTATAGATATTCTGAAATGATATGTTTTCGAGTCTTCTATCGTGAATTTGTTAGGCTAGGTCGTGTAAATCAAAATTTAAAACATTTATGGAAGATCGGTTTGAATTTTCATTTTTCAGTTTTGATCAGATCCAGGTCGAGTTGCCTTGCCAAATTCTAGCACTATTTTAAATAACAAGTTAATTTAATATTCTAGTTTCTTACTGGCTGCTATAGTGCTGTTGCATACAAGAACCAATTATTTTCTCCTTGAAAGGAAACAATTAATATTTATATAGAGCAAAGCAGTGGTTATATATCTATATCTGTTAACTATGATGCAAAATATTAGCTCTCTTTGTAAAACACGGGCTAAGTCAAAGTTGTGAACAGGATTTTAATATTTATATTATTAATAAAGACAACGAGTTGTCCCTACTCAATATAGCAATAAGATACGCGTTTTTTTATTACCAAGCCAAGGATAAAAGAGAATGGCCTTTTCAATGTACTATCTGGGTATCAAAATGGATAGGCATCTTCATTTCTTTATGCATTTTAGAAAAAAAATAGGAAAAGTACGACACAAGCCTTACCGGCTTTTGCACTAGTTAATTCCACCCAACTTGTCGTTGCGTCTCAAACTAATGTTATATAAATGTGTCCTCCGGCCAGCTCTGCTGTACGGTGCCCCGCTATATACTGACTTAACTCTCCAACAATTTCAGAACGGTATGATGGGAAATAGGTTGACGTCAACGGTCAGACATAACTTTCTCCAAAGGCTAAAGGACGCAGACCGTTGCTTGGTGAGCCGTCGGTGGGTGAGTTCATACACCGGAGACACACCAAGCTTTTCGACTCGTTGCAGCATCTCATAAACCCAGTGTTTAACACTATGATCCCACCCCTAGCGCCGTATCGATGGAAACAGACTGTCCGAGATATTTAGGTTACTTCAGTTAGTTAGAACAAGGTTAGTCTTAGCACAACTCATTCTTAAGGTTAGTCTTAGCTCAACTCATTCTTAAGGTTAGCCCAATCACATTCTTTGTTCACACGCCTTGTATTCTGTACATCAACCTAGCATATGAAAACTCTTTAAACCTTACAGACTATATAAAATGTAGCTACGATATAATAAATATAATTCATTTCCACCTCTACCGAGGCTTCCCACACTCCTTAATTCCCTCACTCCACCTTAAAACAGGTACTCCTAGTAAAAGGATCCGCTCACCTCAAATAAATTCCTTTATTTTTCCCTTATCCATAATCTTAAAAATTTGAAAGCTAAGAAAAAAGTAAAATAAAAATATAATTAGTGCATTTACGTAAAGCTTTCATATTGTGGAATCTATAACTCACTCTATTTATTTTGAATTAAGGGGTTTTATATAAAGAAAAAAAAAAGAAGGAAGTATGAAATTCAATGTTTAATTTACAATGACGTAACCATTCAGAAACTAGCCTTATTTTATCACTTGCTTGCGAATTGCAAATTTACTACCACTTTTACCAAAAGAAATATTGTTGAATACAATGTTAAACTTTGAGCCGATCCAGGATGCATGTTCCGTATCTTGGCCGTTGGCAAGATTTTGTCACATATTTCCTCTTGTCACATATGAGGTTTTATTTCAAATACTTCTCATTTGGTTAATTCTTTTCACAAGGATATCAGGGCCAATTGGATAATTGCCAGCTTCCGTAAGAGAAACCAGTTTCTCGTCAGGAAAATTCGGAGATATTTTCACTTTTTAGTTTTAACGGTGGTTTTTATTCAACTTTTTTAAAGTATACGGATCTAAAGGGTAGGAAACCATTACGATGACTGAAGAAGAGCTAAAATATAAAAATAATCCACGGGCTTAGCTCTTCAGTTTGCTGGAGATCGTTAGTCATTACCTTTGCTTAGAAAGGACCATTTTTTGTATCAAAACGAGTTCATTATTTCCGGATTTACGTGGTTTACTCATCTATGTATCCGAAAAAAGTACTATAGAAATTGAAAGGAAAATTTTAGGAATCAATCCCCTTTTATCTGTCCGGCGATCGGTCCAGCCTCGGGCAGGAGCTTCTGGCCTAATGGATGATTTTTGACTGCTTTCCTCGATTTCAGGCGAAGGATACAACAAACTGCCGTACCATGTATCTGTTATGACTACAATCAAATTCAAACCGATAACTTAGGATTCGACAAATTAATCTCACAAGTTAATTTCGGCACTCGACAAATTCTGATGCTACTACAACGAAGTTAGGATCTATAGTGACGGGTCTCGACAAACCCCAAAACAGGTGTCCAACGCGCGAGGTCGTTCCTGCTGTATCTCATAGGTAGCAGTAGCAGCGATAGCCAATGAAATAATTTTCTTCTTTTTTTTAACATAAAGTTTTTTGTTTTTAAATTTTTGATTGGCTCAAACACTATGATAAAAATAAACCAACTAAAGAAATTGTTCAGATTGTCACTGTACATCGATGTGAGTGGATTCCAATGTACTTCCTCTTATTACAAATACATTTTTTTTAGTCAATTAGTCATGAGATTTAAAAAAAAAAATAAATCTAGTGAGTGCTATTTTGAATTCCACTGAAGTCGTAATGTAAGCAGTCTGACGATAAGTAAATCCCATATCTCTTTGAGCTCTGGAAACAGAAACGCACCGAGTTGTTTGGTTGTAGTTCATGGCTTTCCTGGATTTAATCTATTCTTAAAACTGTTAAAAAAAACTTGCTTTTGGTAAGAAATATGATTTCCTAGGGCATTAGAAAAGCATCATTGTTACGTATGAATCCGGTTATCATTGTCTGAATATTACTATATTAAACGTTCTATGAATTATTGTGCCTGTGAGTTGTGTTTGCTAAGGGTGTAACAGGTCCGGCAATGTATTATCTGGTTAGGGCTCACAGAAACAAGCTAACATACACCCTAAGAGCTGCCAAAAAGCTCTTAAGTGTTATTTATGGCTGTGTTTTGTTTGTAAAGTTTTTTCATATACTGTATTGAGAATAAACTGTTTCCGGTCGCTGTATTTAAACTGCGCTGCTTAGCACTTCGAATGCCTTTTGTTATTTGGGCGATTCGGTGGGTTAGACTTATCTGTTGTGATGTAATCCATGTTGATTTTTGAAAATCTATAATGAATTATCAAATTATTTATCTATCTTGTAAGACAAATCGTCCAAATTAAATTCGAAAACGGATTCACCAAGGTTAAAAAAGTTGTATTTTTATTAATTGGTATAAAAATACAGACTTTCGGTACTATTTTGCCAATAGGTACTACAGTGCCAAATGGACCGTGGTAGCATCAGGAACAATAGCTCATTATATTATGAGATTTTAATGAACATAATACTAGCCATTTACATTCTTGAACTCACCCCTTCCAAATTCATGAAATTCCACAGTAACCTATCCAACCACCCTAATCCCGTAGCACAGTCATTGCACTGCTCCACTCATCCCTATAATCCTCCCCAGAGACTGAAACGGCAGTGACCTCGTGACCTACTATAAATGCGCACAGTGGGAGTCCTGGCAATGGCCAGTTTCTCCAATCATGTCCTGAGCGTATGTGGCTCTCGCGCTCTTCGTCAGCCTCCGCTGGCTCGTATCCGGTGACGTGGCTGGTGGGGAGCGTGGGGGACTTCCCGAGACTCCGCTTCCTCTTTCGCTTGCGAGGGAGGCAACAACCGTGTGGACTTGGGGGGCCCTTGGGCTGTTTGTAAATATTGTATGAATGTGCGAACGAATGATGAATTGTAAATATGGTATGAATGAAAACACTTATCTCAATTATTTATTGCCTATTAAGTAGGCAGATTGTAATTTCATCATAATAAAGTTGTTATTGAATTGAAATATAAATAAACAATTATATTTCATGTTATCACTGTAAGGTTTTACATTACTGGAAGTTATTCGTGAAAATAATCGGGAAAAATCTGACATAACAGGTACTGAGCTGGTCCTAAAATAATAATTTTTGTACTCTGTACTAATAAAAGAGGACACTCTCAAGCAAATTGTGGTAAGCTTAGCAGTATTCTGTTATCAAGAAAGAAGAACACTGCTTTACGGAACTCTCATGACACCAATTTTTACAGACGGTTCAGGGACCACGTAAGTAGACTGGATGACAATGCAATGCGTTTTAAGAGAGAATGCTTCGTTCTATTTTACCTTGGAGAAGAAACTAAGGTAGGAATATAGGGTCACTAACAATCGAAAACCTTCTTGGAATACTAAGAAAGCTGGCGATGAAGGCCCAGAGAACCACTAGAGTACAGCTTCACCTACATGCAATATCCTTTGTCGGTTATGAACCATGATAGTACTTTCGATATACCGAGGATGTCATCATACTCCGGTTTAATGAGGCGTTTCTTTTCTCAGCTGAAGGCACTCTAAAATAAGTGGTCCGAAGAAAGCAAACAACGAAAAAAAAAAAGGTTGAGAGAGGGGAGGTCATATCATAACATAACTATGTGTATATGGAATGCTTTTCTGGCGTCAGGGAGAAATTCCTAATATTTTTAGTCCATAAAAAATTTAATGGTGGTTCTAATTTGGGTCCTAGTACAGTCTATTTTTTTCCCTGGGCGTTAAAAAAATTTCTTTTTTTTTTGTGATGAAATTATATTACAATCTGCCTCATTGGGCCATAAGTAATTGTGATAAATGTTTTCATCCATACATACATATAGTATTTACACAGCCCAGAGACCTACCAAATCGACATGGTTGTCACCACCCTCGCATGCGAAGGAGGAAGCGGAGTCTTGGGCGCGCTCCTTACTCTTACACTTACGCTCCTGCGTCAGCCACGTCACGATAAAAAAAAAAATTAAGAATCTAATTAAAGTTCTTCCTGAAGAATCTTAAACGATACTTACTGTTAACGATAAAAAAAAAAATTAAGAATCTAATTAAAGTTCTTCCTGAAGAATCTTAAACGATACTTACTGTTATAGTAAGTATATAGTAAATATATCTACGTATATATTGAGGCTTTAATCTAAGGGATTAAAGGTTGAGGATTAAGTTTAAAATGCCAGAGGGGACTTGAATCATGATTAAAAAAAAAAAAGAGAAAAATTTCCTTTTTTCCAATCGGCCAGCGAAGGGGTGGAGAGAAATGATAAATCCGTTTCCTTTATTCGACATAACGGGCTAATATCGGGAAGGAGTCGGGGTCTGGCACTGCAGGCCACGGCCCTCAATAACCAACCCTTTCCTCCGCATTGTAGTCAAGGCATCTATCATATCTAGTTCTTTCTTCTTTACTTTCTCTGCTAACCAATCCGACAGCTTATTTCACAGCCTGCCACATACACGCAGCAAGTATATTGGGGGTAGTCCAGAGAATTAAGGATTTGACAAGATGAGCTCTAGCTTGAATGAGTGAGGCTATACAGATTACTGCCACCCCAGTAATCGAGTTTCTTGAAGAGGGCCTTTCCTCCCAAGGTGTCTCCAATTACTGCAGGAAACCCGATGAATTATTGATACACACAATTATTTCCTGAATACGGGCCATCTCTGAGCATATAAATAAACATTTAATGACTTTTTAGTTACAGTTGATGGCCACGTCATTTCACAATTTGTTTGCATACCAAAATCCGTGAACATAAATTTTCCCATCTCACTGGCCTTTGTACTCATGCTCACAAAACTGCAGCATACGATCGGTTCTTGCTTGCTCGCCTTATCGCCCTCTGGAATTCCCTACTTCCTGACACCCCCCATGATTTATCCATACGAACCTCTATTCCGACACCTTCTCGCCATCCAAAGAGACACTCTTTAGGCCAGAAACCATCCATTCATTTATTTTTTTTTATATTTTCAGACTTTTGTAGTAATTATTTTTATTTAATTGTCATGATCTGAATATACCCTACATTCTTGAACTCATCCCTTCCAAGTTCATAAAATCCCATAGTAACCTATCCAACCATCCTAATTCCCTAGCACAGTCATTGCACTGCATCACTCATCCCTATAATCCTCCTCGGGGGCTAAAACGGCAGTGGCCTCGTGACCTGCTATAAATAAGTGACAGTGGGAGTCCTGGCAATGGCCAGTTTCTCTAATCATGTCCTGAGCGTCTGTGGCTCTCGCACTCTTGATCAGCCTCCGCTAGCTCTTATCCAGTGACGCGGCTGACGTAGGAGCGTGGGGGACTTCCTAAGACTCCGCTTCCTCCTTCGCACGCGAGGAAGGTGACAACCATGTGGACTTGGGGGGCCTCTGGGCTGTTTGTGTATACAGTATGAATGAGCGAGTGAATGAAAATTGTAAATTGGTATGAACGAGATCATATAGCACAATTACTTATAGCCCATTCAGGAAGTTTGTAATTTTATCATAATAAAGTTTTTGTTTGTTTAGTAATAAATAATGTCTTACTGTACAAACTTCTGTATATTGAAGTTTGTTTTTTTTGGTTTCTTATAGATGAATCCTATGGAGTTTATTTACTAATAGGAGTTAAACAATTTTTATTCTTATAGAGGTTTACACTTTATTTTACGTTGTTATTACTATTTTTTTTATTATTATTACGATAATATAGCTTATTTTATGTGACTGAAGATGAATTTGTCATCTGAACATTAATGTTATTCCCAGGGCACTTGGTCCTCGAATAATTGTTTTTTCTATTCTATTCTAAGTAATCCAAGAGTTAAAGAAAGTTGAAATCACTTTGGCTTTGTATGTACTCTAGACTGAATAGCTCTTTTGGTCTCAGGTAGTGAGGCTACTTTTCGTTGGTTGCAACGAGTACATTTAAGCATGGTTCTGACGCTAACTGACTGCAGGTAGCAGGAAGTGATTTTACAAAAGCAATTAAGAAAGAATGCTCTTTTAAGCAATGAAGAAAATAATTCAATAAAGCTCAGCCGAAAAATTGGCTGTTAGGTTACTTGTAAAATCATAGTAGCTTTGTGTGATTAGTTTAGACCACAGCCTTGTTGTTTTTTTACTTTGAGCTAACGGGGGTTTCAAACCCTGTTTTAGCCGAGGATGGTTGGTATACGTTGTTTTCACTATAGGAGACCCTCCCTTTCGACTGCGTAAGTGTAGGAGTAACACTAACTCTCAGTACAAGTTAGACTTTAGTGTTTATTTTAAAATAGTTTTCAGATATCAAAAGCGTCTATTTTAATAGTAAATTTTATGCTTTATTAACACCACTCTGTTCAATGATTATCATAGGTATTCGAATTAAGTTTGCATTGTTTAACTTGTTGCTTTTTTCAATTTCATATTACAAAATTACTTCTCAAACTAACGCGCATGCAGAGTTCAAAAGACCACACATTATACCATGAGCTTGAAATAATCCCTTTACTCCGTTTAACGGAATAGACTGCAAGTTATTCACCTATTACCCTTAGGTAATCATGGAGGGAGTTATTGAGGCTAGATTATACTTCTTGGAGGATCGAGGAGAGAATGCGGCATGAAGAAACTGAAAAAGTCCTAGCTCAGTGCCCGTTCTAGGCTGAGTTGAGTACATAGTCATAATTTAGAACCAGGGAAGAAACTATTATTGCTATATTTAACCTTACCAAAAAAATAAATTCAATTAGAAATAGATATCCTGATGCATGTATATAAGTTATGCTCACCAATCAGATTTTTTTTGCTATACCCTCGAGCAACATGTTAATCTATAAGAGCTGATTAGAGCTCAGGTCGGAAAATCGTTCTCTTTCAACCAATTTACAATTCATACCACATCATTACAATTCGAAACTGTTTATTCAGCACAAGTAACGAGTATTCATATTTCGGACAAAAAATATGTTAATGGTGCCATCTTTATGCGATCACGATCAAGAACAAAATGTATGATGGTGCGCAGTACCCTGCATACATAATTTGTTAACAGCTATATAATGCTAAGAATATTGTAATCCTAATGTTATATATAAGGGTAAAAGCCCCTTCTAGTGTATACCTGCCTCGTGACTTCATGGAAGTCATTGGTGTTTCTTGTTATTTTTTAAGTAAGCGACCGCATCCTACACAATTCTTGAAACAACCCTTCTCATATTCACGTATGTCTCAGCTTTAGTTCCAGTCTCCACTAGTTCATAGTTGTTCACAAGACACCCGTCCATAAACACCCAACCCGGTAGTATGTAGTAACATAACTCTTAATATTTGTATATACCAGTGTTTTGCTTGTACTTCATAATAAAGCTTTTCTTTCATTTCTTTTAAAATACTCTCCTCAGCAAAGATTATTAAACTAACCATGAAGAAACGCAGTGGGCCCACAACAGTGGGGTGTATACCAGAATAACTCAAGAACGCCTAGAACAATTTACACCACACAACTCATTTACTTTCCTCGAAAAAATAATGTGGGGGAGACAAAAATAACAGAAAAATATTGATATAAGTGTTGAATCCATAGATTTTGAGGTCACTGTGATTAATAGCGACACTTCCGATCCCATTTAAGAAGTCCGTGTTCGGCCATATCGGCCTGGAGCGGGGTAAGAAGGGGTAAGTAATAAAATGCCCAAATGACCGAAATACACAGGTGGTCTGAAAAGTTTCCGACCTCAACATGAAGATGATAGTAAAATAAATAAAAGCTTTGTTAGGTAGGCAGTTGATAAATCTGAATTTTCGAAGTCACTAATCCGGTTGGTTATATTTCCGATGACATGTAAGCCTATTGAATAGATTTCTTTTGGGGGATCGAAAAGAAGACGTTGGTAGAGATCTCTTGGCGCTTAAAGAAATGAAAAAATGTTTGAATTTTTTGAGATTGACATCATACCGTATTTTAATTAAACTTGATTATCAAATTGTCTTACTTCCAAACTTCGACCGACCAAAACGATGGTACGGCTCAAGGTTGTTTGCAGAGAAGACGGTGGGTAATGGAATTGAAGTGACTATCTCAACAGGAGATAATGAAAGAGTGTTTATCCCTCGGATGCCACTCGTCCAACAGATCTCTGTTTTAACTTTATGATATTATAGGGAGGCTACGTTCAGTGGCAACCCTTATTGTCATTTTGTCAATTGGAGTGTATAATAACTTATAAGTGTTATCCATTTATGAAATCTGACACTGCGATGATGAACCACTTATGTGCTGTTTGCCACACTTTGCATCTTTGAGTTGCAAATACTGATAAATTCTTAAAATGATGGATATCAAAGAATCTAGTTAAGTAAGAATGCTCTCCTACCACAGCCGGTGATACGCCATCATATTGCCAGTATTTATTATTGGCTTCAATAGCGTCCTATTTAATTAATTTTGAAAACGTTTCTGGTTACTGAATAGCAAGATCAGATCATTTTATTGCATTGATAACTTTCTACGTACACACCCATTTGTTATACTTTTGGGATTTTTTTGGCCTATGATTGAGAGACCATTTGCTTCATTGGCTGCTCAAAATAACTGGTATTCAATGTGTACCTAATGGTTTGTGGTTCAGCATAAGCGTTTCGATGCCCAACACCTTGAAAATTAATTTGACTTCAGGTTTTTTCCTAGATTTTTCTGGATCTCCAGTACCCCAGACTATCTCTCTGAATGTTATCTACAGTTTTTTTTCTCATTATTTCACTTTTTATTTAATTTAATTCTTCAAGTTTGTTTAGGCTCCTAAAACCGACTTTTTATGTTACTTATTCTATGACTACGGCAGTCCCCCCCCCCCCCCGAACAGGTGAAAATTCATAATTATTGCAAGAAATATAATGCTAACACAATCTATAGCAAGCCAATGGTTAGGTAATGATTATTTAGGCAATTATTTTGAGTAACAAAGGAAGTAAGTACATAATATTAGACGGAAGATGGCTTGGTTTTTGATAGAAATGAACGAAGCCAATTATTTATCAACAAATCACATGTACAATCTAGGAGTTGATTTGAGATCGCCATGTCTTTCCTGTGGACAGCTTTATGATGCTCGCTCAAATTTGGGTCCACCCAAAAATTTATTTATTATTGCTCTTAGAGGTGGGTGATGTTATTCTTGACTAAGGTTTGAGTCAAATAAGTATTATAATGACTCACATATTATGTTTTAGTTTATACTTTACACATACTAATAATATCCTATAACTAAATAAGTACTTCTATATTATCCCATAGGTAGAACTCATTACGTTTCTTGTGAAATAGAAAATTGGATAAATAAATAACAACGCTAATACTTTTAGGGGTTGCGTATTGAACGTGAATTTGAGGCTGGTGCGATGTAAATAGTCTATTGCGTTAAGGTTTCCACGCGGGTGAAGCCACGAGAGAAAATCACTGACCGCAGCACAGATTATTTTGCCAGCGGAATTCCTTTAGTGTATTGTATAATATTGTGTTTATAGCTATCTTGTCATTATTTTTATTTTAATCACAATTAAACAGTTCTTTTTTTTTTTTTTCCTTTTTTTTCTAAGCTCTCAAACTTATAAAAATAGGAATGTGGGAAAAATAAGGAAATTTATTGGCTGGAAAGTGCCTTTCACTAAGGGGAGACCCCTATTGGATGCCCTATGTGATTACATGATGCTAGTGCTGTAAACACCTATATCGTCCGCGTACGCGGATACCTCGCAGTTGGAGTACGAAGCTCCTACGATGTGGGCGGTGTCAATGTTGAACAGCAACGGGCCTAGCACCGATCCTTGGGGGAAAGTTCTTTATTTTTTTTTTATTTTTTTTATTTTTTTTTTTTTTTTTTTTTTTTTTTTCTAAGCTCTCAAAATTATAAAAAATAGGAATGTGGGAAAAATAAGGAAAATTATTTTTGGCTGGAAAGTGCCTTTCACTAAGGGGAGACCCCTATTTGAAGGATGTATGAGAAGGATATGGGGTGTGGAATGCCTAGAAAGGCGGATGGAGTCAGGAAGGTAGTGAGAGTCTACCAAGGATTAAGCCTAGGGGTGCCTAGGCGATGGTTTGTTGTAGGCCAGGCGAAGCCTGGCCGGCCGCCCCGCCAGGGGCCTGAGTGAGTCGGCCTAATCGGCCGGAAGATCAACCCTGCTTACACAGGTAGATGGGGTAATGTGGCGTCGGTTGAGTCGGGCGGGAGATCGGCCTCGATCTCTCGGCTGGGTGTAGGTCCGTCAGTCCTCTGGTTCTATGATGTCTTTCATTCGCCAAGCTTCGGCGGTCCAGCAGTGTTTCCATCTGACGGGCATTGGTGGTGGCTGAAGGTCGGAGAATAGTGGGTTGTGGCTATGTCTTAGGGAGTCAAAAAATTTGATGTGCCTTCTCTTGATAAAATCTTGGATAGTGAGCACTTCGAATTTTTTGTGGATTTCGTCGGCCTTCATTTGGTCGAAAGGGGTTTGTTTGAGGGAGGTGCGGAGAACTCTATTCTGAAATTGCTGGAGCTTTAGGAGAGTGTTGGGAGTCAAATACTTGTAGAGAGGGGTTCCATACATCAATGCAGGTCTTAGGACGCTCTGGTATATCAGCAGCTTGAGGCGTACTGATAGAGCCGGGCTGTGAAGTAGGTGTCCGAGGCTGAAGAATTTCTTCCTAACACTCTTTAACTTCTTTCCGAGGTGCGTTGTGAACGACAAGTGCCTACCGAGGGTAATTCCGAGGTAGCACAGCTTGTTGCTTACAGGGCATTCTTTGCCGTCTAACACGAAGGATTTAGGGAGCTTCTTTTTTCCGGATTTGTAACTAAATATTATTCCTTGCGTCTTGGCCGGATTGACTTTAATGTAGACGGCATCGAGTTTCTCGGCGATTTGTTGACTGGCACTCTCAGCGAATTTCAGGGCTCTGGATGGATTGATGCTAGTGCTGTAGACACCTATATCGTCCGCGTACGCGGATACCTCGCAGTTGGAGTACGAGGCTCCTACGATGTGGGCGGTGTAAATGTTGAACAGCAACGGGCCTAGCACCGATCCTTGGGGGACACCGGCAGAATAGTTTCTTCGGGTCGTGGTCGTAGTGCCTATACGAACCGAAAATGTTCTGCCTGTAAGGTAGGATCTAATCAGGTTCTGCAGCTGATCCGAGAATTCGTATTCCCTCAGACGTTGGAGTAGGATGTAATGATCCACAGAGTCGAAGGCTTTCGAACAGTCCAGAGAAATCATTGCGGTAGCTCTGTTGCTTCGGATGTTCGATGCGACGTGGTGTTGCAATCTCACCAGGTTGTTATTCGCGCTTAAGCCTGTGCTGAAACCAGTCTGCTCTGGTGGGATGACTTCCTGTGACTCGCAGTGCCCGGAGAGATGTATGTGGATAATTCTCTCGAACAGCTTCGAGAGTTGAGTCAGCAGACTGATGGGGCGGTAATGAGATGGCTCATATCCGCTCTTCGCTGGTTTCAGAAGAGGGATCACTACTGCATGTTTCCAGTTCTGAGGGAAATAATGAAGCCTGAAGCAGGAGTTCAAGATGTTAGTTATGAACGAGATTCCTTTCCTCGGCAGCTGCTTCAGTAGGATGTTCTGGATCGAGTCCTGCCCTGGTGACTTCTTGCCGGTTGTTCTCCGAATGATGGCTCCGACTTGCCTGTGAGAGGTCCAGATATCGGTAGTGGTGGGGAGAGAGGGGGAGGGGGGATCGAGCGTTACTATTGGTTCGCCTTGGCCACGGCTCACTTCCTCGTAATAGGTCGCCAAAATGTCCGCTTGCTCGGTGGTGGGGATGAACTGGCCGTTGGCGGCCAGCCTGACACCATTCCTTTTTGAGGTAGAGGTCTTCACGAGTTTCCACAATTGCTTATGGTCGCCGTGCAGACTGGTGAGGCGATCTTCCCAGACCGAATTTTTCCACTGAGCCATCAGGGACCTTACTTGGTTTGTGAGAGAATTTAAAACCGGTTTTAAGTCCCTGTTTCTGGTCCTAAACCACCTGTTCTTAATGTTGTTACGCTGTCTTATCAGTTGCAGGATGTGATCCGGAGGTTTCCTCAGAGAAGGGGGCTTCGGAGAAAATTTGGGGATCGATGCATCGGCAGCTCGTTCGATGACGTCCTGTAACTGATAGATAGCGTAATCTATGTCCCAGGTGTGCCTAAGGGGCGTGATAGTGGGCAAATCGGTTTTAATGAGACGCTTGTAGAGGTCCCACTTAGCCTCATCGTACCTGTATCTAGAAGCAGGCGGCTTTGGCATGTCGCCTTCTAGTTCGTAGAGAACAGGACGATGATCGGAAGTGGTAAAGTCCAGAGCGGAGCATCCGGTGACCCGGTGTGGCTCTTGTGTCAGGAGCAGGTCAGGCGTGGAGGTCCTGTCTGGGTTAGCAAAATGACGGAAGGTCGGCAATCCTGGGTGGATGACCGTAAATGGAGTTTTGGTAATATAGCGGCCTAGGCCGTTTGCTCTAGTACTACTCCACCAGCTGTGGTTTGCATTTAGGTCACCCACACACCGGGTATCTGTTGGACGACAACGTCCGGCGTATGGCACCGTAGAATTACTTCTACGTCGGCTTGTTTGGGCATAATGCCGCAGACGTTGTAATTTAAAATTGCGTGCCCACTCATTTAGATGCAAGTTTTCTGAAATCTTTCATCATTTCGGTTACCGCCTCTGATAGTTTGTTCATTGACGCGATCAAGTTGACTAACACGGCCATGATGGCATCATTGTTATTGTTGTTGTTATTGTATTTATTGTTTTGTTGTGGTAGGGGCTCTGGGGGAACTTCCGGAGCCCTGGTGTTACCGGATGCCATCTGGGCATAAGAGGCTGTCTGACGAGGTGGGGGGGGAGCAGGCTGATATCTGGCCATTCTCGGCCCGGCTGTGTTCTGTTGTTTAACCTGCTTTCTATTTTCAGCGGCCTGTAGGAGCTGCAGTCTGTGGGGACACTGTTGAAAGGAGGCAACGTGGTTACCCCCGCAGTTTGCACATTTCAGGGGAATTGAGGCGTCCCTGGGGCAGTCTTTAGTTTCGTGAGGCTCGCTACACCTCACGCATTTTGCCTGCTTGAAGCAGTACCGCCTGGTGTGGCCGTACTCCTGGCAGTTGAGGCACATAGGAATGCCCCTTTTGTCGTGAAATGTGCTCACACGGAAGAGCACGTTATTTATGTGGCCGATTTGCTTGATCATAGCTTGAGTTAAGGTATGATAAGCTGATCTCCGATAACGAGGATCGGCTCGATCTCAGTCTTAGCACCGTTATGGTCGGAGCGCCTTAATCGATAAACATCGATTATATTACCGAGCTGTTGAATATCGGCTTTTATTTCCTCGATCGGGTGCAATAAATCGAAGCCGTGGAGCAAGAATTTTTTGTTCTGCTTTGTGCCTCGGGGGGCAAATGTGTGGAAAGGGATTTTTAGTTCCCTTAACACAGCAGCTGTTCTTTGATGGTCAGAGACAGCATGGCACAGGACTTTAGTGTCCTGTTGTGTTTGTGAGATTCTGAAATTTCTCACACTATTTTCAGTAAGCAGACGGGTTAGGTCATAACTGTTTATGCGGCCTAATATTAGGGGGGGTGGCGATTTGAGGGCTGTGGGGGCGGTAGATGTGCTGGCCTCTGGTTGAGCTGTTGTGTTAAGAGGGGTGAAAGAGTTTGAGGTTTTAACCTCAGGGGCCTGGGGGAGAGTACGCTTTCTGCAAACTCTCTTGGGATGTTGAAATTCATCAGCGGGGTCCCTACGGCTTGCCATGCCCTACAAAGGTCCGTGCGACGCACGTCCAGTTGAGGGGGAGAGCCTCACTTATAATAGTTTAAAGTACTTACCTGTCTTCACGGGAACAAAGTGCCACAGAGTAAAATATCAAAATTTTACCGGATTTGAGCTCTTGCCACAATGGAAGCTGGATAGCGTCTCTTGTTAAGTTGAAAGTACGTATTCAGTTTTAACACATCAAGAGCTAGGTTATTTTCTAGAGAATATAACCTTTTTAAATGAGTTCTTTATTAGGAATCAAGATATAGATCATATTTCTCGGATCATACCTATTCTTCGGGAAGTTTTTTAATAATTGCAGTAGCACTTTTAATTAAATCCTTTCTGCTTGACACATTCTGATAATTCATCCAGAACATACCCTTTATACCTTTCGAGTGGTTTTCTCATATCTGTACAGCGACTGTTAGCTTAAATACCCTGAATTACAGGGGATCTTATATACGAATAGTTGATAATAATATTATCATCTCATAACTAACTTGTCTGCTACCCAAATACTTCAGCTAGTGCAAATCCTAGCACTAGTATTAATGAAACTATATCAACTTACCCATCGACGGAGTTGTATCTCTTATTTAACATGATGCATTTCTGCTATTTATGAGGAATTTTACTTGTTATAGATAACATTATATTAGGGTCATTAGTATACGCAGACGGCAACGAATATGTTGTTAAATTAAGTAGAAAAGTTACTCAAATAACTCAATACTAAAACTATTGTTTGTGTAGCTACTCTTTCAATACATTGCGTTATTTATTACGGACTAGTATTTAGTAATTAATTTGACCGAATTGAAGACAGTTGCTAACAAAAGAGTTTTGTTCCTAGATTGCAGGTTAACTGTCATCAAATGAAATTCGGATAGGTAATTTCGTTTTACAAAATAGCTCGTACCTTCGATTGAAACTAATGACAATTTAGCAATACGATTGTTTCTTTCCGAACATTGTATTTATTAAGAGTGTATTTCGACTTATAGTTAGACATAGAAACAATTTTAAAATATTCAAAATTTTAATTTAATGTAATAATATAAGCATATAGCTGGTAGAAACCATGTATTTACATGATAATACCAGCAGGTTCCGCTAGCAAGAATTCAAAGTAATTTTCATTAAAAAAAGTGAATGTGACTTTGTCTGAATATGTTTCTTTTGTAGGGAAGTCCGGGGCTAGTTGGAACTCTATTTGCTCTGGAGACGTCTGAATGTTGTGACAAGTTTATTGTTTTGCATCATCCACCATTGTTTCAGTTTGATTTAAGTTACTGAAGACTGACGACGGCCAATTTTCTCTTTTTCTGCCGGTTGAGTAAAATTTTTCGTGCAAAGCTTTTTGGGTTTGGTGAAGCTGTTTATTGTTATATGATTTTTCAGATATTCGTTTGCGACTGAGTGGATACTTGTGGATCGGAATGAGGTGAAAAGGTGAAGAGGCCATATTGTTTTCTAAATGCTGTTGGACTCTGGATTCTGGGGTTAATTGGCTCAGGGCAGGTAAACTATCCGGATGTCGAGGATCGCCCATGGGATAATTGGAGCAAAATATTGCAGTAACACGATCTTTTTATACAAATCAGCAGTCAGCCGTCATTATTTGCTGTTGAATAAATAATAACATCAATTTTTGGGACATTCTTCATTTGATTTTGGTTTATTTATTATTTCGTTTAATGATGTTCAATGTTTACTTGAATTCGTCGTACTACCCCTATGGGTACTGTTGTGGACCTTAGGGAACAGAACTTTTTGAGGTTCACAAAACCTTTCCTAATATTGATAGATGAGGAGTTAATCTGTTAGCAGCAAAAATAAAATTTACTGTACCATAGAGTCAAATATAAACATCAAAATCTATGACAACTAACACCGGTCTCTCCCACATAGGGTAAGAATAAATTTATAGGTTGAAGGTATATCTCAAATAGAATGTTTACTATTTTATAGTTATATTTTTGTTCTACTAATAAATGATTCGAGGCACCATTGATGATAATGGCATCCCAGGGATCTACCAAGTTTTATGTATGATTTATTAATTATGTTTTTGCTCTTATAAATTTCTTGTAGCCCATATAGCAAGTATTTGTTGAAAATTTGAATATTTTTTTAAAATTATTGATATATATATTATTATGTTCTTCAAATAAATTAGTTTTATTGTTAACTTTAAATTTATATTATTTACTATTTACTATTAGGTTCTATTAACAAAAATAAATCTGGCAAAAAGATGAATTTAATTACAAAAAAAAACGTAAATTAATTATTTATAAATACTTGTTAACAATTTTGCTTCTTCTTCTTCTTTTATCCTCATCAATTATTTCCAAACCAAATCAATTCTTTTTCTTTTCTTGCAATGGCTCTTCTTGGTTCTGCCAAGTCCAATACCACTAACCAAAAGAAATTTTAAATTCTTTCTGACTCACAATTTACGGCTAACATGTATCACGGGCCGATCCCAAAACCACAAAAACAACTAATTATAACTGGCTAAAACTAGAGAGTAATTCTGTGTGTGTTTCTATCATCACAACAACCAGTATACTATCTTTTGTTTTTTTTATACACTCTCACTCGTTTTTATTTTGCCTTCTTGATTAAAGGTTGGATTAAATATTTATATACAAACTCAACAATATCTAATATCACAACAATATATATTTTTATTTTCTTACGAGCATTGATCAATTCATCAAACATTGATATACATCATCCAAATGCGTTTTATGATAAGATAATAAGATAAATAGAATAACTTCTTTAAGTCAACTTTTAAAAGGAAAGGGTACAGCACGTTAATTTGGGACAACTCGATAATTTCTTATCAATGTAAAATATATTTATCTAAATATTACATTAAATTAAAAGATAATTATATTATTCTCCAAGATATGTGGACATTGACTGTATTATAATTTGTTGTGTTTCTATTAGTATCTGGTTTTTATTTATTTTTGCCTTTCGGTATTATGTGCTTCAATGAATGAGTTTATTAAGTTTAAGATCGACAATCTTAGTATTTTGTTTTATACAGTAGCACAATAATGTTTTTATTATGTAATCATTGGAAACAAATTGGTTTGAATGTGAATTTGAGTTGTAATTATTTTTGAACCTAAATAATGACAACAAAGCACAGCAACATATTTAACAGAACATTTTTGCTTCAACACTTCCGAGATTTATTTAAGTAACTACCTTTTAGGATAATATGTATACGTACTGAAATATTTATATAACAAAATCGAACATTTACAGATGGTAGTTTCTAGTCGTAGCTAGATACATTTGTATCTAATCTATCTGAAGTCTATCCAGGGCAAGTAGCTATGAAATTAGATTTGTTTACGAAACAATTTCATCAAATATCAAAATACAAGGAATCAAACCCACTCTTAACAGCATGTATGTTTATATTTTGAAATGCCCTTGAGAGGGAGAGAGCGGACAAAGGCATGACTTGATATGCCGAGAAACGCGCGATGCCTACTTCAAATGAACCCTTATCCGCTCACCACAGCCTGACCTAGCGGCCGTCTTGGTTCTGTTTAATGGCCAATTACTGATGTCTGCTTTGATCCACAGCTCTCCACAAAGAGGCTTGGCGCTAATAGTATTAAATCCCCTTCGCCTCCATTCGCCTTATATCCAGGATAATTTGTACTAATTTGCAAATTGAATGTGTTAAATAGAATGTGCAGACGCGTCGTTCGTATACACGGGTTTTACACTGTGATCTCCCACGGGAGGAAACAATATTTATTCGCTCTATGTATATAATTATAATGATTAAAATAAATGTGATTTTGAAATTGAATGAATGCCATTATTTAGTCAATATATATAGTAAATTTGGCGTCTATTTCATAGCTAATAACTAGGCGTGTAATACACATACATAAATATTACACATTGTTGTTTAGGTGGTGTAGAATTTAACGAAATGTTATCCGGAAGATGAAATAATAACTGGAATATTGCAAAGCTGATCTGAAGAGGACATACCTAGTCTGTTGAAATGTCTTGCTCTAAATAAAAAATTAAAAAAAAAAGCTTCAGGCAAATGTGTCACTTAAACCTCATTGATACTCTCAATTTTGATTGTTTGAATATTCAACAATTTTTTTTGACTAGGGACTAGTCACCTCGATAAGCGTATGGCCTTTCAAGCAGAGCATTTCCCATCTTCGTACAACACTTGGTGTACTCTCAGTGCTTGTTTAGATATTGGAGTGTGGTTTCAGATGTCATTTTTAGTTTTCCTTCAATACTCTCATCCTCTGTATCCAATGATTGCCACAGGTAGGAGATTAAGATATAGTACAAATATATAACAGATTCAGAAACAAGTGAAGTCATTTTAATTTGACTTACTATTTTATTTTTGAATTATTTTATATTGTATTGCAGAATTTACTCCCCAACACATACACAACCAAATAGCTTTTATGCTGTTTTTATGCCTTTGTTTTTATATATTTCCTGTTTATGTAATAATAGATAAGACAACCTATAGTATTGAAATAAGCATCTGTATTTTTGACGCCTATAAACACAAACTATCAAGCAAACAATGTCTGTCTGGTAGTGTGCTTTCTTCAATTAATTTCGTAGCTTGACAAATGTCGGAAACGGGTTGAAGATATCTTAAACTAGATATTCCTAAATTTGACTTGTAATATGTATATATAAGAGGATCTATGTTTGAATTAGTTTAAAAAAGAGCCAACTGGAGTTGATATATATATATTCATTAATAGGGGTTTATTAATATATATTCAGCGTGGCGCTCAGGTGTCGCCCCTCTTCCTCCATTCATCCCCATCTTCGGGCATTTAATGGATCCCTGATCACGTCTTCCTTCTCTTCTGATGAGTCTTCCCATCATTTACAAACATGCCCGGCAGGTCATCCCCAGACGACCTACAGGAGCCACCTTATCACACACATAAACGTATTGCATTGGTTTGGTCCTCCAAGGTCAGCATTCCTGGACCACTTAAGTTGACGTTCTCTATGTGATCAAGATTATCATTATATTTATTAATAACCAAATAGTAAAATATAGTTTTGAAGATATAGTGTTTGGTCCCCCTTGCTTACTTCCTTTAAGCTGACGACTCAACAATAATCTCATAGAATATACGATTATAGGTTGGCTTGCTCTATTTATAATTTATAGCTCAATACGCCCGACTCTGTTTATGACCACCCGAGTAATAGTAGGAATCAACTCTAGATACGAAGCAGCAAAAAAATCGTCAAATCCTTTCTTTGTTTTGCGAAATACCCATTACACCTTTGGTGAATAAGTCATTTATTCGATTCACCAGTGAAAAATTATGATTACTGGGCTTGCCAATGTTAGCCAAAATTCCAACTTCAACTATCATGTCAATTTTAATTAATTTATGTGTAAAAATTTATTCAAAGTTTTTTAAATTGGCGATATCGATCCGCGTACTACCTTGTAAAAATTTAAGGTTCATTATTATTAGTAAATGAATAGATTATTGTCTTCCCACAGTTTATCGGGTATAAAACACAAAGGCTTTACAAGGGTTTTAACAATTTTATTCAATTGCTACAGCGTGAGAAACAGAAATACATACTAATTAAATACTATATTTAAATTCGAAATTATATACTAGTTTTAAATTTTAAATATCATACTTTAATGGAGACCAAAGAAGAAAGTGAAAAATTAGCATTTCTCTATCCAATAGCCATTAGTTTCGAATAGGAACGGCGATAAAGACTATTAACTTATGGAAAATTAAATTAGTTTCCACTCGCCTAGTGAAAATTAATTAGGCTAAAAATGAAATTATAAAATTGTGGCTGCATTTCTTTTTTCATTTTCTTTTTTTTTTAATGTGCATTCTTCAATGCTTCGTGGCCGCGGAACGAAAAGAGTAATTAAAATCTCGCGGGTCTTATGAATGCAACTTTTTTAATTCCGTTCCTGAGCCAATGTAAAGTAGTTGAATGATTCAGTCTAGTAGAAAGGTCACTTTCCAGAATTTCTTTGACAAATAGAACTGGAATATTCTCTTATCTTAGTATCGGCGTAATTCATCTTGATCATAATTTTTTTAAATGTTTCATATTGTTTCACATAATATATTACTAATTCCTACTTTTTTTTTTACCTAATTATGTTAAACTTTGAAAGCTTCTAAATGAAATAGTATTTAATATATTTAAGTATTTTGTATTTCCAATGTTGCAACGATAATAGGGGCCAGATAAGTACTGCTGTGTCGTTACCAACTCGATATTTTTAAGAAGCAAAGGTTTCAATAAAATGATTTCTAAAATAAAGTGGTTTTCTATCAGTTTTTAATAATAGATGTATGTTATTTCTCCAGCATAATTATGTTCAAACAGTCCATTGAACATTTTCTCAAAAATATTCTAAAAAGTCATAATACAAAACACATAAATGTTAATGATTTAGTAACTAATGAACAATCTGGTGTCGCACCACACCATTTCAGAGTTGTGCAGCTTCCAAAACTAACTTACTTTAATAACAAAACCTTTCAAAAAGAAGGAAGATGTTGGGATGAGCTTGACATAGAAAAAGCTCCTACTTCATTCACTACCGAGGAATAACCTTAGACCGTTCCCTCACTTTCACAAACCACGTACAGAATAAATGGAACAAAATTAAAAGCCTAATAAAATGCCTACTATACTACCACAAAAAATCAAAACTGACCTTTTAAAACAAAATAATTCTACATAAAACAGTAATCCGCCTTTGTACAGTAAGTCATATTCTGTAGCGGTTTAGTGCTACCATTGTACTTCAAATTAGTGGGAATTGGTAGTCGTACAAAGCATCAGTATGCGCATAATTTGTTAACACCCTGCTAACAGACCTAAAATTACTCACAATCATCCGACAGTATGTACACACCCAGACAGAGTTTATTTATCTTCCCTATCCAAAAACCAATTAATAAGAGAAATATGTAATTACATAATGTATCCCTTAAAAGATTCATAACCAAACGCATAAAACATATCCTGTTGTAATAACAATAAATTAACCTCATATTTCCTTCGCTTAATTTAATTTTGTATTTTATTATTATTATATTTAATATTATTATTTTATTATGGTTTCATTATGCAGGTTTTGTTAATTTTTTTCCTACGGTTGGATTTGCATTATGTATTATATTTTTTTATTATATATAATTCCTTTATTGTGCTAAAATTACAATCTGCCTTGCTAGGCAATAAGTAATTAAGATATACGATCATTCATACCATATTTACATTTCATCATTCACTCGCTCATTCATTCAGGACATGATTGGAGAAACTGGCCATTGCCAGGACTCCCACAGTCACTTGATTATAGCAGGTCACGAGGCCACTGCCGTTTCAGTCTCCGAGGAGGATTATAGGGATGAGTGGCGCAGTGCAATGACTGTGCTACAGGATTAGGGTGGTTGGAAAGGCTGCTGTGGAATTTCATAAACTTGGAAGGGATGAGTTCTAGAATGTAGGGTATATTAAGATCGTTATGAAGGGTTTTGTTGCTGACATAATAAGGGGGATTTACTATTGTTCTCAGGACTTTTGATTGAAAGGATTGGATACGCTTGATGTTTGACTTTTTTGCTGTCCCCCATAGCTCTATTCCGTATGTCCAGATTGGTTTAAGTATAACTTTGTAGATTAGTAGTTTATTTTCTATTGAGAGATGGGATGTCCTTTGAAGTAGTCTGTATAGTTGTCCAAAGCGTCTGTTTAGTTCTTGTCTTTTGAGTCTCGTATGTGGGTTCCAGGTCAGTCGTTTATCGAGATGGAAGCCTAAATACCGTACTGTCTCGGATACAGGGAGAGGAATAGAATTAAAATAAACTAGTGGACAAGACTTGCGACAAAGGGTGAAGGTAATGTGGGAACATTTTGCTTCATTAACTTTGATCCGCCATTGGTTGCACCAATAATCGATCTCGTCAAGGTGTTTTTGAAGGTTATGGGATGCTATGTCGGGGTCTGGGTTAGATGACAAGACTGCAGTGTCATCTGCAAATGTGGCCAAGAAGGTATTGGGAGTAGAGGGGACATCAGCGGTGTATAGGTTGTAGAGGATGGGGCCCAGGACACTGCCCTGTGGAACTCCTGCATTTATAGGATAGTAGTTTGAATATTCTAAACCACAGCGGACTTGGAAGAAGCGGTTTGAAAGGTAGGACTGTAGGATTAGGAAAAGGGTCTGTGGTAAATATCTTTTGAGCTTGTAGAGTAAACCTGCGTGCCAAACCCTGTCAAAAGCTTGAGCTATATCAAGAAAGGCAGCAGTGCAATACTGTTTGGTTTCAAGGGCTGAGGAGATGTGATCAACAACGCGAAGGCCTTGTTGAGCAGTGGAATGCCGTTGGCGGAAACCAAATTGGTGTGTAGGAAAAAGGTTTTTGGATTCAATAATTGGAAGTAGACGTTTTAGTAGAAGTTTCTCAAATATTTTTGAGAGGATAGGGAGTAGGCTTATTGGACGGTAAGATGAGGCGTCATTGGGTGGTTTACCGGGTTTGGCGAATAGGACAATAATGGAATGTTTCCAGAGGAGTGGGAAGTGCGTCGTTCGGATAATGCAATTATATATATAGGTTAGGAAGATTATGGCTTTAGGAGGAAGTTGTTTGAGAATTTGAGGAGTAAGGAGATCATATCCAGGGGATTTTCGGTAAGGTAAGTTTTTCAAAAGGTATTTGACCTCAGAGGGATTAACGGCTTTTGGTGGAAGAGAGAGAGGAATAGGTGAAGTGAGGAAATCTTCCACAGTTGTGCTGTGAGTATGGCTTTGATGAGAAAGGTTAGGTGTGAAAGTATGGGTAAGATGCAGAGCAAATTCCTCCGACCTATCCCCATCCGAAGCCGCCCAGGACCCATCATCACGATGGAGCGGATGTGAAACAGGTTGATACTTTAGGATTTTTTTGGTTACATTCCACAAGGAGTTATCCCTGGTAGACAGAGAGGAGAGGTAGGAATTGAAAGAATCGGAACGGAAGGATGCCAATCGCCGCTTTACCAATCGGCAGTACTGATTGTACGAGCGGCGATCGGCAGGATGCCGGGATCTTTGCCACACTGTTCTGGAGCGGCGTTTGGATAGGATTAGATCTTTGAGATGCTGAGGTAAACTATTATGATTATGAATTTTTGGGTGACGATGGGGTGACGATGCCTCCCAAGCCGACCTCTGGACCAGAGTAGTGAAAGAATGCACTGCATCGTCTAGGTCTTGGGATGTTTTCAGGGATAATTTGAGGTTTACGGACTCTGTAAGAAGCTGACGGAAGTGGTCCCAATCGACTGGGCCCCTAATAAATGAAGGAGGAGATAGTTTGTGAATTGGTTTTAGGGAAATGGTTAATAATAAAGGGCTATGATCGGAGGAGAGGTCATCGAGGCGCTTGAGTGAATAGTTTAGTGTTCCTAAACTATTGTAGAAGAAGAAGTCTAGGAGATCTGGATTTCGGTTGGGATCTGATGGCCAATAGGTGGCTGTGTCAGGTGAGATCGTGGAGCAATGTTTCCGTGTGAGTGCAGACAGCAAAGCACGTCCGCGTGTATTCGTGGATCTTGACCCCCAGTGTTGGTGCTTTGCATTAAAGTCCCCACCCACAAGGAAACAATGTCCTATGGAGTCTAGAAAGGAGATGAATTGGGAATCGGAAATGGATTTATTGGGAGGGCAGTACACTGATGCTAGAGTAAGGGGGAAAGGGAAGGTGCTGATTGACACTGCAGTGGACTGAAGGAAATCATGTGCTACCAAAGGAACTATGTGATGAGAAATGGAATTATGAACAATGACAGCGGTACCTGCATGAGCTCTTCCATCTGGGTGATCAGTTCGGTAAGTATGGTACTGTCGAATCGTAAATGGTCGTTTGCTAGTAAGTCTTGTTTCAGTAATGAGAGCTACGTCGATGTTCTTGTCGTGGAGTAGTGCTGTCAGTTCGTTAGTGTGGGTGCGAACACCATTCGCATTCCAAAGGAGAATGGATAAGGAGTCGGAAGGATCCACTTATGGATTTTGTTTAACGGGGATAAGGTAGGAGACCAGATTTGTAAGTAGGGAAATGAGAGGAGTAATTAGGGTTCTGAACTCTGTAAGAAATGAGGTTAAAAGGCTAGTGAGATCCGAAGAACTTGAAGGTGGAGGAATGTACGAGATGTGTGGCTGAGGATGGGATAGAGTTTGTGGGTTGACGGGATGAACGGAATGCTGGGAAAGGTGATCTTGTGTACAGGGGGTGGGTGGTGCCTGTGACTGCTCTCTGTTGCGAACGGCATCGGCGAAAGAGACAGTAGGCCTCAAGTTTCTGGCTGGGCCGCTTCTTGCTGCAAGTTTTTCCACTTCTGGCTGACGGCGTTGTTCGGTCCTCGACTTCAGCGTTCTGTAAGCCTCGCAGCCCTTGTAGTTGGCCGGATGGCCTTGCTTGCAAAGTACGCATACCGCAGGCGATTTTAGGGGCTTTTTGCACAATTCGCTTTTGTGCTGCCCACTACACTTTACACATCTGGGAGGGTGGTGGCAGTAAGATTTCGTGTGCCCATATGCCTGACAATTATGGCACTGGACGATGTCTCGTTTGGGGAACGGTTTTTCAACCTGTACCCTTGTATAGTACAGGTGTGTTAGTTCATAAATCTTCTCTACTCCAGGTGTTCGCTCGAGATCAACGAAGAACAGTGGTAACGCCGTTTTTATTGATCCCTCTTGTTGTTTATCCTCACGTAACACGTTCGTTATTTGGCGAACTTTGAATCCAAGAGCAAAGAGTTCATCTTCGATTTCGTCAGCTGGTGTGGTCGGGTGCAAGTTTCTAATTACTACTCGGAGCGAGCGTTCTTGTTTCAGCTGATAGGTGTGAAAGTCAGCATTGGTTTCGTCCAAATATTTGATAATTGCCCGATAAGTATCGGGAGTGTCCGGAGATATTTTCGTGTCCCGAGAGCGATTTAGGCACGTATATTTTCCGGTACCAACAATTTTGCTCATTTGTGAGCATAGTAATTTAAAGTTGCTAATATTGCGTACAAATATAGGGGGCAGCTGGGGCTGTGTTGGAGTTTTGTTGACTTCCATTTCTTCTGCTGGGATATTTTTCAGCGCCTCAAAGGTGTTTGGCGTGAAGAAAGGTGACTCTATGGCGGGATCATTATTGGATGTGCTGGCCTGTGGAGGTATCTCTTCCATGGAACTAGCCGCAGAAGAGGTTATTTGTACATTCCTGGTTGATCGTCTTGGTTTACGCTTTACAGGCGACGTTGTCGGGGTTGGACCTAGTGATCTCGATCTTTTTTTTTTATTTTGAGTAATCACTTGTTGATAAAATTTCATTTTATCATAACAACGGTTTTCAGTTTGTAAGAAAAAAAGTACGTAGCGCCGGTGGGAATCAAGCTCACAACCTCCAGTGGCGAGTCACGGGTCTTGGCTCTGAGCCACAAGACCGACTGGCTCAGAAACAATTGCACGACGTTAGTGAACGATCCGAATGGTGCTAATGTCTAATGGCAAAATGGCCGACCTCTCCTCCGATTTCACTTCACTTTTGTTCTGCACAAATGTAATAAGCTATTCACTTACGTGTTGAGGGCTTCCTCGTGACCAGCTCACGTAAGTTGCCTGGTAGAACAAAATTTTTTGATGTACTGTGGCCTAAAAACGGTAGAATAAAGTGTTTGAAGGACGAGCGAAGTTGAGAGGTGTTTCAGGATGTAGCGCATGCGCAAAAACTCATGTATTATATTAACGGCGAAAAAGCATTAAAGTAGTCTCAGTGACCAAATCGTGTAATAGTTTTAATTTGTGCTTCTGAGCAGTATTGTAAGATATTTAAATGATAAACTTAAAAAAGTTTCAAGTTTTTTTACGGTACCTACATTTTCCTATAAGATAATTTCATCTAAAATTTTCATCTTGAAATATTATTTAATTATGGCCTTTTTTTTTTTTACTGCATATTTTATAAATATGGCAGATTTCTCTACATTAATAAAAAAAAATCTTGGCATCTTCACAGTCCCTTTCAAGTAGCTACTTAGAATTATGAGAAAGGCTGTTGCTCTCAGTATTTAGCTGACCCACATATTCTCAAAGGACGTTTAAAAAACAACAACATAGTTCTGGCTGAATTTGTACATTCATAAAGATTTATCAATCCTATGTTCACTGAATTATTTTTTTGATAAAATTTCTATCTATCTATATATATCGAGTTATCATATTTCTTAACTTTAAAATCCACCATGCAAGAACGTCGACAGCACAGTAGAGCGGACGAATAAACGTCGTGACTAGCAGTTATAGAGAAGGTGGTGAAGTGTAGATATATAAGTGCAATTTTTGAGTTGAGCTAAGTTAAATTGAGGAATTAAAGATTTATGAGGAGAAAGAACAATACTTGAAATACAGGCTTTAAATCTAGTTTCTTTCGTTTGCAGATATAATTGTGATTGAGTGAAACAAAACATTACCTACATCATCTGCTTATTCAGATAGATAAAATCGTTTTATATATATATATCTTCGACTGCGTCGCCAACCAGTAGAGGTATTGGTTCCCTGAAGTAAGGGCACAATTAAATGCTAGTATCGACGTCTCAATTTAGGTGGAGAAGTCTTGTTTCGTTTTACGGAGACAGATCAATTGGTCATGAACCGACTCGACTGATGGACGAAGTGCGTGACAATGGTGGGGGCTGGGCGCGGTTTCGTAGTTTCCTGTTCCTCTGCACAAAGTCTGTGTCAGCCGGTGACAGCTTAAGCCCAAGGCTCGTGCCAATGGACGTAGCTATGACCACTGGCGTTTCTCCGTTCTTTGCTTGATTCCAAGACCTGGAAAGCAGGCCCTGCTTCGCATAGTAGAGCCTTGCTTCCAGCTTCTTTAACTCCTTCAGGGCCAGGTTGCTTGGGTTTAGGGTGTCTAGGCAGATCTTCTGCTGCTCGAAGTGCTCCTCCAGAGCCTTTAATTGGGCGCTGAAAGAGATCTCCACCTGTTTCTGTAACGTGGTCTTTATTTTGCCCTACCTTTCTTGCCTTATGCCACAGCTGATTCACCGATATGAGAGGCCCCGTCTGCTTCCCTGAAACTGGTCACTGCCAATAACTGGGCGATCCACTCCCTCTATGAGCTGTCACAAGTACTGGGTCTGCCCGTCATGATCCTTACTTTGTCTAAAAATATATATATATTTTTTTTCCATATCCCCTTGTTACAAAATTATTGCAATATTCAATATAGATTCTACAAATGAATCTATTTAAAATAGGTTTATTATATTTTATTTCCAAGGTTTATTATTATTACATTATATTTCCTATATTGTGAGGAGTAAAGAATACATCAATTGTTAATAAAAACATACACTGATGGAGGGGGAGGGTTGTTCACTTTCACTTAGTTCACTAAGAGGGTTCTTGTAACACTTCTATGTTTACCAGTAGTATACAAATGCATAACTCCTGTTTTGCGTGTTTGAGGATCCTTTAAAGGCGGTCATTAAGAGAATAAGTGTTTGAAATTTAAGAAAGTAACACACAAATAATGTTTTGGATGTTAGCAATAAAAACAATTCCTCCTGGGTCTTAAATTCTATTTAGGTTTATTTTTTCGTATGTTCTTCGGATTCCTAAATTATAAGTTTATTATTGAAAATGCGATTGACAGGTGTTGTTTAATAAACACAGTGTATAATTAATACATAAGGAACTAAAACAGTGTCTCAAAGCAAGATGGACTCCCATCTTTCAGCGTTGTTCCTTCATTTTTTGATTCCATTTATCTTTACTGTTGTAAAAAAGAGTTGAAGTAACAAAATTAAAGTCATCAATAGTTAATACTGCGGAAGCTACTCTCGTGGCTATTACTCCGTGAAGTAAAGCACATTGAGTTAAATGTGGTCGCCACCGCAGGACAGTGGAGAGTGGGTGGCCTGGATTGGGAATGTGGAATAAATAAGACACAGGCTCGAGGGAAATCAGTCTTGAAGTGGCCGTGGTTCACCAGCAATTTGTTTCACCCGAAAATCTGTTCCCATCTTAGAGACAATGTCTTATATATGTGACTTTCATAAATATATAAGTTGAGGGTATGACTTACAGGCGTTTGCTACCAATTTATGTCTTGTAAAAATAATTCATTCAAAAAATACTGCATTCCTTAATGAGTATATTATTTTATGTATTTATATCCCCCGTCTATTATTCCCGGGACACAATATCCTGTATTTTTGATCTTTATACACCTTCCAAGAGAACACAGTATTCGACGCTCCTTTCATTCTCATTCTACCAATCTCAGGGATGTTCTCCGTCTCAATTTCCTCCATGCTTTATCTTCACGTACTTTTAACACCCACCTACTCTTTACCACTCAGACAGAGGCTTGTTAACTTAGGATCGTCTATCCTTCTTTACTATTATTAATTTATTAAAAACAGCTTTATTATGATAAAATTACAATCTGGCTTATTGGGTTTCGGGTCGTCACGAGGGGGGTGCCTAGTTACCCTAGCCCTGGTGACGAGGTGAGGGTTGATAAAGTTTATGACCTGGACAATCGTTTCATGTCGGTCTTACTATCTCCATTTTTGATAGGCATGTGCCACGACAATGCACTATTTTCAGGAGAAGAGGCATAGGGTAGGCAGTTTGTGTGATCGTGGAATGACCACGAATTCATACTCGGTATCTGAGGGTAGGCGAAATCCGTCCGGATCCCAAAGGCGAGTGTGAACCGGAGAGAGGGAGACTGAATCGCCGTGGGGAACACTGCTTGGTAAATTTACAGGGCCACGACAACCGTTGTCCACTAGGGAGAGGTCTCTCCCAAGGAGGTGCTAGATTTAGCGAGACGAAGGCAGAGATTCCCACTAGGAAGGTATGGGGTCTGAAAACGCCGGACTAAAGCGTAGCGAGGTGAGGAGAGAGATATGCAGAGGTTTTAATCAATGAGGAAGCCAAGTATGAGAGCATCAGAGCAGCCACAAGCCATCAGCCAGTTGTCAGGAGAATGATATACAGGCCCAAACCTCCGGTCTTAAATACCCAGCTGGCTTCGTCAGTAGCCAATCAGCTTTGGTTTTATTGTACCCAATGCCAGTTGAGTATGTGGTTTTCTTTGTTCTCTGACAAAGAGATATGTCACCGACACGTGACCCGGGTAAGGGTCTTCGGGCCTCTCGGTGGGTTGGGTCGATTAGTACCTGCTACTGGTAGCACTTATTTATTTTATATAGTTAGCAGTCGCTACATTGGGCAACAAGTAATTGTGATAACAGGTCTCATTCATACCATATTTAAAAATTTTCATTCACTCGCTCATTCAAAAAGTATTTAAAAGCAGCCCAGAGACCTTCCAAGTCCACATGGTTGTCACCTCCTTCGCATGCGAGAGAGGAAGCGGAGTCTTGGGAAGTCCCCCAACGCTCCTCCGTCAACCGTGTTAGCGTATACTAGCCAGCGGTGGGTGACCAAGAGCAAGAGAGCCACATACGCTCATGATTGGAGAAACTAGCCATTGCCAGGACTCCGACTGTTACGAATTTATTGCAGGTCACTGGGCCACTGCCGCGTTAGTCTCCGAGGAGGATTATAGGGATGAGCGGTGCAGTGCAATGAATGTGCGGGATTAGGGTGGTTGGATAGGTTACTATAGAATTTTATGAACTTGGAAGAGATGAGTTTAAGAATGTAAAGTATATTAAGATCGTTATGAAGAGTTTTTTTGATGACGTAATAAGGGGCATTTACTATTGTTCTCAGGACTTTTGATTGAAAGGATTGGATACGCTTGATGTTCGACTTTTTTTATGTCCCCCATAGCTCTATTCCGTACGTCCAGATTGCCTTAAGCATAACTTTGTGAATTAGTAATTTGTTTTCTATTGAGAGATGGGATGTCCTTTGAAGTAGTCAGTACAGTTGTCCAAAGCGGCTCTTTAGTTTTGTCTTTTTAGTCTCGTGTGTGTTCCATGTCAGCCGTTTGTCGAGATGGAAGCCTAAGTTTACTATCATTATGTTAAAAAAAAAAAATCCTCAGTCTCACCACAATGAAGTTTATTAAAAAAAAACTGTTGAAAAAGAAAGTGTCATCCTCAGTTGCTGAACTAAAAAGTCACATGATAAAAACCTCAATAACGCAAATCAAAGCAACGATAAATAACAATTAAGCGATAAAATTTAAGTATTCTATAATCTAGGTTTCTATGTATCCCGTTACCGTGTCTTTATTGTACCCGTTGGCAATTGCTGTATGTTTTATATGGTAGTGCTCTTTATTATAAGTCTTTGTCCAGTGGGACGCTATTGGAACATAAGCATCTTATGGCTGTAATGGCGCGAAGAAATATTATGGATAGTTACACCAATCATCGGGTCATTCCGTAATATCTTGCATTCGATTTGTTTCCTATTCTGCTCACTGCAATGGCCAAAAATGTATTGATTTTTCCACCAAACCATATAGTGTTATCTTGTTTTATTATTATTTTTTAACTCTATTCGGTCACTTTGCTGTTCTATTGATAAATTCATAGCTGCAACCCTTTAAAATTATATTATATTTTATTAGAATTATTTTTCCTTGTTTATTATTTTCTCTTTTAATTTAACTATGGAATATACATACTTATTTTGTATTTGTACAAATTTTCGATATGTTTTTTAATGTGAGAAATGCTCTTTAGTTTTTTATTATTATTTCATTTTCTCCTCTTCTGTGGTGATTTGTTTCTGGGCAAAGCTGAATTAATTTATTTGTGCACTGTTATTAGTCATCGGGGGCATGATCCCAGAATAAAGGGGTTTTCCCCATATTCCTTGTACTTAACCCCTTGGCTAAAGAACTCAGGTTATTTATTTATCACAGTAGAGGGGGATTCCCGCCATTACATAAATGTAACTAGAACATTGAAAGGGAGCACAAAAGCAATATAGTGGGAGGAGGTAGCTCTCAAGGGGGCAAGGGTGATACGAAAGGAGTGCAGATGGTATAATCTTGAGATAGCCTTTATGGAGTATCTTTAGCGCTGCAGCCATGCAAATAAGGGTTATTTTCCTTTCAGGTTATGAGGTTAGAGTTTACCTGAAGATTTCTAATCTCTAGTAATGGATGAAAATTTTCAATATATATCTACAGGGATGAATAGATTCTTTTTCATTTTTATAGAGAATACATATCAACTTATAAATGTTTGGGATAATCTATTTCGTGCGATGTCTATCGCTTCATAATTGAATTTTATTTCGTTAATTCGATTTGTTTAAAAATATAAAATGTTAGGTAAAAAGCTGTATAAAATAAAGTAGGATAAAATTACGCTGAAGCTCTTAAAAATGTAAAGCCAAATTATCTTGATTATTACTGTTTAGGTGGCATTATATTGTACATGCGTTGTAATGATATGTTTATGATCGAATCAAATTTATTTATTAAAGTAAATTATCGTTGAAATCACCTGTAGAAGATTGCTTAAGACCTGTTTAGGTACCAAGGGCTTACTCCTTCGACAACTATACTTTTATAACGGGGGGGGGGCATGACTAGTAAATTGAAGATTGGTGAAACAAAGGCAGAGCAAGTTGGATTTTATTGTTTTTTTAAGTTTGGTTTTCAGACATCCGAAATGATTAATCGTTCTTTAGCGCTCCTTGCTTTCTATACATTCTTCTATCTAACAATTGCCACAGGTAAGAGATTGTGCTAGAAGCATATATATTCCTATAGCATAATTATTCCTCAACTAGCATGTAAACAACAACCATAGGTTAATTATTTATTCCTTGAGATATGAACAACATATTTTATAACTGGGGTTTACTTTTTTTTTTTTTTTTTTTTTCTTCATAGCCCCTTTAAACTTACAGACAATTATATGCAATTATAGATCCTCAAGTGAATCCATTTACAAATTATTCTGTATTTCCTGTAGCATCACTACATTATATACAGGTTTTGTTATTTTATATAAATTATATAATCGAATAAACAAGCATAATGATATACATTATACGTGACTTGACTAAACTGACTAATAAGGTGATGGGGCTCACCTTCTGGGGTTTACGAAATGCATAGTAATTTTTATCATTTGCAGGCGTTGCTGGGGCACACAGTATTTTCGTAAAAATATTCAATGGTATTCAAATTTCCAAATAATTGAATAATAAACGCGTGTTACTTATATTGACAGGGTCCTGGAACCTCCTGATTTTATGACAAGCGCTCTTTCAACTTGAACCCTTAACCTAGTCAATTTCTAAATTATTTTACCGATCTCGTATAACCTTTGAATATCCGTCAGAAACGAACAGGCTATTAAGTAGTCTATTTAAAGTTGTATTGTACAACTTAGCATAATATGATCCGTTCATACAAAAGTTTTATTTGAAAAAGAAAATAGTTCCAGTGTTTGGATGGTTAAATTAATTGGTCACTTAATGGATGGCCAATCGTGGTCACGTTATTATGCGCGTGTATGTGTGCAAATCAGACAGATGGTATTCCTATAATTTTTTGTATAATCTGTAATTTATTTTTACTTTTACACATAAAAATAACTATTTTGTAATATAACATAGCGTTTGCAGAATTTGAAATGATCATGTCAAAGAATTCTCAATATTTATACATATGCTATGTTTTTTCATGAATTCAATTAAATAAGTCACATTAAGTTGCATTCGTCAGTTTACATAGTGTTTCACGGCAATAAAGTGAAATAATAATAGTTTTCCTCCCACAATTAGTTTATGCCGAGGGCTGATTGCAATAAGCCGATTAAACATAATAAGCCTAGGCGATCGCCGACAACTAGTTGAACACAGCTGCTACTACCTCGTATAGCTTAAAGGGAAAATTTGTTTAATTAATAGGCAATTAAAAAATAATATACGCAGAAATAGCTGCTGAGCTACATGGCGTGAGAAATTTATCTGTCATTATATATATTGTCAGTAGATAAATTATGTGTCAGCATGGTTGTTTTGACTGAAAAAAAAAATATTTGAGCTAAGGACTATAACGTAAACAAACTTTACTTATTTTAACCTAGAGTATATGGGCCAACTAAAAATAGGTATCTTGTATGGAATATGACCGTTTTAAGTTTGTGAAGTAGATCTATTTTTGTATGTTTAAGTTTTTTTCTATACTGTAATCCAAAATATGTATTGAGCATGTCCCACTCATTCATTTGAAAATCAAATGAGTTACCCCATCAGCATCAGACTATCCGCTTAATTCATTCTTATTAGCTGAATCAGTTTGAACTAGTTTTATTCTTTACTTGCGTAAATATGTCTAGATTTTACCAATACTTCTGGAGGATTGAACTCTTGATATGTGACTCTGTTTGTATGACCTCGCTAATTTAGAGGAACCTAATATTACCCAAAGGTCTAAAAAGTGGATTCAGGTGCTGGTAAGTTGTGTGAATGAGCACTGAAATTCAAGGGTTGGTAGACTGTAAATGAAATAAATGAAGACAAAGATGGAAATGCATATTAATCATGAAATATAATGCTGAAAAGTACATGATTAAGGAGGGGTTTGTCCATTAACATTGTCTTGGTGTAAGTAAATTTGTGTGTAAAGCTGAATTTCTGATTTAATGTGGTACTGGTCAAAGTATTGGTGTATCAGTATTGTGGCTACGTTTGATTTATAGACTACCCTGTAAATTTGTCCAAATGTACCTAAATAAGTAAATCCATGTTGTCGGGAAAGGTGGACAATTGTCGGAGGTCAACAATTGTCGGAAAAGGTGGACAATTGTCGGAGGTCAACAATTGTCGGAGGTCAACAATTGTCGGGGGGGCGTCACTAGGGGAGTGCCTGATCACTCTAGCCCTGGTGACAAGTGCGGATTGTTGTAGTTAATAACATGGACCATGTTCCATGTAGGCGTTAATATCTGACTCCATTTATTGATAGGGATGTGTCCCGACAAGACACTGTGTTCAGGATGAGGTTCAGAGGTTCATAAAGAATAAGACCAGTTTTCAGAGTTCGGGCGAGAGATCGGCAGCGTAATAGGTACAAGTCGTCAGAGGTCTGCTAGAGGCTGTGAGGCAAAGAGCCGTCTTAGAGGTGTGGCATAGCGAGAGTAGATTAGCGGAAGGCTGAGTGGGCTTACTCCCGGGGCCCGGGAGGATCGTGACTTTCGAGATGCAGAGACTGGAGAAGAGTAAAGAGTGAGCCTACCAGGGCCAGGTGGTCCTGGTGTAAAGTCAAGTAGTGTGGCTGTGGAGACTAAGAAACAGAGTGTCTCAGGGTGAAAACCCCTTGATATAAATAACCGTGCCCCTCCCTGCCGGGAGGCAGAGCCTGTGTGCAGGTGGTCTGTTTTATTATCCCGTTGGTCCAAAAGGGTGCTAAGCTGTTCCTAGCATGATTCTATGACCACGGGAACGTGACTGAAGGTCTATTATAATAGGGGTAAGTGCTTGCCCTAGGTTTTATGGCAGGGCCCTCTGAGTTACTTGTCTTTATCTCTGCCGATCCCTCTATGATTTATTACCAGAAGTTACAGAGATTTGCATTTCTATTATAATACATTATTAACCAGAGTGTAGGGTAATTTACATATATTTAGCTCTTCGCTACACATGTATTCAGTGTACAAAATCTAAAAATAAAAAATGCAACATTACCCATTCTGCTGTAATATGAACCTTTAATATCAGTTAATTTGTAATAAAGTTGGTAGATAAGGCTTTTTATACTAAATAATATTTGTTTAGTATGTGTGGTACATTACTTTATCTGCTATACAAATAATTATTTTAATATATATATATATATATATATCTGTAGTACATTCAACATGCAACATGATGATGGTTATCATTACACTTTCTCTAATGACTGCTCTCATATGTAGGACCTTCGTTATAGTTTCCTCATGTTTGGCACACCATTGTGTGCTTGTACCACCTACATTAGGAGTTCCCTAAAACACAGTGCATCGTTATGAAATATCAGAAGTAAATAAATGCAAACGTCCTTTTCGTTAATGGACCCTTTGGCCAAAGTTTAGTCGGAGTTCATATTTCAAAAAGTCAGGTAAAGCAGTTCCCTTACTCCTTGCTAAATGAACATGTCCCGAAGACTAACAACGTTTATAACTTTAAGTCCACAGCTGCAAAGTTTTCAGCTTCTCTTTCCGGTTATTATGATTTTCTAGCATATTTATTTTTCTCTTGATGCCGGAACTAATTGGTTGCCATTAATTACATATTTATTCGTAATAAGAAAAAACTGAAATAAAACTGATTGGCCCGTTCACTCCCAGTCGATTCGTTACACAATCAATATCTGGTGGTAACATTGTCAGTCACAGCTATAACATCATCTAAAAGTTATCTCTTAGCCCAAACCTTACTAGATAACTTTTTTTTTAAAGAATATTTTGATCTATTAAGTAACAATAAGCTAAATAGATTCCTTTTATTTCAACCCAAAATAAAAGCTACATTACATTATAATATAATGTACATTATAATAAGTCCATTTCAACAGAAAGCTGACATGGAACCCACACACGACACTAAAAATACAAGAACTAAACAGGCTCTTTGGAAAAATTTAAAGATTACTTCGAAGGACATAAAAAAAATTCATGAAATTCCATCGAAACCTATCGTTAACCCGCGCTACTCATCTCTATAATCCTCCTCGGAGACTAAAGGGGACGTGACAGTGGGAGTCCAGGTATTGGCCAGTTTTTCCTATCATTTCCTGAAGGTCTGTAGCTCTCCCACTCTCATAGGTCAGCCTTATTGCCGAATAAGTCAGATTGTAATTTTATCGCAATAAAGATTGTTGAATTTGAAAATATATTATGGCTCCTAGAAAACGTGACAGTAATGTACGAAGGTAACAGAAATATTTATTGAGGGTATGTAGCCCCTCATTAATTTGCTAGTTCTGTAATATCGTCCTAATGATAATGCCTTATGATTGCCAGGATTCAGCGTCTCTCCAGTAAGGAAATATTGTTTTCGTATTTTTAATTTACAATTAGGCCACCGTTAAATTAGGCATAAACTAATTTCTCTAACAAGGGGAAAATTGAGGTGTCCAGTGTGAGCAGAATAATTTTATACAATTAAGGGGAAAAAAAAAAGTTTGAAACAATGTAGGTATTGCTCCGAAAAATTATTCTGAATTTCTTATGAATAAAGCAATCACCGACGTCTTCAATCTTCATTCATTCATACAATTCCTTGGTCTTCATGGTTATGTTCTCTTTGTTTTTTTGTAAAATATTTTTTTTTTTTGGCTCTTATTTATCCTTCAACATATTTCATAACATTTAATAACACAACTAACTTCCCTAAGCCACAGTATCCATTTTTCTTTTAGGACATAAAGTATGGACAATGTTTTAACTCAACCTTCAAGATTTTTCATTTATATTCTCAAAAAAAAAATCTTTCGTATTTTTTCAACGGATTTATTGTTATAGCTTTCTCACATTATTCATTCAGATATTAAACATGCAAGTTTTTGATATATCTATTAGATTTCGTCGACATTTTACAAACCATTCAATAAGAACCTTGTAATAAGAAAATATATAATGTTTTAGCTGGTTACCCGCAAGCCAATGCACAACGTATATAAAAAAAAAAGAAAACAAAAAGAAGAGGAAACGATGATTGATTTCCGTAAGCAGGTGTGCTTTAAAGGAGCATTCCCGTTCAGAAGCGGGATAAAAGGAAATTGAAAGAGATAGAAAGAAAATTGATTCAATATCTTTAAATAAACATTCGTTATAATTAAAAAAATTCAGTCTCTAAATATTTACATTCACATGAAAGGCACTGTATGTTTTTTATGTGTCGTTTCCAAGGAGAGATAATAATGGAAAAAAAACAAAAACAGCAATAATGTCAATTTAGGTGTGACGCGTCATGGATACAAAGGTTTTGTTACGACTTTATAAATGTTATGAAAAGAATTTTAATGACTTTTGACAATTTGAAATATTGAGGAATGATGATTTATTGTTTAAGAATGATTGACTATCGACTCTTAAAATAATTTTCATGAGGTTGCTTTCATTATTCCTTCGTCAGAGTATCTAATCTAAAATCTAACGGATCTGAGTAAAAATAGCTCAAGTTAAATTTTAAATCTAGCTTAATGGATTTTATTTAATTTTTAAACTATAGTTTTAAGAAAAAAATGTATGAATAACAAATAATGATTTCAAGAGAGTACTGAGATTTATAACTGCACAGTTTTTTTTTGTTTTATTACCTGTTTCAATTAGATTGTACATTTTTTATTATTTGAAAGAAAACGATTGGTATGAAATCAGAGAGAAATTCAGGTTATTCTCACGAATGCTAAAGCGTTATTTATTCAATCTTCTATTGTTGATGAAAGTAAACATCAACATAAGCCTTTTATCTTCGTTGAAGGAATTTATTATCGCATTTGAGTTTGTGGTTCCTTTGAAATCGTGTCTAACAACCAACTTCGTTGTTATTGCAAAATGGTCATTACGGTCAAACTGGTACTGGTGGCTGTAGCTCTAGTGGAAATGGAAGAAGTCATCGTCAGGTCCAAACTTTAAACGACTGTCAAGAGGCCTAATCAAAACTACCCTTAGACAGAGCAGTGCATACAAAAATCGCTGCATAATCGGTTCCATGAAGATCCCATTAAGATTATACTGCTTCTGAGATGAACAATGATTTAAAACGATTCTTGGATAGAGGACTTCTTAAAATAAATTTAAGTCCCAGGTCAGCAACAGAACCAATGTTCCCAGTAGACAAGCCAAAATCCCTTCTGGAGTTAGCTGGAGTCACCGTCTTTTCATTTGAATGACTCGTTTCGCTATCTATGCTCAAACCTTAAAGTTAGGCACCTAGCAATATTGCCGAAAGGATTCCATTTGGTTCTGGCTCAGTGATGGGTGGGGCGCGATTGATTTGTTTCACAAAAGCAAATCTTTATGATTTACATGAAGCACTACTTAATGCAAATAAAGGATGTCCCAGAATTAACACAAGATTTGAATTTGCCGCCATTTATGCAGTGAAGTGCGGGAAACCCTAAAAAAAAAACAATTTGAGAGCTGACAGCTTAGGGTTAGTAAAAATGGATCGTTACACGATAGAACAACATGCCTTTATTGTTAAACATTACCTCGAAAATAATGAAAGTTTGGCGGCCGCAGTTCGAAAATTTCATGCAAAATATGGTCGGAATAATGTTTTGACTTCATCAACTGTGAAGAGATTAATTGAAAAATTTAGGGAGACTGGATCAGTTGGAGACACTAAACACACTGGTCGTCCAAAAACAAGCCGTTCAAATGTCAATATCGAAGCAGTGCGTGAGTGTCAAATGAGGCTGGTCAAGCAGTGACTGTTACTGGTGCTCGATATCACAACATAACATAGTTCTTTGTGGCGAAATGGGATGACATTGATATGGCCAATATGTGGTTTCAACAAGATGGTGCCACATGCCATACAGCCCTTGAAACAATTCAAATACTGCGATATGAGACATTTCCAGGTCGTGTACTCTCTCGTTTCGGTGATCAGAATTGGCCCCCTAGATCGTGTGATTTAACACCTTTAGATTTCTTTTTATGGGGTTATTTGAAGGCAAAGGTGTATGTCAACAAGCCCACATCCACCCGTGCATTAAAAGAGTAAATTCAACGCTGCATCAACGAAGTTCAACCACATTTATGCCAAATGGTCATGGAAAATTTCGACAAAAGAGTGCGTATCTCTATGATGAGCATCGAAGTTGAAATACCCCTACTATCACCTTACATGAATCAAACAGGGGATGAAATTCATAAATTTAATCAGGAGTATTCTAAGAGGGCTGAAGGAAGTTATCACCGCGAGAGGAGGAAATACTCATTATTAAAAATAAGAAAAAATTGTTATTTTTTTTTTTTTTTGGAAAAAGCTCTTTTTTGTTAATACTGATTTTTTCCATTGCCCTTGGCCCAAGTTAATCAACAATTATGCCAAACAAATAAAAATTAGCTTATTTCAAGCTAAAAATAATAATAAACAAATAAATCAAAAATTTCGAAGTGAGCTAATTTTTTGGAAGGAGCAGTTGGTTAGTAGGTAGAAGAGAGTGGTTCTGATAAATTTATATGCACCATTTAAATTCTTGTTGCGTTTCATGGTGTTATTAACGCATGAAATCTCAATTTTCAGGTTATTTATCACGCTTACCGATCTTCGTACTGGAAATCACATTTCCTTTACCGAAACATTAATGATAATATATAATTGATTATGGATCCCAGCAAACAAATTTTGTTACTTTCGTTCAAGTTTTTCAATTCAGCGGAACTTTTAATGTGAAACAAACACATATTTTGAGTGATTATCATCCTTAGCAAATATAATCTATTTATCGTACGTTGAATGTTTATGACAGTTTATAGACAAACGAATTTCTACGGTCGGTGAAGAATCTTAATTTGTTATATGGGGTTGACACCGGATCCAACTATTTAAATGTAAATTCCTGATTAAACGTGATGGATCTTAGTTTAATTCTGTAAGAATTAACATTAGAAGTAGAAAATAGTCCAATATATATTCCGTACAGTCGAAGGAGTCCTTGTTGCACGATTGCCCGCTTCTGTTCACAGCATGAGGTCCTGGTGCTGACTCAACAATTGAAAATTCTTCGGATCAATTAAGCGGTTAAGTAACTTTTAAGGATCATAATGTCTATTGATTATTTCTGGTTACTTGTAAGCTTGATGCTAAACCTTCAAGATTAAAGATATTATTTTATTTTCAGGTAATATACTATCGAATGTTTCTGGAAACTTCCGGTACAAATCGAGCCATAATGAAATATTTGGAAGAAACTAAGGCTGCCTTCCATACTTATCAACTCAAACAGGAAAGATCGCTAAGATTAGTGATCAGCAATCTGTATCCGACACCAGCTGATGAAATAGAAGACGAATGCTCAGCTCTCGGATTCAAAGTTCGCCAAATATTGAACGTGTTACGCGAGAACAGGCGACAAGACGAAACGATAAAACAACGCTACCCTTGTTCTTTGTCGATCTAGAGCGAACACTTGGAGTAAAAAAAATTACGAAATGACCTGACGCACCTGCATTACACAAGAGTACAGATCATGTCATAATTGCCAGGTATATACTCTTAGGCACACAAAAACGAACTGTCACTACCCTCCTAGGTGTGTAAAATGCAGTGGGCAGCACAAAACCGAATTGTGTAAGAAGCCCCTGAAATCGCTTGCAGTAAGAGGCCTTCTGTCTCTTTTGCTGATGCCGTTCGGAACATAGAACAGTCACATGCACTGCACACTCATCGTCCGCAACTTCCTCTTCCCCAGCATTCCGTTCATCCCGTCAACCAGCAAACCCAATCCCATCCTCAACCACACATCTCGCATATTCCACCACCTTCAAGCTCTTCAGATCTATTAACCTCACTCCTTACAGAGTTCAGAACCCTAATTACCTCTCTCATTTCCCTTCTTACAAATCTTGTCTCGTACCTTATCCCCGTTAAACAAAACCCATAAGTGGATCCTTTCGACTCCTTATCCATTCTCCTTTGGAATGCGAATGGTGTTTACACCACACTAACGAACTGAAAGCACTACTCCACTACAAGATCATCGACGTAGCTCTCATTACTGAGAAAATACTTACGAGTACAATACCATTTACAGTTCGACAGTACCAGACTGATCACCCACATGGAAGAGCTCATGCAGGTACCACTGACATTGCAATAACTCCATCTCCCAACACATCATCTCCAATATAGACTCTATCGGACATGGTTTCCTTGTGGGTGGGGACTTTAATGCGAAGCACCAACATTGGGGGTCAAGATCTACAAATACACGAGGACGTGCATTGCTGTCTGCCCTCACACGGAAACATTGCTCCACGATCTCTCCTGACACAGCCACCTATTGGCCATCACATCCCAACCGAAATCCAGATCTCCTTGACTTCTTCTTCTACAATAGTTTAGAAACACTATACTATTCACTCACGCACCTCGATGACCTCTCCTCCAATCATAGCCCTTTATTATTAACTATTACCCTAAGACTAATTCACGAACTGCCTCCTCCTTCATTTATTAGGGGCCCAGTTGATTGGGACTACTTCCGCCAGCATCTCACATATTCCGTAGACCTCAAAGTATCCCTAAACATCCCAATACCTAGACGATGCAGTGCATTCTTTCACTACTCTGATCGAGAGGTTGGCTTGACATCGTCGCCCCACTACCGTCCAAATATTTACCATCAATTCTTTACCCCAGCATCTCAAAGATCTAATCCAATTGAAACACCATCCGAGAAAGAGTTTATTTCGACCATTCGAGTACAGCAAAGATCCCGACATCCTGCTGATCGTCGCTCGTACAATCAATATTGCAGATTTACCGCATTTAGCAGCCTTCCGATCCGATTTTATTAGTTCCCACCTCTTTTCTCCTGCTACTAGGGATAACTCTCTGTGGAATGTTACTAAAAATCGTTAAATATCATCCTGTTTTACACCAACTCCGGCTTGATGCTGCCCTGCCCGCCCGGCCGCCTGGGTGGCTTCGGATTAAGGTCAGAAGTAATCGCTCAGCACTTTTCTCGTAGTTTCACACCTCACCTTTATCATCAAAACCATACTCATCGCACTACTGTTGAAGATTTCTTCACTCTACCTATCGCCCTCCCATTTAAAACAAAAGCTGTTAACCCCTCCGAGGCCAAATACCTTTTGGAAAACTTACCTTACCGAAAATCTCTCGGATTTCTTTACTCCTTAAACTCTTCAACAACTTCCTCCTAACGCCATGATCTTCCTAACCGACATTTATAATTGCATTATCTGAACGATGCACTTTCCTCTCCTCTTGTAACATTCCATTATTGTCCTATTCACCAATCCCGGTAAACCACCCAATGACGCCTCACCTTACGTCCAATTAGCCTACTCCCTATCCTCTCAAAAATATTTGAGAAACTCCTCTTAAAACGTCTACTTCCAATTATTGAATCCAAAAACCTTTTTTCTACACACCAGTTTCGTTTCCGCCAACGACATTCCACTACTCAACAAGGCCTTCGCGTTGTTGATCACATACCCTGAGCCCTTGCAACCAAACAGTATTGTAGTGCTGCCTTTCTAGACATAGCGCAAGCTTTTGACAGGGTTTGGCACGCAGGTTTAATTTACAAGCTCTAAAGATATTTACCACAGACCCTTTTCCTAATCCTACAGTCTTACCTTTCAAACCGCTACTTCCAAGTCCGCTGGGGCTTAGAATATTCTAACTACTATTCCATAAAAGCAGGAGTTACACAGGGCAGTGTCCTGGGACCCATCTTCTATAACCTGTACACCACTGATGTTCCCTCAACCCCCAATACCTTTTTAGCCACATTCGCAATTGACTTTGCAGTCCTGTCTCCCATCCATTGGTGCAACCATTCGCGAATCAATTTTAATCAAGCAAAATGTTCTAACATTACCTTTACCCTCTGCAACAAGTCCTGTCCACTAGTTTTTTTTTCTAATTCCATTCCTCTTCCTGTATCCAAGACTGTAAGGTATTTAGGCTTCCATCTCGACAAACGGCTGACCTGGAGCCTACATGCAAGGCTAAAAAGACAAAAACTAAACAGACGCTTTGGACAACTGTACAGAGTACTTCAAAGGACATCCCATCTCTCAATAGAAAATAAATTATTAATATACAAAATCATACTTAAACCAATCTGGACATACGGAAGAGAGCTATGGGGGACAGCAAATAATTGGATCATCAAGCGTATCCAATCCTTTCAATCTAAAGTCCAGAAAACAATAGTAAATGACCCTTATTACGTCAACAATAACCCTTCATAACGATCTTAATATACCTTACATTCTTGATCTCGTCCCTTCCATGTTTATGAAATTCCATAGTAACTTATCCAACCACCCTAATCCTGTAGCACAGTCATTGCACTTCGCCACTCATCTCTATAATCCTCCTCGGAGACTACATTGGCAGTGGCCTCGTGACCTACGATAAGTGGGAGTCCTGGCAAAGGCAAGTTTCTCCAATCATGTCCTGAGCGTCTGTGGTTCTATCGCTCTTGGTCAGCCTCCACTGGCTCTTATGCAGTGACGCGGCTGACGGAGGAGCGTAGTGGACCTCCCAAGACTCCGCTTCCTCTTTCGCATGCGAGGGAAGTGACAACCATGTGGAGGAGGTCTCTGGGCTGTTTGTGACACTTTATGAATGATCGAGTGAATGAAAATTGTAAATATGGCATGAATGAGATCATTTATCACAATTACTTACTGCCCAATGAGGGAGATTGTAATATTATCATAAAGAAGTTGTTTTACAATTCAAATAATATACATTTACAGCATGGAAAACTTATTAAAGTCATACATTGAATATATACTCATATACATAAACTATGTACTGGTAGCTAATCTATACTAAACAAAATGCCAACGTGTAATTAAAACATAACATTCCCTCTTCATTATGCAAGTAAACCAAATTGGATCCACTTATATTTACTTCTGCAATCTATTTTCACCATGAATTTAACTAAATGAATTCTATCGCTAATATCTGTAATTATTAGTTAACTAATATTTACAGAAAAACATCAAGCAAAAAAAACAATATTTCACTCGATATCCAATGTGACCAGGAAAATAATTGTTACTGCTAATATCTTCAACATGGGGATAAAGGGAGTTTACCCTCATTTATGCATGTTTTCCATTCTAAAAATAGTAGTGTTCGGAATAACAAGTGACGTGAGTCATCCCTGTTTCAGTTCTAATTACTGGTCTTCCATGAATGTTTATTTTTTAATAAATATTAGAGTAAAATACTCTTATTTAGATTTAATAAAGACCAATTGAAATAAGTTCTTTTGCTTTGATAATGGGGATTTTTAAATAAGCTTAGACTTGTGAACGGACGGATGTTACTCAGGCACTAACTTGAGTCAATTTTTTTTAAATATATTTTTAGCCTCTTCACATGTGAGACTACCCATATCTCAAAATTTTAACTTGATCGATTTCGCACCCTTGCATATTGGTCTGGATAAATATTAATTAATTTTATCATCTGAGGAAAAAACGGACATTCGGTCGGTTGTTCCGGCCCCTCTGCTACTGCCGTACGTTCACGGTTGTTATCTCGCACACTGAAATATTCATAGGGAAGGTTTTACTCCCATAAATATTTCCGGAAAATCCTCAACCCACCTCCATGAAGGGCACCCCTGTTTTTGCACCTCATACGTAAGGTAGCCGTGCCAATGACTCAAGATAAAGGGGCGACTTTCGTGGCCGGAATAAATCAAGCCCCCAAGGGGGTGTGCGCCCTGTTCCTCGCTTATTAGGGCCACACCGACAGGCAATCTTTGTTAGGGTGGTTCGGTGTCGGACCCTTTGATTGATAGGGCCTTCGTTTCCTCTATCTTTACCTCGCCGACATCGCCGGTTACCTCTTGTCGTCCTTGTTCTCTTGCAGGCAACTGTAAGACGGATCACCTTTTCCTCTCTATAATGTGACTGTCTCCATAGCATAGAAATATAGCTATCGTAAGTGGTTACTAAACATAGAAACATTTTTTATCTTTTTTATGTTTCCAGATATTTTGGCTGGTCGGGGTGTATTAAGTTGATATAAAAATTTAGAAAACAATAGTCTAACAAATTGGAGGATCCGTGATCTGTTTACTGTGAGAGAATACTCTGTACAGATTAAAAAAGGGAAAACACAATGTACGAGCTTTTTATTAGGCTAAGACAAGAAGACCAATTTCAAGAATGCTCTTTCATTCATTTTCAATAAACTTGCAGATGAGTAAGTTTATTACTTTAAGCCTATAAAATAACTAAAGCAATAAACATTAATGGATCTCGCGAAGAACTCCAGCTTTTGGAAGGCAAAAAGAAATCAGGAAAGAAGTGAAAGGGGTCAGCTTCATACAAACGGCTTTTTAAATTGTCTCAAAGTACATTAATTAAAAAAAATTACACGCACATTAATTAGGGGCTGTAAAAGATAAAGGTGCCATAAAGGTGCAATAGATCAGACAGCCAATCAGAAACTAGCATATTCAATGCCTATGCATTATATTATAAATCTTCCTACATGCCGGGGCCAATAACTAGCCTTTTTCATTTAAACTGTGTTTATGAACTGTTATTTTTTTCATTTTCATATTTTTCTACTGACTACAATGGTGTGATAACAATTATGAACACTAACTACTCCCATAAATATCCGATTCTCTTCTTCATTCGCAATATTCAAATATAAACTCTTACAGTCCCTTCGCTGCTATTACTAAGGACAACAATTGTTCATTTAATGTTGCCTCTTGTCTTAGGAAATCGAATTTAATTCCTGTAGTGACTCAACTACATAAGTGTTAAATCACCCTATACTCTGGTGCATATATAATGTATTGTAATTAGATGTAAAACATTGTTTTCTAGTAACAAATCCTGGAGAGATCGGCAGTCATACAACAAGTAACAGAGGGTCGAAGGTCCAGCAATAAAACCTGCGAGGGTAAGCCACCTGCCCCCTCATAAAACGGAACCGGTAGACCTTTGGTCACCTTCCGGCGGTCATAAAACCTAAGTAGGGTAGTCCCTAGCAGCTATAAAACACACCCTTTTAGACCAACAGTCATAAACTTAAGAGTATTGGCCACTTGGGCATCATAAAACATGCCCCCTTCAGCCGACTCCGCCTTCCACTAGTAAGGGGAAATTATATTTAAATCAGCGGGTTTCGCCCTGTAGACCCACTCTTTCCCAGTCTCTTCATCTCCTCAGCCACACTACTCGGTCGCTTTACGCCAGGGCCGCTTGGCCCTGGGAGGCAGACACTTAGACTTCTCGTCAGCCTACTCTCTCTGCAGCACCTCTGCGCCGTCACCCTGTCTCACAGCCTCTAGCAGACCCTCTGACGACTTGTATCTATTACGCTGCCGATCTCCCACCCAAACTCTGAAAACTGGTCTTATTCTTTATGAACCTCTGAACCTCTTCTCTTGAACACAGTGTATTGTCGGGACACATCCCTATCAATAAACGGAGTCAGATATTAACGCCTACATGGAACATGATCCATGTTATAAACTACAACAATCCGCACTTGTCACCAGGGCTAGAGTGATTAGGCACTCCCCAAGTGGCACCCCGACAATTCCATTTAAGGAAAAGTACCTTATCAGTTACCGAGGTGGTTTAGTTAATATAATAAAGTTTTAAAAAATGAACGTCATGCAATGTTGGCTTAGTTAATAAATTAATAATTAATTAAAAACCAAGTTTTATTTTACTTTATAGAATGTTTTTCTTAACTTAACTATGACATGATATTTCGCATGGTAATCCACCTGCAAGAAATCACGATGCTACTAGAAATAAAAACAAGTCCATGAAAAAATTTAAAGATAACGATCCAATTACTTGGTAATCGCAAAATAAATATTTTCCTATAAGATTTAATAGGGTATTAAATTGGACATTTACGAGATCTAGTCAATAATGTATAATTTATATTAGGATTTAAGTTTGTTAATTTTTAATTAACTACCATTTTAATTAAATAAAACGTTAATAAGGGCTTTGGAGTTTACTTACGAAAACTCACTAACGGTGTCATTATTACAGCCATAAATTTACATAGGGATGGACTTGATTTGTTTCATTATTCTACGGAAATTATAGCCCATAAATAACGAAATGTACTAATGAAAAAAATATATCTTTCATTTAATGTTATTTTTTTGATATGTAATTACTTTTAAGTTTGTATGAGAATGCTTTCCGAAACATTCATTTACAAATTAATATTGAAGGCAAAATAAAATGTAACCAAAGAAATTTAAGCAAGAGATATTTCACAACAATTCGCTCTGGTCGATGTAATTAAATAAAACTTTTTATGATTTAAAAGTGTTCGTATAATTGTGGTAAAAAAAAAAAAAAATCAAACATTCCTACATAGCAGAGATTGGTGAGGATAATATGGCTTTTAAATTGCACCAAGGTGGACCAACAGTAATATTCATTAATTATTGTTATATTATTTATTGTTATTAGTTTTCAATCATTTATTCAACAGCATTTGATGGACTGCAGCGCCATAAGAAGAAATAAAATGGCTGTTAGAGTGTGAAGGTTGTGGAATGGCAACCACAAATGGGTGGCCTATGGTGTAATACAAAAATAATTTCAAACATCTTCTAAGAAATAATGTTTTGGGAGCGAAAAATTAAATCGTTCATTTAATGTTGTCTCATGTAATTTATTTTATGTGTTGTCTCTTTCTGTATCTTAGCAAATCGAATTTAATTCCATTTAAATAAAAGTACCTTATCAGTAACCAAGGTGGTATAGTTTATATAATATTATTATTATTATTATTATTTGTTCCTAATAATAATAATATTATACAAACTTTACCACCTTGGTTACTGATAAGGTACTTTTATTTAAGGTGGTATAGTTTATATAATAAAGTATGAAAAAGTCAACTTCACGCATTAAGTTTCAAAAAAGTCACGTCGAGTCTCACTATTTTTTCTTTGCTTTATTCCGTTTATATTTTTCAAAATATACTTCGAAATTAAAAAAAAAAACTTTAGCACATAAAAAATGTAGCATCAAAAATGTTTTAAATAACAACAAAAATATTGTGACTACTGATCCAAGGATACTTAAAAAAATATTCTAACAGAAAACAATTCATCTTGTTATTAAGTAATAAAGGAAAATAAATAATTTCCTCCGATCTCGTCGATGCGAATTGATAAAACTTGTAATGATTTAAATGAGCTTGTCTCTTCTTGTGAGCAATATCCTTCTCACCCACCTTATATCCTTCTGATACATCCTTCAAATGGGGGACTCCCCTTAGTGAAAGGCACTCATTAGCCCAAAATAATTTTCCTTTATTTTTCCCACATCCAATTTTTATAAGTTTGAGAGCTAAGGAAATTAAAAAAAAAAAAAATCTTGTGATTTTATGTTTTTTTTTGTTGTGATCAAAAAGGTGAGCCCCATTAGCTTGTAGTCTTGTCAATGAAGCCAAGTACATTGTGTATCATTGTACTTGTATTGATTATATAACTTCTATGCCGATTCAGAACTTGTACAGAGTGTACCGATGGTACAGGACATATAAAATGTAGTATGTAAATAGATTCGCCTAAGAATGTGTTATGATTAGATAAATCATAGGGAAATAAAAACGGTAATAACATAATTGATAAGGTACACGTGGCTTGGAGCGAGAACATGAAGTATATTATATAAAGGTTACATCAAGGTTACAAAAAATGGTTACATGATAAGGATTAAAATTATAATAAATAGTTATTAGTTTTAATTATACATAACAGAATGTATAGTAAATAAAAGTTTTTTTTAAGGGAATTGGGGGAAAAAAAGAGAAGAAAATGTGATTTTACTATGGGTAAAAAAAAAAAATCAAACACTCTTTACGTTTCATATTTTAAATGTAAGATTGGTTTGAGTGAAATAATCAACAGATTGTCTCTCGACAGAGACTATATTGTTGCTCTGGTCTATCTTGTCCTCAAATTAATTAATTAATTTTCCTTTTGTTTAATCACCATCATTTGATTAGTACCGAAACAAAGCGAGGCCCTTTGATCCAATGTTATTATATTTTACTAATTGCTATTATGCTCTCGCAGACACTTCCCCTTTGAAAGAACGGTAAAGCTACGCTTGTTAACTCTGGCCAATCGATGGAAATTCGGATATATTGAGAGAGAGACCACGATGTTGAGTAATTTAATAAGGGATGCTTTATAAGAGGGTGAACCCACCCCCACAGGAGGCTGCTATATCAGTACTCATATAATCGCTTTTACTAAGCTCTAATATTGACCCATCATGGCCCCACTTTATTAATGAAATACTATCCGCTTCGTTCAAGATTCAATAAATGTAAAAATGTTTTACAAATAAATTAATTAAATAACTACAAGATTATTGCTTTGGCTACCCAAAGTTCAAATAGCCTTACTTTTATTTTTATTTATTATTATAACATTTTTTATGAATTATTACGGTTTTTTGTACACTATGTATAGGAACATAACAATATTATGTAAGTATATTATATCTATTTCCTAAGGTCATATGGAGTAGTAGGTTTCTAAATTTGAAGACTTTTTTGCAATAGCAGCCATAATAAAAATTGTTCGAGCATATAGCATGGGCTTGGTGTGTATATTTTATTATTTATATTTCCAAACTAATTTTTCTGTTGTAATTTCACATGTGATCAAACATTAAAATTCAGCTATGAAATCATTATTACTTCATTAATTTATGTCATTAATTATGTGCTGTGCAGCGCTTTTCATTGTTTGTTCATTTTTGTTTTATTGCTGGCTGAATCGTTATTTATTGTTGGTATTAATAATAGATTTTGTTTGCCTCCATATGCGGGATTAATGTTTTTATCATGTATTTTTTTATTTTATCAACCGAGGAGTTATTGTTTAAATGTATCCATCCACAAACATATTGTATTGCTCTTTCTACATTTAAAGCCGCAATGTTGGTAGCTGGTTTGACGTGTGTATAAGGAAGCTGTCAAGTTCAGAAGCCTTGTTGGTTATGGAAATATCTTCTTACTTTGTCAGTTTTAAATTCAATAGTGAACACCCTTAACTTGTTTTGGTTATGAATTTCAGTACCTTTGACATTATCCATAATGGGACAGTCGATGAATACAAATGAGTTAATGACCTCTTCATGCACAGTCACTGTGACGTCTTTTTTTGCAGTGATGGGAATGGATATTGCTGAAATGCACTTGGATCGTCACCTTATATACTATATGGTAAATTTCATTTATTTGATCCCTACCATGGAGGTTGTTTATTTAGCTATAGCAACTTGTTATTGTTAGAACCGAGAGAAAATATCAACAGGAAAGTAGTAATACCCGATAGTATTGTAGTTTATGTTGCATAGACTTTAGGTAGGAGTATGGAAGCGACAATAGCAGTTACTGCCGTAATAAAAGACCCTGCGAGATCCGTCTGCAGGCTGACTGGTCACGTATTAAGACCTGCCATGCCGCCATGTGCACTCTGATCTATGTGACCCAGTATTAGATAAATGTGTAGTTGCGATCCAGGATTTTTGTTTTTGGGATCATGACACTCGGCCAAATATATATATATATATACATATAATTCTCTCTTCAATTTCTATGGAAGGAATGAAGTGTCTATAAGGGATATTCGTTTTTTCTTTGAAAGATTCTATTTAACTGTTTGCGATTGTATGTGCACCAGCTTGAGGAGTAAATTTGGAAAATTAAATTAAACAATGCTGTAAAAATGTTAGAAAATATAGAATTAATTCGCTTAACTTAGCAACTGACGATCTAAAGTAATCTATCGTAGTGGTAATCATTGGATAGAAGGATGTTAAGGAAGCAAGGATGTGAATAATAAAAGAATAATTAAACACTTCCGATATTTGAAAACCCCTGAACACAAGACTCTAACATGTCAGAATAGGACAACGTGTTGCTTTGGTATATGCCTGAAGTCAATCTTGCCATTGTTTAGCCAAACTGCAGTTTAATGGATTATACCTCCGACCTAACAATGTGGAATCAACAAAAGGCTTTAGGGTAACCCCTAAGTTTCTATACACCCCATTAACACTATATATATCGGAATTCAACTGATCGGAATGAACTTATTTTAATAAATAAATTTAATTTGATCCTAAAGATTGCATATTCATGAAAATATATGTGACTGTGAACTTAACAGTGATGTATCGTGACAGCATTAACTTATAGTACTTATTTATAAAAAAAAAATAGCATAAACAAGCAAGACCATGCTTAGATTGCAGAGATAATGGACCGAAGTGAACCGTAGCGGAGTGAAGTTTAATCTCAAAAAGAGGATAATGTGACTAACTTTACGGTCGCCGATCCTATCTCTACAATTAGTATGATGTAATTTTTCTGTATCAAGTTAAAAACCTTTAATATTAACTTTAATGCGAGTTTCTGCCCCGCTATCCCCTAAAGAGGGAACTTTCAGCACCTCTCATATTTTTAAACTTCAAAAAAATTAATGTAGCTCTAAGAAAAGGTATAGAGTAGTTTAATTTTTCTTCATTAAGAAACTTCTGACCTAATATTCATTTATTAGTTTCCTACAGTAAAGAATTAATAAATTTATTTTAACTCTCCCCTGAACAGAAAAATAATAGGGTAAAAACTAAAACATGTGTTTTTTTGGAGTTTTTTTTTTCTTAGCTCTCTAATTATAAGATTAAGGATGAGGGAAAAATAAAGGAATATTTGAGTTGAGTAGCTGCTTGGAAGTGGTGTGAGGGAATTAAGGAGTGTGGGAAGCCTCGGTAGAGGTTGGTTGTCGCGGTACAGAGGTGAGAGTCCACTGGTGGCTGGGCCTAGAATTTCTCTAGGCATGTAGTACCTCAGTCTTAGTTAGTCGGATAGCAGTGATGGGTGCCCCTTAGAGGCTTGTTGTTGGTGGGCCAAGCACCGCGATGTCCACCATTTGGTTTGCTTTCCCAGATCTAGAGAGTTGCCATCTTGCCGGTAGCGGTGTAAAACAGGTGTTTTTTTTTTGTTTCTTTTAAGTTAGCTCTCGACGGAAATATAGGATGTAGGAAAAATAAAGGAAATTATTTGGGATGATGAGTGCCTTTCACTATGGGGAGTCCTACTTGAAGGTAGTATGAGAAGGATATGGGGTGTGGGAGGCCTAAAAGAGGCGGGTGGGTTCGGGAAGGTAGTGAGAGTCTACCTATGGTGGAGCCTAGGGGTACTAGGCATAGGTGTCTACCTTTTTTTTTCTTTCTTTCATAGCCCCTTTGGGGTGTCTACCGAGCTCACTTCGATTTTAAAAACGTTCTTGGAAAACTAAGAATAGTATAACAATATCACTTATAGAACGTAGAGTCGGTGGAAATTTGAAGAAATTTTTGTGGTGAATAGACGTCTTCGCAGTAGATTTTAAGGACCTGCGTAACAATGTAGGTGTATTCAAACCAGAGCTTGCAAGATAAGATGATTTATCAAACGAAATAGCTAAGAATGTACTTTAGGAACCACGTTGGGTAATAAGATAACTCTAGCATTGTCTTGCGTTTATTTTAAATGAAACAATATTAAGTTGGACAGGTCAACAGTCTGTAGTCAATATTTTGGTGCTCTGATCTTATGAACAATTGAATCCAGGAGAAAACTGTTATTTTAAGAATATTTTTCAATGGAGTTTTAAACAGAAAAGCAGTCAATGACAATAAAAGTGTTGCTTTGCAGCGCAAAACTTTTACTCATAATGTTGTACTCGATCTGCGCCCTCACATTAAGGATTCAAATTGATGTAAAATCAGCGGAGAAGCGCTTTCTTAAAATAAATGAAGGAAAATCAAAGTGAGGTAAGAATTGGCTCCAATCTCCAGTTAAAAGAAGGTAAAAATGATCACAGAAGGACACGGAATAAATTGGCATAGGAAGCTTGATAAAATAGGCCATAGTAGAATAGCACATGTGACTTATACTATCTGGGTAGTGGGAAAATCCATGAGGCAGACCAAGAAAGAGATGGGTAGTTTCCAGTAGGCTTTTAATGGCAGGCATAGGATTGGTAAAGGAGAAGAAAAAACTAAGTAGATAAGTAATTGGTCTTCTCCTGGTTCTCATTGCCATCATGATTAGTTCTATAAGTACCAAAATAATGCATATACTTTTCCTAAATTTTTACTTAATTCTTCAGCTGTCATATTAATGAGTCACTGTTTAAGTGAAAAACGAATAAGTACAAAAAAAAGAAAAAAAAGAATGAGAACTGCTCAACAGTCCTATTGTTAGTGAAGAGCCGCAAACCTCTTCATCCACTCAGACCTCTCCCTCTATTGCTCTTCTGAATATCTTCCAGTTCCCCAAGTTCTGTTTTTGTAAGTAAGCGGAATGCTCTCCTTTTCTAAGGAAGAGGGGTATTTAGAATAATTAATTCAAGGAATGAAAAACATAAATACCGGTTTTTCTGATCTATGGCTTTCAGAGCGCTGCTACTATGGTCCGATTAGACCTACACAACTGTGAAGTACTCCAAGTTACTGGGAAGATTTCCCGCAGGAAACGGACTTCAAGAAAATGACTTCACAGGAAAGTACAAAATTTGGCCAAAGAAGTTCATCAGTGGCTAATTTTGCAACTTTGCCAGCTTATCCATTGCCTTCAATTCCATAGTGGAAGTCAATCACTCCACGTGTTCGGTGTTCATTTATTTATTAAGTCTTCTAGCAGGAGTTGGTGATGACGACCTCTTTTGAGGTATTACCTTATTTTACGTATTGTAAGATTTTTGAATTGCCTACGTTTCTCTAGTAAAGTTGGAAAACATTTCCATTTATTATCGTGTGATATTTTCTTTCATTTTGAACTCTTCAGTGAAAACATTCGCAAGACTTTTATATTTCCCAATTCGATTTAGTGTAGTGTAGTAGACCTTTTATAGCAAAAAATTAAAAAAAATCACGTAAATATTTATTAATTATTAATCTGGAATTATTACATGGAAATCCCAAATAAAAAACCAATTCCATCATCTATGATTATTGACTGCTAAATAAATATTTGGTATTTACATTCATTTCCAGAAATCAGCAATATGAGCGTTCAAGAGTGAGGTAAAAATTACACCTTTGATGTATGTAGGGTTGTGCTGAGTCAATTTGCACTATCCACTTTGATGCTTCACCTGCTTTGATCTCAATACCCTAAATCGCCAGTTATCCGAAGTAATGAGACCCTCCTCGGGTAAATATAACACATAAAATATAAGGATGTACTTTGTACGTACTAATATTAAGAATATTTATTAAAAAAATTGATTTTTTTTTCAAAATAATTTAATACAATGTAAATGTTTTTTTCTAAGCATTACTTTTTGTATTGAATTTATCTAGCCCTGTTTCTAAGTTTGCAATTCACTTTGCTGACAAAAAACGTAAGAAGTAGTATATAAAAAATAATTAAATATACTTTTTTTATATTTTTTTGTCATCCGTCTGTGTGAATGTCCCCTATTAAAACTAGAGACCTGAATTTTTACACCTGAGTCCCGTGTGATGTCGGAAAGATATGATAAATATAGCCATCTCCATGAAACATGAATCAATTATTAATCAATTAATTGGTATTAAAAAAAATCTATAATTTTAACTAGGTTATCAAAATAAAGATCTTAAAGTACTGACTAATAATATTTAATGCTTGTAATTTTTTATTAACAATGATTACAACAAGTTATTAAAATTAACATTAACATTAATATCGAGTACACGACTTGAGTTGACGAACTGGAACAGTGATTATCTTAGAGATAAGTTTTCCCACATGATAATTGCATTTAATGACTTAATGACGCTATAAATAAAACAAGACCTTGAAAAATAAAGAAAAGACATTTTTATTTTGGTTTTTATTAAAAAAAAAATCATTTTAAGTAGAGTATTTAATTTCAATCTCAAGGACTCTGCTGCTGGATTAATGTAGTATCAGTAAACAATAAAATTTGCAATTGGATGATAGAAATAAAAGGCACCTTTTATCATCATCAAAGGATCATGAAAATTGATAAGACCCCATTATTAACAAATTACTTGTAATTAAAAACTAAATATTTTCCTATCCAGTGAGTAACAAATTATTGTTCTAGACATCGAGATTTTTAACATATATACGTAAGGGGGTGTGAATTATTGTAACAAAATGCAATTAAAAATTTTATTAAAATAATCTTTTCAAACATAACAAATCCCTAATTACATCATGGATCATACTTAACGTTAATTTTGATCATAAATAAATTTGAATTTTATTATAGTTTTTCGCACTTTGGTACTCTCAGATAGTCTCCACTCCCATTAATTTTGTTATCAGTTAGGTCCTATGTAGTTAACGGTATCACTAGAAAGTGTATGTTAGCATGAATAGCACGTAATATAAATAAAGCGGAACACCTATTTAAATTTTTGAGTATTTAATTTTTGTGGCCATCTTAGTTCGATCATATGTGGTGAATTTGGACATCGTCGAGGTCACCAGTTGTCGAGCTTCTTGATCACGTCGGGGTCACCAGTTGTCGGGATTGCCACTAGGGGAGTGCCTAATCACTCTAGCCCAGATGACAAGTGCGGATTGTTGTATGTAGTTTATAACATAGACCATTGTTCCATGTCGGCGCTTAATATCTGACTCCATTTATGATAGGTATGTGTCCCGACAGTACACTATGTTCAAGAGAAGAGCTACAGAGGTTTCATAAAGAATAAAAGCAGTTTTCAGAGTTCGGGCGGGAGACCGGGAGCATCACAGGTACAAGTCGGCAGAGGGTCTGCCAGGAGACTAAACAGCCGGAGTGAGAGACTCAGAGGCGGATAAGGAGAGACTGGGCTGAAGAGACTGTGCCAAGTGGCCCTGGCGTAATGCGACACCAAGTACAGCGGATGAAGAGAGAGTAGACTAGTAGGCTTACTTCCAGGGCCCCGGGGCCCTGGCGTAAAACGACTGAGTACAGCAGCTGAGGAGATGAGGAGATGAGGAGACTGAGAGAGAGTGAGCCAAACGCACTGGTTTAAATATAGTTCCTGCTTGGGGGGGGGGGGGGGGCTAGGAAATGCGCACACCTGCCACGAGGTACGTGACCCCTCGTCCCCTAAAAGACTGTTTTATGGCATGGCTTTTAGATTTTATTACCGCCGGAAGGTGACCCTAGGTGGTGACCCTAGGTCTAACAGGGTATGTTTTATTACGGCGTGCTTTTAGGCCGGTGTACCTGACATGTTTTACGACTGCCGGTCCCACGCATGGTTTATTACTAAAAGCTTTTACCTTGATTTACATTAAATTACAATACATTATATATGCACCAGAGTATAGGGTAATTTAACTTAAGTAGTTAGCAGTCGCTACAGAGCTCCCCCAAATTGCCCTATACTCGGTAAGGTTTGACAGTTTTTTTTATATTTAATTACATTACATCATAAAAACGTACATGATACAAACATATTTATATCAAAAATGCTTACACTTTGTGTACATTGGAAATTATTTGTCGAACAATTATTACAAATAAACAATTCAATATCTTTTTGACTACAAAAAAAAAATTTTTATCTTTCACATGGATGACAATAAAAGAATCAATATTTTACTCAATAACATACCAAGTTAGCTCATTAAAATGTAACAACTACAAACAGTTAAAAGTATTAAGATATACATATTTATGTACACGTTTGACTGACATTATTTTACAATTGTTGTGGTCTATTGATCGCTGTTAACATTTACGAGCGAGAAAAAAAAATATGATATAAAATGACTTACAGTAACAAGTGGTAACTTTCGGTCCTAATAAAAAATATTACAATTACATATATAATTATAGATCCTCAGGCGAATCTTCAATGCTGCTAAGTTTCTTGTGCCGTACTTACAACAGTATAATTATAAAAACTTACGGGAAGACAAAATTTCTAGGTATTTTCTTATTGCATATTTATAAAATTGATAATTATAATCATGACACATTTAAAAATAAAGTCATTGTTCACAATTGACGGAAAGAGAGCCAATGACGCAAGATGTATTTTTCACATATTCCTTGTTTAATTTTCAATTTATTAAGTATTTAGTATTTTGAGAATTAAGTATTTTGTCTGCTGGGGATTCCTTTAGTGTACGAGTCGGTGAAATATAAACCCTCTTCACAGAGAAGAAGGACAATTCGATTTATCAACATCTTAAGTTGGGATGCATTAAGAGAAATACTTAACAACTTTGTACTTTACTTGACTCGTTAATTTGTGAGTTCCTTTCTTGTCTTAATGTCTAAGAACACTTCCCACTCTCCATTTATTATTCAACCCTCTTTCTAAAATATTACTGCCGCAGAGAAATAACCTTTACACATACATTATGATGTTATGTTTCATGGAAATAAATCTTTGAACATGAAAAATATCGTGGAACATCAAAACGATGTTGTCCACTGAGGTACTAATATTCAATAATATTCAGTTCAACGTTTATGGAGTAAATAGTCAGATAAATATTATGTCAGAAAATATTTAAAAAGTCGTTTACTGTAACTAAAGTAAATTGGAGTAATCTAAGATTTTGTAAGGTACTTTGTTCAGAGGCTATATTTCGTTTGGTAGAGGTGATATGGTTTCCAGCGTCTCGGATTCTGTTGTTTGCTCAGGCTGTTCTAGACTTTACTATCAATTTTCATTTCTATGTTTTCAACCTTAGTAACTGCTTGTTTGTTAGTGTCCCTGCAGAAGAAATCGACTCCTTTTTGCGGAGTCAACAGTGATCTAGACCAATTAGGTTTTCCTTTGTTATGTTCTTTCCTCTGAGGATGTCTGTTATAGTAATTTTAATTGTAATCAATCAGTGGCACAAAGTTTCTGATCTTAAGAAACAACTAACGACATTGAAGGCCAGTAAAATAATTGAATGTAATAATTTTGTCTATTGAAAGCATCATTCAATAAATAGCATTTGAAATTTGTTATAGTGGAATTATTTATAAATGTTTAATATTGATATAAAACGAGTTTTATGGAGGTGATAATATCTCGTACTTCTTATTTATTATATAGGAAATATATAGGATTTTATATCTTGCTAATTTCCTTCCTTTATTGTGCTAAAATTACAATCTGCCTTATTAGGCTATAAGTAATTAAGATAAATGCTCTCATTCATATCATATTTACAATTCTGACTAAAGTATAACTTTGTAGATTAGTAATTTATTTTCTATTGAGAGATGGGATGTCCTTTGAAGTAGTCTGTACAGTTGTCCAAAGCGTCTGTTTAGTTCTTGTCTTTTTAGCCTCGTATGTGGGTTCCAGGTCAGTTGTTTGTCAAGATGGAAGCCTAAGTACCGTACTGTCTCGGACACAGGGAGAGGAATTAAAATAAACTAATGGACAAGACTTGCGACAAAGGGTGAAGGTAATGTGGGAACATTTCGCTTCATTACATTTGATCTGCCATTGGTTGCACCAATACTCGATCTCGTCAAGGTGTTTTTGAAGGTTATGGGATGCTATGTCGGGGTCTGGGTGGGATGACAAGACTGCAGTGTCATCTGCAAATGTGGCCAAGAAGGCTTTGGGAGTAGAGGGGACATCAGCGGTTTATAGGTTACAGAGGACGGGACCCAGGACACTGCCCTGTGGAACTCCTGCTTTTATGGGATAGTTGTTAGAATATTCTAAACCACAGCGAACTTGGAAGAAGCGGTTTGAAAGGTAGGACTGTAGGATTAGGGTAAGGGTAGGAGTAGTAAGGGTTAATATTTCTAATAAAGTTATATAACTTCCCCTACATAGTCAGGTTCATTTTTCTTATAGATAGGCAAATTATGTTTGCCAGTTCAAATAAGTTTTAATTTAATAATATATCTTAGGTTTGTAAACTATTCACAGGTGTGTTGTCTTACTCTTTTTATTGTTTGTTATTTGTTCTGTAACAAGTTTGTCTGTTGTAAATAGACAAAACGTAAACTGATGATGTCAAATCAATTAGAAATAAAGATATATTTGAACAGACTCAAACTTTTTTCTAACATATACAAATGCTAATAGACAAGTTTCTCTGTTTGAGTGTTACTTCGAAGAATAATGGAACAGTTCTCTATAGATTTTATTGTATCTCTATATATTATATATATATTTACTAACCGCAACACTTAAATTCTTAATGCTTAACAGATGCATAAAAATCGACTAAGTTGTAAACTGGCTGATAGAAAAACACACAGTGGACATATGGAAGAGATATCTGTGGGCAGTTATACACAACATAAACTATCCCATATTAATTATATTGACTATATACATTCATATATTATTATTAACAATCGTAAGTTAGACAATTGCAACAAAAATAATACTATTTACTTACCTCATATATTCCTTGTAAATATATCTAATAACAATTTTTTTCAGAACTTCCTAAGATACCCATGCATATTGTATACTCTGAATATAAAACAATGTACTAAGAACCTTATAAAATAACAATGTACAATAATTCCGAATTAATAGATCGCAATATAACTCAAATTATAATATGTTAAATCCAATTACTAACATTAACAATAGTTCAATACATTATATAATTTATAGCATTATAGGTACTATAGGAATACTAACCTTATTGTATTATATACAAACAAAATTTTGTAATCTCAAATACATTTGTATTCCACCCACCATCACCTATAACCCTACCTTCCGCACTAATTCTTCCACCAGCAGAGTTTACCACACTCAAGATCAACTTGACCACTCCCTATGCGCCTAATTCTTGATGGAACAAGAATCTTAACGAATGGAGGAGTTTTGAAACGGTATAAAATATGAAAGGTTCTTGAGCAGAACCCTTGTTTTTTTGGAAGTAACCCTGTTCCCTAAAATCCTACCCTTTTCTTTCCTGCTTAGGGCCAAGACACCCTCACTTGTGCCTAAGCATTCACTAAAGTATGTTCTAACGCTGTAACTGAATAATATTTGTATATACACCAGTGTTTTGATTGTTATTCATAATAAAGTTTTTTAAAAGACTCTGCTCTACAAGATTATTGAACTGGGCACTTACTTTGGCTCCAATAGAGGAGTACGGCTCGTCGAAGAGGGACCAGACTTTGGGCTTAATCCTCTGCCACTTGGTGAGGCGGCCGGCCAGGTAGTCCTCCTCGAAGCCGAACATTCGGGCTACCTGCTCCTCCGTCGGCCGCTCAGAGTCGATGTCCAGCTTGTCCAGGATAGCCAGGGTGGTCTGAGAACACGTATCGTCAACGACATTATTGGATGTATTCACTTAGTTTTAATTTAAAAATTTATAACAACATTTCTGCGTGTATTACTTACATATGTGTACAAAACTTCATTCACCCCCTAACCATAAAAATGACTCCATACATATACCACATTGATAGACTTAAGAAAAAACCTAATACTAACCGAATTGAAATAAAGATAAGACCATTTGAAACACTTTGCTGAAAAGAATGGATTCATTGATAAACTAATCAGTAAACGGACTATATATAGTAATATATAGGTAGCTATAAAATATATAGCTAGAAAAGCTATAATATATATATATATATAAATATTGGGATTGTGAAATAGTACAATAATAATCATTTTTTGTAGTAGTCTCTGTGTCCTTTTTGGCTTCTCTAGCATCCTTAGTTATGTAAACATCATAAAAATGTCATAAACGGACTCAGAGGTACTAGGGTACCCCATCGAAAACTATTTTTTATGTTAGTTTGTTATGTTAATGTTTGAGTTGATGGATAACGTGACATTACCGTTTGCCAAAATATCTGTCGGTCTGTCTGTCTGAATATTCTACGATAGTGGCGAAAAAAATACGAAATATTAAATAAAATCCCTGATGTGTTTTAGTGAATAGATAATAACGGATAATACGTGAAGAACAATTATCGTGAAACTTTTATAACTTCACATAACAGTTTGATTTAAGGTCACAGCTCACAGAAGCTGTTTTAATTTAGAGTTATGATTTTTCTCACGGTCACACATTTTACATCATTCGTGCTGTTTGAATTTTATATTTAATTAAACAATATTTTTTTGTAAACTCCGGCTGTCACGAGTTTCACGTATTTAACATTGGAAATATTCCGAGAGACTGTGTGAATTTGATTAATTACGAATTGTCGGTTCGGCAGAAGGCTGCCGTATTCTTCTGCATTTTACTCTATGAGTCGAAACAAAATGGAATTTAAAATACATCGGATAAATTCAAATATTTTAGCAACGGAATTTCAGGTTTTTTAACTAAATAAGCATTTCATAACATGTTCATTATAATTATCCTAAGAGGTCTTAGCCCTGAAATAACATTTTATTATCCAGTCATTAAGACTATCTTAAGAGCTTGACAAAATCAGTAATGAAAAAAGAAAAGAGAATTATAAAAATATCTCTTTAACTAGACGGAAACTAATATAAATATATAATAATGTAAAGTTATATTACCCACTAGTGATGTTAATGTGTTTCATTTAAATTGTGCGGTTTAGCAAAATCATGCCTGGTCGGAAGCGACCCCCATTTTCCCAAAGTGCCGAGCTCTGGTGACAATATATTATCACTTGATGACTGAGGCGAACGTTAGACCACTCGACGTGGCACTTGACAAACCCGCCGACTTGCCACCTGTTGATGTATGGGGCCCGCACCTGCCCGACCTCAACCACGTCCCTTCTAACATCTAATTTCCTCTTTGTACCCGACTCCACCTTCCGAGGCGTTTTATCCCCCCCCCCCGCTCTGTCGTTGTTGTCACTAACTTTTCATGAACGAGTGAATGAACTCCACACAAACTCGTTCCTGAAGGAATTCAAAACATTCCAAATGTCCAGCAACATGAAACCTGAAATAGAATAATCATACAGCTAACTTACAGTCATAAACACAAATATTTGCCGTGTTAAGGTGTAAGGAAAAATAACACTAACAAGTGCATGTTTACGCTGAGAAAAAATGGTTTATTCATGAAAACGTCAAGTGTTCATTGCTGACAGTTAATTGATATCAGTGAGAACCATGCCTCTGTGTCATAATCATAAATACCGTCTATTTCACTGATGAATATAAATATATTACTATTTTGCTTACTGGCAAGCGTGCTCACCTTAATTATATACTTTGTATGGTACATAGTACGTTCAAAGGTATTTAGTAAGTTTGGCCTTGCCATGGCGTAATTCACCAATTTGTACAAGAGAGCGCTGCTGACGTCAAGAGGTAGTCCCACATTATAGTTCTTGCCAGCAGAGAGCGCTTGGTTCGAAATTGATCTTTACAGATATTTATAACTTGCGCAGACACGTGCCGACGATTACTTAAACTTATTCTCTTTTTTAATCATAACAAGAAATAAGTTATTGCAAAATCATCGATGGTATAATATGTACTTATATTACAACTGGACTATTATTGCGTGAAGTTTTTAAGAAGGCGCGACACTCGGATTAGACGTAAAACATGAAATGACATGGGGTAAGGTAAGAAGCAAAGAGGAGTTTGGGGTAAACGCGGGTAAGACTGACTGCGTAATTTTCTTTTTCCAAAAGGGAAAAAGTCCGCTGCCTACTACTTACACTGTAGGAACGCAGAAAAACTCCCCAGCAAACAACCTAGTATATCTGGGCATTAAAATGGACCGACACTTCCGTTTTAGTAACTATTTTGCGAGAAAGTTTAAGCAAACACGCACGAAGTCTTACCGGCTTATGCATTTATAGACTTACCCCAATCTATCACTGCGCCTCAAGCTCATGATTTATAAGAGTGTACTGAGGCCCACTCTGCTGTATGGTGCACCGCTTTTTTGTCACCTGACGTATACGACAGCTCGGCGACTCCAACAATTCCAAAACGGTATACTGATGTTAGTGGTCAGACATACTTCTTTCGAACAGCGGAGCAACAGTGAGCTTCACGAAATCTTTGAACTGCCTACGATGAATTCATTCAACGTAGACATATACAATTTTTTGATATGTCTACAATCCTTGACAAACCCGGAGTTTAACAAGATACCCCCCGCGCCGTGTCCCCATCGATGGCAAGACGCAGTCGAGGCAGGAACGCTTTAGTCTTAGGTTCTAGTTTTTAAGTTTATTTTATAAGTTTCCCACATTGTAAACCGAAGGTGAGCCCCATCACCTAGTCTTGTATATTGTTTATTGACTTTTTAACTTCAAATAGGAAATTGTTTTTGTTAATATTACCTCCTTCAAATGAATCTGCGCATGCAGGAAGAGGATAACATTGTAAATCTTGTACATTTTTTTTGTTCATCTGTTTGTAAAAATGTTTATAAATAAAGGGGTTTTTGGGGAAAAAAAAATCAGAGGAGTTAATGAAAATGTTTTGTGAAACCGCTGCTTAAAGGTTTATATTTTATGGGTAGAAAAGGTGAACATTTAAAACATTCCGGATCTTACACCGGTAAATTTTTCATTGCACGTAGCTAATTTAAAAAATGCTTATTTTACTTGAATCTAAGTTGAAATATTTGAGATGAGTCTGGAGGTTCCTTCCAATCCGGAAGGCTTCGCAATATATTACCGATGTGCTAAAAATCAGTTATTTCAGTTACTTTTTTGGCCAACCATTGGATAGTAATAACTGTTAAAACCTACTACAATTTCATAAAATTTTTGAATCAGACTTGACTAGTGGCGAAAAAAATACGAAATATTGAATAAAATCCCTGATGTGTTTTAGTGAATAGATAATAACGGATAATACGTGGAGAACAATTATCGTGAATCTTTCCTGACTTTTATAACTTCACATAACAGTTTGATTTAAGGTCACAGCTCACAGAAGCTGTTTTAATTTAGAGTTATTATTTTTCTCACGGTCACACATTTGACATCATTTGTGCAGTTTGAATTTTATATTTAATCAAACAATATTTTTATGTAAACTCCGGCTGTCACGAGTTTCACGTATTTGACATTGGAAATATTCCGAGTGACTGTGTGAATTTGATTAATTTCGAATTGTCGGTTCGGAGTTACTCAGAGTGACTAACTATAGTTATAGTTTGAAATACCACAAACTCTACAAGTCATTAAGATCCGTATAATAACACGAAAATATAATTAAATACAACAGATTTTCTTGCACGTAAATAATGTGTTTCCGAGTTTTATCGGAAAAAATGCCAGGATAGGTATAATTTTCAACCAAAAATCACTGAAACAAGACAAACTTAGCTTTCTAAAGGTTAGGGGGTACTTTTTACTGAACTTTTCAAGTATAATTAAATATTTTTCTAAATGAAATTTCCTCCAGTACTTATTCATTGGCTTTTCATTTTCTAGAATAAAAATGAATTATTTTTTATCTTTGTGGTTTTCAATTGAACTACTAAATTTGTCAAAATGTTTAATATATAGTCGGGCGATGAGTAAATTTGTCAACAGGCAAGGCTCTGATTAGTCAAAGACAGAGAGAACATTGAATACCCTCAATTCTCCTCCACTCCATGCTATGATCTACAAACACAGGACGGCTCAAAGCATTTAGTGGGAATCCAGGTGAGCCACTTGGGTAGCAATCAGCTCAAGTTCAATTGGACTTAATAACTCGTCCAATTGGGTAAGTTAGTCGACGTCGGTGGCTGTCTGTCACAAAGCATAATTAAACTAAATCCTGATTAATGGTACGTGGATTCAATAAATCAGTGAGTATTTGTTGAGAACATCATTATCATCACTTACAGGAAATAAAATATATTGTATCTATTTCATAACTGTAGAACTAGTTGCCAGATTAAACTGTCGCTTATCGTCTCGGGCAAATAGATATTTATATGTAGACTTATAAACATATATATTATAAACATATATATTATAATATATACAACTCCATTCACTGTCATTCATTTACAGTTCACAATCATACCTACATTCATGCAAGATGTCCCCAAGATCACCAATGTCCTTGTGAATCCCCAGTGAAGCTCGTGGGGAAAGAAATTGGGGAAATGAAGTTCCCACTGGCTCACTCTCCGACCGTATTCTACTCAGCCCACCACACGCAATTATAAAACAAGAAAAGCCACATAAAATGTGCTACACTGATTAATTTTTAGTGAGGGATACCCTCATATATCCCGGTCCAGGTATCAACATAGTTTCCCTACTTTCTTAATCATATATATTTTATCAATAATAATAAAGGGTGTCCCAGAATTAACGCAAGATTTGAATTTGCCTACATTTTTGCAGTAAAGTGCTGGCAACCCTAAAAAAAAACAATTTGACAGCTGACAGTTTGGGGTTAGTAAAAATGGATCGTTACACGATAGAACAACATGTCTTTATTGTTGAACATTATCTCAAAAATAATGAAAGTTTGGCGGCAGTTCAAAAATTTCATACAAAATGTGGTCGGAATAGTGTTTTGACTTTATCAACTGTGAAGAGATTAATTGAAAAATTTAGGGAGACTGGATCAGTTGGAGACACTAAACACACTGGTCGTCCAAAAACAAGCCGTTCAAATGTCAATATCGAAGCAGTGCGTGAGAGTGTTGTTGAAAATCCAGGAACATCAATTCGGCGTCGTAAACACAGTTCCTTGTGGCGAAATCGGATGATATTGATGTGGCCAATATATGGTTCCAACAAGATGGTGCCACATGCCATACAGCCCATGAAACAATTCAAATACTGCATGAGACATTTCCAGGTCGTGTACTCTCTCGTTTCGGTGATCAGAATTGGCCCCCTAGATCCTGTGATTTAACACTTTTATATTTATTTTTATGGGGTTATTTGAAGTCAAAGGTGTATGTCAACAAGCCCACATCCACCCGTGCATTAAAAGAGGAAATTCAACGCTGCATCAACGAAGTTCAACCACATTTATGCCAAATGGTCATCAAATTTCGACAAAAGAGTGCGTATGTGCCAGCAAAGTCGTGGAGGCCATTTGCCCGATGAGTTATTCCATAAATAACCTTATCCTATTTTCTTTATAATTCAATAACAAAATTACTAAAAACTGTGTTTTCTATTTAAATCAAATAATGCGTTAATTCTGGGACACCATTTATTTGGACTAATTCTAGGATGTATCTTTCAGAAGTATTTTTCAGACAAATCGCTTTTTCTAATCGCTCTCAAACAAAGGAACTAAACATCTTTCTAAAACGAAACATTGAGCTCTACCTTCAAACCAAACAGCCTTTGGAACAAAAGCCGATTGTGACATTAGTAAGAATCAGCTGTTAAGTAAGCTATATGTAAATAGTTCGATTGTTAAACTTGTTGAGCTAATTGAAATAACCAGATATTACGAATTTAGAAATAGATTATATTTTTAACAAAATCACATACATGGGTTTTTAAAAATTTTGATTATTTTTAAGTTATGCAGCTAAGATATAATATACAGGATATGTTATTGAATGAACCACCCTCTTTACGGATTACCAGATAATATAGTTAATTATAATTAAACTAATAATTATATAGTTATCTAGAAGTTATGGCTATGATAAGCCTAATACCACATGGCCTAATGTAAACAAACCCGTAAAGTATAAATAGAGCATCAGATGGAAAATAAAGCCAGTTAAAACCGAACCATTGTACGTCGTTATTAATTTTATTTTTCATTCTTTTTTTTAATCGACGATCACTTAAAGACTCAGGTATCGAACCTTGTCATGCTTAGTCGGTTACTTAAACCTTGTATCACGATGTATGGTTACATTTTTGAACTTGAAACGCTTAGATAATTATTTATGTATCTGTCTATCTGTATTTTCTAGTGGTAGCCTGTAAGACAGAAAAAGATAAAGTTTACAAAAAAAAAAATCATGTACAATTTTTCTCATTCAATAATGTTCATTAGATAGGCAATTATTGAGTATTAAAAAAAAGTCTAAAGGAAGGGAATTAAAGGCAACATCATTAAGATTAACAATAGTTTTTTTTTGGTTGGTAGGATATGCTTTTTTGCCTTCGGTGGCCAGATGTTTGGTTCACAGTGAGTTAAGACCTCGCCCTAGAAATATATGTGTTCTGTCAGGATGTTAGACTGTGGTGTTTATTTTAGACATCTGACGGGTTTTACCCTTTTTTAATATTTACCGCATGGATCGCAAACATCCTTCTGTTCAGTGATTGCCACATTAAGAAGATTAAGCTAGATTCACCTAGACCAAGGAATTGGTTTTATTGTGGACCGTTTTATTGTGGTATCGTTAATTTCATATTGCAAAATTACTCCAAATAAACTAACTCCTGTACACAATTTACTGGCGTGAAAATTTCAGTTACGTTAAGAAATCTAAAAATATTCACGTTGCTGTGGATTGGACTGATTAGCTCTCAACTTATTGTTTATATCTGTCCTATTGTTTGTTCGTAAACAATAGCATAAATCTACTTGCATTCAAGTTTTAAAATGAAAACCGTAGCTCGTTTAATGGTTTCGATGATCTTTCTTTAAACCACGATTATCTGATTAAACTGGACTACTGATAGAATCTGCTTAAATCCACAATCAATCGGCCACTTGATGCTGTCTGACATTGAAGGTCGCAGACGTACACGAGACACCAGTACAGATGACAAGATGAACGACATTAGCAGCCCTTATAGGACTGGTTAAAGAGAATGCAAACGACCGATGAGAGAGAGGGTAATGAGCGCGCTGGTCAACAGCCACTGCTAATGGAGTCTAGATTGGGATGTCAGCCACAAACAACGTAATTAACGTTCTACTTGGGCCTGAGTCGGTCATCTTCTCGAGGGCAGCTTAGCACTAAAATGGCACTTGGTCTTTACCGTTCATTATTAGCACAATTTGAGTGTGAAAATAGGATCTCCCAGCGTCAATATTTTGTTGCTAAGATGATGCTCGTAGTACAATGAAATAAAAAATCACCCCTATGAACCGACTTATACGTCAATATCAATGAATTTTATAAATATATACATAGATGGTTATCGCGTCCTGGGAGTAAGAGTAGGAGACATGGAGAGATATTGAAGTACGAGATGAGAGAGAGTGAGGCCTCTCCGCCCCGACTGATTCCAACGCAAACGATTTCGATGGACACTGCCGTCATTCACAAGGGATCGAGCTATAGATAGTTACCATCAGCTTGAACCCTTAAGAATGAGGATATTGACGATTGAATACGTTTGAGTAGAATTCAATGAAGTAGTGGACAGACAGGAAGTGCTTTATTTTTTAATGTACACTCCACAGGGCAGTATCCTGGGTCCCATTCTCTGTAACCTATATACCGCTGAAGTCCCCTCTATTTCCTATACCTTTATGGCCACATTTTCAGATGACACTGCAGACCTGTCATCCGCCCACACCCGAAATCGACGAGATCAAGTATTGATGCAACCAATGGCCGGTCAAAGTTAAAAAAGCGAAATGTTCCCACATTACCTCCACCCTCTGCCGTAAACCCTACCCACTAGTTATTTTTACAATTCCCTTCCTCTTCCAGTATTCGAGGCACTACGGTATTTATTATACAAAAGGCTGACATCTAACCCACACACGAGATTAAAAATACAAGAACTAAAAGGCTTTAGTCAACTGTACAGAATACTTCAAAGGATATCCCTCAATAGAAAATAAATTACTCATTTACAAAGTTATACTAAAGCCAACCTGGACATACAGAATAGAGCTGTAGGGGAATAGATCAAGTGTATCCAAACCTTCCAATCAAACGTCCTGAGAACAATAGTCAATGCTCCTTATTAAGTCAGTCACAATTTTTTTTTCTCCCTAATTCTTTTTATTGGTAATTACAATGAACAAAAAAAAATGTTTGCTTTACATATTTCTCCTCGTTCTTCACACACAGTTGCATTCGAAGGAATGCATAGATATAATACGTTTCAATTTGTTGTTAAAAAGTCAAAAACCATACACTACACTCGGTGATGAGGCTCACCTTCAGCTTACAACCGTGGAAACTAAAAACTAAAACCTTAACCTAGAACCTAACACTAAAGCGTTCCAGCCGCGACAGCGTCCTGCCATCAATGGGGGAACGGAGCGGGGGTTAACACCGGGTTTATCAAGTATTGCAGGGAGTCAAAAAAATTAATATGTCTACGTTGGATGAACTTATCCACCGTAGGCAGCTCAAAGATCCCATGAAGCTCATTGTTGCTCCACAGCTCGAATGAAGTACCTCTGACCACTTACATTAGTATACCGTTTTGGAATTGTTGGAGTCGCCGAGCTGTCGTATACGTATATGCCAGATAACGAAAAAGCGGTGCACCAGCACAGCAGAGTAGGCCTGAGTACACTCTTGTAGATCAGTAGCTTCAGACGCAGTGATAGATTGGGGGAAGTCAATAAATGTGTTAGCCGGTATGACTTCGTGCGTGTTTGCTTCAACTTCTTCGTAAAATGGTTACTAAAATGGAGGTGTCTGTCCATTTTAATTCCCAGATATACTAGGTAGTTGGCTGGTGAATTTTCCTCCGTTCCTAGTATGTAACTAATGTAGGTAGCGGGCTTTTCCCCCTTTTCCCCAGTCAGTCTTACCCGCGTTTACAGAGATATTGAGTCTCCCCAATCTCTCACTGATCTGGTTACAGGCTGCTTCAGCCTGTCTTAGAGCTACCTTGGCACTCATGCTGCTGCTGTACACCACTATGTCATCTGCGAAAGCAGTAACTGTGGTGTTTTTATATCGGGCTCCGACAATTTCAGACGTGTATACGTTGAATAGTACAGGGGATAAGACAGCGCCTTGGGGTACTCCACAGGTCAGTGGCACAGCTTCGGAAAAGCTATCACCCACCCGCACCCGCAACGATCTGTTTTTCAGGAAGCTAGCCAGAATTGAATAGAGTTGTTCCGGGCATTCCCTCAGCATTCCCGTGGGACACCGAGTCGAAAGCTTGAGTGCAGTCAATCGAAATCATAGCCGTGGCTATGTTTCTATTCATGTTATGGCTAGCCTCTGACTGCACCTTCAGAAGGGGGTGCTCTGCGCTCATACTCGATTCCAATCCAGTCTGTTCTGGCGGAATGATGTCGTTTTTCGAGCAGTAATTTGTAAGATAATTCAAAAGAAATCTGTGGTAGTAGACTGATCGGGTGGTAGTGGGCTGGGTGATCTCCGCTTTTGGTTGGCTTTAATAATGTAAACAAGATGGCTTGTTTCCATGTGTCAGAAAAGTACCGCAATCTATACAATAGTTGTATAAGTTTGCTAATTGTCCTCGGCATTTGTATGAGCACCACCGTTTGTATCCTGTCGTGCCCTGGTGCTCGGTTGCAAATATTACGTGAAAGTTTTAGGAATTGTTTAAAATAGATAGAAGAACGTAATAAATAAACCTCATCACATTGCGATTACTGAGTACAGAGCTATTGACCGTAAATTATATTAGTATGTTATAAACCGATCGACACAATTATATGAATCGTTTATGGATTTTTAATAGTATAAAGAAATAGGCAATAATTGAAACCACATCGTCTTGCCATAATCGGTTACAGAGCTGTACGCGACATAAGAATTCCACTTCTATTCAGCTCGTTCAACTGCTGGACGACAAAGCTTAGGGAATGGGAATATGTTAACATTGACCTACCTCCGAAACCACTATACACAATTACATAAATCTTTTAGTGATTTTTAATGGCATATAGAAGTACACAATAAGCAAAACCACTTGACTTTACCATAGCTGGTTGCAGAGCTATAAACGATCGAAATATAAGGGAATATGTTTACATTGCCTTCTCTCCGAAACCCGTCCACACAATTACATGAACGTTTTGTGGAATTTCAACAGTTGACAGAATCACGACACAAACAAAACCTCATCGTTTTGCCATAAGTGGTTCCAGAGCTATAAACGATCGAAAAACTTCTATCCAGCTCCTTCAACTGCCGGACGACAAAGTTCAGCGAAAGGGAATATGTTAACATTGCCTTGTCTCCAAAACCTCTCCACACAATAACATCAATTTTTTGTGGAAATTCAACAGCCTACAGTTGTAAAAAACGAAACCACATAAATTTTCCATAACTGGTTGTAAAGCTATAAGTGGTTGAAATATTTCACTTCTATACTGCTCCTTCAACAGCCGGACTACAAAGCTTAGGGAATGGGAATATGTTAACATTGCCTTCTCACTGAAACTCCTTGACACAAGTACATGAATCTTTTAGTGGTTTGTAATAGTATTTACAAGTACATAAAAAACGAAACCACATCGTTTTGCCATAACTGGTTGCTGAGCTATGAGATATCGACAAATTTCACGTCTGTCCAGTTCCTTCAACTGCTTCGTCGACAAAGCTTAGCAAATAGGAATATGTTAACATTGCCACTTCACTGAAAATCTTTGACGAAATTGCATGAAACAATTAGGGATTTTTATAGTTTATTAGTTAAATTTCCTTTATCATAGTATATAGAAGCACATAATAAACGAAACCATTCAACTTTGCAAAAGCTGGTTTCAGAGCTATGAACGATTGAAATTGTAAATTGGTATGAACGAGTTCATTTATCACAATTACTTATAGGCCAATCAGGCAGATTGTAATTTTATCATAATAAAAGCTTTAAGGGATGAAGAAGTGCGAAATAAAATAAAACACATCATATAACTAGTTTCAGAGTTATTAGCGGTCGGAAAATTCTATTTCTATGCAGAACCTTCAACTGCCGAACTACAGATTTTGCTTATGGGCCACAACCCCAACCTCCGAAACCGCCGGCAACAATAACATAAAACTGCAAGGGGTGTTTAGTTGTATATAGAAGTACATCTAGACTGCTCCGGATCTACTGTCAACAGATTCACAAAATATTTATGCCAGCTTCTAGATTGTTGTAGTACAGATTTAGAAGTAGAGCTCTGAGACCAGATCCACTCAAAAGTCTCTTATACTTTTCGATTTCTATGGTAACGTTAAAATAAGGTTCTCTTTACATTGGAGGAAAACCTTTCTCCGCTCAAGTCGAGAGAATCGTTCTAAGAGAGCGAGAGGGAAAATCAGCTATAATTTAAAATATGTAAATATAAAACAGAACCGAATCAACTGGAGGAGCTGCTCATGCATAAAGGGGTCTCTCGACTGGTTTATTTTCCAGTCCACTTGTCTCGGTTCACTTCACTGAGTCCGTTTTCTAGTCTGGCTGCTCAGAGAGATCACTTAGGCACGAAAGGGTAAGATTAATAGTCATTTAACGACGAACAACGGATGTAAACGTTTGATATAAGTTGACAAAGGTTCTTTGTACAATTTCGCTCTTGCAATTATCCTTCGTGAATGTTTAGCTTTTTTTGTATTTTGTGACTACTGTGCTTACTATAACACACCGATCTACAAATGAAAGCGAAAATAAAATCTTAATCTCGAACGTATTTATTATCATTTTACCATACCTTACAATTTCTATATTTTTAATCATTTATTTGCAAAATTGTATTTTATGTGATGATATGGTATTTTATTTATTGTACTTATTCACCGTACAAAAACCAAAAAGAATGAATACCTTAGGCATTAACAAAAAAAAATATACTAGAAATCAGGCTGAACAAAAGTAAACACCATCGTAGAGTATGTATACACACACGTGCAAATGACAATTACCTGGAGCATGTTTGGAAGTAGAGCCCTCATTTCGGGGTCGGCAATCACAATCTTTTTTTTTGTTTTTTAACCTATAACCATACCTTTGCAAACAAAAATTTTTTCAACCATTATTCTTGTTTTATTTTTTTCTTGGATAATAAACCCTCCATCACTAGCATAGTGCAGATTGGCCGTTTCTAGGTTTCAGAAACCTTGAGTAGGATGAAAACTTTTAGATTAACAACAACTTTAATATGATAAAATTACAATCTGCCTGATTGGGCTATAAGTAATTGTGATAAACGATCTCATTCATACCAATTTACAATTTTCATTCACTCGCTCATTCATACTATATATACAAACAGCCCAGAGGCCCACCAAGTCCACATGGTTGTCACTTCCCTCGCGTGAGAAGAAGGAAGCGGAGTCTTGGGAAGTCCCCCACGCTCCTACGTCAGCCACGTCACTGGATAAGAGCCAGCGGAGGTGAGAGCCACAGACGCTCAGGACATGATAAGAGAAACTGGCCATTGCCAGGACTCCCACTGTCACGTATTTTAAAATACGGCTAGTGTCATGGAGTGAATTAATTGTGTTCTAAGGTTTTGTCGTTGGAAAAGTTCAAGATGGGAACCAAATACAGTGTGGTATTTGATCCAAGAACCTTTGCGATATGAAATAAGCAGTTTATTGTGAATTAAAAAAATTGGTTGGAAAGAAGCTAATAATTTTCAAGAAAAGGCCACATGATGAAAACAAAATGAAGGGAAAAAAAAACAGAGTACAGCCTGTGAACAGAGCCTTCAGCCATTATTAAATTAGAATGAATAAATGAAGCCAACAAAATAAAAAAAAAGGCTTCCTACAGGAAGAAACCTTTTGGTTACAGATTAAACCTTTCTTCCTTTATTTTTTTACTCTTTTTTCCTTTCCTCCGATTCTATTCTCCTTCATATACTCCTGTTATCTCTAGCCCTGTCAAGTAGGACTTTTGTAGTATTGCCCTTCTTTTTGTCAAGATTATTTCAAGACTTTTTTTTTTCTATAGAAAGATAGCTTGTAAACTACTAAGTCATCTGATGCGACAGAAACTAGATTTATCTGTGTCAAAGTGAGTAAATTACTACATATGTTTAAAAGCCCACCTCATCGTCAAAAATACACCTTTTTTTGTTAACGTCCATATTTGTACTGTATTTCAAATAAAAAATTTGAACTCGACAACTTCGTGTGTGCATACACAAACATGTTTTAATGAAAGAACAATTTACATTAGGTATCATTTTGTGCATGGAAGCTTAAGTAAATTTTTTAAACTTTTACTTAACGTTTTGAAATTAAATACCTATAAATGAGTAAAACCGTTTGTTGCGACATCAGTTTTTGGTTGATGAAAAGGAGATAATAATGTTCATTAAAATTATTTCCAGACAGCGTTGCGACATGCCATGTATGAGTGCATTAGGTCTTGATAACATGATAAGAATATAGTGGTTAAGTTTGATTGGTAATATTTAGGGACATCCATTAGATACAATACAAAAAGGAGGATTATATAAGTGCAGTGGCAATAAAAGGTTTATTTTACACAACACAAAAAATTATGTTGTGAATAAAGTGGGGTGGAGCAAGAGTACATCATAAAACTTTGAAGATACACAGAAGAACAGATATAATTTTAGAAAAGATACAATGTGATAATAGATGGGCAAATAATTAGAGTTACATGCGTTTATTTTCATTTAATTACTATTTATTACTTTACAGCAATAAAATAATGAAATAGAAGAAAGGAAGAAAAAATATTTACAATACAAAAAAATGTATTTACTGTGAATGTACCTCACTCGCCTTACCCATGGACATCTGGTTTTAGTCAACCTCATCAATGGTGCAACAAATGGGTGGTAGAACTACCTGCTCTCCCCCCACCCCCTATATTCTAGAGAGTGCTGTTCCAAGAATTTATAACTTCACCTGGTTGCGTCGTTTTTCTTTTAGAAGGCAACTCAAATTCACATTGCCCTCATTTTTTTTCAAGGAAATAAATTTTATAATATGTAGTATAGCCCACAAGTTACATAAATGTTGAATAACCGTATCTCAGCTTGCATGGACATGTGATATGCACTTAAATTTTTATTCTCATTAAATCATCGTTAGTAAAATCTAAAAGAGTAAAAGAGGAAACCTCTCAACGATAATCCATATATGCAAATTCAACTCTATCGCTCTGTGTAGTCATGAGACGGGATCCCATATGTTGCTTCCTCCACAACTCAATCTCACATCACGTTTCATATTCCCATAATAACATCAGATATATGAATCATTAAATCAAAATTAACTTAAACAATAATAACAATATATCAACTATCAACAATACAGAACTATCGCTTATTACTATATTAATAAATACTTGATTTATGTTGGAAGGCTGGTTTTGGGCTAATCGTGTTAATAAATTTAATAATTATTCATAATTATTTTTAAATTTTCACTACAATTTATTATATACGCATATAAACGCTTTTATGATGATGTATTAAGAATAATATATCTTAGGGGTAACGAATCTGCTGCCTTTTTCTAACGCCTTTTTTTTTTAATTTTTCTGAAGCTTTTGTCCTATTCCAACATTTTGTTTGAGAGATTTTTGATAATGACGCTACGCCGTAACAAGCAATCATCGGAAGCATCAACTATGAAGATACCCCCTGAAACCTATTATTTAGGAAATATACAATTTCTTTATTTTGATCAAATTAAAATCTGCGTTATTGGTTAATAACCTATGTTCTCACTCAAACCATATTTACCATTTTCATCCACTCCCTTATTTATGCATACAAACAGCCCAGAGACCTCCCAAATCCACATGGTTGTCTCCTCCCTTGCATGCAAAACAGGAAGCGGAGTCTTGGGAAGTCCCCCCACGCTCCTCCGTCAACCGCGTCACTGGATACGAGCCAGGGGATGATGACCAAGAGCGTGAGAGTCACAGACGCTCAGAACATGATTGGAGAAACTGTCAATTGCCAAGACTCCCACTGTCAGTCTCCGAGAAGTATTATAGGGATGAGTAGTGCAGTGTAATGACTGGGCTAGGGGATTGGTTACTATGAAATTTCATGAACTTGGAAGGGATGAGCTCAAGAATGTAGGGTATATTAAGATCGTTTTGTTGCTGACGTTATACAGGAAATTGACTATTTAAAGTTAGTGGGTCCCGTTCTCGGGACTTTTGATTGAAGGGATTGGATAAGCTTGATGTTCGACTTTTTTGCTGTCCCCCATAGCTCTATTCCATATGTCCGGATTGGCTTAAGTATAACTTTTAGGGAATAAAACCAAAGTAAAGACAGCCATCACGAGACTACCCATTGGAGTCACAGCATGGACACTTAATATCACTAGATTAATTTGTGAATAAGGTAACATTTATCACCCTGATTCTATGTTAATTAATGGTATAATGGACATTATGTACTGAAGCCAAAACAAAACTATGTATCTTACGGATCCGATTTAAACTTACTTCAATAAGAAGAGAAACAGTTAAAGATCACGCGAAAAGCAACAATAAATAATGAGATAAGAGGCTTAAATGCGTATTGATTAAATATGTTGAAATATACTTTGGGAGGAGCTGAGTACTTCCGATGTAGTTTCTTCACAATTGGTATGGGCTTCAGAAAGAGAACAGGAGATGGCACATGAGCTCCGCTCTTCATCACTTTCAGGACATTCGCCCGAAATATGCTTGAGTGTAAGCTCAGATCCAAAGTATCCTCAAGTAGGGAGGTTTCTAGCTTGCTTAAGTATGCAATTAGCTCGCCATGGGTCAGTCTGTTGTGGCCAATCCTTAGACGAGCCAGCACGACTTCTGGTCTTCTGTGGACCCATAGGTTGTACCCTCAACCTTCCATGCTCCGACCCGAAGTACAATCTATTTGAGCTTATTATTGTAACTAAGCTCTGCTCGTTTTGCCAGAAAACCCAAATTGCCAATTCAGCATTATGTCTAAGGATCTCAGAAGACCTTCGGTAACACCCCTTTTGGCAAAAACGACAACTTCTTCTTTCTTTGCTATACCACAATGCCCCGGTAGTGAACATTAAACATATAACATTAAATCCCAATTTTGTAAGATATTGCGTGCTTAATTAAATTAAAGTAACTATTGTGTCGCATAAATTTATTTTTTTAATTTCTTGGAGTGGAGAGCCAGTAAGAATGACTGTATTACAATTTTCTAATGAACTTGCAACACTAACGGCTTTGATTATGGCAAAAAACTTCGATGTGTAACTGGGAAAGAATCCACGTGCTGTTCATCTGCATGACGTACACCTGCAAGACCCCTGTACCAAACTTCGATTCATCGGTTTTTATAAATTGTATATTTGATGCTATCTAGAGTGACTCTTTCTGTTGGTAAATGTTTTTGAATATTTTTTCAATTATATTGAGTTATAATTATTATCCAATGACGCAGCACGGGGGACTTCCCAAGACTCAGCTTCGTCTTTTACATGCAAGGGAGGTGAAAATCATGCGGGTTTGGGAGGTCTCTGGGCTATTTGTAAATACTGTATGAATGAGCGAGTGAATGAAGAATTGAAAATATGGTATAAATGTGAGCATTGAACTCAATTGCTTATTGCGAAATAAGACAGATTGTAATTTTATCACATTAAAGATTTTATTTGAAAAATAAATATTATTATCTTAAATAATCAGTAACCAGAACTCGGTAGGAAATAAAGTGATGGAAATTAACTATTTCTTTATCTTTGCTAGGCATGAGATAATTGTTTTGAGTTTTGTCACTGTGGGTAGTTATAAAACACGGGTTGTGCAGTAGGTCAAGTGTGCAGAGTAGGTCCAGGTCATGGCAGCACTTTGTTTTGGTCATCGACCTTTTGATTAATGATTGTACATTTGGCAGTTGACGTCACATTGACCTAGTTTAAGTCACAAATTGTTCATGTTCAAGAGGTATTATAGAGTTCAAGCCATTTAAGACTTCATTATAGTTGATATAAGATTCTATGTAGTCGATTAGTAATTATTCTAACAAAAACATGAGCTATCCAAATAGTTCACTAAACCTCCTTGCTATTCTCTTACAATGTAATAAACAAACAAACTACGATTGTAGTTGACTGGTTGGTAAGCGTCAGGCGTCCGGTAAACATTTTCGTCCTAAAATACAAGGGTTCAATCTTCGACATTGTTTGGTAACTCATATTGCTGCCTGATTATTGATTAATTAGGTTTTCTGTTTTGAATGGTGAATTAGCTCATGGAAGAAGGCTTTTTGGTTTTTATTAACATGATGAGGTTCTACTTTCAGTCTTAAATAAGTCAGTACAGATTTTCAAAGCTCAAGTAGAACAGTAAATGTTTTGCAATTTTACACATATTGTTAGGTGTTAGTTAAATTCCTTTATTGTGCAATAATTACAATCTGCCTTTTATAAGACAATAAGTAATTAAGATATATGCTCTCATTCATACAATATTTACAGTTCATCATTCACTCGCTCATTCATACAATATTTACTGACAGCCCAGAGACCCCCCAAATCCAACGCGAAGAGAAAGCGGAGTCTTGGGAAGTCCCCCACGCTCCTCCGTCAGCCGCGTCACCGGATACTAGCCAGTGGAGGCTGACCAAGAGCGCGAGAGCCACAGACGCTCAAGACATGATTGGAGAGACTGGCCATTGCCAGGACTCCCACTGTCACGCGTTTATAGCAGGTCACGAGGCCACTGCCGTTTCAGTCTCCAAGGAGGATTATAGGGATGAGTGGCGCAGTGCAATGACTGTGCTACAGGATTAGGGTGGTTGGAAAGGCTACCGTGGAATTTCGTAAACTTGGAAGGGATGAGTTCTAGAATGTAGGGTATATTAAGGTCGTTATGAAGGGTTTTGTTGCTGACATAATAAGGGGCATTTACTATTCTTCTCAGGACTTTTGATTGAAAGAATTGGATACGCTTGATGTTCGACTTTTTTGCTGTCCCCCATAGCTCTATTCCGTATGTCCAGATTGGTTTAAGTATAACTTTGTAGATTAGTAGTTTATTTTCTATTGAGAGATGGGATGTCCTTTGAAGTAGTCTGTACAACAGTCCAAAGCGTCTGTTTAGTTCTTGTCTTTTTAGTCTCGTATGTGGGTTCCAGGTCAGTCGTTTGTCAAGATGGAAGCCTAAGTACCGTACTGTCTCGGATACAGGGAGAGGAATAGAATTAAAATAAACTAGTGGACAAGACTTGCGACAAAGGGTGAAGGTAATGTGGGAGCATTTTGCTTCATTAACTTTGATCCGCCATTGATTGCACCAATACTCGATCTCGTCAAGGTGTTTTTGAAGGTTATGGGATGCTATGTCGGGGTCTGGGTGGGATGACAAGACTGCAGTGTCATCTGCAAATGTGGCCAAGAAGGTATTGGGAGTAGAGGGGACATGAGCGGTGTATAGGTTATAGAGGATAGGGCCCAGGACACTGCCCTGTGGAACTCCTGCACTTATGGGATAGTAGTTAGAGTATTCTAAACCACAGCGGACTTGGAAGAAGCGGTTTGAAAGGTAGGACTGTAGGATTAGGAAAAGGGTCTGTGGTAAATATCTTTTGAGCTTGTAGAGCAAACCTGCGTGCCAAACCCTCTCAAAAGCTTGAGCTATATCGTTACACATATTAAAAACATTTTTTACACTAGTCAGCAAAATATGTTTTACTACTCTAAGGAACATGTCTAATTTATTCTTTTGCTGCTTTAGAAAGTATTTTTTTTTTTTTTTTTTAAATGTTGACAGATATTTGCACAAAACAAGAATGTAACGTATGTTGACCCCGGTCCACACCTATAAATTTTACAAACTTTTTATATTGTTTAACAATGTGCGTTACCTCTGAAATGCTGTTATAAGAAATGAATCCAAATTGAAGTAAACACACGTTAAGATTACGACAAATAGTTCAGTTATTGACGGGTTGAAGTGTGATTTCGCGACTAAAAGAGCTTGATTCCAAGCAATACAGACGCCTCACTGGGCTTACAAGATTACAGGTTTAGGTCCAGAGTGGTCGGTTATTGCTCGCGTGCCCATGAAACTTTAATGAAGGCTGCCTTGTAAGATCGCACGGAATCAACTTATATCTTACACAGGACAACTTTATCCGTCCTTCGGGACAAAAAGTTCTGATTCTAGATTTGAATAAATTTATTCTCCCAACTTCTAGTCTGCAGGTGGAAACAAGTAACCCATTCTATCGGAATTTGTAGGAGTTTAGATCCTCTAGAGTAATCTTCTACTTGCTTCCTCGTCTCTTTGTAGCTTTCGTCAATAGCCACTGGGGGGGGGGATGAACTATGTAAAAGTAAATGGATACAATTGTATAACACATGAAACACTGCCTAGAAATAATAACGTTTTGCTTTGCAACTTTATTTCTAAATTAACAGCTATAACATGAGTATAGAATAAACGAATGTGCTGGCTATGTAATTCAATAATTGACTTTATGGTCGTGTGGGAGGAAGGTAACCCATCGGTCTAGTCTCCTGTCATGGGAATTAATAATTTATTAAAAGAGAATTCTCGTTCTGTTTCTTTTTCACCTCACTTCTGCTAATCTACGTATGTGCTAAGAATACAGGTAAGAGATATGTGGGTTATTGTGATTATCAATTTCCTTATATAGTTTTGTGTATGATGTCTGTATTTGCTCATCCATTGACAAAATCTTGTTCTGTTTTTGGAATAAGGTGTAATGATTAAGTATATATATATATATATGTGTATTTTGAGATGTGTGAATTCTCATCTAGATTAACTAAAAATATTAAATCTAAATAAATAACAGTATAAGAGCGTCCAGCTCTACTCCACTTTTTCGATTTCTCTACACCAGCACCATAACAAGACTCCAGCCCTTCCAGAACAACATTCTGCGTTCGACACTATGGCACACCCCTTTCCGTGAAATGAAGCCTCCCGACATCCACGAAAAGTTTGAGGTCCACACCATTACCGAAGCCTTCAGAAGAAGACACATTAAGTTCGTTGACTCAATGAAACACCGCTAAAACCCCCTATTCTTGCAAGATGGCAACTCACTAGGTCTGGGAAAGCCCCAGACCGGCACCCACCACTGTTATCGAACTGAATGTGCCTGCACTACATGCCTAGAGAGACTCTAGGCTCAGCCTTCAGTGGACTCTCACCACTGCACTGTGACATTTACCGGGATCTCCCACACTCCTTAATTCCTTAAACCAAGTTCACTCATTTCACCTCAAATAAATTTTACTTTATTTTTCCCTTATCATACATTTTTAAAGTTTGAGAGCTGAGAAAAAAAAAATTATGTAGGTGAAAGAATCCAGACCTTTCTGACCAACAAAAGACGCTGCTGGCCAGGTGGTATTGCCCTTTAAGGTACCAAAAAAAAAAACGTAACATCAAAATAGCATGCAGGCCAGTGACTAATTTGTTAGATAAATCCTGACAAAGCGTTTCGATATGTGCAAGATATTCATGCAATAAATGTTTGCAAACATGGATGTTGCGTTCTGGTAGTAAAGTGTGAGCAAATATGTATAATTGTAACTAATTTGCAATATATAAATTATTTTGCCTATTATCTATGTCAGCGTTCCTTAAGAGTATTCTAATGATATCGTCATGGTTGGAAGCAATATTTGTGTCGAAAAAAATATACCATAATATAAACCAAATTAGGAACGCATTAGTTTTTTATAAGTTAACCACGAAATAAATTTCTGAAAACAATTCTTTTATTCACCTTTATCAACCACTATTGACGAAAAATCTCAGACAATAGATTTTTTTCCCTCCAGGAAATAAACTGGCTTTTGCCTACTTTTTCTCCGGAGAGTATAAAAAGATCCCCCTCTATTGCGTAGCGTGTGCTACAATGTTGCTGTGAAATACAAAAGATCGGCCTGTTTTGTTCGCTGCTCATTGTGTACGGAGAGGGGTTGATATTTCTGAGCGCTTTGCCAAAGACAAGAAAGTATTTTTGAGTCGGAGGTGTTGGTGTTGAGAGTCGCGGTTGTGGAACCAATATCATCGCTAAGAAAAGAACAATAAATACACAATATTATGGATTCATTGTTTTTTTTTTTAGTAACTATAAATTCAATGTGCTTTTATAAAGGGGCAGGATTCTATCGATCCACATTCTATCGATCCACAGATTGCCTCTTGATCGACTTGGATCATTTCCACACGATAAGCCGAAAATGAAACTGGAAAACTTCGCTCATTCCGTTATTTTTTAATGTATCAATCATACAATTAAATATACCCTTCTTAACATCTACCCTGTTGTATATTTTTATTTATAACAAATGAATTTTGAATGTCAAGGGGTGTTCAAATTGAACCTGTTTATTAGTGAAATGAGCGACTATTAGTTTTTAGAACTGACAGACAGATAGATGGACACAGGAGTACTATAATAATACTAGTGATAATTATTACAACCAAAAAGTAAAAACTGAATATGTATATTTACATAAATGAGAAAATGAAAATAGAAGAACCCTTGACCCATAGATCAACCAGTAAAATAGCATCAGAAATGCCTGAGGACTGTCTTTACGCTTTATTGGTTGGTTAAGATATCTACTTCATACTTAAGTTTCTTTGTTAAAATCCCAGAGGGGATGTTAAGGCTTATTGTTCTCTATAAATTGAATGCTATCCCTACTTAATGTAGGGGGCCCTTACAGCAATATCAGTATAAATTAGGGGGGACACTAATAAAAATATCCTATAAACTATTTTATGTACACCTACGAGATATTATATTTCGGTATCGATGAGGAGATGTAATATAACAACAGTATTGTGAGCAAAAAGATAATGACATTTTCATCACCTTGCAGCAAATCATGGAGGCGAATCAACTCGCTTTAGTTGAAAACATTGTTTATTGTTTTGATTAAGTTAATCTCCCCCCCCCCCAAATAAACAAAATTCGTATCATAAATAAATATATTTATATATAAATATAATAAATAAATAAATAAGGTTGAATTAGTTTAATTTTTTAATCCCCATATAAAAAAAAATGTATATTTTAAAGAAATGAGGTAAAGTCTAAAAATAATATCTTATGTAATATTAAATAAACGAGAAACAACTTCGGTATTCACGATATTACATAAACGAAGGAGAGTCAAACAGCTTTCTTGTTTTTATAAGTTCTCGTTAATAAAAGAGAAGCCTTCTCAGTTTAAACAAATTTAGATAACGAAGTTAATAAAAACAAGAGGTTGAGAGGGAGTTATAAAAGCTTCATGCCAGTTTCTCTGAAAATTGTTTGAACTGTAATAATCCAGAAGCCATTGACTTTTGAAAATATTTCCTAGGGTTTAATGTCTCACTTGATTATTTCACCTCCTACTATCTGATATATCGTACTTCAGCTCTAAGATGCTGTAAAAACGTTTCATCTTCATTAGCATCCTTTTTTCAGTTTCAGGCTAGAGCTATGCAGAAACATCCTGTATATGTGTTTATCTTCTGTCAATCAATTTAGCTCACAGATATACCATTTGGTCTGGATTCTCCATGCTCGTTTTCTTTGGTTCTCTTCTACATTACATCCTTTGAAAGCTTCACTGGTATTCTATGGACCTGACTGAAACATTTAAGTACTCAGGTATTTATTATGTCCTTGTGGATTCCAGATTGACCCCCCCCCTACACTCTAGTGTTCCTCATTCTGTCCAATCTAGTTTCCCAATTACTCTCTAGAGGAACTTCATCTTGGCTGGTTTCATTCTTCATTCTCTCCTCCCCTTTTTAATCTAAGTCAGGATTCTGCTCTGTAGCTTAAAAGCAGTAGATAGACCTGTACTTTGTTATTACCTCTCTTTTCCGCTTATTGTATTTCGCAACTGCAAATACACCTGGTCAGCCATTTGCAATTGTTTTGCTATTTTCTGGATTGATTCGAAATTCTAACCATCGAGTAATCCAATAAGGAAACCTCTTCTAGAACTCATTAAAAATTAACTACAATTTGGTCACAGCTGTTCCTGGAGGCGTCCTATCTTGTCTTACCTATCAATACTATAATTTCCGGCACTGACGAGTTCAACCAATCGATTTTTTTCGCTGTGTATAGGCGTTTACGTTAAGAACGGTTGATTAAAAAAGAAGCTTTCAGTTTGATTATTGTAATTTGGTTTTTGTTTATTGAAACTTTAATGAAATTCATAATTGCCGTCGTTGTTGACGTTTTACATCCTCCTTTAAATTTGAATCCTCGTTGATACTTCTGTAAATCCAAAAAAAAGTGGAGTGTTCTAAAACCATGATATAAAAAAAACTTTTACAGTTTTTAAACATGCGTTGTTTTTTTTTATCACAAACTCTGTTTGGTTAAAACTGAATTGAAAAGTTATGGATGTTTAAATTTTCTGGATACTAAACATAAATTAGGAATTAATGTTTATAAAATAAGAAGCCAAGGACTTACATAACTACTCTGAATAGTTTTTGAATTTTCTTAAAAATAAATTAATAATAATAATAGAACTTTATTGTGCAATAATTACAATCTGCCTTTTATAAGGCAATAATAATACAGATAAATGATCTCATTCATACCATATTTACAGTCATCATTCACTCGCTCATTCATACAATAGGACATGATTGGAGAAACTGGCCATTGCCAGGACTCCTACTGTCACGCGATTATAGCAGGTCACGAGGCCACTGCCGTTTCAGTCTCCGAGGAGGATTATAGGGATGAGTGGCACAGTGCAAAGACTGTGCTACAGGATTAGGGTGGTTGGAAAGGCTACTGTGGAATTTCATAAACTTGGAAGGGGTGAGTTAAATAATAATAAAAATAAATTAGTGGTTTTGTATTTATTAATCAATTTTAAGATATTATCTGGAGGTTCAACGATCTGGCATTTACGAAATATTAAAGTTATAGTAGAATTATGGAAAAGTTTTATTCGATTTTATTTGAAATTTATAAACGAAAATTAAGCGAATATAACGTTAACATTTACTTGAATAAGGAATTGAGGCAATGTTTTTTTATTTGGCCCTAGGGATGGGCAGTTCAAATCAGAGGCTTAGACGACGTGTTGTTTGTTTGCCGTAGGTCTTCGTTATGGCTCGTGCATAGAGGAAAAAATGTTGAGGCTGCGATTAGCTGTTTATACATCTCATGGTGGCGTTTCTACAATTATTAAGTGACACTTCTATAAATCCATCATGCAAATAGCCCTGTTCTCTTTCACGCTCTACATACCCCGTCTGCAGACTCCAGTTATAAATGTACGATTTGTTTTATTAATACACTTCGGCACTGTCATAATCATCATATATATTTCCCATTGACCTATTCATTCTGTTTCATGATTACAAATCTACTAGTACGTATGTTGTTTGTCCGAGCTTCAGGCCATTGCCGTTTTTATCTTGTCTATATTTTTAATTTACTTACATTTAGCTTGCCTACGTCCTGACGGAGAGCCTCTGTTTTTATTTATGGATAAATGTTTATGGTTATGTCAGCAACAAACCCTTCATCTTAATATACCCTACATTCTAGAACTCATCCCTTCCAAGTTTATGAAATTCCACAGTAGCCCTTCCAACCACCCTAATCGGAGACTGAAACGGCAGTGGCCTCGTGACCTACTATAAACGCGTGACAGTGGGAGTCCTGGCAATGCCCAGTTTCTCCAATCATGTCCTATTGTATGAATGAGCGAGTGAATGATGCTGTAAATATGGTATGAATGAGATCATTTATCTGTATTATTATTGCCTTATAAAAGGCAGATTGTAATTATTGCACAATAATGATTGTTATATTATGAACGGCATTTAAAACTAATACATATAGCACGATACTGATTTCTAACACTTTATTACAAACTAAACAATTAGTTGCACAAACTCTCCAGATCAAGATATTATTGAGCGAGGTTAATTTCATAAGCATCGATCGTGGTTGTTTGCCCTTAGTGAGACTAGGTTGGATTATTAGTTAGTCCTTGAAATGATTCATATTAGCCTGAGCGTTGAACAAATAAGCTTTCATAAATTTTTCTTTGTATATAATAATTAAAAATGTTTTTTCTCTAACGAATATCCTTTGTTTTATCATTGTAAATAGTATTTATCAAAGCAGTATTTAAAAATGCACAATCTATCGATTAGCTGTGATTTCCCTTTTGTGAAACCTTTTGAAAGTTCAGCTCCATTATTCATAACGTCATCCATCACTAATACCCCATCATCTGCCATTAAGATAAATTGTTCACAAAATAAACATAACTTGTTTTACATTATAAAAAAACTTAGCGGTACCTTGAGCGATCCCTCGTTATTGATTCTACGGTTTAAAACATATTAAAAAAAAATTATCCAGAAATATTTCACCTAACGTAAATTGTTCAGATACTAATTTTTGACCATGGATTTTTGTAATATGTTATTAAGACTTAATTACAGCTTTTATAGTCTTCTAGTTAAAAATCCTTACGTGATACTACTTAGTGCAGACAGAGCTAAATAAAAACAATACAGTGATTGATATATAATACCAGAGTATAAAACAATAGCTTTTGATCATTCCACCCAGTACAATCCCCAAAGTAAGCTCTATAAGTGCTAAAACATGGCATTAAAAAAAATATTATTCAGAAATCTCAAGGTAATTTAGTGTACTTAAACTTCTAACCCACCATTTAGGCTTCCAGACCTTGAAATAGTGATGAAGTGTGACTGAACCACTTAATAATTTAAGGTTCCTACCGATGAGAATACGTACCGCCACTCCTAATCTTGCTACAAATATGATATATTAGATAACGCTCTCGCCCACGGTTTAAACTTTCAATTAATCCCCATAGTTATTTCTGAGTTTGATTCGGTATATTTATATATCCGGCCTGTATTTGTTAATATAAAATCCATCAAAAGGATCTACATTACGTCCATCACCTGATAAAATTAGACTGGTAGGCTTCCAATCTGAATTGAATAATTTCATTTTCATCCCATTTGAATATTATTATCAATCAGAGCCATTGGCTCAAACTTTTTATTGTGAGAAAGTTGCTTCCCAAATCCACATGGTTGTCAACTCCCTCGCATGCGAAAGAGGAAGCGGAGTCTTGGGAACTCCCCCGCTCCTCCATCAGCCGCGTCACCGGATACGAGGCAGTGGAGGCTTACCAATAGTACGAGAGCCACAGACGCTCGGGACATGGTTGGAGGAACTGGACATTTCCAGGACTCGCTCTGTCAGGTATTTATACTAGGTCACGAGGCCACTCCCGCTTGGGTTATTTGAGCCACGCTGGATACGGATGTGTGGTGCAGTAAAATTATTGTTCTAGGGGTTTAGGGTGGTTGGATAGCTTCAATGGAATTTCATTAACTTCAAAATCTTCATAATTATAAGGTAACCTCACATCATCTTTAGTAAATTAAGAACGAATTATTCACTTGGGAGTGGGATCAGATTATTGTATCTCTTAATTCCTATTGTAAAAATCAGTACACTATACTGGTGTTTTTCTATCGTATGCCTCTACCTGGCATCCATCTCCTTCACTCAGCGCCTCTAAGAATAATGACTCACTCACTACCGGACACGTGGACCTGATTTCCTGCCGGGATCTCCGTTGGCTTTTTGAGGGTCTATCTTCTACACTCTTTTTCCATGCGTTTTCCAGTAACTCTCTTTAGGTAACTCATCTCTACCCCAATGACCTAAGATGTCCAGCTTTCAGAGCTCTATACCAACAATGGAAAAAGAACACAAATATAAAAAGTTGGACATTGCTTCGTCTCTCACCTCTAAATCTATATATTTGGTAGGGTGCGGCAATTGGATACCTCACACTATTGTTACTATCGATCCAAGGTGCTCAATATTATCTGTTACCTCCAATTCCTTTCCGATTGGGAATATATTTAGCTGTTCCATCTCTCTATCAGTATGCATGAGCGTATTCTCATTTCTTCAAATCATACCTTTAGATGCTTCCCTCTTTTTTTTTAGGGATATCGGTAATAATAAATCTAAGAATGTTTCATTAGGCGAAATTAATGACTGCTTGTCAAAGAAGGACGGATTGCCACAGGTTTGTTACCAAGTCTCAAATTTTAGAATTGATCTACCCAGTGACCTCAGATGTGCGCCAACTAGTGTTTTCAGAAAAAATGGACCACTTTTTTTTCTAAAACATTAAAAAAAATCAATCCGACCAAGTGAAAGTTTATGCTTCTCATATACATTAAGCATCTCTCGATGTCTGTGGCTGACCTCTTATTTGCTTTATTAGAATTTATGACAGCCTACTGATTTTTGTAGGTGATTAAATAACTTAATCAGGCCATAAAATATCTTGAAATGGATGCGTTTCCGAAAAGGATTTATTTTAGATTTCTATATGTTCTTCAGATTATGCTTAATCTCCTTCCAAAGATGTAGTCAATCTTTGCTGTCTTTGAGAAATTCCTTCCGAAGAAGTTGCATCAATATGTATGACACATTAAAAATGAAGATATAAAGGCCATGCCATGAAATGATACCTGCCCCATCCCTTGAAAGCTTCACGAGAGAGAGGTAGTGGCAGCATTGGCATCAATATTTTACAGCTGCTAAATAATGGGGTGGGGAAATGAAGCAAGCTGATGTAATCTTCTTTTATGCGCCAGTAAAAATTATTTTTGTAAAACTCACTTTCCCTCATATACAAACTTTTATGATACATGATCAATTTCTACTTTTTACAATACATGAGTTATAAAATACATTTATTCAGCTTTATTCATTTATTCATGTTTACGGATGATAAAATATTCGTTCAAGAGTACTTGACCTCGCAATTGAATTCTCCTGATGACATTTGACATTTGTATGTTTTAGGTTGCAGTGCGATTCATTTTCAAATGGCCAGTAATTATTTATTTTGCTTATGTCAATATCACTTACAGCAGGTGGGTAACAACATTTTCTGTCTGTATGTCAAACATCCAACATAATATTAATATCAGTTTTGACATTATTAGACCTTTGACATTATAACCTACGTGAAAGACTTTAGTTTGGTTATTTAAGTAATGGAATTTTAAATTTAAATTTGGCAAACCCAAACAAGCCTTTTGATAGTAAAACTTATTTATTCTATAGCTATTTTTACTGGTATGTCTCTGAAATCTTGGGAGTATTTGAAGACTGAATTTAGGTAATCTGCTTGTACCATCTGCAAGCCGCAGTTTCCAATAATATTATAATGTGACAGGATTATCTTCATGAAAATAATTAATCCTTTCTATACTTTGAAAATCTTTTTAAATTCTAAGGTTTAAATTTCACTTTTTAATATATTTAAAACAGTTTTTCTGAGTATCAATATCAACATAAGTATCAATTTCCAGGCTTAAGTGAATGTTGAACGGAATCCATAAACCCGATTTATTCAACGCCCGATTGAGGGCCGATTATAATCTGCTATATAATTATTTAAAAAAAATTGATAAAATAAAGTAGTGCGGCATTAATTAGGTGTAGAACTAATTTTTAGCTATTCACTACATGTGTAAGTAAAAGTTGTGGGACTGTTCTGATTTTTTTGAATTGTCTCTGGTGGTCTCCTCAAGTTAAATAACTACTATTAAAGTAATGCATTATTTAGTGAATTGGCAATATATAGATTAACACCTTATAGGGTTCGGATGATATAAATAACTTTGCAACCAATTAAATTTGAGGCTAGTGCTAATAAATTATGTTTTAATCATTTTATTTCAATGTAAACATCATCGGTGTGGAATCACTACCAGTTGTGTTACCACATTAGGCTACTATGGTCGAGAGTAGCTATCCAAGATGATTTGACAATCGTCTCTCGTACCATCTAGCTCTAGAAACTGGAACAGTTTGTTGAAACGTTCTGCATAAATAAATTTCATGAAAATATTGATCAACTTGAGCTGATTTGGCAAGAAACTAAACATGCATATTGTAACATTCATGATATTTGAGAATATAGACCAGGAATCCTCACATCTGGTAAGCATTTCCCTTATGCTCCTAGGAGTGGGGATGAGATAAACCAGCAGTCTTAGCACAACCATCTAGAAGAGCGGACTTAGCAAGCTCCCGAATTGGCGGTACAGGAAGATCATCGATTGGGTGATATTAATATTGTTTTTATTATGGATCCATTAAAAGAAATTGAGCTCAAATTTCATGTTTTTTGTAATTAGTAGTAAATATCCTAATTTAAAAGGAATTGAATATTTTTTTATACTTTTTGTCAGCACTCTATATAATTATAATTATTTGTTATAAACATTTTATTTAAATATATTTCACAATTCCTAGTTTCTCAATTTATTAATAACTACAACATTAGCCTTGAGATCGGGCGATTCAATCGGGATAAATTCCTATGTCAAAGACATAAAACAATTTGAATTAAAGATCTCATGACGGACCTGCCAAATTAGTTAAGGTAAATTGATCAAATAAAGTAAAAAGGAGAAATGGTAAAAAAATAAGGTAGGTTTCAATATATTCAAGGCTAACAATAAATTGTCAGTATAAATAAAATAACAGTTTAGAATAAGTAATAATAAATGGAGCAAGTGTTGAGCAGGCTGCACAATATGCTATTCACTACATGAAAAAGTTGTTGAACTGTTCTGACTAATTTTTTTGAATTGTCTCTGGTGTGACAAGCTAAATAACTACTCTTAAAGTAATCTGTACAATAAATTGATTAAATGTGAGTTTGAAAATATCTCATCAGCACTCGACGTTAATTAAGGTTCAGTTAGATCCGAAATCGGCACGTTAACAAACTTAGCTATAGAAAATATTCCTAATAAAATATCTAATACATGGAATAATAATAAAAATTGAATACTTTATCCTAAAATTACTAATGTCTTGCGTTAATGCTCCCACAGAACACCATTCGACCGCTCCTTTCTTCCTCACTCGTCACTCTTTGGAATTTTCTTCCTCGGAATATCCGTCATGATTCCCACTAAGGCACTTTCGAAACCTTCCTACTACGTGAAACCTCCTTACAACTTAGACAGACACTTGGTTTTTTATTATTATTAGTTTTTAATATAGATACGATTGCTACCATTTAACTGTTCTACCAACCCGTAGCTACAATTTTTTCAATTAGTAACCACTAATATTTAATTTGAGGTAAGCTTGTTAGCTTATCCCTCTATGTGCTGCATTTACATAGCCAAAGGTGATTGTGCATTGTTATTATTCACGATCCGAGAATCATTTTTTTTTGTTTCTGCATTTAGAAAGAACATAAGCTGTAATTGAAACAGGCTATTTGGTTAAATGTTTCCAGGCCGAGCTGAGCCTAAAGGGAAGGCATGAGTTGAGAAGGGCTAATCGCCCTTCAGCCATAAATATTTAAGGCCACCTCCGATATAACTCCGTTGCATCTGAATAACGGTAAGCGGCAATATTGATAATCCCCTGCCAAGCTTTGGCTACCAATTTCCTATAGCTGTCTTAATCCTGACGGGATTACGAAAATAATTAATTATCATCATAAAATATGTAAATGTTACAGTTTTACGTCTATGTGAGATTTAAAACAGTTTTTTATTTATGATTATATAAGTCTTTAAAGGAATAATTAATACCTGATAAACTGTTAACATAAAATAACGCACGTTTATATATCTTTTTCAAGGGGCCACGAAAAAAGATTTAATAAAAATTTAAAAGTTTAAACATTAGATTTCAGCTGGAAAAACCTTTCGAAACCGAATAGATTCGCAACACATGCTCACATTGTAATAATGAGTGTATTTAGACAGTCGTTGGTTATGCATCAATATAAAATCAGAAAAAACGGAGCATGTTTGCTTTGATACATAATAACAGACAAAATAGCAAATATGCTTGAAATCATCCGTCTGCCTGAAGGTTGGACATATGTTATTAAAATATTTTTTTCGTATGTAGGATCAAATAAACATAAAATACTTAATATTTGTATTAAGGATGATAATATTTCAAGTGAAAATACTGTTGAGCATGTGCATATTACTTTGAAAGGGGAAAACAAAACATAAAATTTATTAACGCTGAGCATTATAATTAAATTCCTTCACTGGTAATCCTCTCCTATAATTATGTAACTCTTCCTATTGTGGTATATTTACTCCCTATTTACTAATCTATAATTATCTTTCTATATGTAACTTTTTCAAATTGATACTGATCAGATAAATATTAATATCAAGAAAACTCAATTCACTTTTCCTAAAATACTAATACTTTAACCCCCGTGAAATCAGAATCATTGATCAAAGAATTGACTTTAATTTATGAAATCTGTTTTATTTCCCTTGTTGTTTGTTGTGTCTGTAATATTTTGCACGCAGCCTTGTGCCGCCTTTTGTTATTAGTTATAACCTTCATGTTACCTTTGGCATTCAGTAGAATAGATTCCATCTTTATGTACCACTACTTACTTGTTCACTTTATAAAATATATATGTTTTCTCACGTACCCCAACATGTGTGTGCTTTTGTAACTATCAAAAAGAACATAACAATTGGCGACGAGTTTTAATCAGTGCGTGAGTGAACCGAAAATCGCGACCTATGTGTTTGTTCCAAGCTTATCAACGTGTTCAAACAACACTAAAATTCCGGTAAAATGTGTTATTTTGTCTTCAATCGACCGAAAAAGGTAAGAATTAGACTAATTTCTATCGAATTATCAATAAAAACACTTCGAAATGAATGCTAAACAGTTCGAATCTTTTATGAAGACTTTCAGCGAACAACAGAAAGTTTTCCTCGAAACTGTAACTGCTCAACTTCAGTGTCTTTCCGGGAAACCTACTGAAGAAAACACAGTCAATTATTCGAGCATCGCGCCTTTCGAAAACTTTGATCAAAAACGTGAAAAGTTTGCGTGTTACCTTGAGCGGTTTGATAACTATTGTACGATGAAAGGGGTCACAGACAAAGCCAAAATTGGCCAGCTCTTATGTGTTTCAATTGGCTCTTCACACTACAACAATTTAGCTGCGTTTTTAGGCCCAGAAAAACCACTGAAGGGTATCTCCTTTGATGATCTTGTCAAGTCCTTCAAGACCTTGTTAATTCCGAAGAAAAACGCAGTAGTGTCACAACACTATTTCCTTAATATTTATCAAACGGAACACCAGTCCATTTCAGAGTTTGTTGCCACTCTTCAACGTGACATAGCTGAGTGTGAATTCTCCGTACAATGCCAGTGTGACCAGTCTGTATCAATCTCAGACGTTTTTCTCAGAGCACAGTTCATTCGAGGCCTTCGAGATGACTGGGTAAGGGAACACATATTACAATCGGACAAAAAGACATTCCAGGACATTTTAGCTCTTGCCACAGCTCTTGAGGCATCAAGAATTGAAAGTAAAGAGTTGACTCAGCGCTCTAATCCAGCTCGAACTTTCTCTGCCAGCGAAGTGAACAAGATGTCAAGCCTTAGCCAGCGCTCAGGAGCAAGCTCAAGCTCTATTCAACTCAGGTCAAGTTCCCGTCCCCGTAGACCTGATTTCAAGGCTCTCGGCATCGATAATCTGTGCCTCCGGTGCTCAAGGGGAAACCATCAGGTATCGGAGTGTCGAGTTAATAAGAACAAATTATATTGCACCCTTTGTAAAAAGAAGGGACATGTGGCACGCGTCTGTATCACATCATTGATGGCAGAAAACAGAAGGAAACCAGGCAAATCCAGTTCTACACATTCCCTCCAAATTGCCAACACCAGCCCCAGAGCAACGCCAGCATACGGTCTCAATAAATTAGAAACAGTGATCCAGAAAAATGACGTTATTATTGACTTGTTCGAGTTGAACCGTCATGAACCAGATAAGTACATGATTGACGTTTCGCTCAATGGAAAATTGCAGCGTTTTGAGGTCGATAGTGGCGCCAAATTTACCCTATTAAGTGAGAATGAATTTGACAGACTTAACCTAAATTTGCCAGTTCAACCAACCAACCTAGCTTTTCGATCCTACTCTGGCAACATAATCCAATCAAAAGGTAAGGTACCAGTCCAGGCTGCTTACAATGGAAAACAAATAACCGGCGATTTATACATTGTACCAACAGGATACGAAGCGCTTCTTGGACGCCAATGGATACGAGGACTTGCCATTGAACTCAAACAGGTCGACAATAATCCTCCCATGCCAATCTACCAGTTCAATTCAGTCCCCTCGCTCGAGGATATTTTAGAAGAGTTTTCCTCGATCTTCGAACCAAAAATTGGCTGTGTTCCTGGCTATGAAGTTTCACTCCAGCTCAAACCAGGAGCAAAGCCATGTTACACCAAGGAGCGTAGTGTTCCACATGCTCTCCTGGACCAAGTCAACCGGGAACTAAACGAACTCGAAGCTGCAGGAATCATTGAACCTGTAGACGCCAGTGATTGGGGTTCCCCTCTCGTGGTGATCGTCAAACCTGACGGAGGCGTTCGCCTCTGCTCAGACTACAAGTGTGGCGTCAATGAACGTCTAATTCAAGTAAACTACCCTATCCGTACCAGAGAAGACGTCCTAAGCAGCTTGCGAGGCATCTTATTCCGTTATCGAGCTACGCCACTTGCTTGTTGCCAATCACCAGCTGAAAAATATCTACATCGAAAGTTGCGCATGCGCCTTGATGCTATTTTTCCCTACCAGCCTAAACCATCAAGCGTGACAGCAGAACCAGCACGCTCTTTTAAGGTAGGGGAGAGAGTCCAGATCCGCCTTTACTGTGACAACAAGAAGATTTGGCAGTTCGGCGATGTCATCAAAGTACTTGGCCAACGGCACTATTTGGTCAGACTCGACTCTTCGGGGCGAATACTAAAACGCCACATTGACCAAATTGTGGCAACTTGGGTTCCAAAGCCAAAATCCGTTTCGTTTGGACCGAGTCAATCATTTGAGGTTCCCCGACTTCCACCTACTCCAGCAGCAGCGCCCACTCCAGCAGCAGCGCCGAATCAAGACCGACCTCGTCGTGAGATACGCTTTCCGGCACGATTTAATGATTATGTCTTGAATTGTGTTACCTGAGTTTTTCAATTTAGTGCGGGAGAATCTGTTGTGTCTGTAATATTTTACACGCAGCCTTGTGCCGCCTTTTGTTATTAGTTATAACCTTCATGTTACCTTTGGCATTCAGTAGAATAGATTCCATCTTTATGTACCACTACTTACTTGTTCACTTTATAAAATATATATGTTTTCTCACGTACCCCAACATGTGTGTGCTTTTGTAACTATCAAAAAGAACATAACATTGTTTAACTTATAATTATTCATCACCTATGAAATAATGAAGGCACTTATGTTGTGTAGTAATAGACCTCCTAATTTTTTGTATATAGAATGTAGCTTGGGATTCCATGGAATTTCACTGAACAATTAGATGCCTTAAATGCAAATTACTGATAATACATTGTAGTAATTAATAATAAAATTATCGTTGTTGAGGGCTTGTGTACTCTATTAGGTAGTTCTAATTGGAACAAAATATTATGTCAGTTGTAAATGTCTAAACACTATATATATAATTAATAAACTAATACATAATATTGACGTTTACAAACTTGTGCAAACCAAATAAGGGAACTCGGATATTTCGCAAATTAAACCAAAAATCAGCGCACCATAGGCGTTGCTGGTTAGACCTATATAAAATCTAGATCTAGGCTTGTTTTATTTAAAAATAATTTAAATGACTGATTTGTGTTTGTATCAAGCTGTTTTAGATTTTATTTTTCTACACCCGTAGTAATATAATTAATATTGTGGTAATAGTAAAATATCTTGACATTCCAATAAACGACTATTATATTAGTTGTAATTACACCTAAAATTGTCTACAAATGTTAGCAAGAAAATAGTATGCAGTCTTTAACAATTATTCGTACAGTTTTAAATCCATTTTCACATGATATTGGTATTTGTACCGATTTTCCAACAATTTATCTTATTTACTTATCTATATGTTTTCCAGCATATAGTCGTGTGTAGTACAGTAGATAACCCTGTTTCGTACAATATATACTCAAATTGATTCGTGGGTGTTTCATCAAATAACGTATTCCGTTTGAGTTCATTGAAATTAATACAAGAGGATCACGAGCACAAACGGAATAGCAATTAGATCTTCACCAGCATTTGTGCTCTGCCGGTAGAGGGCAGTAGCATTTGCCATTTAATTAGACCATTGTCATTAGGAGCCTGTTAAATATTGTTTGATCTTTGCTTAGAAATCGATAATCATCTGGTAATTAACAGGGTATTTTATCTTGCATACCCGGCGGAGAGGGGGAGGTTCGCAGAGGTAATGATTTCCTTTGAAATTTTGAAAAATATTTTACAAAAAAGCCCCCAAGGATCGGTAAAATATAAAGATATGATAACACATATAAGGAGCTATTATAAAAAGATACCATTTCTTATGGAAATAATTTAATAACTTCTGTAGATTTTCGTTGAACAATTACGTACCTTAAAAAGCATATAATTTATAATACGTAGTAGTAATTTTAGAAATTAAGTTAAACAATTATCGTTGTTGAGGACTAATATAATCGGTGGTTGTAAATATCTGAACTGTTACAAAAAAAATTATAGAAATATAATAATTTTTAATAATATTATTATTATTAATGGTGAAATGTCGGCGTATAATAAGTATATTAAATTGATAAAACCACTTTACTATGTTAAATATTAGAATCTGCCTCATTGGGTAATAAGTAATTGTGATAAATGTTTTCATTCATACCATATTTACAATTATCATTCACTCGCTCATTCATACAGTATTTACAAACATCACAGAGACCTCCCAAATCTACATAGTTGTCATCTCCCGCACTTGCGAAAGAGGAAGCAGAGTCTTGGGAACTCCCCCACGCTCCTCAGTCAGCCGCGTCATTGGATACGAGCTAGTGGAGGCTGACCAAGAGCGCGAGAGCCACAATTTGATCGACAATTGCTCAGGACATGATTCGAGAAACTGGCCATTGCCAGGTATCTCACTGTTACACGATTATAATAGGTCACGAGGCCACTGCCTTTTCAGTCTCCGAGGAGGATTATATGGACGAGTGGAGCAGTGTAATGACTGTGCTAAAGGATTAGGGTGGTTGGATAGGTTATTATGGAATTTAATGAGCTTGGAAGGGATGAATTCTAGAATGTAGGGTATATTAAGATCGTTATGAAGGGTTTTGTTGCTGACGTAATAAGGGGCATTCACTATTGTTCTCAGGACTTTTAATTGAAATGATTGGATACACTTGATGTTCGAGTTTTTTGCTGTCCCTCATAGCTCTATTCTGTATGCCCAGATTAGTTAAATTCCTTTATTGTGCAATAATTACAATCTGCCTTTTATAAGGAAATAAGCAATTAAGATATATGCTCTCATTCATACAATATTTACAGACAGCCCAGAGAATCCCCAAATCCACCGCGAAGAGAAAGCGGAGTCTTGGGAAGTCCCCCACGCTCCTCCGTCAGCCGCGTCACCGGATACTAGGCAGTGGAGGCTGACCAAGAGCGCGAGAGCCACAGACGCTCAGGACATGATTGGAGAGACTGGCCATTGCCAGGACTCCCACTGTCACGCGTGTATAGCAGGTCACGAGGCCACTGCTATTTCAGTCTCCGAGGAGGATTATAGGGATGAGTGGCGCAGTGCAATGACAGTGCTACAGGATTAGGGTGGTTGGAAAGGCTACTGTGGAATTTCGTAAACTTGGAATGTATGAGTTCTAGAATGTAGGGTATATATATAGATCATTATGAAGGGTTTTGTTGGTGACGTAATAAGGGGCATTTACTATTGTTCTCAGGACTTTGGATTGAAAGGATTGGATACGCTTGATGTTCGAGTTTTTTGCTGTCCCGTATAGCTCTATTCCGTATATTCAGATTGGTTTAAGTATAACTTTGTAGATTAGTAGTTTATTTTATATTGAGAGATGGGATGTCCTTCGAAGTAATCTGTACAGTTGTCCAAAGCGTCTGTTAAGTTCTTGTCTTCTTAGCCTCGTATGTGGGTTCCAGGTCAGCCGTTTGTCGAGATTGAAACCTAAGTACCGTACTATCTTGGATACAAGGAAAGGAATGGAATTAAAAACAACTACTGGAAATGACTTGCGGCAGAGGGTAAAGGTAATACTGGAAAATTTTGTTTCATTAACTTTGATCCACCATTGGTTACACCAATGATCGATCTCATCAAGGTGTTTTTGAAGGTTATGGGATGCTATATTGTGGTCTGGGTGGAATGACAAGACTGCAGTGTCATCTGCAAATGTGGCCAAGAAGTAGAGGGGACATCAGCAGTTTATAGGTTATAGAGGATGGGGCCTAGGACACTGCCCTGTGGAACCCTGCTTTTATGGGATAGTAGTTAAAATATTCTAAACCAAAGCAAACTTGGAAGAAGCGTATGAAAGATAGGACTGTAGGATTAGGAAAAGGGCCTGTAGTAAACATATTTTGAGCTTTTAGACCAAACCTGCGTGCCAAACCCTGTGCCAAAGGCCAACAGCTTGGGCTATATCAGAAAGGTAGCAGTGCAATACTGTTTGGTTTCAAGGGCTGAAGAGATGTGATCAACAACGCGAAGGCCTTGTTGAGCAGTGGAATGTCGTTGACGGAAACCAAACCGGTGTGTAGGAAAAAGTTTTTTGGATTCAACAATTGGAAGTAGACGTTTTAGTAGGAGTTTCTCAAATATTTTTCTCTCAAATCAGAGGATAGGGAGTAGGCTAATTGGACGGTAAGATGAGGCGTCATTGGGTGGTTTACCGGGTTTGGCGAATAGGACAATAATGGAATGTTTCCAGAGAAGAGGAAAGTGCGTTGTTCGGATAATGCAATTATATATGTAGGTTAGGAAGATTATGGCTTTAGGAGGAAGTTGTTAGAGAATTTGAGGAGTAAGGAGATCATGTCCTGGGGAATTTCGGTAAGGTAAGTTTTTCAGAAGGTTTTTGACCTCAGAGGGGTTAACGGCTTTTGGTAGAAGAGAGAGAGGGATAGGTGAAGTGAGGAAATCTTTAACAGTTGTGCTGTGAGTATGGTTTTGAAGAGAAAGGTGAGTTGTGAAAGTATGGGTAAGCAGAGCGAATTCCTCCGATCCGCCCGGGACCCATCATCACGTCGGAGTGGGTGTGAAACAGGATGATATTTGAGGATTTTTTTAGCTACATTTCACAAGGAATTGTCCCTGGAAGACAGAGAGGAGAGGTGGGAATTAAAAGAATTGGTACGGAAGGATGTCTATTGCCACTTTGCCAATCTGCAGTACTGTTTGTATGAGCGGCGAACAGCAGGATTTTGGGATTGTTTTCTTATTTAAAGAATGGGATGTAGAAGATTTTTGCTATAAAATTGGGCTTCCAAGAGATCCCCGATGAGCAGTCATTATCGAGATTTGCTGGTTGTTGTGTTTTTTTATTGAAGTAAATTTTAACTACGTTGCATATCCGAAAATGGTATAATCTTCCCACATGAAGACATGTTTCACCAAAAAAAATGTTAGTGAAATGGGAGTCATGTGCGAGTAGTTGGAAATGGAAGAGTAAGCTACAGTAATGGTTTTAATTGAAACATTGGTATATTCGTTTTCAGTTGCGTCAGTTGAGCAATATATGAGGCATGTTAGCATTGTATGCTTACGTCAAAGACTACGTCACGCACTCATATCAACAGTTCCTATGAAAATAACATGTTCTAACATACCTGGGTGTCCCTGTGAATGCTGTACGTTGACCAGCAGCAAGGCTCAACTTGGTTCGAGTCCAGTCCCCAGAACTCCAACTCCTCCTCGAACAATGGCCCGCAAACATTTGTGGGGTAGTGAAGTTTACCCGTCCTACAATAAACAAAAAAACAAGTAATTTATTAGTACATTATATAATAGAACCCACCTCGGTATATTTCGCAATAATTACCAAGACCTGAAATAATTAAAAATTGTTGCTTAATGATTTCTAGTAGTGTTTCTGAAGCAAACAATTATCGGTGACAGAATTATCTCCAGTACCATGAGCATTTGAATAGAGTAGAAACCTATAGATAGCCTGCCCCAGATAACGCTGTTACACTGACACAAAACCTTCAATAAAAATTTAACGACGTTATCAGAACTTATAATACTTCAAACTGACATCAAACCAGTGAGCGGCCATTAAAAAACAAAAAGTTTATTTCTGACCCAGAGCTGCGTAATATCGAATATAATCTGATTTTATTTGGCGACTGCCTCAAGAAATCAATTAAGAACTATTAGTTTATATTATTATATTATAATTCCTTTATTGTGCAATAATTACAATCTGCCTTTTATAAGGCAATAAGTAAGAACTATTAGTAAAATTTTTTTTTTTTTCTGTAGAACTACCTTTTTCTTTCAAAATATAAATAGTGTCCAATCCACCTTAAAAATGTTAATTTTTATTCTGTGTCAAAGTTATTTTTTCAACGATGTATCCCAAATTATCTTTTATAATGAAATTATATAAACTATCAACGTTTCGTCTATTAGGGCATCCTCAAGACTGTGAATGATACTATACTTAAATTCATATTCATTCATTGTTGTATACCGAGTTAGTAACCTCTCTATGTTATATGAAACTGTTACATAAATGATTTAGAATAGATAACATTTGAAAGTCCAGAGGATGTCGGAATAGTCAAACATTGACTGTTGATTAAAAACTAATTTTTACACAATACATATAAATAATACAATACAAATATGAATATACAGTTGTCAAGTATTATGATTAGCACAAAGGTAGAGATTGAGTTTAGAAAAAGCAGTTTGCACAAAGATAAGATCGTGACAGTAATGGAAGTTAGAAATGAGCTGTCACCGACCTGGCAGGTGGAACCGAAAGTCAATAACGACTGTTGCCGAACTTTGGCTAAGTAGACAGCTAAACTGGCCTGGACTTTGAGAGAGTCCAATTGTCACTGCTATTAGATAGGGAGCACAAATCAAGCATCGTTAGGGACTTTTTAAGATGTTCATGTAGTAAAAGCATTACAGTATGGAGTCATATACGCAGACATTGAAGTGTTTACTATTTAATTTATAATTAAATGTTGTTATGTGAATTAAAAACACAAGAACAAAATTGGGCATTGTCGGAAATCGCCTAGTTATGAATTTATTTTTTTACAAATGAACGTTTTTTGATATCTGGAATGTATGCCAGATAATAACAAGCATTATTGTTAAGGCCAGATAAAGTTTTTATTTTGTTAATAAAGTAAAGTAAATTGAATCATGATTTTTTTATCTTTATTTAAAAAATTTATTTGTTTGTTAAATTTAATTATTTATTATTTTCGTCACTGACGTAAAAAACTGTAAAAAAAAAAAATCGTCATTTATTAGATCGTTCGTCTAAAGTTTGATTATGTAATTTATATTTCGTAAGATTTAAATTGTAATCTAAGTTAAATGTGAAATAAGGGAAATACCTAAAAGAGAATTCCGTACCTTGGACCGTGGTACTTTGGACTTTTGGTAGGGGAACTTGTGGACCCAAGCTCCATTTTCGTCAGTGTTGAGGTTAAGTTGTACCGATCTCAGACTTGAATCGTCCATTTGGCCAAAAATTTCACCTCAATGATATTTAACGTTTAAAACTGTGTTTAACGTTCCTTTTCAAACGTATTATTTTTTACGTTGTGTCTTCAACGACGTGAGAGTGTTAATGGTTCATTCTCTGAATTTCCCAAAATTCACGACAGGAAATTACGAACTTTTTCCGTTCCCCTTGGAGCTTGGAATCGCCGCCCGGCGGTTGGGTTTTTGAGCATCAATCTGACCACGGCAGCGCTACGCTTTGTCTACAACCTACACCCACGTGAACGCTTGACCTGCAGCCTGCGATTACATGAAAGAACGCTTCATACGACTACGTGAATATACCCTTATTTTTACTTATTTCTTAATCAATTCCTTAATTGATTTATCACTAATTACCTTTTAATTATTATTGAAATGGCCTACTATTTTCGATTTATCAAAAGAACGATCTATTTGAATTAAAATTACGAAATATTTTATTGATAAATTTCATCGCCATTTTAAAGAAGATTATAAATTATACACTTTAATTTTGATTATTTATTTTATTTAAATGGCATTATATTTTATTGAATTTATTGAAAATTTAATTATTGTGACTAGAATTTGGTTAATTATCTTAATTATTAAGGATAAAAGATATTTTTATTTTGAAACAAGTCTATGTCTTACATTGGTAAATTTTATATTATTACTAACCAGGCCTGGGTATTTTATTTTTGCTCCTCATTTTTTTTATGAAATTTTGATAACATTTTGTTCAATTTTGAATAAATGTATTGTGATTTGGCATAAATTCTTATTTTCATTCATTTAACAGTTCACTAGTTTATGCTAATGAACCAACCTGCTTTTGAATTTTCACTTGGACGTATATAATACTCCACGGGTAGTTCAGCGTATACACATTATCATTAACTTAAGTAAAAGTGTAATTAAAAAAAAAGACATAATAACATGTGTGCTGAACATTTTGTTTAATGATATGTACTTTTTTCACCAAACACTCTATATATGTACTATATTACGTTGGAAGGCTAGTTGTAGTTATTCTTAGCAATAAATATACACCCCTATCTGGTCTACCCACAATTTATTTTATGCTGATACAGCGCTTTCCGTGGCTAGGCCACCAATCTCAAGTATCTTATTATTAAATTAACAGAATAGGTAATCAAAGTTTAAATAAATAATAATCAAAGAGAAAAGTTTAAAAAATGTCTAGGCTAACAGACCTGTAACTATTTCCTATTGCATTATTTTAATTATAAGATACTTCAAAAGATTCAAGAAAGCGCGACAGTACAAAATAAAGTATATTGCGAGTAGACCTGAAAGAGGTGTACATTTATTAATTATTTATTATGATATACAGCTCATTTCACAATGTACAGAAATCATAAATTGTATAAAATGTAGCCAAGCTACAGGAAATGTAATGAATAAATTGTAAATTGATTCATTTGTAGAATCTATATTTAATTCTATAATAAGGTTTGTAACAAGGGGATGTGAAAAAAAAACAACGTTAAAATAACGACACATGTAAAAGTAAAATGTAACCATCTCCTTCAATCATAGATAAAAAAAACATTAATAACACAAAGATAACAAAATGTAAACAAAACCGTTCTAAGACGCAGAATTCTTTAATTGAAAACATAATGAATGAACACTTACATGATTTCACCACATCATCGTTAATCAAAGGTAACAACCTTTTAACTAAATTAATTGTTTTTAACAACTTACGTTATGAAACTTAGGAAAGGCACAGCAATTTGTTTACAGTTCCCCATCTTTCTCTAGCCTATGTGGGATGATTTGAGTTTATGTTGTGATGTAGTTTATGTGTGAGCCTAAGTTTGTGATGTAATGAGTTTTCCCACGCAAGAATCGAGCTCTCGTTCCTCCTCTAGACTATTGCTGTCCATGCCTTGGCCATCCAAGCACCAAAATCGCTTGTTGTTTAGTTTAAGATCCATTAGAACACCTAGGCATGTGCCCGAACAGTAGATCAAAAGTTGAATTATTTATTCGTACGGATTGTACCAAAATACCATGATAGTGAACGCCACACACATCTGAATAAATATTCAAGGCTGATATGAATGCTTTTAGGCACTTTATATTGGAGCGAGTATATAATATAATGTACATAAGTATATAAGTACAGTATATAATGAGTGCTAATAACATCGAAATAACCTGATTCTGTTGAATGGGAACATATATTGACTCTACTGTTCAATTTGATCTAAAAGTACCGCCCAAGTTCAAAAAGGTACGGGCCGAGGACAGATCTCGGATGATCCAGTGATCAGAAGAGTTTGCTGAGTCCTGGTGACAGCGTGGACCGCTTCAGGAATGATGTCCATGAATGTCCATAAAGGCTTGTTCACACACGGACATTATTCTACTAGGGTAGCTATTTTGTGACTAAACATGTTCAAACAAAACTATTCAGTCTGTGATTTTATTCTTAAGCAAAGCGATTTAGTGTGTTAGACCCAATAAGCTGGCGAACAGTAAATAACTACAATATCGACAATGAAGAATGCTTGTTACAATCATCTTGGGAGTTAATTAAATAGGAAATTAATTTTTGAGAGCATTGTTGACTGAAAGAAATAACACCATGTTGATCTCATGTACAATTCAATATTGTTTAAGTTATAATAAACACGCTGTTACAAACCAAAAAGTAAACCATAAATAAAAAAGATACATAAGAAACGTTTGAATGCACAAAAACTTAAAATATCTTGGATTAGGGTTATACTCGCAAGTATACGGTAAAATGTTCTGGATACAACCTTAGCAGCACATCGATACACGTATTAATTAGAAATACCTGCCCAAGTTGTTCGTGAACATTGCCAAAACCGCCCTCTGCCTTAACCACAGGTGAAAAACCAACGCCTCACTTCCTCTCAGGACAGTTTGACTGGGATTTCCATAATTGACGAGACGACGTCCAGTCACAGCATTGAGTGGGGCCTGTAACTCCACTGTTTATTCAGTATCACTTTCGACAGTCCGCACAGGCCTTAACAGTCGCAGAACCAGAAGCGCCAACTTCGGCTTAATGGGCATAAACCATAGTAATTTCCTTCATTATGACCTATTTGTCTTTATTTTTAGGTTAGTTTAATTTTCATCTTTTATAAGAATTAGTTATTTCTAAATAGGTGTTCATTATTTTATTTTTTTAGAATTTATTTGTATTACTAAATATACTATATACATTAGAGGTTACCGGAAGTTTTTATTTCATGAACCACTTATTCATGCCCGATCTGGGTCATTTATTTAATTGTTTTTTTGTTTATATAGTCATTTTTATCAACAGCCCATGTATGTTATTTATAAGTAAAATTCGATTTTTATTTTGTGTTTAATTACTAATAAATATTAGTAGCTTACCTGTAATAGTTGAGGACTTGTGCGAATACACCCGGGTGCCTGTCAAAGAAATACTCGTTGAGGATTGGGTCATAATTGGCCAGGGCCTCAGTGAGCCTGGACAGCCTCGTGGCCGGTATCTTCTTAAGTGTGGCCTTGTAAGTCTCGTACCTTATCCCGCCTACATTGAGGATTATTCTATTCTCTCCGTCCATAGCATTTCAAAAATAGCTGGTCACCTCTTCAGATCTACAACAGTGAAAAAAAGATTATCAGTGGATTGGTAATAATAACTGGTAACATATACAACTTGTAATAACAAGAACATATAAATATTAAAATAAAAACAATAATCCGATTTGTACACGAAGCATTATTAACACTAAATTAGGAATAATCAATTTATAATAGACTTTTAGCCACTATGTCAAATTAAAAATCAAAAATGTATGAAATGTAGTCACATTTTAATAAACAATCGAAACTTTCTTCGAAACAAAAAATAAATTCAATCTTGCGCGAATCTGTAATTCGTCCAAAATTAATAGTCCTTTATTTTTTTTATAATCTTAGTAATGAATCTTTTGCAGGGCTCACAAGAAAATATGACAAACTTGCTAGCTTCCTTGAAAAACCTGTAAACTCGGAAAGAGCCACAAATCCCTCAGGACACCTTTGTCATCCCAGGACTTTTATGAGATCTTTAGATGAAATAAGATAATTATTAAGCATTGAACTCATTCATAATTGATTATGTTAAAGAGGAAGTTTTTCTATTTACTTTGTAAGCTTAGACTGTTGGCTCCTGGCGAAGAAAACGGTCCACCCATAATCGACAAAGGCTGAGACTTAATTTTCAATCTCGGTTTTATCAAAATGAATTTGACTGATGAATTAGAAGCATTCAAGAAGGCCTTTTTATTCAACCTCTTGTCACAACTGTTAAAATGGTTATCCAGCTGAGCTGTATAATTTGTATCGCTGTCATTATCAGACTTCAGATTTAATCGAGGTTTCTTGCAAGGAATCGTAGAGACGTCACTTTGTAAAAACCGTTCATCACCCTTGAGGAAAAATAACTTCTTGATGGGAGCTTTACAATTAAGAAAAACATTTAAAAAATGTGAATTGTTTAAAATAAATGGCTCCGAAGCATTAATAATCACCGTTACAATGCCAAAATCAAAATATACAGAACGTGTTACTAAGGACTATTATTTTTAACTATTAACAAATTTCAGTTTATCATAGATTAAAAAAAAAAAACTTTTATTAAATGGGGGTTTTTGCGCATGCGCTACCTTTTAGAACATCTCTGTACATCGCTCGTCATTCAAACACTATATACTACCGTCTATAGGCCATAGTTCAGTTAAAAAAATGTTCCAGCAGGCAACTTGAGGGAGCTGGCCACGAGGGAGCCCTCAAAAGTGAGTAAATTGCTTATTATATTTAGAGTGAAGTGTGAAAAGTGATATCGGATTGAGTAGTCGGCCATTTGCAACGCCTTACTCGACGTTCACTAACGATAGTTCTCTGAGCCATTCGGTCTAGTGGCTCAGAGCCAAGACCCGTGACTCGCCACTGGGAGTTGTGAGCTTGAATCCCACGGCGCTACGTACTTCTTTTCTAATAAAAAAACCGTTGTTATGATAAAATGAGATTTTATCAACAACTAATGTCTCAAAATAGGAAAAAAAGATCTAGATCGCTAGGTCCAACTCCAACACCGTCGCCTGTAAAGCGAAAACCAAGAAGGTCGAATAGGAACGTACAAATGACTTCCTCTGCAGCTAGTTCCATGGAGGAGATACCTCCACAGGCCAGCACATCCAAAAAAGAAACAGCCTTAGAGTCCCCTTTTTTCACGCCAAACACCTTTGAGGCTTTGAAAAATATCCCAACAGAAGAAATGGAAGTCAACAAAACTCCAACACAGCCCAAACCACCTGCTCTTTTTGTACGCAACATTAGCAACTTCAAATTACTATGCTCACAAATGAGCAAAATTGTTGGTACCGGAAAATATACGTGCCTCAATCGCTCTCGGGATACAAAAATTTCCCCAGACACTCCCGATACTTATCGAGCGATTGTTAAATATTTAGATGAAACCAATGCAGACTACCACACCTACCAATTAAAGCAGGAACGATCACTCCGAGTGGTGATCAGAAATTTGCACCCGACCACACCAGCTGACGAAATAGAAGAAGAACTCTCAGCTCTCGGGTACAAGGTTCGCCAAATAACAAACGTGTTGCGCGAGGATAGGCAACAGGATAAAACAATAAAAACGGCATTGCCACTGTTCTTTGTTGATCTCGAGAGGACACCTGGAGTTGAGAAGATATATGACCTAACAAACCTGTACTACACTAGGGTACAGGTTGAAAAACCGTATCCCAATCGCGATATCGTCCAGTGCCATAACTGTCAGGCGTATGGGCATACAAAATCTTACTGCCACCTCCCTCCCAGGTGTGTTAAGTGCAGTGGGCAGCACAAAACCGAATTGTGCAAAAAGCCCCTTCAATCGCCTGCAGTATGCGTGCTTTGCCAGCAAGGACATCCAGCCATCTACAAGGGCTGCGAGGCATACAGAACGCTGAAGTCCAGGACAGAACAACGTCGACAGCCAGAAGAGAAAAAACTTGCAGCAAGATGCGGCCCAGCCAGAAATTTGAGGCCTTTTGTCTCTTTTGCCGATGCCGTTTGTAACAGAGAGCAGTCACAGGCACCGCCCACTCCCTGTCCACAAGATCACCTTTCCCAGCATTCCATTCATCCCGTTAACCCTCAAGCTCAATCCCATCCTCAACCACACATCTTGCATATTCCTCCACCTTCAAGTTCTTCGGATCTTACTAGCCTATTAACCTCATTCCTTACAGAGTTCAGAACCCTAATTACCCCTCTCATTTCCCTTCTTACAAATCTTGTCTCCTACCTTATCCCCGTTAAACAAAATCCATAAGTGGATCCTTCCGACTCCTTATCCATTCTCCTTTGGAATGCGAATGGTGTTCGCACCCACACTAACGAACTGACAGCACTACTCCACGACAAAAACATCGACGTAGCTCTCATTACTGAAACAAGACTAACGAGTAAACGACCATTTACTGTTCGACAGTACAAGACTTATCGAACTGATCACCCAGATGGAACAGCTCATGCAGGTACCGCTGTCATTGTCCATAACTCCATATCCCACCACATAGTTCCTCTGGTGGCACATGATTTCCTTCAATCCACTGCAGTGTCAATCACCACCTTCACTTTTCCCCTTACACTAGCATCAGTGTACTGCCCTCCCAATAAATCCATTTCCGACTCCCAATTCATCTCCTTTCTAGACTCCATAGGACATCGTTTCCTTGTAGGTGGGGACTTTAATGCGAAGCACCAACACTGGGGGTCAAGATCCACTAATACACGAGGACGTGCTTTGCTGTCTGCACTCACACGGAAACATTGCTCCACTATCACTCCTGACACAGCCACCTATTGGCCATCTGATCTCAACCGAAATCCTGATCTCCTTGACTTCTTTTTTTACAATAGTTTAGGAACACTTAACTATTCACTCACGCGCCTCGATGACCTCTCCTCTGATCATAGTCCTTTATTATTAACCATTTCTCTAAGACCAATTCACAAACAGCCTCCTCCTTCATTTATTAGGGGCCCAGTTGACTGGGACCACTTCCGCCAGCTTCTTACGGAGTCCGTAAACCTCAAATTGTCCCTGAAAACATCCCAAGACCTAGACGATGCAGTGCATTCTTTCACTACTCTGGTCCAGAGGTCGGCTTGGGAGGCATCGTCACCCCATCGTCACCCAAAAATCCATAATCATAATCGTTTACCTCAGCATCTCAAAGACCTAATCCAATCCAAACGCCGCTCCAGAACAGTGTGGCAAAGATCCCGACATCCTGCTGATCGCCGCTCGTACAATCAGTACTGCCGATTGGTAAAGCGGCGATTGGCATCCTTCCGTTCCGATTCTTTCAATTCCTACCTCTCCTCTCTGTCTACCAGGGATAACTCGTTGTGGAATGTAACCAAAAAAATCCTAAAGTATCAACCTGTTTCACATCCACTCCGTCGTGATGATGGGTCCTGGGCGGCTTCGGATGGGGATAGGTCGGAGGAATTTGCTCTGCATCTTACCCATACTTTCACACCTCACCTTTCTCATCAAAGCCATACTCACAGCACAACTGTGGAAGATTTCCTCACTTCACCTATTCCTCTCTCTCTTCCACCAAAAGCTGTTAATCCCTCTGAGGTCAAATACCTTCTGAAAAACTTACCTTACCGAAAATCCCCTGGATATGATCTCCTTACTCCTCAAATTCTCAAACAGCTTCCCCCTAAAGCCATAATCTTTTTAACCTATATATACAATTGCATTATCCGAACGACGCACTTTCCTCTCCTCTGGAAACATTCCATTATTGTCCTATTCGCCAAACCCGGTAAACCACCCAATGAAGCCTCATCTTACCGTCCAATTACTACTTCCTATCCTCTCAAAAATATTTGAGAAACTCCTACTAAAACGTCTACTTCCAATTGTTGAATCCAAAAACCTTTTTCCCACACACCAGTTTGGTTGCCGCCAACGACATTCCACTGCTCAAGAAGGCCTTCGCGTTGTTGATCACATCTCCTCAGCCCTTGAAACCAAACAGTATTGCACTGCTGCCTTTCTCGATATAGCTCAAGCTTTTGACAGGGTTTGGCACGCAGGTTTGCTCTACAAGCTCAAAAGATATTTACCACAGACCCTTTTCCTAATCCTACAGTCCTACCTTTCAAACCGCTTCTTCCAAGTCCGCTATGGTTTAGAATACTCTAACTACTATCCCATAAGTGCAGGAGTTCCACAGGGCAGTGTCCTGGGCCCCATCTTCTATAACCTATACACCGCTGATGTCCCCTCTACTCCCAATACCTTCTTGGCCACATTTGCAGATGACACTGCAGTCTTGTCATCCCACCCAGACCCCGACATAGCATCCCATAACCTTCAAAAACACCTGGACGAGATCGAGTATTGGTGCAATCAATGGCGGATCAAAGTTAATGAAGCAAAATGCTCCCACATTACCTTCACCCTTTGTCACAAGTCTTGTCCACTAGTTTATTTTAATTCTATTCCTCTCCCTGTATCCGAGACAGTACGGTACTTAGGCTTCCATCTTGACAAACGACTGACCTGGAACCCACATACGAGACTAAAAAGACAAGAACTAAACAGACGCTTTGGACAACTGTACAGACTACTTCAAAGGACATCCCATCTCTCAATAGAAAGTAAACTACTAATCTACAAAGTTATACTTAAACCAATCTGGACATACGGAATAGAGCTATGGGGGACAGCAAAAAAGTCGAACATCAAGCGTATCCAATCCTTTCAATCAAAAGTCCTGAGAACAATAGTAAATGCCCCTTATTATGTCAGCAACAAAACCCTTCATAACGACCTTAACATACCCTACATTCTAGAACTCATCCCTTCCAAGTTTATGAAATTCCACAGTAGCCTTTCCAACCACCCTAATCCTGTAGCACAGTCATTGCACTGCGCCACTCATCCCTATAATCCTCCTCGGAGACTGAAACGGCAGTGGCCTCGTGACCTGCTATAAACGCGTGACAGTGGGAGTCCAGGCAATGGCCAGTTTCTCCAATCATGTCCTGAGCGTCTGTGGCTCTCGCGCTCTTGGTCGGCCTCCACTGGCTAGTATCCGGTGACGCGGCTGACGGAGGAGCGTGGGGGACTTCCCAAGACTCCGCTTTCTCTTCGCGGTGGATTTGGGGGGTCTCTGGGCTGTCTGTAAATATTGTATGAATGAGCGAGTGAATGATGAACTGTAAATATGGTATGAATGAGAGCATTTATCTTAATTACTTATTGCCTTATAAAATGCAGATTGTAATTTTAGCACAATAAAGGATTATATATATATTAAATGGGAGAAATACGGTTAAGACTCTAACTCTCGGATTAACTGGCTAATACGATAGCAATGCTTAGTTGTGTAAATTACTGTGGAACGACTATTCAACTGAAATACTGAGTCACTTGTTTTGAAAAATAGAATAATTACTCAAGTGTTTGAAGGGAAACATGGAATGGAGCTACGCAACCAAGTTACACGCATGTCAAAATCATTCAGTGGTGAAAATGGTTTACAGGCAATCATCAAATATTGTACCTACCTGTAAACAGAGAATCCTAGATCTGTATGCGAAACTTTTAAGAAAATAGCCAAATTAAAAAAAAATTAATAATACATAAGCAAATATGTCTTCTATTACATGAAAATCATCAAATCGGTACGTTTTGATGCAATCATTGAGAGTTTCTCGTAGATATTGTACAGACTCCCAAAATTTTTTTTTTTTAAATCCGTTTATATTATACCGTAGGTACATTTCAGGAAATCTGTGCGAGGACAATAAGTTATAATGTAAATTGAATAATTTTAATTGCTCAGTTAAATTCTCTAAAAAAATATACTACGTTATCGTTGAATTATATGCTTTGTCGCCATTCCTAGGGCTTCAATTTAAACGGAAAGTTTTGAATTTAGTTTAGAGTATGTTCTTCGCCTGGGAGCGCCATCTCATTTGCTTCGTCCTATTGCAGATGTTCCGAGCCATTTAACTCTGGAGGCACTCCCCAGTGCAAAGTATAATTTCGCCAGTGAAATATTCCTCAAAATTTTCTTCATTTGATACTCTTTAGAATGGAATGTTTAGTACATTGTTTTTTCTCAACCTAGATTAGAGCTTCATATCTGATTCTGACGGAAAAACATGCTGGGTCTCCTGCCTTGAGGATCGTCGACTCCTGACCCATGGATCCTACAAGAACTTAATTCACTGTACCATGCTATCTATGACGCACAGTTCTCTGGCTATTGGGCAAAATTTGAGGTTTGATTCGCTCTTGATAATATCAATAAGTGTTCCATTATCCTCAGTATAAGATTATATCAATGAAGTAACTACTTACTTTTAAACAAATTAATGTTTTTCTGATTTAACGAATAAGGGTCAAAAAGCCCTGATTGATGGTAATATATATTATGCCTTGTTTCTCTTTGTAGACTATAATTACAGCCATTACCAGAATTCACAGAATTATCTCCATTACTTGTACGATGCTAATTAACAGTCGTTAATTAATTTCTCGGTTATTATCACAAAGGGTTTCAATACCCGGTGAGCAATAATGGATAAAGTTTCATTGAAATCAGATTTTTTTTAAACATATTTTACCTCTCCATAGAGTAATTAGCTTTTATGATTTTATGAGTTTTAATTCAAAATACGGTTATGAGATGTTATAACAGCCCTTTTTTAATAGATAGCATAGCGACTATAAAAATTTCTATATCGATAGAAGTTGACGTAGTGGTATTTAACGCATTGTGTATAACATCACTTATACTCCATAGTACCTGATAATTCCAAGCAGATTGGATTAGTAATTAAGATCAGAGAATAAAGTATAGGATAATTACGATTTGTCGTACTCTCTGGTGTCGAGTTCAGTTTTATTTCTAGAATGAATCTTAGCTTTGCATACAGTTGACTTATCACAAATGTTTAAAACATCACAATAAAACAAAATTTAATTGGAAGAAATTTAAAAAAGTTTACAGAATACATCCACTACCGAATGATTATGCAAAATGATACACTGACTAGATGTACTTAGAATATGGAAACAGTTAGCAGGAATACATATATTCATATATATATATAGGAAGATATCAATACTGTATTAATCCCTTTTAGGTGGTTATTCTGTATAATACCATAGTTGAATTAGTAGCATTCATTAATAGGAGTCTGAAATGCTCCGGTAGGTGGGAATTGAACCTAACATGTTATGTAACTATGAATTAATACTCCCTATGTACTGGGACATGAAAGGACGAGGGAATTGATTAAATGCACATCACTAGGCACAATTAGCTCAGCGAATGCTTGCAGGGCTTTGGGCTGACTCAAAGGCCTCTACTATGTGATCAAGTAAAGGGAGGGTGGAACCGAGGAGAACTGCATGACACGATAATATACGTTATTTAAGTCTATTGAAATTTACTGTTTATAACGGTGAAAATAATAAATTAGTGTTTTACTTTATTTTTTATTCAAAGGTCACAAAATTGAAACTGAAGAACCAATAAGATGGACAGTTGAAGTAAGGGAATCCTTTTTCTACTAGGGACCGGCCGTGTGTAGCAATCTAGGAGTAAGACCTTGGGTGAGGTGTTGATGAACAGTGGTGAGAACTTAGGACCCACTAGTTCCTAGCGTGACTAAAGTGCTGAGTCGTTCATCGATCATTGATGGAAAGAGTTCAAAAGCGTTTTGCTGAAGGGCCAGAGGCCAGTATGTCAACCCGTCTATCCGGACCTACTGAGCTGCCATAGAGCAAGCAATAGTGGAGGTTGAAGGTCGCAAAACAAAGGGTCCTGACAGTTAAATTTTACGTCTCCTGTGATCGTTGGGATCTCAAATTTTTCGTGGATGCCGGCAGTTTTCATTTTGTGAAAGGGTCGTATACCAGAGTGTGGAGTGAAGAATCCTGTACTGAAATTTCTGCAATTGTCGAATTGTGCTGGGTCGGAGAAATCTGTTCAGCGGAGACCCAAACAGTAGTGGGGGTCTCAGGACGCTTTCATAAATCAACAGCTTAAGTCTGCGTTATATTGTCATGCTGGTGTGTTTTACTTAAATTCATTTCAAAATATATACATTTTTTTTTTCATACCTCCTTGTTATTATTCATTATGGAAATCAGTATGGATTCTACATGAATCTATTTACAGTAGGCCTTCATATGTCCTGTAGCTTGGCTACATTTTATATGATTTTTAATAATATTGCATTGTGATTTGTGAATGTTACAAAAGTATAATGCACATTATACATGCATTGTCTAAACATGTTTAAAATTAATAGGGCTCACCTTATCATAAACTTAGAACTAACTTACATCTAACAACAAAATCATAACCTAATTACCCCCGGCAGTCTGTTGCAAGTCAAATACTATTAACAGGATTATTACTTGAGAATGGCAGTGTAGGATGCTGAAAGCGCTTGTCAAAACCATCATTAAAGTAATACTTGGTGCAAGTTCAGTTCTCAGTTATCAAAAGTTTATAATCCACACTCACCTCCTTGCTTCCTACAATATTCTTTCTACCCTATGATTACAAAAGGATGAAGTAATTTCACTACGTGTAAACGACGGGATACAAACGGTATTGCTGAAACAGCTGCCGAGGAGAGGGATTGCCCAACTTGTTAACCTGTACAATTCATGTATCAGGTTGCGATACTTCCCGACAGCGTGGAAACAAGCTATCTTGTTCCCGCTGCGCAAGCCCACAAAGAGAGGCGACCACCCAGCCCACTATCGCCCGATCAGTCTTCTCCCTCACATGGGGAAGATTCTCGAAAAGATAATACTGAACTACCTGAAGGGGTTCTGTTCGGAAAATGCTATCCTTCCGTATGAGCAGACAGGTTTTCAGGCTCAGCTGAGTACAGAACATCCGCTTGTGAAGGTACAAACGGAAGCCACCCTTGGTATCAACAAGAATACAGCAACTGCTATGATTTCGTTGGACTGCACGCAGGCTTTCGACTCAGTGTCCCACGGGATGCTATGCCGACAGCTTTGTGACTGGGAATGCCCAGAGCAGCTATATACCATGTTGGTTTCGTTCTTGAAGAACAGATCGGTGAGGGTACGGGTGGGTGATTGCCTCTCTAACCCATTCCCTCTGACTTGTGGAGTTCCTCAAGGAGCGGTTTTGTCTCCGGTTCTTTTCAGTATGTACACATCTGAAATTGTTGGGACAAACTATCAGAAAGCTACTGTAATCGCTTTCGCCGACGACATTGCCGTTTACAGCAGCAGCATGAGTGCACAAAGAGCTCTTACACACGCCGAGTCAGTTTGTAACGTTATCAGTGACAGACTGGGCATGTTAAATATCAGCGTAAACGCCGGGAAGACCGACTGCGTAATCTTCTCCCTCCAAAAGGGGAAAAAAATCCTTGCCAAAATCGTATAGCGTGGGAGGGCAAGAGAGCTCACCAGCTTTCTCAATGCACTATTCGGGTATAAAAATGGATAGGCATCTCCATTTCTCTACTCATTTTAGTAATAAAATAGAAAAAGTACGACAAAGGTCTTACCGGCTATCGCACTTGCTAACTTCACCTAACCTGTCACTTCGTCTTAAATTGATGATATATAAATGTGTCCTCCGGCCAGCTCTGCTGTACGGTGCCCCGCTATTTACCCACTTGACTGACAATACAGCCAAATGTCTCCAACACTTCCAGAATGGAATCATGCGAAAAGTGGTCCGACATACCTCTTTCGAGAGGTTGAAGAACGCTGACCTGCACCCGTTGCTTGGTGTGCCGTCGGTGGGTGAGTTCATCCGCCGGAGACACATTAAGTTTTTTGACTCGTTGCAGCACCTGACAAATCCAGTGTTTAACACTATGACCCCACCACCCCTCCCGCATCGATGGCAACAGACTGTCGGGGAAAAATTAGGATAAGAATTAGTATGTAAGTTAGTTTTAAGGTTGATCAAAAAGGTGAGCCCCATCACCTTATTAGTCAGTTCAGTCAAGTCATGTAGAATGTATATCATTATACTTGTTTATTCATTATATAATTTCTATAAAATAACAAAACCTGTATATAATGTAGTGATGCTACAGGAAATACAAAATAATTTGTAAATAGATTCGCCAGAGGATCTATAATTATATATAATTATCTGTAAATTAAAAGGGGCTATGAAGAAAAAAAAAAAAAAAAAAAAAAAAATCTAACTGATTTATAGTTCCACGGCTTTGTGTTATATTGAAAAATTAGCTCCACAACTAGTGCTTACAGAAATTAAATTTTAGAAATTATAAATTCTTTTTTTGCACACAGATAACAACTAATTATGGCAATTATTTCATTGAGTTATATAATGGTGTATTACGAACTAGATTTAGTAATCATTTTAGTTATTCAACATGCCAATAATGACGTTACAATTAGCTGTATGGTCGTTGAAAAATATAGATATAAGACTGAGAATTTATCGCTAAAACCCAGCTAATTGGTCGAAAGTTGCGCGGCTTGAGTCGCTATTAATTATATGGGGCGGTTTTTAATCCACGGTGACATTATCGACATGGCCGAATCCAGCCTCTAATGGAGCAGGCGACCGTCAGACCCGATATTAATTACTCCTCCCTTCCCGTCTATCAGCTCAATGCTATTTACCATCCATCGCTCAATTTTATCTTCCACTATTTCATTTTTAAACTTAAATTTTATAAACGGTTAGCTCTCAGCGAGGGATATCGGCCCTCGTCACGTTAGGAGGAATTTCCGTCTCTCTGACGGACACTTTTATTATTTTTTCATTAACGTTTTAAATTAAATTTCACAAGATAAAATTGGGATTCTCTTTTTAGTGAAATTAAGTTTTGTTTCCTAATAACAAAATAATTAAACAATACGAAGATTTTACAAACTTTTTATGCTTGATAGGAAAAAAGATAGAGGACTTTCATTGACCTAGATAGTTCAAGCGCAGTTTGTGCTGAGAAGTTCAATCTTGGCATCAATCTTGGTATCTTGATTCTATCAACCTGAAAAAATTGCTCAGATCAAAGTTCTGCAATTTAAGTAATTTTTTTTAGTAGAATAAACGCGTTTTACAAAGAAACTGAGAGAGATAGCCACATTTTGCAGGACTACTCCGAGTTCAAATCTCCCAATATTAGATCACATCCTTCAGGACTTGCAATTCCCATTTCACAAACCTGATTACTTTGACCGTTCTTTTCATATCCGTAAACCACCCTTATCCTGTAGGACCGTCATTACACTGCGCCACTCATCCCTACAATCCTCCTCGGAGAATATAACGGCAGTGACCTCGTGACCTCCTATAAATACTTGACCGTCGGAGTCAATGACCAGTTTCTTCAATCATGTCCTGAGCGTTTGTGGCTTTCTCGCTCTTGGTCAACTTCCTCTGGCTCTTATCCAGTGTTGTGGCTGATGGAGGGGCGTGGGAAACTCTTTTGCATGGGAGGTGACAAACATGTGGATTACTGTTTGAATGAGGGAGTGAATGAAGAACTGTAAATATGGTATGAATGAGAGCATTTATCACAATTACTTATTGCCCAATAAGGCAGATTGTAGTTTTATCATAAAAAAGTTGTATATATTGTAACATTCATGATATTTGAGAATATCATGACCAGCAACCCTTCCATCTGGTCAGCATCGTCCCTTGTGCTCTTAGAAGTGGGGATGAGATAAAGGGCCAGTCTTAGCCTAACAGCCAGAGAGCGAACCAGAGCAAGCTCCCGATTTGGCGGTCACCAACAGAAAAAGAGGAGAAGAACCAACAGCAGACAGTAACGTTGATTGGATTATACGGAGATCATCGATTGGGTGATATTGATATTGTTTTTTTATTATGGATCCATTAAGAGAGATTGTGCTCAAATTTCATGTTTTCTTTGTAATTAGTAGTAACTATCCTGGTTCAAAAGGAATTGAATATTTTTATATACTTTTTGTCAGCACTATTTATAATTATAATTATTTGTTATAAACATTTTATTTATATACATATATTTCACAATTCCCAGTTTCTAAATTTATTAATAACTACAACATTAGCCTTGAGATCGGGCGATTCAATCGGGATAATTCCCTATGTCGAAGACATAAAAACAATTTGAATTAAAGATCTCATGACGGACCTGCCAAATTAGTTAAGGTCAATTGATCAATAAAATAGAAAAAGAAATGGTAAAAAATGAGGTAGGTTTCAATTTGTATATAAAAACCTTTTTAACTCTATTCCTATCAATATTCCCAAAAGCCCTGCCAACTTCTTACAGTTCTCCACCCTTCAATCTGACAACTCATGTCAGTAAATGTCATTTACCTCTACTCATTTATAGTTTTTGTTCCGACCTTGTGATGTTAGTTCACTGTAGTCATCATATATGAAAGCCGATGTGCCGTCGGTGGGGTGAGTTAAACCGGAGACACCTTAAGTTTTTGACTCGTTGAAGCATTTAAAAAACCAAGTATTTAACACTATGACCCCATCACCTGACCCCGCATCAATGACTGAAAATCAACGACACAGACTGTCGGCAAAAATTAAGTTAAGATTTTTTTGTTAATTTTAAGTTCATAAGGTGAGCCCTATTAATTTTAAACATGTTTAGGCAATGCATGTATAATGTGCATTATACTTTTGTAACATTTACAAATCACAATGTAATATTATTAAAAATCGTATAAAATGTGCCCAATCTACAGAACAAGGAGGTATGAAAAAAAAATTGTATATAATTCGAAATGAATTTAAGTGAAACACACCAGCCTGGCAATATAACACAGGCAGAAGCTGTTGATTTATGAAAGCGTCCTGAGACCCCCACTACTGTTTGGGTCTCCGCTGATCAGATTTCTCCGACCCAGTACAATTCGACAATTGCAGAAATTTTGCACCCTTTCGCAAAATGAAAACTGCCGACATCCATGAAAAATTTGAGATGCCAACGATCACAGGAGACGTAAAATTTAACTGCCAGAACCCTTTGTTTTGCGATACAGCAATACAGCTTTAGTCACGCTAGGAACTAGTGGATCCTAAGTTCTCACCACTGTTTATCAACTAAGCTATGAAAATAAACATAAGTACAAAGTCTCTCTATTCAAAAGCTAATCACTAATCAGTATAAATCTTTCATTTTTTGCCAGATTGACATTCCTATTTTTGTTCTTCTTTGGCCACAATGCCCCAGAGTAAAGTGAAGGATACGATTGAAGAAATATTTGAAGAATTTCTTATAAGAAAACAGTAAGTTGGCCATCAGTTTTAAATGTCCGACTCTCAAGTCATTTTTTCCTAGTTCTCGTGCATTTCAAGCCTGGTAAGCATCCCTGGTAAAATACATTATTAACTTTTTGGCAGAAGTCTCCGTAAAACTTCTCCGGAACGAATCGCAAAATATAAGTATATAATATATAAATATATACTAAGTTAAAAACCAGCCTGGAGAAAAACTAGAAGTAGTCCAACGAAAGTTAGGTTTTCTTGCTTGCTACAAAGGATATTATTTATTTGGCCTATATAGTCGATTAAATTATTTTTTTATTAGAAACAGTATTGAGTGAATCACAATTTTTGAAGGTGGACAAAATATTAATGCTTTATACATAACACAAAATTAAATACATTAACTAAACATTCATGTATATTTAATCGCTTTTATGTTATATTTCGTTGTCATAATTTATGAAAATATTTGTTCACTTTGACCGAAATTGCAATATGATTTAATTAAAATTATAGTTCAAGAAAAATTACTATAAATCTAGCGGCTTAGCGTTCAGGTCATAAAGCGGTATCACACGCATGTGATTGAACCAAAATACTTGAATATTGAATTAAAATTTCCACAATTAAATGTTTATTAAGACGAATAGGTTGAAAGTAATAACTCAATCACAAAGGGAATTATGATACTAATAAACCTCCAACAATCTAGATGTCTTATTTATGTATAATATGAAAAATGCTTTAGTGCTTTTGATATTGCTGCTGCGGCTAATATAACGAAAGCCATAAAATGTTCACATAAATCATCTCAGGGCTAGACTAGTGGAAGGATCGAGAGTTACAGCTGGTATGGGCATAAAGTTATGTTTTTATTGTTTATGAATATTGAAATGATACGGCAATGAAAATCAGATAGCAAGCGTACATGGAGGAACTGTAATAAATATAATCCGTTATCCAATTTATTACGTAAATATAATAAAACACATGATTATTGGACACTTGTTATCCAATGACGAGGCCAAAAGTTTTTCACATAAAGAAGATGATGATGGTACTTAATAAAAACTTAGGAAGAGTGTTCTAATCTTCTGTACATTATAAAGTTGCTCAAGTACTAATTTTGAACTGAAAAGTGGTAGCGAGATAAGCCCTACGTCTAAAGAACATAGTACAGTACATTTTTTATTTTTTTGGAATTGACCTAAAAATTGAAACCCGCATTGAACCCCGAGTAGGGCGCAACCCGTTCAGGACTGCAACAGGACACGACTGGATAACGGAGAGGTGTTGATTCTGCCGGACTATTTTTTATTTTGCCTATAATTATTAATAAATATGGAATTCATAAAACAACGAACATTGGCAATATAAAAACGATGTTTATGTATTTTATTTTATTTAGGAATAGCATAGTCTGTTCGAAGATTATGCGACGCTTGCTTATCAACCTTGCGATAACTATGGAATGCTAATATTATTGGCAAGACAACTTTTTACTTATTCCAGCCATGTTCTCGCCTCTCTTCACAGCCTACGTTATAATGGTTGTCTGCCAATCTTGTGCGGTCACCGTCGCGGGTGACGAGAAGTCTGCCTTCTTGTGTACGTCTTGTAAGGTATACCGTGAGAGATTATAAACCAGAGATAGAGGCCAATAATGAGATCCAGGAGGCCGGAAGAGTTTTTATCTTCATCTACATCTACTGGCAGTTCAACACGCTTGTGCTCACACCGTGTGGGCCACTTACATCTCTTCAGGGGATTACATCGTGGCTTGGTAAAGCCTTAGGGAGCAGGTCATAGAGTTGAGGTGTCTCCTTTCATCGATGCGGAAGGTGGTTGGTGAGATGAAGGCCACATTAGAGAAGCGGGTGGAGATCTCATTCGAGATTGCCGTACAATTGAAGGGTCTGGAGGATCACTTCGAGCAGTAGAAAGGGATTATTAGGCGCGAGCCTTGGGTATCAGTTATCACCATACCACACAGACCTCCTGCAGGGAAAGTGCAAACGAGGAGACATCCTCCACCCCCCCCCCGCCGATATTGCCAGGCGATCGGTTAGGGACGAGATGATCCGTCTCCGTATTACGAGACGAGACTTCTCCACCCAACACCTAAATTGGAACGTCGAAACTAACATTCACTTGAGTGTGGACTTGGTTACTTGACTTGAGTTACAGCTGGCTGGGAAGGCCAAATCTGTCAGGTTTGTGGGAGACCGTTTCAGATAGTAGGGGGGGGGGTGGATTACGGCCTCTCAGTAACATTTATAAATAAGGCGGATGACCTTGAAGTCAGTGTCTGATTTCCAGATACTTATCCCCCCTAGTCGAAATAAGTGCAAGTTTTAGATATTAGATTAAAGTTTTCAGATATCATGAAGTTTGTGCTCACCTCTTTGTTTAGTAAAAAAATTTTTTCTACCCAATGGATAACCACAGGTAGGGTGTTAAGATTCAGCAGACATTAAGATAAGTGAGATAGTTACAATGTAAATAATAATAACAATGTGTAATCGTTGCATAGTTTTATTTTATGTTGTAAAATAAACTCTTCAACTAGCGCATAAATCAGTGTTATTATTGATGAAGTTGGACCGAGTATTCGCTCGGACCTAGGGAGCATTTTCTCTAATTGTGAATTAGAATACACTTTAGAAAATTAGAAAGCCGGTGGACGTCGAATCGCAGGCCGCTTCAGAGAGCGAGGAGACCATTAACTAAGAGAACAGGGGCAAAGGGTACAGCCTCTGTAGCCGGCCTCATTTTATATAATTGTTCACCAACAAGGCCTAATTGAGTTTTCCTTGCCGTGATACGAATGAAGCAGTCTGAATTATTATTTTTTTTTCACGGAAGCCTGAAGAATTTTCCTGGACCAATACATCTAGAGTACAGGATAAAATTTTAATGTGATCGCAATTATAATGAATATGAATATTATATTTGTTGTGGACACCTCTTAATTACAAATAATTATAAGTCACTCTCTTCTCGATCAGATCATATCTATCACTCTTTCCATATGTTTAATAAACCTTATGACGTCAGTTGAAGAGTGGGGGGAGAATTTTGTGGAGAGAATAGCCACTGGTGGGGATGGCCCCCCACCACGACTAGCCTGGCTATATAAGAAACGCCATATAGGGTGAAAATTAGAAAGAAACAAACCGGCACCTTGAACCCTTACCAGTAGCGTCTCCCACGGCAATCCAGTTTGCTTCTCTCCGGTTCACACTCGCCTTTGGGATCCGGACGGTTTTCGCCTACCCTTAGACACCGAGTGTGAATTCGTGGTCATTCCAAGACCACACAAACTACCTATAAACCTACCTTGTTCCTCCTCTCCTAAACACTTGGGTCTTTGTCGGGGCGCACGCCTTCTAAAGATCTTATGGAGTCAGATCAAAACGAATTAGGCTGTCCGCCGACTAGGTCGGCAGCCAGAGCGAAAGACCACAGGTCCGCCCACCTTATCTCTTTCTGGGCGCTCGTCGGACTGGGTTACAGTAACAGAACGTTCTTAGATGACTACATGATGATGACTCAAGGTGAATGATGAGAGTAGTCCGAAATCGGGTAAGCTTGGTGGTCTCAAGGCTAAAATTCTGACACAAAACAAAATTATATTGTTACAATATATAGTATAACTTATATTGTTTAGATCTTCAACGCCTTGGCTGTACATTTAAACTCATTAGAAGAACCCACATACGCCAGCCTGAGATACTTGCTCTCAGGCAAGGAGGCACCTCAGTCCTACATTTCAAGCGGATGTTATAGATAGATTTATAGGACTTGATACGAAGTATCATTGGAGGATGTAAATAAAAACCATGGAGACCACCTAACTTAGACGCACCAGTACTATCCACAAATGTTTACATTTTCATATACATTGATATTTATAGTGAAGGTAATGTATAGTTAGTGTAGCGGGAAAAAAACTTAGCATTTCTATTTTGGCTTAATTATTCGGACAAATTATTAAAATGAGTGCATGATGACTTTGCATTTCATCAACGAAGTGTGTCGATACAAAGTTTTTTTGTATCAGAAAAGCTGTAAAATCAAATTTAAATTTAGAGGTGGAAAACGAATAGTTTTTTAACGCAATCACCATTCATATTAATCTTCGCCCCCTCACAAAAAAAAAATGGATTGGTCGCGATATTTCTATCAATTTGTTATATGCCTAGTTTAATATTTTTTGCGACCTTAAAATATCCCACTATAAACTTATCCTGTCGGAGGATATATAGGATATTATATATATAATATATTCCTAATATATTACCCTAGCCGCCTGATTAATATCTTGTCTCAATATTGAACAATGATAAAAAATAAATGTTTTTCCAGCTGAATAGAGATGTTTTATTATCCATAAAATTATAGCAGTACATCTGAGGCAGAAGATATGCAAATTGAATTCGAGTTTGTTCTTCCTTCATTTCTTTTTGAATATAAGTTTTTCGATTAAGCTACCAGCACAGAGGAGTTTATTTAAAGTTATATAACTCTTCATTATTTTTTTTCCCGAGTTCTTCTTTCCCATTCTTAAGTTTTATTGTGTTATGCTATATCATTTCTTTGGGTTAGCCGGACAAAGTGTAATAATAAAATAAAGCATATCGAAGTGGTGAGGAAATACATTTATGAAAGTACGTCGTGGCGTTGTCGTTTTTTATTTATCATCCAACAAATATTCGTTTTATTGCATATTTATAACTTGCGCGTTTTTATCACATGGGATCTTGAAAATAATTTCCTTAGTGGATTAGAATATGAAACGGACGAAGGTGGCAAGACTTGTTGAGATGACAGGGATATTAGGGATTCGGCCAGATACTGAAATGTTTCTAATAACAGTCGTGTTTGACGGTGTGTGACGTTTGAACTGGGTCTTATGAGCTTCATATCATATTTTATACTTCTGGATTCCTCTTCGTGGTTCCAAATACAATGTATTGAATTGTGTCAAGTATAAGTTAGTTCAATAAATAAATCACTCCTTTATAGTTTAAAATTAATTACTATAAATACCAATCTCCCCCCGAAAGACACCTGTTATTACCATTGGTTTTACTTTGGTAAACGTCTTACCTTGGGGACTATAGAATAGATAAACTTTTTATTTCATTCTGGTACAAAGTTCCCTATGAATGACAGTAGTGTCCAGATCATAGATGACTGGTAAATAAATACAAAGAAATATTGCATTTTAAAAAATAAAACGTATAAAACAAACGACAATCTGAATTAAAATGTGAGTCTCTGTAAAACAAAATTAAAATAACAACATACGACTATTTAACTACATTTAGCAAATTAAGTCATAGGTGAATCCACATAACAAAAAACAACAATATATGAAAACTCTGTGTAATAAAAGCCATTAGGTTCACAAAAAATAAAATAAAATTTACACTAGTGGTACAGCCAAAATTACATTTAGTTTTGACCTAAAATTAGATCCCTTACAATTAAGACCCTTACAATTAGGTCAATTAATTAACTGAAGGAAAATATAAAGCTTTTCATTGTTAATGAAAATAGTGATTAAAATATTAATCCAGTTAAAAGAGAATGAAGTATCTAAAAGAAGCTTATAACTATCTTTAAAAGGGGTTAATTTCCGTTTTTAACTTATTCATGATTATTTTTTTTTTCATTTATATACGAAACAAAAAACCAAAGTTAAAGATAGGTCATTTTATATTTCTCAGTTAATAATATATATCTCCCAAAATACCTTTTTTTATCAATGTGATATCATCAGTCAACGTTTCGACATTCTGATTATTATTAATTATGATTTTCATGTCGAGTATACTTTGTTGTGTATTTTTAAAGGGGTGAGGGTTAATATTTCATCCAATGTTATATCCCCCCCCCCCGCCAACACAGTTAGGTTTCTTAAGGTATACAAATAATGTTCTAGTTTTTTTTAAATACTAATTTTAACACAACATAAATGTAAATTTATTAGTGATTCTGTTTTAGTGTTACTCTAAAGAATAAATTATTCATGTTAGTCTAATGGGGCTAAAATGTGCGGCTCGGCAATTGAATCGACCATTAATGCAAGGTATGTAAGTTATTCTATATTAATGAAATGTTTCGAACAAAACATTAACTGACAAATCTCAAGTGCTACTAAGGAATGAAGATGATATTTTCTTTACATAAAATGTATCCTTACATAAAAAAAAAAATATTTTACCAAACTGATGTGTAAATAATACATACTGTTTTCTTAAATATATCAAGCGAATGGAAATTGTAATTGAATTAACTAAAAATAATGGGGAGTAAGACGTCTATATTCTTATATTCCGCTTCACCACGAAAATAATTATGTTCTTTGTAATTTTGTCATGAACCTCAGTTTATTTATTTTTAAAAATAGTACAAGTCACTAATTAATGAAACTATAAACAAAAATTCACCACCGTAAATTATATTAAATTTAATTTATGATGAATCCATATATGACAGGATAAAATGAAATTTAAATACTCCAAGGGGTACGGAATTTTTATTATATACTGAACTGAACAATTTGGTTAGCACGTGCGTTCACATTCAGTTATATTTAGAAATAAACATTTATTATTTTGGATTAATTAAATGTAAATACGAAGCAGATAATACGCAAATTAATTAATCGAAATGAATGATATGCACGTGGCACTGACAATATTATACGGAGCCAAAATAATTTTTTTTTTTTTTTAGTTAAAATCCTTTATTGTGCTAAAATTACAATCTGCCTTTTATAAGGCAATAAGTAATTAAGATAAATGCTCTCATTCATACCATATTTACAGTTCATCATTCACTCGCTCATTCATACAATATCATAATTATTTTAAAGTATTTACTGCATCCATAAACTGAAAACTTTTTCTCCGCCTCTTTTGAATTTAATAAATTTAAAATCATTAAAAAAGCTACAACAGAATGTAATTATAAAAAGAAAATAATTTTTTTTGACATCTCGCCTGTAATTTCATCCCTCGTTATTTCAAATTATTAAACAGAACAATTAAATTAAAAGTTCGCTAAAAAAAACTTTTACAATATAAGAAGATAAATTGATGATTAAGAGAGATGGATTAATTATAATCTTTATTGTTTCAGAAGTTATAAAAAAAAAAAAGAAACTTCGAAAACAGCTGCGTCAGGGATAAAAGACTTCCCTTAAACCCAAGCCGGGCTAATTACTTTCTCAAGCTTACCTGGATTTTGTTACATCTAGTAAAGCTGGGTAATTAGGTTTATCTAGATATCTGTTAATGATAATTGTTTGTAACAAGACACTTAAGAATTCTAACGTCCAACGAATCCTTCGCCAGACCAGAAGAGAGAGACATTCTAACAGCCATGTGCAAACGTCACTCTTTAGTTTGTTAGTGTCTCTGTATTAAAACTATAGCAATTTGGATTGTAACTAATGTATATATGATTTTTGGTCCATAGGTCAAAATTACAGTGATTACGATGAATAACTTAAGGTAGAAAAACAGGAAGAATGGCGAAAATAAAACTTTATAACTTTGGGTCTTTTGTAAACTTTATAAGTTTTATCTCCATGAAGCCTACTCAATTTTAAAAATATTACTGTCGGATTATGGAATGGTATAATTTTAAAACAGGTTTATTGTCTTTCCATAACTGATAATTTCTGTTTTATTGAAAAAGCGCTTTCGACAGCTCTGAGCAGTCATCTTCAGTTATCTCTACATAATAAAATAAAAAGCTGTATAAACTTTTTCCTGCGCATATGGATACAAACTAATTATTATTATTATTATACCTAACAATGAGCACAGTCATTAAGTAAAATATAAAATATCTTACACGGACAGTGCTGAACTGTACTTAGTTTGAAATTGTCTTTCTAAAAATACAACATGTATGTAGTAAATAATTAAAATAAAAAGAAAAATTAAGACCTATGAAATTACCATTGCTCTGCCATTAACCTGGACAAAGCAAGAGCTAGAGTTAGGAGCGTTGATGTAACAGCATTGGTTAAAAGATCAACAAGATACTACTGTTTTAGGTGAGTTAAATATCCCACATAATCAATTGGGTGAGTAGCTATAATTGTATATATAGTTGTGTTTTTAGTAGGTTTTAATAATTTGATGGCAACTTGTTGACAGCTATGATTAGTGTGAAATGGGACTTGGAGAATTATGAAAAATGAATTCAACGTTAGCTGGTCACGTTTCACGAACTATTAATATTCTTCAAGTCCTATGCTTAAATTTTTTTATTTCTCCTAACAACTAAGCATATTTAATTTAATGATTAATTCATTAGTACAGAGAGGGGGGTAAGTGAGGCGAAGTAAAGCGGTTGATCAATAATAAAAACTAGCGGAGAACATACGAATCCAATATATTTGAGCAAGGAACGAAGGATCTACCTGTGCTTCTGCCTGGGACGTTCTCTGGTCCTAATCAGGTCATGTCTTAAGTGATCTGTCAGTCAGCGGTCTCGTCTTGCCCTTTTTTTCGTCGAAGTTGGGTTTACTTTATCCGGGACCTTCGCTACAGAAACTTCACCTTAGATAATAATAGTTCAATTCTGGACGCTTTAATGGTTAGACTACAATAGAAAAATCTTTAGTGTAGGTATGTCAAACATATGGATTACAATCAAGTACAAAAAAACAAATTAAAATGGCACAATAAGCCACACAGGGGAAGAATAAGTAAAGTGTATACATCTCAAAGTAGAAAATATTTACATAACATACTAGTAAATAAATATTTAAATTGTTTGAATAATACAAAAGGAAAGTAAAACACTTTTATAAAATAAGAAGAAAGAAAACACAAATATTTAGTGGTTACTTTTACTTACCCCCCCCCCTCCGATCTGTGGAACCAATCACATGATAGGGGAAAAATATAGTATAAAGCTATTCCTTTTAAATATTATAGTTGGAGGTTTGCTACATATCAGTGCAGTTTAAACTTACATCTAATGATAAATAAAAAGGACCCCTTAAACAAAATATAATATATGTATAATAAGTAAAAAATAAATGATAGTAATAGCTAATATATAATTCCTAGGTCGAAAAACATACGTTGAGAAGTAGGTAGCTGGAATAGGAAAGTTGGAAAGAAACTAAAGATGATGTATGAAAGCAAAGATCAAATGCTGCGGTTGTGTAGGCATTAGTGGCCAGATCAGAAGTAAATAATCTTGTGATTTAAGAGTACTATGATGATTTAAACTGAGGGTTATGCAGGCGTAATAGTTTGGGGAAGCTACAAACACAGGGCGTATATCCGACGGAAGGAGGGAAGACCCGCCTTGTCAGCGTACTCTACGTACCGGGGAGTACTGAACATAAATCTACGGAAACAGTCTACTCGCTTCAACCCGTCCCTAAATCCAGGATGGGATCCAGGGATCCAGGTCCCTAAATGACCCAAGTGTACCACACAGACATAGACCGAGTGAAGGAGGGTACCAGGAGTTGAAATATGGGTCGGAGAAGGATATGGTTAGAATAGTGGCACAGTTTAGGGGGGCGTAAGACCATCAGGATATATGTGGTTTCCAGGAGAAGGTCTGATCCATAGTGATACCCAAGTTTTGTCGTTGGGGCAGAAGGTGAAGGTGGCCGGAATTATTTAGGAGTAAGGAATGTCGTCAGAGGACAGCCATAGAGCATTGACAGAACTTCGCATTATATAGAGCATAATATAAACATGAACTGCCATAACCATTCATTCCAGCAAGATAAAGCCCGCAACAAAATAAAGAACAATTAGGAACAGATGAGTGTAAGAGGATTTAATTTGCCTTTTCCAAATTAAAGGATCTCCCATGTGGCTCGTTGTTATTGCCATAGGGGATGAGTATAAAGTATCGACCCGAAGTGAGGCACCAGTACACGGCAAAGCAGACCGTGTGGGCTGACGATAGAGGCAAAGGTCCAGCGTTAATTACAGAGGCCAACCGCAGGTTTCCTCACTTAATTAGCAAATAGAGCGATGGCTACCCCAAATTGTGCCTTCATCAACAGTCCAAAGCTCTATTTGTTGTCCACCTTTTTCAGATGCCCGCTAATCAAGTCTGATTCTTGTAAGATTCTCACAGTGTTGACAGATGTTCAATTAATAACTATCATGTTTTATGATTGCCATGAGTATATTTTTAATGTCTACCTAATATCATATGTAGAATCTGTGTAAAGTATCGGATCTTGAGCCAAATAAAATGCAATAATAGGTGGTAGGTCACTGTCGGGTCGTCACGAGGGGGGTGCCCAGTTACCCTAGCCCGGTGACGAAGTGAGGGTTGATTAAGTTTATAACCTGGACAATCGCTTCATGATGGTTTTACTATCTGACTCCATTTTGATAGGTATGTGCCCCGACAATGCACTATGTTCAGGAGAGGAGGTATAGGGTAGGTGGTGTAGGTAGTTTGTGTGGTCTTGGAATGACCACGAATTCACACTCGGTATCTGAGGGTAGGCGAAATCCATCCGGATCCCAAAGGCGAGTGTGAACCGGAGAGAGGCAGACTGAATCGCCGTGGGGAACACTGCTTGGTAAGCTTGTAGGACCACGAGAACCGTTGTCCTCTAGGGAGAGGTCTCTCCCAAGGAGGTGCTAGATTTAGCGAGACAAAGGCAGAGATTCCCACTAGGAAGGTGTGGGGTCTTACAACGCTGGACTAAAACGTAGCGAGGTGAGGAGAGAGAGATGCAGAGGAAGAAGCCAAGTTTCAGAGTTTAAAGCAGGGTAGCCACTAGCCAGTCAGCCAGTTCTCAGGAGAATGATATACAGGCCCCGAACCGCCGGTCTTAAATACCCAGCTGGTTTCGTCAGTAGCCAATCAGCACTGTTTTTGTAGTACCCAATGAGGGTTGAGTATGTGGTTTTTTTTTTTCTCTGACAAAGAGATATGTCACCGATACGTGACCTGGGTAAGGGTCTCTCGGTGGATTGTGTCGCTTAGTACCTGCTACTGGTAGCTGGTGCCCTATCTTATATAACTAATTGGCTCACAGCTGAATGTTTATTGTTTACCACATTTACAATGATTTATATTTTGGTAATGTTATTTACATTTGTTTACAATAGAGTAGAGGGTGATTTATCTTATTTAGTTAGCGGTCGCTACAATCATAATTGTACCTCTCCACCTCCACCTCTGTCGCGGGTTGACCCGGAATTGCTGTACCTCCGGGAACTCATCACATAAAGCAAACCGCTTCCATTCAAGTCGTTAATTGGTTAATTAAATTAATTGATAATTAATGGCTTGTATGGGGGGAGGAGTTTTGTGCCTCCAACGGTAATGGTTACTGTTATGGTGAACAGGTTTTGAAAAATAGCCTGAGTCTGGAGAAGGAAACTTAGGAGGACTGTCCTAGTTAAGCTGAGCACCGTACTTCGTCTAGGATATCTATTGGTTTCGTGTCATATCCAGAGGTGTCAAAAGCAGTATTTTTCGTTTATTTTACGTTAACAATTTTTATAAATTACTTTATCAGAGAGCATAAAATCGTTAGCAACCAAATTTTAATCTCCATTATAATAAAAATATAAGTCCAAGGATACGAATCAGAACTCTCATATCACCAGTGATAAGATAATCTCAAAAAAAATAAAACGTGCCATTTTGTTAAGTATAAAAGGAGGAAAGGCTATATATAGTATCACGAACTCATCTCATGTTCATGGCCTTACTTTGTTTACTGTTTCCCCGTAACTTTTTCTTTCAAACTTCCGTGACTTGAAACATCTGCTGTAACATCTTCCTTTTCAAGTTGGTCTACTCCAGATTTCTATTGAAGAGGTCATAGGATATCATTGGTAAACATATATCATTTATAAATTTACATTGTAGTAATAAAATAATATGCAAACGCAAAACAAAAAAAAAATTCGGGAATTTCTGTCTTGAATTTTTTATTACCCCCATTATCCCCTCGTTATTATATATTATGGAAATCAATATGGACTAGATAATTGAATTTATTTACAATATTTAGCTGGGCTACATTTTATACAATTTTGAAGAATTTGACATGGCGATTTGTGATTGCTACAAAAGTGTAATGTACATTATACTTTGATTGTCTAAACATGTTTAAGAGTGATGTGGCTCACCCTATGAATCATAGACTTAAAAATAACTTACATCTCACAGCAAAATCTTAACCTAATGTCTTGTAATTTTGTATCTGATTAAACACTTACGTGCAAGTAAAATATGATAGAAAAAATGGAGTTTTATTGTTTCATTCATATTTTTAACCCTACAACCATATTCCTTGGCCACCCTCCTTGATTCTGAAGAATCAGTCAATGAGATTATATTTCTATTTATGCTCTCATATAATTGTATAAATTAGGATGACACAGTGTGAGCAGAATAAACCTTCAACTAAGTGGAACAAATCTTGATTTTTCTTGTATATTTTTATGCCTAGACATTAGCAAGCTCTAATAAGTAACTGTCTTTAAGGACAAATAAAAAATTGAGTAATTCGATTTCTATTATTTAGAATTTTCTTCATATTTCCATTCTATTTATGTCAACCAAGTAGCTTAACCTTCTATCTAGAATATCCCCGAAAACCTACTTTCCTCAAACAAAACTATATAACGAAGTTATGATAAAACTTAAAGAAATTTAGGTCCTTAGGCTTTTTAACAATTAAATATACTTGGCACTTCTTCCGTAGAGTTGAAGTCTAGCTGCAGATCAGGCGCTAATGGTGAGTTGTCTCCGCTGAGCATTACCGATGCCTGGGAAAGTAAGTATGACCCTGTATCGACAGTAGGTGCCCTTCTGTCCTGCTTCATCTGCTTCTATTCTTAAAGGATATTCATCTCCTTCAGCGAACAGTGGTTCAACCTCCATTTCTGCATTAATGAGGTCTGCATTTCGGGGAGCATCGTCATCAGAAGTGAAAGCCGTGTCAAAAATTAAATGAAAGCCAGCGATACTGTCGGGCTGTTCTGAGTTGCTCTACTGATCTACGTTAAATTTTCCCAAGGCCTATGTTGCCTCGATCCGCTGCTCACAGCCCCGTCCATGACAAATTCACACCACAAACATCAAAACCATCCATTCTATTTGAAATCGTGGGAACAGCTCCAGTGTCTACATTAACTTTATGCGGTGATTCTATTCATGACACTTCCGACCATTCTACAATCGCACCAATTATTATATTTTCAGCTTATTACAAGGGTGTGAATCGAGAAATTTGTAAAAATCCAAATAATACTTTGATAAGCGAGATGATGAGGAAATTGCTGAATGATTGATTAGTGGTAGCCCCTTGAGATTGATGATAACCAATTTGAGGTAGGCAGAAGTTTGACCTTTCAGAGGGTTCCTTCCCTTCCCTAATCCAAGCATTAACCGCATTGTGTTTTCCCAACGGACAGCAAACCGCTTAGAGCATTTAATGGATTTACTAATTACTTTAACCCATTTATTTTCGAGGACACACCAACCAAAGACAATATGGCAAAAAATTATTCCAAAATCAAAGCTATGATTGGGACGAGGGCCAGTCTCCATCACCAAGCAGCCTCACCAATTTTAGTCACACTAATTTTGAACGTGAATATGGATCTTCTCAAAATACATTTAGAAAGTAAAGAGCTGGAGTAGAGAATGAATAATATTGAGATATCCTTACATCACTCTCAGTTTGGTTTTAAAATAATTAATTAAATAATCACTCAGATACTAAAAACTACTACAATTGTTCTCATTAAAACAATTTTCTAAACAAATTCAAAGTAGCTAAAAGACAATCACGAAAAATCATATTCGAAATGGGTTCACGCAATACTACATTCCCAATCCATCATTGTTACCGCTCCCCCCTAACCCGAAATGTTTACTTTTCGAAACATCTTTTTGTTTTTTGCCCGAAAGTCTCTCATTTGACCTTAAATTTTATCATATCCTTTGATGTTTGAATTGAGAACGCTTAGATGTTTGCGAAATAGGGACGACTTTTTTCAGTTGTTGTATTCTAATTTGCAGATATGAGCACATGTTGTATATAGACTTAAAATTTCAGATCTATAATCTATCTATACGGAAAATAACGTAAATAATACAAAAATACATTGATACAAACATGCGCACTACTGTGATCTTGTTAATGTAGAACCTCTCCCTTACTTCAAAATGGAAGTTTCTGTTCGCTTTTACAAAGAAATTGAGTTACCAAATGGCCAAATAAAACAAAATTTGTATTTTCTCTCTTCGTACCAGGGAAATAAACTATACAATTTCCCCTGTCTTCTAAAGCAGGATACATTTGAAGCCTCGACTACGGGAGCAATTTCTCCTGAAAGGACCGTAAACTTTTGTCGCCAGCGTACATCAACCTGACTTCTCATCAGTGCAAATAGGAAATTTATATTCAAGAGAGTTGCGTGGATTATCTAAACATTTTAAAATAAGTTATTCCCGGCAAGTATCATTATGCTCCAAACAAATCTTACGTTGGTAAACACGATTTCATAAGGCTTTGTGTGATGTGACCTAATTCTGAACTCCATTGTCAACAATATGGTCTACCACATCTAACGACCGGCAATGTAGAAATTTGTTGTTACCTCGATATTACTATTGTTAAATAAAATCAATATTCAATAGTACAATACTTATTTCCTTTTTTTTTATTTTTGGTTTTGAAACGATTTATGTATTCTGAAATGTTTTCTTTGTTTTTGAAATAGCGAAATGAAGTTTAGTTTACTTATGTTTTCTCCTTGTGATGTTCGATTTATTTTTGTTCCTTTCCATTGCCAACATAGTCCCAGAAAACATTTTTTTATTTTCTATCCTATTTTTAAAATACTACTTTAAATGTCAAACTTTTAATTTTTAATAGCATTTCAATTAAACGTATAAAACACCCTAACATGGATACAATTATTCTATATACTTTAATGGGGCTTCGCAACATCCAATAAATACTGTACCTCGATCCCATACAATTCAACTGTAACATCTCCTTAGTAAATGAGTTAATTCGATCCATCAAATCATATTTTTATGATGATCAAATCATAGCCACCAATGGACTCTCACCACTGTACCGAAACAACCAACCTCCACCGAGGCTTCCCACACTCCTTAATATACTAGAGAGCTTAGAAAAAAAAACAAACAAAAAAAAAACCATCAAATCAAAGCTTCCAGAACAACATCCTGCGCACGGCACTATGGCATACCCCTTTTCGTAAAATGAAGGCATCCGACATGCACGAAAAGTTCGAGGTCCCCACCATCACCGAAGCCATCAAAAGAAGACACATCAAGTTCTTTGACTCGATGAAACATAGTTTAAACCCTCTATTCCGAGACATGACACCCCCACCGCTACCGGCACGTTGGCAACTCAAAAGATCGAGTAAAGCAGACCAAATGGTTGACATCACGGCGCTTGGCCCACCAACAACAAGCTTCTAACGGGCACCCAACACTGCTATCCAACTAAATAAGACTGCATTACATGCCTAGAGGGACTCTAGGCCCAGCCACCAGTGGACTCTCACCACTGTACCGCAACAACCAACCTCTACTGAGGCTTCCCACACTCCTTAATTCTCTCATATCACCTTAAAGCAGGTACTCATAGTACAAGGATCCGCTCAATCCAAATCTTTGATTTTCCCTCATCCTTAGTCTTCTAATGAGAAAGCTTAGGGAAAAAAAAACAACATCAAACATATTTTTACGTTCGGCTCATGTTCCGAAATTGACAACTCAATAAAATCCTTTATGAAATGAACATATATATTGCAACACCTCGTTTCCTATTTTTCTTCTGGTCAATGTTATGTCCAAAGATTCTTCAGCTACAGTGCTTTTTCTTGAAGCGGCCCCCACCACTATGTTAATAGTGAAAATTTTCCTTATATCGTAGTATAATTGTTCTTCAATAATTTTAAAATAACCGATCACTATGAACGGGAGTACGCCATATATACTTTTCTCAAGGACAGGCGTGAACTAACCTTTTCCTCTTCAACGCCACCTCATCTGGCTCACTCTCATTGGCCAAAGGAGAGGTCACGTCTTAATCAAATTTTGGAAAATTAAAAATCCAGAACATTTCAATATATATCACTTGTTTAATAAAATATTGTTTGAATAAACAATAAAACATATTGTAAATTATTCTAGCATGGTAGAAACATCTTTACCTATTGTTACACACATGAAAAGCTACTATAAGTTCCAAATAAGTTTTAGAGGCGGATGCTCAGTTTAGTGCCCCTATAGCTATTATCTGATACTATCTATTTTACCGCCCAACGTCAACCTCTACGCTATAACCGAGGAATGGCCGTCAAAGTTGACTCATTTAATATATTCCAGTGTCATAACGTTTTATGCAGCTTAGTAGCACATTAAAGTATTTCAAAATTCTAATTAATGTTGATGCCAAGCTTCTTATTAAGTTTAAACAGTCAAGCGACAAATATTTGCATTTGTGTATCTGACTATACTAATCTATGACTGTTCTAATGGAATTACAGAAACTTTCCAGAAAGAATTTAAGTTTACTTATCTTTGAGTTCAGGTTAAGCCATTTAACGTCCCGAGGGATTGCTCGCAGTCCAGTGTGGGAATCCAGGTACTCCTGTATGAACATTTCTAGCATAAGCCTCTAAGACCTGTACACTGTCAAATACAGATGAGAAAGACTTGCTGATCTTCAAACGATTTTTAAATTGGATTTTCCCTAATGCTAATGGAGGAAGTACAATTCTCAGAAGACTGAGCCATGCAGAGCACTTTGCTAGCTAGCATGGAGGAATCTGAGATGACTATGAAAGTATTGGATGACGAGCTTCACATGACTAGACAGACTTGTAAGAAGAGACTGGAGTGGTAAGGCGGAGTGTCATCTAACGCAACCAGTTTTCTGTAAATCAATTATGGGGAAGAGTGGTATAGCAGGACAGAGATGGATGACAGAAGCGCGTTGAAAAGGCCAGGACTCAAAATCGAAATAGTGCCTCGTAAGTATGTCCTGAGCGTCTGTGGCGGACGCGCTCTTGGTCAGCCTCCACTGGCTTGTATCCGGTGACGCGGCGGACGGAAAAGCATGGGGGGCTTCCCGAGATTCCGCTTCTTCTTTCGTATGTGAGGGAGACATCAACCATGTGGACTTGGGGGGCCCCTGGGCTGTTTGTTTGTATGAATGTGTGAGTGAATGATGAATTGTAAATATGGTATGAAAGAGAACATTTATCTCAATTATTTATTGCCTATTAAGCATTAAGGCAGATTGTAATTTCATCTTAATGAAGGTTTTTTTTATAAAAAAAAAAAAAAAATAGTGCCACGTAAGTAAGTAAAACACAAATTAAAATTTCCATTGTTTTTTTAAAGGTAGCTTATGTTATTGTTATTTTTAAAAAATCTGAAAGCCAACGATATCAACCACTCTTTATGACTGTACAGGACAAACGTAATCAATTTTTTTTTAAAGATATTTTAGCTATATTCATTTTTACTTATTTGTCAAAATGGCGATTTCGGAACACTTGCAAAATCAATAAAGTCGAGAACATGCCGAAGGGTCTATTTAAATTTCTAAGCTGAAAAGTAAATTTTAAGTTGTGAATTTGTAAATAATCATTTTCTATGTAGTTTTTTTTTATATAATACAGTATTTTTGGCACCGTCGAACTTTCTCTTAACATGGCTAATACGACTCTGAGAAGGGCAGATCTCTGGGGATATTGTTTCTAAAGGTTATCACGGTAGAAGCAACAGGGTATAATATATTCAAACAAGTAGAACCGTAATCTTACCCTCAAGATCCCCGGGCCCTCCTGCTCCCTGTTAATAAATAAAGCTGGTCAGATAGGATAGATCCCACTGCTCCTCTCGGCCAATCTAATTGATTGTATTGATTCGGGTCCTGTAGGGGAAATTATTTCTGTAGTATTCCTTTTTGCCTAAGGGCAAATTATAGGAACTCGTCTATATTATCATGCAGTAATCTCGAAATTTCTATAAAATATACTTTTCTTTTAAGCTACAGCCAATTTTCCTGAAGGAATCTTATGCAATATGATTAAATATGTGACCCTATATATCATTTAAAATTAGCGATATTTAAAATTTTTTTTAACAGATGCTTTGGAAGTCATATGATGATATAAATATTTGACTATAGTAAGATATTTTTTAATTATAAGAAATATTAAGAGCAGCAGTTAAAGATAAGCTAGAGGCTTGGTCAAATTTTTGCGGCCAAAAATTGAGCGAACTATAGGGAACGACCTTATTAAATAAAATTAATGGTTGAATTTTGGTAATGGGTTTCCTCCCCACCTTGTTTTCTCCACTTACGGATATTTCACTAATTTAATTTAATAATTAATAAGAATTAAAAGAATGCAATGTTTATCCATATAAATTGCTGTTTTATGGTGATTAGGGTTATTCAATTAAATAACTAGTCATCACCTACCATAGGGTCAAAACTAAATACATCACTTAATTTTCATCGAAAGTTGATGAAAACTCAAGCAGCTTCCATTATTTATCATAGATGGCTTCTTCCATATTCATGCATAATAAAATCAACAAATAAGTTAAACTTGAAGATTTTAAAGTAGTTATAGTGACGAATTTTGTCAAAAGGAAAAAAATAAATTAAAACAAAATTGACTATGTACTCTGTCGTACTACAGACACTTTGGGCTCAGAGGTGTCGAGCAGGTTGTTCTCATTGATTAAATTGCACATTTTATTCCTTAATGGCAAATATCCAAAGTCAGATGTCCCTTCCAGACAGGGATTTGCGAATATATTTTGTGATGTTCTTAAAAGTAACGTTCCAAATAGAGACACCTGTATATTAATAGTTATACTGTGTGAAAATTAATAAAAAAATAAGATTAAATAACCTTTTCTAATATCTTTTGTTAATAATATTACACCAACAGTCTACGTTACACCTATTGAGGTATTTGCAGGACTGAAAATGACAGTATCTTCAAATTCATCCATTTTTGTATACCAGGAATAATAACCGTTCTACAAAGGTGGTCTGAAAAGTTTCCGACCTCAACATGAAGATGATAATAAAATAAATAAAAGCTAGTGAAATAAAAGCTAAAATAAAAGCTTTGTTATGCTTTATGAAAAACTAATTCGAAATATTTTATATTATATTCACGGTTCTATATAATCTCCACAACACAGTAAAGCTTCTTTTTACTCTGAAGCGTACAAAAAATATTTTTTATTCTACAGATTTCATATTAGTTTTTCTGATAACGCAGAAAGGTTACCTGTTCGGTGACAGGGAATGAAATAGTATGAATGTAAATATGCCATCATTCACAGTCCTAAGCATTCCTCAATTGGTGAAACGTCGACTGTTGATAAAAGATAATTGATGATACTTAAAGCTTTTATTATCTTGATATTTGTGCAGTATAAATATTAATATTTCGTGGCCTAAAGTCTGCCTTGTGTCAGGCAAGTCTTTCGTCTAGACAAGTGTGGGTATTTTAAGTTAATTTGTGATACAAGTATACACTTCTAGAATTTGTGACTGGATAAGTGGAGTTAGTAACTCAACTTACTCATCCGCCATCATTTGTATTTTTGTGATTCTTACCACAAAAAAGAGTCTTAGAAATTATATGTCTCTAGTTTCGAGCTAAAACGAGCCACTTATTTCGACAGTAGTCAACTATTGACTTTAAATGAGTTTAATTATAAAAGCGAATCTTTTTTTGAATATCATCACAAGAATTTGTAAAGCTAAAGGTATGTGACTCGCGTGTTTCTACCAAGCATATTTTGTTTAAGCCAAGTATATTATTGTGCATACACTCAAGAGATTGTTCATCGGGAGAAAAAAAAACTTGAAAAAATATACAATAATAACTTCAGCTAAATGGTGAGGGAAGTGAAATCGTAACTTTGGATGTTAAACTTGAATGCTGCTGAATAATGTATATATGCAAATATATCAGGCATACTCCGGCTAAAAAAGTTTTATAAAGTAAATAATAATTAGACAAAACGTGGAACGAGTTCCATTTTTAAATATTATGCTTAGCTTCAGTTTAGGATAAAATGCGGAAATATGAGTTAGTGTTTTCTCCGCCATCGATTTAGATCTCTTCCCTTTTCATAGCACCCTTAGAAAAAAAGGAATTTTCTTTTCTTGCATGTTTCCAGTATATGTTTCCATTGACTTTAAAATTCATAAATATAAACATTTTGTCAGGTCCCTTAGCTCAAAATATCTATATATATATATCACGCAAAACTATTTAGACAATTAACACTCAATGTATTCTAGTATACTTTCTAGAATCGTATTGGTTAGAAATCTGATCCAATAACGAAATCCTAGAACGGCTCACTCAAAGTTGTCGCAAACTTGCCAAATTTTCCCTTTAGAGATAAAATACACGATCAGATGACTGCGTGGAACATCAAATATCAGGCAATCACACCCAAGTCAGATCACCCTGACCGCAACGGCACAGGAGTTCTATTAATAATTCAAAAGTATGGTTAGCAACGTAGTAATCAAGTACCAGTACGAGTTGTGTTTTTCCTTTATAGTGCTTTTTTTACCACTGTATGCGTATGGTTGAAAAATATTACTAGTTCATAAGGCCTTCGGGAGTTGTTTTAAACCAGTATATTAAGGTAACATGAAGGTTTTACTACATTTATTGATGACTTACAATAAGAGGTAACCTTCTTTATTTCGAGGCATTTTGAGGCACATCGTCTTAAACCCGTTTTTTGATTCTCGGCTTTCTGTATCCAGTACCACTCTGAAAAACTTTTGCCAAGTACAAATTTCCTTTTGCCTAGAGACTGCTCTGAATATATAAAACCCTTTTAAAATTGACTTGTTCCTCTAACTTCAATAAATAAAACATCGTTTCGTACTTGAACAAGTTTAATTTTTTAGCCTATCGTCATTTATTCTAATGATAAGGCTTTGAACTCAAATACATCAATAGTTACGAAAAAAAATGCCCGAAACACGTTATAATCATATAAATTAAGCATGCAAATATTTCACTCCTAGAATCTATATCGTTGGAAAAAAACCACTTGCAAAGCTCGTCAAAAATACAAGGTCCAGCTGGAAGTTGCGATGAATATGAAATATGCCCAATAAGCATCTAAGAGTACGTATAAGAGAAAATATATTTTGTGGCGTCTAATATCGTTGAGGTTTGTGTGAATGGTACAGCCTGCATATTATATCTACATTACATTGCAAATTAATCATGCAAGTTGAAGAAACACAGGCCGAAACGTCAACGCTGTTGAAGGAATACAGGATCATAACTTAAAATAAATTATACTATGATTGAATTTAATCTATTGTTGAGTACAATTTATTGTCAAGCTTGGGAGCTCTACTTTCATAGGGTTAATACGATCGGTTTGTTTGCGTGTTCTACGACGCGTAAAAACGGCCCAAAATGGAATTTTTCAAATATATCCAATATTATCTCGTTCTACGCCTTATAAATAATGGCTAAGATATAATAGTGGAGACTATGCGATTTTAATTTGGTAAACTTTAAAAAAATCCAACATATACTCAAATAAATTAAAAAACTTTTTTTTCCATATCCTCTTGTTACAAAATTATTACAGTATTCAATATAGACTCTACAAATGAATCTATTTACAATAGGTCATTACATTCCCTACAGCTTGGCTATACTGTATACAATTTCTAATTATTATACATTGTGATCTGCGATTGTACAAAGGTATAATGATGCACATAATAATTTACTGAACATCTTTAAAAGTGATAAGGTAAAACGTATACGAGTCTACTGATCTTTAAATCAGCTAGAGATTATTATTATTAGTCTATTATTATCGTTATTATCATGAGTAGAGTGAAAAGTCACACAGGAGAGACAAAACTAGACTGGAACAACACATATAGGAGGTAGCTCTCAGTCGGAACGGTATCAGTAGAAGCGAGTGAAGATCTCAACTCAAGAAGCGTTGGGGAGGATCGGAGTTGTAAGATTTATGCCCAGTTAGAAACAAGTTTGCAGACACCGCGGTTAGAGCGATTACAGTTTGAGAGCTGAAGGACCTCAGCCACAGAAGACGTCATTAGACCGTTTCAGCATTTCGTCTCGCTGGCTGGTGCTAAGCCCCTAACTGCATCTCTCCAGGCATTGCTGGTAAGGGGGGGGGGCAGCAACTTGTAGCTCGAGTTTATAGCTTGAAGAGTTGCCCAGGTGATTATTATAATGAATATGGCTTTTATTCAAATAGGAATTCTTTAATCTTCCCAGTGTCTTTATGTCGTTCTACTTGTATTTGACATCATGACAGGATTGAAAATGACTCAATATATCTAGATTTTTAATCGTGGTATGTATTCTTTTGGTAATTTATGCCAAAATTAGCAGTGGCATGCTTTGCAGTAATATATGTGTCTAATCTACAAAGGCATCTCTGAAACACATTCAACCAACGATCATCATACATAACCTCACCCTCCGCTATGCCACATGATCATCAATCCAGGGCGATGCAAACTAATCCCACCGGCGAACACCATCCACTACCTCGGAATTCATTTTGACAGAAGATTAACCTGGTAATGAAACTTACTCTAGAAACAAAAACATTCAACTAAAACAACGATTTGTGTTTTTCAAAACACTGGTCATTAGATAACAAATAGGTAATGTATAGTTAATTTTACATTATGTTTTTCTTTCTTTTTTATCAAAAAAAATAAAATATGGACAACATGGAATTAAACTAGACTTCAGACAAGGGTTTACCAATGAAATAAATCAAGGAGAGAAAACTTCACATCAACTCATATAACGCCCTGAAACCACCAAAAATACCCTCAGGAACTTAAAGTCATGCTTTGTATAATTGTATACAGTTATGTAATATGTATAATCGTATCACTAATAAATGATAAGTTTGTCAATAACATCCTAATAACTGTATCTCTTAAACCTATCAGCCCTATTGTAATTATCAATAACGTATTTTCCTTCCCCACGACCTTTTAATAATATCTATACTATTATCATTACCATTATCATTCTGAATATTTGTCTCCCACGACCTTTTAGTGATATCTGTATTATTAGTATTAATATTATTATATATATACTGCCCTAGTCTTAAGAACTTGTAGATCACGTAGTCAGTAAGCCCTCAGCTGTAAACATATATAATTGTACATATTGTGATTTATAACAAATAAAAGTTTTTTTAAGAAGTCCTGATTAGCAAAGTTATAATTTACGACAACGCAAAAATAATGTTTGGCACAAATTGAGTAAGTAGTAAAAAGTTACTAGCCAGCTTTTTCGTAGTAACTAATATTATTGAAAAATATAATTAAATAGTCATTTGTTCCCGTATATAACCTATTGGTAGCTGTTCAAGCAATGCTCTCATTTTGATGAGGGTAACGCGAAAATGGTTCAGCGTCAGCGATAGTATATTGTTTTACCTAAAGAGAATTACAATAATACTCAGTGCATGTGACCTTGAAAAATATGACCAGGTAGTGCATAAGCAACATATCAACACATTCAGACATAAACAATACAATAAACAACGAACTGAAAACCCTGACACAATCTACATCGGTTAACTCATGTACACTTCGATGACAATAAAAATGAAATATTGCAAAAAGGTTTAAGTTATGCTTCACGTAGACAATGAAAAAAAGAGTTGTAAATTGAGGTGGATGTAGCAGTCTGGTTAAATAGATGAAAATGTATTATCGTTTTAGATGACTTAAATATTCCACATAGCCAATTGAATATAACTTAGAGCTGTCAAAAGAGCTATTACAATAAAGAAGAAGTTATCAGCTGTGGAAAGACATTAAAGCTGTTTTATAATTAAAATTACGTTTTTATGTTTCGAATCGCACTTGGGAGAGCTATGTTACATTCCATGGTCTCAGGGACCCTTTGTTATTTTCCAGGCTCTCCCACTATTGACACAAGTGAATAAATATTTCCTCTGAAAGAAAGCAACTGCTCCATCTGAAACATCCAGCGTACTGGATCACTCCGAGCTTAAAACGGAAATGGTCCAGGCCTTAAAGCAAACAGAGAGGGGATGTTTTTTCAGCCAAGTATCCAAAAATTAAAAACACCTCGGGCTGACGGCGGCCAGCGTTAGCCTATGTAAGCAGATTGTAAGGGACGGCAAATATTTGACATCCGCTCGTGTGTGGGTTTTAGTGGGATGCACAACTTGACCCCAATCTATTCTCAAACAGTCCGTGTCTCTATTGAACCAAGCACTTCTCAAGGGACACATACCATGCTTGAGGTCAAGTGTGATCCTCACAGAGAAAACACAACCTTGATTCAGCCCACATTGGATATGCTGACTCAGTTTTAATAAATTCTAACAACTAGTCAACTAGCGCATCGCATCAAGTTTTCCTTCTTCAGTAAGTACTGAGCGGCTGTGGCTCTCCCACTCTTCGCCAGCCTTTACTGGCTCGGAGCCGGTGACGCGGCTCATAGAGAAGCTTGGGGGGTCGTCTCAAGACTGCGCTTCTTATTTTTCGCATTCGAGGGAGGTGACACGATGTGGATTTGGGAGATATCTGGGCTGTTTGTAAATACTGTATGAATGAGCGAGTGAATGAAGAATTGGAAATATGGTACGAATGAGAACATTGATCACAATTACTTATTGCTTAATAAGGCAGATTGTAATTATATTGCAATAATTTTGATAATTTTATTTTATTTCAGACAAATGAATCGACAGGAACGAAAACAGAAACATCCCCCATACCTCCTGTAGTAATTTGGATTACTATACTAAGTCATTAGCTTTAACATCCCTTTGTTTAAACAATTTGCATGTTTTAAAATCTATACCGTAAGTTAAGTGTATAATAACCATAACATAGGTATGTTATTTTTTTATACATGAAATAGAAAGTCTATTATATACTTGGCTTGATAAACTGTAGGTGCAGTTAATTCCGCGGTCTCAGATATCACTAATATATAACTTATAAATTTATATGTAAGTTTTATTTATTTATTGTTGTTTTTAATGATTCATTTTGTTTGTCTCCATAAGCACTACCGATAATTTTTTATCATGTGACTTTTTACTCTGGTTAGGGCTGTTGAAAACCTACTGTTTAATAAACTATATTGATATAAAATATTAATTTAATATCGAAGAAGTGCCAAAAATAAATGTACAAGGCCGAACTGTAGAGGTCGGCCAATTTAAATTTGTATTTAAAGTTTAAATAGGTTTCATTAAAAAGACGTTATGCAATGATTGAGATGGTTTTACAAAAAAATATCCAGCAGTTGTTGCACCGTCGCTAAATAGGTTAATAATTTTATTAAAATTATTTGTTAATATTATAGCCACTGTATGGTTTTATCGATTGACGACTTAATTCTATCTAATGACTGTGAGGTTCGGTAATAATTTTCATTTACAAGTTTTGATGTAAAAATAATGGTTTCACACAAGCTGAATAAAATTTTGGGAAACGTTAACATAATATTTATTCAGGATAGAATGAGACCCAAGGTTTTTAAAATTTTATTTTAACAAACTCAAGAATCGTATTGGTCTCTGCTTGAAATATTACTCCCTCTCTAGATATACATGTATTATGTTGAATAAACACATGCGAGTTAAAGAAAGCTCTATTTGATGATGAAATATCGATTGCTGGTTTTCCCTCATTACCTTATTCATATTCACACTTTATTCATTACTCTCGGAGGAACTTCTAGTTAATACTTGACGACTCTTTGAACAATAGAAATATTAAATATTTTTTAAAAGCTAGAAGGTGCAAAGTAAACTAAAAATTTCATTTCTCCTGGAGAAATTCATCAGTTGTGAGGAAAACAAAACACAACAATCTTTTTTATATTTACAGCTGGATGCCTTTCATCTTCATGCACTCATTCCTATTCTGTTGTGCTCTTCACATTTGATGATTGTGATTCCATTTCACAATAGTAATCAAATTAATAAAAAAAAAAGAGTTTAAAAATCTTTAAATATTTATCTCCAGCGGCCTGAAGGATGCTAATTGTTAATTAACAACGTTAATACATAATTTATGTTTGTATTGGTATATTGATTATGAATACAACTTTTACCTGATTCTGTTTGTAGTCATAAGCCAGAATGTCAGCCCAGGAATAAATTTATCAATTATGCCGAAGCAGAAGCCAATTAAACAATTAATTCTAATCGAATTAATACATCTATACTCATTTATTTGCTACATGTACGAAGCATGTTATTTAAATAATTATTGTTGGCAGTAAGGCTTAACAACTTTTAAATTTAATGGAATATGTCTGTCACTTTTGAATCATGCTAAATATTCTATAATATTAGTTGATTTCCTATAGCAGTTTGTGAGCATTAATTCGAGGAGTGATTTCAAGACATAAAAATACGATGCAACAATAAAAAAGTAAGACAATGTAAAATTAATTCATTTAACTCAATATCTGATGCTTAATCTCCCTGTGGTAATAATTGGATGTTTAGGAAGCAAGGGTGTGAATATTAAAAGAATGATTAGGAGCTTCTAATGTCTGAAAACCACTTTAAAACACTGAATTCTAACTTGTACTGTGACCTCAAGGAAGAGAGAGCTCAAAGATTGTCGACTTAGTGAGATCTGAAGCTACACTGCCTTGTCTGAAACATCTTCAGATACCTACACCGTCAAAAAGTTTGTCCCTAAAAGTGCTGAGGGTAGCTTGAAAGTACCTACACAAACCATAAGCACTTATGGGGATTTCAACAGAAAGCTCACTCCCACTTCATCATTAACCTTCTTCCAATAAATAAATTTAGTTTTATCCTAAAAATATTATTTAATGTTGGAGTCACCACCATCACCTTTATTAGTCCAGTCACGTATAATGTACATCATTATACTTGTTTATTCATTAAATAATTTTTATAAAATAACAAAACCTGTATATAATGTAGCGATGCCACAGGAAATACAAAAATAATTTGTAAATAGATTCGCCTGAGGATCTATGACTATATATAATTATCTGCAACTTTAAAGGGGCTTTGAAAAACAAAAATTTTAAAATTACATAAGGGGTATTGTTGATACTACGAGTATAATATAACTATTCACAACAGAATAACGTTCCCCGATAATACAAAGCACGTGTCTATTAAATAACAAATCTTCTCAAGTGTCTCCACAATATCATTTATTCGGCAAAAATTGTCATCTTAAGTTAATAAAATAAAAGTCAATGATAACCAACAAATAAAACCCATTTAAAAGTGCTGAATCGATCTAAAACACAAATTTTCTTTCCATTTTATGTATTATGCTGTAGAAAAAAAACGGTACATAAAAAACGCAATAATACATTAACCTCATGGTCACTCGCCCAATTGATGATATCTTGTTAAATTGTTGTTATGAAGCAAACTGTTAAAGGAATTGGTTTTTTTCTATACGCTTCACGACGACTAGTGTTAGTTTTGAGGTATGAAGGGGGTGGGTTTCTTAGCATACGCGTGTTTACTATTTCTTGTTTTTTATTGATACTGTCCTATGTTAAGGAATCTAATTTAATTTCTATGTTTTCAAGGCTGTTGATTAATTTTCTAAAATTCGTATGGTGCAGTAAGGCCACTTTATGGGGTGCGTCACGATGGCCTTCCTCCTTTAGATGCTGGTATAACTGGCTTGTTTTTTATTTAAGGTGTTGTTACCATGTAATGAATAATTTTCGATTGGATCAGCCAACACATTATATATATACAGAGGGGTCCAAAAAAATGTATCCACTGTTTAAAAGTCCATAACTTGCAAACTAATTGACGGAGTTGTCTCATTTTTGGCAGTGTAATAGTTTGTAGTTCCGGCAATCGCCATACAAGCGTTGTATTGCGTTGTTTTGTTTTGTCAGATGACAGTCGCCAGATAGTTAGTGTTTTATTGTTAGTTGTACCTTGTTACTCGAGTAAACATGGCTGGCGTAAGGCTTACATTTGATGAAAGGAGGTCTGTTTTAAAGTGGTATTTTAAGTACGAATGGTACTTAAAGGTACACGTAGAGGTGCTGTAGAGTATCCACCACGTTCCCCAGACTTAACTCCTCTGGACTTTTACCTGATGGGAACACTAAAGGACGTCGTTTATCGACAAAAGCCACGCACATTGGATGAACTTCGAGAATGCATCGTACATTCATGTGCAAATATCCAACTGAAGACGTTGCAGTCAGTAGTTCGTGCTGCAGTTCGGCGGCATCGTTTGTGTGTGGATGTTAATGGTGACCATTTCGAACACCTACAGTGATATCTTTAAGTTGGACTTTAAGCTACACTTTCAACAAAAATGAGACAACTCCGTCAATTAGTTTGCAAGTTATGGACTGTTAACCAGTGGATACATTTTTTTGGACCCCTCTGTATATATACATATAACATTACATTCCCCACACTCTATTCTATATATGCTCGACCTATCTTTTTTTTGTAAATGTTTCCTATATATTCATATATACGAGATCGTACACCATTTTTTAACATCTTAGTTATTTATAACCTTTTTCTATTTATTAATATCGTTCCACAGTCGGCAATAACCATACAAAACACCTATATGTTTCAAGCACCGTACGTCCAAATACAGTGAACAGGAGGAGTGAAGTCGCACAGTGCTTAAATTGCTAAAATTCACTTTGAACCAAGGGAATGCTAATCCATCACGAACACTCACCGCAAAGCACCATTACTGTGTTTGACTTCTGAGAGAGAGTCATTACAACCGGACGGAGGCAAGGGGGTTCTACGACGAAATTTAATCGGGGTGCTTAAACCGATTTTAATTTAAAATTAGCGTTCCAGGCTGACTGGGGCACAGTCTTCCTTGAGATTAATTACACGCCCTGACAACATGTGCTCGAGGGCAATTTGTAACTCCCGTTACTAGAAAGGATATCAAGCAATGTTGCCATCTCATGCGCATTAGAGATTAAGCTTCGTATCGAGAAAGTTCTGGGTTCAATCTCTTATTTAATGCACAACTAACATTGATAGAGGCTACAATTTCAAATAAAAATTCCACATATTTAATGATATTAGTCTTTTAACAATTTTCCACCATTTTGTTTTCTACACATCATATCATTATTAGTCCTAAATAGCTGCAGGTGGTGTGATTTGACAAATAATGTTACGCAGTATATAATAATTTTAATTATTATTAGAATATAATAATAATTTTACCCAGATATTATAGGTTTCACCTAAAAAAAAATCCAAAAATAGAAAAAAGTAAGTCATAAAGGTCAAACATTGTAGTACATCCAACCGTAAAGAATAACTCGCCTAAATAGAGGGCATGGGAGAGTCAAAAATTGTTACCATATCACACGTCAAAAATGTAACCTAAATTCAACGAGGTGCTAGGAGGAGTTTGATTTCTCCAGGCGTATGAAAATGTAAATATTTTCAAGATTGACTATCTGTCTTAATTAGATGGTTTACATGGTTGTTATGTATATCTTCCAATCAACTCACGAGTCCTATGAAATCATACAAATAAGCACCACCTCACATGTAGGGCTGAGGTGCCTCCGGGGCCCCGTCCGGAGCCTGGGATATGCCCTTGTCCTGGTAATCTCTCAGGCTCGTATCGGTGGTCTCACTATATTAGCCCAAATATCTAAACAACGGCGTTGGTATAACATACAACCTTCACAAAATTTTTATTTAACCTTTGTACACTATTAAAGATACAAAAGTGTAAATCTTTTATTGCACAGACATTTTAGAAACATATTCAATGTTTTCTAGGTAGACAAAATCTATCGTATTTTATCATACCACATAATTCATTATGAAATGTGAATACATAGAAAGGTTCCAGTGAGTTAATTAAAACATAACTTGATCCTTGAAAACACAACCTCTTAAAACTTTTAGCTGAGCTCACAAAGGACCTAATTACATATTAGTTTATGAAATGTTGTTCTTTGAGGTATTGCGAAGTATTTGGAGGGAAGGAAAATCCAAGAAACAGAAAATATTAGATGTGAATAGTTGGCGGGGTCGGAATAAAGAACTCCGCTGTCTCAATCTTCCTCTTTCTTCACTAGACCGAACAAAACCAGATTCATATCTCCAAAAGAAAATTAAAAAGAAAGTCTAAAATTTCTCTCAAATGCAAGTAATTATCAGCCTTGATACCATGCCTAGGAGATGGTAGCTGATTATGATTATTTTTGCGTAAATAAACTTCTTAGAAAACAACTTTTCCATTGGATAAATTTCGTCAAGTTATTAGCGACCAAGTTTAAAACTAGATTTATAATAACAATTTTAAAATTTTGAAGAATTTTGCGTTCAAAAAAAACTTACTAAAAAACCCGGAAGGCTAAACCCAATAATTGAGGTATATATCTATACCTCGGAGGGATACAACACTTAAGGTATTAACGGGTGATCTTCAAAAATGTTTGCCGTCACCCCTTATAACAAATTGCATAAGCTTTTACAAGAGAAAACTTTGGACGTTGAATTACACCCTTTTTGATTCTTCTGATTCGTCAGTCCATTGTATTATGTGGGACGAATCCAAAGGAGCTCGTGTTGTATCCCTCCGAGGTACAGATATGTTTTTGATAGCTTTGTAAAAATGATTCAATCGATTGACAATTTTATAGGTATATTCCACAATATATTGAAATTATATGATAACTTTTTGAGTGAAATTCACTCATAGAAGAAATGTGAGAAAAAAAAAGAAGTGAAAAATTAGAGGCCTAAATTTTAAGATTTCGTCAAGTATTTCTCTGGAGCTATTTAAAGTTCTGATTTTTTGCGGTCTGTAAAGATACATTTAACCTTTTGCCACTAAACTAATTGTCAAGCTATACTTGTAAGAATGTAACAAGGCACGATAAAAAAGCTGTGCGAACCTGTTTTAATAAATTTCTTAATATCCACATTTTAAGAATTAATTTGTTTTTCCTTTGTTAAAAAATGATTTTTAAAGAGTGAGATTACTTAAAAAATGAAATGAAATATCAGACCAAAATCACGAAGTTAGTTCTGAATATGTTTTTTCAGAATAATTTAATACGTCTCTAAACAAAATCATGCCGTCACACGGGAGTGAAGTAGCTTGTATCAAGGTACTGATTTTACACTTTCTACATACTTTATGTATCACGTGTATTAGAATAAGTTATATAGACATATATTGGTGTATTATTTTGTTATTTAGTTTTTATTGTTACAGATTCTGCGCAAACCGTAACGTATTCATAGAAATACGTACCCCAGTTTTTTTTTTTTTTGTTTTTTTCTAAACTCTTTAATTAAAAGATTAAGGATGAAGGGAAAAAACTTACCCTAGTGTATGTTCTATGTATAATAATAGAGGGCTTCCCGCATTGCTTCTAATGGAAGGACGAAAAATAATAAAATATATGTAAAAAGATGGCCGAGCCACTGGATCCATGTACGGATCAGTTATTATATTTATCCTATAACATCACATTGACATGCTACTAAACTATAAACAATGTTATATAAGCATTAGGACATGTCATTAAAATACACCATGCAAAGAAAAATGAAGGGTCTTCGCAAAGAGACTGAAGACAAAAGATTTTAATTCTAAAAGAAAATGAGCCAGTAAAAAGCAGAAAGAAAACATGAGACGTTCTAATGAAAAAGTAGGCAATTATAAATATTTTTTTAATTTTTCTAATTTCTGGTGCTGAGCTTCATTATTTTCGTCATACACTATTTCACAAAATTCCTGATCCAGCTTTGTAACGAATCGGGTCCTTTTTAAGGGAGATGAAGTGATGCAAAGAAGATATGTAATAGTTCTTTTTATTTTCCAGATATGAGTTTGTCAATTGAACATTCTTGTTATTTACAGAGCCCTATGAATATATTTTTTCTATTCTGTTCAATTATTTTCTAAAGTTTTGTAACTGTTAATGACCAACCTGATACTCTTCATTATGTTTTCTAATTTTTCAGATTTAATGGAAAAATATGAATGTTTCAACTTTAAGCTCTGTTTGGAACTCGCTTTTGGTCAACCAATGATAAGGTTTTTTTTTTTAATCCTTTACATAAATTTATTGTGTCTATTGGCTATTGCTATGTAGTGAATGTTTAGGCTACAGCAATATATTTTTTATTTACCTGGGAGTAATTGATTCTCCCAAGTAATTGATTATACACATTTACCTTGGTAGTGGAGGGTAATTGGTCTATGTGGTAGCGGCACTAGATTTACCCTCCCTTCGGTGAGGGCAGGATCATTTGAGCTGTTCTGACCACACTCAAAGCAGCACGTAGTTAAATTTTCAGAGATTATATTGTGGATATCAGAAATAAGATTTTTCTAATCCTTATTTATTAGTCACGTACTTCCTTTCTAAAACATATTTTATACCTGTCGGGTTGTCACGAGGGGGGTGCCTAGTTACCGTAACCGTGGTGACGAAGTGAGGGTTGATTAAGTTTATAACTTGGATCGTTTCATGATGGTTTTACTATCTGACTCCATTTTTGATAGGTATGTGCCCCGACAATGCACTATGTTCAGGAGAAGAGGTATAGGGTAGGTGGTGTAGGTAGTTTGTGTGGTCTTGGAATGACCACGAATTCGCACTCGGTATCTGAGGTTAGGCGAAAACCGTCCGGATCCCAAAGGCGAGTGTGAACCGGAGAGAGGCAGACTGAATCGCCGTGGGGAACACTGCTTGGTAAGTTTGCAGGGCCACGAGAACCGTTGTCCACTAGGGAGAGGTCTTTCACAAGGAAGAGCTAGATTTAGCAAGACGAAGGCAGAGATTTGTTTACAATATATATAGAATAGAGTATAGGGTGATTTATCTTATGTAGTTAGCGGTCGCTACAATTCCCATTACCGCAGCCAGGATATTAAGGTATAGTAGACACTGTTGTAAGGGAAATAAACGTTTTATTTTTTCGTCCTATTAGTTTATATTGCAAAATTAACTTCTCAACAAGCACATGCAGTGTACATGGCGGCACTCTTTATTACACATTTCGGGATCAGTCGGAACGCCATTTAATAACTTTGTTAATTTTGTTCAACGCTTTTTATATTATGACTTATTATTCTAATACTGAGAATAACAGTTTGAAGCTATCACAAATACTATCTAAGAAATAATATTTTGACAGATCGAAGTTTCATTAATAAACTGGGATAGTTTTAATTTTACCAATCCTTTCCATGAACCACTGTGTTATGTGAAAGACTTTAGAACAAGTGACTATAGCACCTGCAAATGCCAAGGGAGCATGTGACATGATAAAACGACTTACGATTGGCACAGACAAACACAGCAGCTGGTTACAGGGGCTTGGAACTGTGTGTGATTCATCTTGCCAGCATTCCTTCATAACTCACTTCTCAGGTATTCATAGTCCCTTTGGTCTTTCTCTCACCGACCTCCTTTAGGGCGTGTGTAATTGAATTAGCAAAGGCACTCATTAAAACAGGACACTATACGGTTGTTGAGAACGTGGCTGTACTCTTCCACGTTCGAGATATGGATTTCTTTTTTCAGACCCAGTAATATTTGAAAAGGATTACCGCTTGTATGAGCTAGTTGAGGAATTAATTTTGCTACATAAAATAAAATGATGATTTAATAAAACAGTTAGACATCTTCAAATTTCTCCACTTACCTCAGTACCCTGTTGTTTCTTAATCTTCTTCATTTGGTAACCATTGGGTCGAGAGAATGTTTTACGAAGCAAGGAAGGGGGTATTAAAGAAGCGTTAGAAACGTATATGAAGTTAATTTTGCAATATAAAATAAAAGGACGCAAAAATAAAATAGTTAGACGTTGTACATTTATTTCTTTACAATAGTGCCCACTGTACCTTAATATCCTACCTGCGGTAATGGGTAGAAACTACGTTTTAGAAAGTAAGTAGGTCGGTAATAAATAAGGATTAGAAAAATCTGATATCTGAGAGGCACAATATAATATCTAAAACCTCCACTCAGAATATACTTAAGTTCACTAACTTGGCTGGAATAGCTCTAAGTTTCAAAGTGCGCAACGCTCACCAAAGGGAGGGCAAATATAGCGAAAAATATGTCACTAGTTCCGTGAACCGATTGCCCTCAGGTAATATAGTGCCTTGAAACCCAGCTGCAATAAAAATAAATGTGGCCTAAACACCACTCAATTACTGTGTCCTACCAGGCGCTCCTACAATGAGAACTTCCATATGCCACCAGATTTCCAACACCAGGGTAATCACAGAGACCGTACTTAGTCTTTTTGTAAAACACGAGTGACAACCTTTTTCTAGCAGTAAAGAAGACGTCTATTATTTTTCTAGAAGTCTGAATTTCCCAGTCAATCCCAATTGTCATCCAGTGAATATTGACAGTTCCGGGGAGATGGCTATTCCGTAAAAGTTTATTATTGTGGCTGGTTTTAAATGTAAAACCTGCTGTTCTCGTGAAATTAAAAATTTTTAGGTTTTATTTTTAGTTTAGTTAATATTCCTAAGTTAAGACATTCTGTTAGGTTTTGGCTTTGATCATTCTAACGATGGCTCTCTGACTGGTACCTGCAGCAGCTGTTTTTTCAAAACTTGGCCTTCTCATTTATGAAAATCTCTGGATCTCTCTTCCTAACCTCACTATGTTTTAGTCTGTCCTTGTCAGAACCCACCCTCTCCTAGTGGATTCTCTGCCTTCGTCTTGCTAAAACTAGCAGCTCCTTGGGAGAGACCTCTCCCTAGCGGACAACAGTTGCCGTGGCTCTACAAACTGTACCTAGTAGTGTCTCCCACGGCAATCCAGTCTACCTCTCTCCGGTTCACACTCGCCTTTTGGATCCAGACGGTTTTCGCCTACCCTCAGATACCGAGTGTGAATTCATGGTCATTCCAAGACCACATAAACTACCTAAACTACCTACCCTATACCTCTTCTCCTGAACATAGTGCACTGTCGGGGCACATACCTATCAAATATGGAGTCAGATAGTACAGTAGTAAGACCCGTCATGAAGCAATTGTCCAGGTCATAGCCTAATCAACCCTCACTTCGTCACCAGGGCTAGGGTAACTAGGCACTTCCCTCGTGACGACCCGACACTAGTAGATGCTCTTATGGGAAAGTAATAAAAACTTCTGGGAAGACAAACTTTGTACACGGGCTGAGCTTGTAACAAAACATGAAGGCTATTTCGAATGAAACTATAATAAATAACATTAATGATGATACACATACTGATAAATATATCTTTGTAGATAACCTTACCTACTCTAATTATTCCTAATTAAATCATCTTACCATCACAGCAGAGTTTGGACTGATACCATGACTTCAGAATTTGATTCCATTATCTTTATTAAACGTTCTGAGGTTTTGATTGTGAATTGTATAAACTAATGGGCTGAGCTAAAGAAAAGGAATTTTCGTGATAATTCAGTGTTATTCAAAGTCACTATCTTGCCGATCCTATCCATAACTAGGACAGGTCCTATCTTATAAATTGAATTTCTGTGACTTTCTCTTGATCTCATAAAAATATGAACTCATTAGGTTTAATAAAGACAATGAAAAATAAACTATTTAAATAAAGCTTATTTATTTATAGTAAATATTATATTATTGAAAATTTTATGTTGTTAATCAATAAGGCTGGTCGTTAAAAAAAAGAAGAAAATTACATAAAAAAAGTTTTGTTATTTTTTCATGAAAAGGATTATATTATTTATTTATATTTTGTTTTCAATATAATATAACAATAATCTATAAAAAAATATATATACTATTAACTTTATTATTCCAAGCGATTTTCCGATATTTCGACAGCTAGTGAAGACGCGATAAACATACTTTGTAACCGAGTGCAATCATTTATGTTGTCCAATTCATTGCAGGCAGCACTTCACTAGGGATGCGATTTGTTTTTTAATTGGATAGAAGCTTTTTCCAATCTGCAGTTACAACCCTCCCTCACCAATTGGACAAAACTCCCCTTGATTCAATGAAACCAATCCGGCCCAGCAAAACCCCATTAATGCCGCGGCAAAACCTTATAACCGTGCCAACGTGAATCAGAGGGTAGGCCAGTCATTTAGATACACTTTTTTTTGTGTTAGATTATTTTTTCAAAGTAAATATCAATCGACCTAAACCTGGGAGGACATTTTTCATACGTGGTGATTTTCAATTTATTTATGACAAAGTAGCTCTCAGCATGCGTCAACCCTAAATAAATCCTCTGTATTGTCTAAAAAATTAGATTTTCATACTGTGGCTTTCTCTTGACCTCATAAAAAGAACTCAACAGGTTCAGTTTCTAATAAGAAATTTCTAAGCAACAGTAACTATGTAAATAAAACTTATTTATTTATGGTAAATATTTTACTATTATATATCCTATAAAATTACTTGTAATTATTAAAAATAATTACAATGATTCTTTATAATAATCTTGTTTGATAATATTATGTTGTATTAATAATAATGTAAAATTACAATAGTTTATGTAACATATTGTGTTTTACATGGCACATAAATAAATAAAAAATAATAATAAACTTGGTCATCAATGGGTATACATAATCAATGCTTTTGTCGAACACTTTAAACATGATTAGTCTGATGGTTTAAAAATTGAGGAAAAGAGAAAGAAATTGTAGTAGCTCTTTTATTGTGTTTTTAAGAAACCAATCGTTAACAAAAGTCTCTTCTTTCTTGTTTGTTGCTTTTTGTTTTTCCGCTTCTTATCAGTTATTGACCAGGTTATTTGGTATAGCATTTCATCAATGAATAGATTCAATATTTTATTTATTACTGTTATGTTGTAAATAAATTTTATAGCAAATTTTGTTAGGTTTGAACTGACTGGCGAGAACAAATGATGTGATAACGCGCCACAGAGATAGAACCATTAACAATGTGATGTTGACTACTGCATGGAGTATGACTAAAGTTGGCAAAACATAATACCACAAGCATTTAACATAGCATTTTCGGACGCATAATGTTTGAGCCAATCTAAAATTTAAAAACAGAAAACTTTATGTTAGAAAAAGAAGAAAATTATTTCATTGGCTATCGCTGCTTCTGCTACCTATGAGATACAGTAGGAACGACCTCGCGCGTTGGACACCTGTTTTGGGGTTTGTCGAGACCCGTCACTATGGATCCTAACTTCGTTGTAGTAGCATCAGAATTTGTCGAGTGCCGAAACTAACTTGTGAGATTAGTTTGTCGAATCCTAAGTTATCGGTTTGAATTTGATTGTAGTCATAACAGATACATGGTTCGGAAGTTTTTTTGTATCCTTCGCCTGAAATCGAGGAAAGCAGTCAAAAATCATCCATTACGCCAGAAGCTCCTGCCCGAGGCTGGGCCAATCGCCGGACAGGTAAAAGGGGATTGATTCCTAAAATTTTCCTTTCAATTTCGATCTATCCGATCCCGAAAACCACCCCTTTTCCCTTACAGAGAGACGGGTCGGCGGCGACGGGATTCTGCCATTGGTGGTAAGTTTGAAATTTATTGAATCTAAAATTATTAATTTATTGATTATTAATATAATTTGTTGCTATGTTTTACTCGATTTCGGTATTTTTCGTTGGTATTGTATATCACAGTCCACTGTTGGTTCCATATCAGAGAAATAACTTGAAAACTCGTTCGTTCTAATTTTTACATAAAATTGTTTTAGATTTCACAGCTAATTTATCCACGTTCACACATAGAGTCGTAAAACCTAAGTTGTATCATAAAGATTTAACGACGGTATGTTTAATAGTTATTTTTAATAGTTACTCACATAAATTACTTGTATAAAATGCAACTAAGTATGTATAACCACACATAAAGGTTCTCTATAGACTACTATAGATTAACTAAAACCATAAATAAATTAATAAACTGTTTGCGCTTTCGTAGGGTTACGGGTGAGTTAATCGTTACTATCCCATCATATAAAATTCACCAAACCCTTCAATATTCTTTTCTTCCAGACCCTAAAGTCCAGGATCCTCTAGAAGGTAGCCAATGCCCCTTATATATCGACAACCGCACCCTTCATGCTGATCTCAACATTTTTTTTCAAGATCTTGCCACTTCCCACTATCAAACTTCCATTTTCACTCTGTCTATCCTAATCCACCTGATAATGCTCTGTAGTCCAATCTCATTGTAGACAACTCATATTGACGCCTACAACAGAGGTGGCCTTATGACCTTCAGAGTAGCTAAAATTTTGTTTATTAGCCAGCTCTGTGGTTACTGAAGTGGTAGGTGAACTTTTTGAAAAATAAGACTTCTCCCCACCAATAAAAAGTAACAAGACCGTAAAAACTAAAGTTAGCACTGTTACTGCATTGTAAAGTAATCATTTCGATAATAAATACATTTGAAAAAAATAAACAAAAAAGTTCCATATGTACAGACATTACACTGGGTAAAAAACTAAATCATGAATGGTTCAAATGCTAAGGTTATCTGAGCCTTGAAAAGGCCATCCATTCTAAAACTGAGTACTGAACAATACAAAAGGTCCCCGTTCTTTTGAGGGCAGAGCGTCAGCATCAAAAATGGACGTCAGTAAGTTGTCAAAAGCTTTACCCTTGGTAAATAACCGGACGGGGAAGAAGTTGCCGTGGCCGCTAAAGAAAGGGACGCACAGATGTGAGATAGGAGAAGTGGGGAGGGGAGACTAACTCTGCTTAAATTGTTCTGCGGCCTTTTCTTCTTCTGCTCAATTGCTCGCCTTATCGCTGAATGCCAGCCGGATTAGTTATTTTTATTTGTCTTCGCAGTGCCTAATTGCCCGCTTGGTGCTGTACAAAGCCCTTCCTTCAGTTGCCTGTTTCCATTGTGAGAATCTCTAGTTGACTCGATCACAATTTCCTCGGTGCAAGGAGTCGACATCATCAACGAAGAAGACCAGTTTTTGAAGTGAAAAAGATAAGAGAATGTCCTTTTTCTGATTCGAAGCTCTAAATCAGGGGCCAATGTTCTGATTGTGCCGGGATCGTGCTCCAAGGTTTTTAATAAGGTTAATTCTAGGCTATTTGGCTCCAGTCAAATGGTAAGTTCATTATTTAAATCTTCTGATCCTTGAAAATGTCAAATGGAGTATATTGATGGTGGAATTTATTTTGGCGATGCAACAATACAAGGGTAAGACATTCTTGAATTGAAAGGATGCTTTAGGAAGGTAGAAGCAGAGTATTAGGACTAGGCTCAGCCTTCAGTGGACTCTCACCACTGCACCGCAACATTTCCACCTCTACCGAGGCTTCCCACACTCCTTAATTACCTCACTCAATATTCAAACAGGTACTCTTAGTAAAAGGATCCGCTCACCCCAAATAAATTCCCTTATCCATAATCTTACAAATTTGAGAGCTAAGAAAAAAAAAAAGTATTCGGAGGATTAGAATCTGAAAACCATACTCTACTATCAAAACTGGGACTCACCAGACTGGGAGTTCACAAGAAAGGAGGTCAGAACCTAGTGTCAAAAAAGTACATCTAGCTCGTAAGCCAATTGCCCTCAGTTAATAATAGGGCCTGGAAGCCCAGCTACGTACAAATAAAATAAAAAAAAAATACATACATATATACGGTACTGGATATGGTTGTGAGATAGACAGAGGTATTGGATTAAAACTCATGAAGGGGCAAGTACACGGCTGTAAGATTATTTTTCATAACCTCTGGAATAATATTGAATACTTAGAAAATATAATGTTATAAGTATCATGTAATGTAGTTTACATAATCCAAATTTTATAGTGATTTTGATTAAATAAGGGAACGGAGGGTGTGGGGCTCACCCTCGGCGATTGTATATTAAATGAGTAAACGTTGAAGCTTCTCCATTTGTCCCCAACAACAGGAAAATGCGGTGGTGAAGTGGTGTTAAACACAGGTCAGGTGCAGTCAAACATGAATGGATGAAATCATCGACCATTATGAGTACCTTAAATAAATAAATTACCTAATTAATGCTCTCTTAAAATTAATTAATTATTAGTTCAGTGAACCTTTGGGCTGTTTGTAAATACTGTATGAATGAAAATTGTAAATATGGTATGAATGATAACATTGATTATAATTACTTATTGCCTTATAAGGCAGATTGTAATTTTAGAACAATAAAGAAGTTTCAATACTAGTTCAGTGAAATAGGCGCCTTTGTATGTATCGCTGGTATGAGACGAGTTTTGATTGTGTTAGTTATTACCAATGAGACTTAGTGCATACTTGTTTGAGTTTTTGTCTAATACCATTGGACAGAGGAAGGATGGTATTGAGCGCTAAGCCGTTAAATCTAACAGATAAACGGTAGTTCGTGACTACGCTAAAACCCAGTATCAAGTGCAGTTCGTGACATCGCACCTAAGTGGATAATCATCAGCTTTGTGTTGGATTTACTGCATCGTTTCAATGGTGAGAGATTATGGGATCAAGTATATGATGATTGAGTGGATTAGCTGTATGAATTGAACAAATTACTGTCGTAATAATTTGTCTATGATGCTTGTAGGATTGGCAAAATGTATGATTTTAAGTTCCCCCGGGTACTGAAATGGCCTTCAAATAATACTGGACACAGATAAAAGTAAAAAAAAAATAAATAAATAAAAAACGATAACTCTACCTGTTACCGACTAACCCTCATTGAACATAATCGCCAGTCAGCCTGCAGCCAATTTCGTCCACACTTCTTACGATAAGCCAGATATATACATATATACATCGTGGGTGTACTGCCAAAAGTAACCAGGTCAAAAAACGTTGTTTGTGCTGAATCTCATTTTATAGTTCCAATCAGTATGAAAAATCAGGATTTAATATGTTCTTCAAATTGGTATCTTTGTTGGTTCTCACAAAGGACTTTAAAAAAAGGCACTTAAACTCATTTTTCTTTACTTTTGACTTAATCAATTTTTGCAGTATAACCATGATATATATATTCAACATGTAATAGAAGTTAAAAGTTTTCACAGATGATGAAATATCTACCTAGACCTTACAAATGAATAATTATATATTTTATTAACATATTATATGTTTTAAAAGACTACCCATATTTAACTGTTCAATCCTATAACGTTTAAAATACAGGTTGTTGGGTCGTCACAAGGGGGGAGTCCAGTTACCCTAGCCCTGGTGACGAAGTGAGGGTTGATTAGTTTTATGACCTGGACAATCTTTTCATGACGGTCTTACTATCTGACTCCATTTTCTGATAGGTATGTGCCCCGACAATGCACTATGTTCAGGAGAAGAGGTATAGGGTAGGTGGTGTAGGTAGTTTGTGTGGTTTTGGAATGACCACGAATTCACACTCAGTATCTGAGGATAGGCGAAATCTGTCCGGATGCAAAAGGCGAGTGTGAACCGGAGAGAGGCAGACTGAATCGCCGTGGGGAACACTGCTTGTTAAATTTGTAGGGCCACGACAACCGCTGTCCACTAGGGAGAGGTCTCTCCCAAGGAGGTGCTAGATTTAGCGAGACGAAGACAGAGATTCCAACTAGGAAGGTGTGGGGTCTGAAAACGCCGGACTAAAACGTAGCGAGATGAGTAGACAGAGATGCAGAGGTTTTCATAAATGAGGAAGCCAAGTTTTTGAACGTCAGAGCAGCCACAAGCCAGTCAGCCAGTTGTCAGCAGAATGATATACAGGCCCAAACCGCCGGTCTTAAATACCCAGCTGGCTTCGTCAGTAGCCAATCAGCTTTGGTTCATTTCATCGTATGGTTATATGACTTTCAACTTTAATCAAACGATCGTATCACGTAATTTAATGAGTGTTAATGATACAATATACAACGTGATTTGATGATATAATTACTCGTAACTTTAATCATAAGATCGTATCACGTAATATAACGAGTGTTAATGATACAATATACTATAATATTCCACGTTCTTTGGTGATATATTTAATGCATAATGATATAATTAATAATATCTATTGGATGTTGTTTATTTTTGCACTTATATGAGTGTGATACGTCATTTTAAAGTATAACAACTTTTTTTTGTGTTTCTACAAGTTTTTTATTTCTTATTTACAATAACTTTCAGGAGCCTATTTTGTACTCAGAATGTCAGTAAAAGCTGCTCAAACCGCTCATAAATAAGAATTAAATAACTTGCGGGAAAACAAAAATAGGGCGTTACTTGCTTAATATAAACCCACAACCATACTATTAAACAATAATATCAAATTGTTGTTTGTCCGATTCTTTGGTAAAGTTTCAATGTATGAGGATGAAAATAGAATCTGTTGGGAGTAAACAGTTAGTAGTTAGTAGTTAGTAGTAAACAAATATCAACTATTGGGGGTGGAGATTTTAATGCTCGTAAAAAATAGTGCAATGTTCGGGCATAGAGGGAAATTTAACTTCATATTTAATAGCAGAGGAAAAATTCAATCCAACTCCGTGACATTTTTTTATTTTATTTTTTGCTTACAACACCTCAAGTTACACGAGAATGGCTTCTTCCTGCGCTTAACTAGTGCTTCACGACTGAAATCTGCCATTCTCAAACGCTAATAATGCCACCTAAGAGGACGGTGTCTGATCTTTCACTTCTTGTTCGAATAAATAAATATAATTATTTCTGGGTTCTCATAGTTGCTGGTGAACATGAGCACAGCCCATAACCAGCTCACCGATATGACCATGATGCTAAAAAATATTTAATAACTATAAATAATTTAAGTGATATGCGATGCAACACACGTTTAACGGCCTAATTATAGCTACCTCAAAGTAGGGCAAAATGTTTTAATTAAATTTGTTAAGAATTTTGCACTAAAGGTCCATCCCATGGGTTATTAATAACAGGTCGTCAATGTAATATGTTATAATGTATTTTATGGTATTTCCGTGATGTCAAAGTGCTAAAAGAGTCCCACACCTCTTCCCATGCAAGACAGAAATTACTAGTTAGTTTAAAATAGAGTTATAATGCCATTTTTGTAATTATTATCCACCAACATCAACAAACTGTTAATATATGCAATTAGGTATTGTGTTTATATTATTATAAACACAATAAGTATTATTAATTTGACCGCTTACCGCTTAGTAGGAATATATTTGTTTTTAAGTACAGAGTAATTAACCAAATAATTAACTGACTGTTACAGAGGTTATATCTGGTTTAATAAAAGATCTACGAAACCGCAAAAGTTGGGTGTAACTGACTCTTAAAACCTTATAACTAACTCATTATTGGTTATTAATTAACATGAAAAAATAAAGTTGTCATATTAGTATGTGCTTATGTAGACTGATTGTTGGGGAAGAATGAAATTGTGCCGTATACCTCCCAGTAATTGAACGTCAAACACTGCCCAACTTGGTTAATAAACTTTTCTTGGCCAAACAGTAAATCACTTCCTAATAATCGATGAGTTCGCTTTTATTAGAGTCCCTTATTGCGTATTTGCAGTAAATCATATAGTGCTACTTAACAATTGCTTGAGATAAACTAAATCAATCTGTAGCACGCGGAGGAGTAATAATAAAAATTGTGTTTTAGACTGCAGATGTGGCGTTTTGTAAGGAATTGACTAGTTTCGAAAATCCTTTCATTTTTTTTTTTCATTTTACCACACATCTTATCTATTATCAAAACAGAAAATGAATTGTGTTTGTATATGTAAAAAAAAAAATAGCGAAATCTTGCTTTTATTTAATTTTTATTAAAGGTCATTAGTCTTGGGTATGTAATCCTATTTTAATAATTTATAGCCAAATAAAAAAGACAATAACATAGCCCGGATTCAAACCCAGGACCCCTAATCTTCAGACAGGTGATCTGAGCTTTCTATTTCGTCCAGTTTTTAGTTACGCTATGAGCTCGTGCTCGTTAGGGGTAGTTCTATTGAAAGAGCACCGGAAATCAATAGATTCCAGGTTCAAGCCTCATTGTCATTTTGCTTTGGCTAACAATTGTCATTTTATATTTTGTCCTACATAGCAAGAAACTGTTTTCATCACGGAAAATTTTCATCTCGGGTTTTTCTTTCAAATCACTGAGGAAGTCTCATTTTATGGAAATTACTTGATATTCATAGGACAGAACAAGACTCAATTTTCGATTTTTTTTTCCAAAAAAAAAATAGTATGTCCCACCGTTATTTAGGAAACCACCGTTATTTCTTACTACCTCCTGATTTCGCTTATTACCATAGGTAAAAATTCATAGTTAAAAAAATAGAAAGGATGCACATTTTATCGATGTAGAACATTGCATTTGAAAAAGTCTCTGGATAGAGTGCACAAATTAACTCACAAATAATGAGCAAGGTGACATATTGCCACATCAAAGCCTCAACCAGACAAACCACACGCATGACCACCTGAAAGCTACAGAGCTTCACTCTCCTCTTAGCACGAACAATTGTATCCACCCAACCGGATATGCACAATCGTAGATACAGGGCGCCATTGTACTGTGACTTTCAGTTCAATGAGCAGCAAATCTTCATCGGTACGATCATACTGATGACGTTCGATAGAAAAATAAAGCCTTTCAATGTTTCATGATTTGTATGAGGTTATTGTTCAAAATAAGAATTGATTAAAATCTGAATACCTTTCAAATAAAATTTTTTTAGCTTTAGGAAAGAATCGCTAGTTGACCTACTCACTAAAAGGTTCAGTTGAACTTGATGCATTCCTCCGAATCCTGTTACAACAATTATTCGAAACGAGGATTTTCTCGATGTCAAATTTGGATTTGGGGATCTTTTGTGAGAATTCGTCGTTGACTACTTTTAATGATGTTCAACCCATAAATCTTTATTAACCTGAGCGCTTTCAACTTTTGGAGCGTATATTTTTAAAGTGGTTAAGGTCCATTTTCCTTAGAATAAATTATTAAGGACATATAATAGAGGAGTAACGCTAAGAATTTCACCAGCAAAAGCGTAATCTATTGGAAACAGATGGAATAAAAAAAAAGCTTTACCCACAGAAGTGCAGAGGCAACAGTTATAATATTGCGTGTATTATTAACATGATACGAGAATTTGTGTAATTCCAAATTAGCATAATGTTTGTGTACGTTCAGCGCATTCTCACAACCAGTATTAGTTTATCGAAGTGTATACTTGAGAATTAAACTTAATAAAACATTTCTTACAATTCCTTACTTTTCTACAGTCCTACCTTTCAAACCGCTACTTCCAAGTCCACTTTGGTATAGAATATTCTAACTACTATCCCATAAATGCAGGAGTTCCACGGGGCAGCGTCCTGGGCCCCGTCCTCTATAACCTATCAGCGGTGTGCTGATGTCCCCTTTAATCCCAATACCTTCTTGGCCACATTTGCAGATGACACTGCAGTCTTGTCATCCCACCTAGACCCCGACATAGCATCCCATACCTTCAAAAACACCTTGACGAGATCGAGTATTGGTACAACCAATGGCGGATCAACGTTAATGAAGCAAAATGTTCCCACATTACCTTCACCCTCTGTCGCAAGTCTTGTCCACTGGTTTATTTTAATTCTATTCCTCTCCCTGTATTCGAGACAGTACGGTACTTAGGCTTCCATCTCGACAAACGACTGACCCGGAACCCACATACGAGGCTAAAAAGACAAGAACTAAACAGACGCTTTGGACAACTGTACAGACTACTTCAAACGACATCCCATTTCTCAATAGAAAATAAATTACTAATCTACAAAGTTATACTTAAACCAATCTGGACATACGGAATAGAGCTATGGGGGACAGCAAAAAAGTCGAACATCAAGTGTATCCAATCCTTTCAATCAAAAGTCCTGAGAACAATAATAAATGCCCCTTATCGTATTACGTCACCAACAAAACCCTTCATAACGACCTTAACATACCCTACATTCTTGAACTCATCCCTTCCAAGTTTATGAAATTCCACAGTAGCCTTTCCAACCACCCTAATCCCCTAGCACAGTCATTGCACTGTTCCACTCATCCCTATCGGAGACTGAAACGGCAGTGGCCTCTTCTATAAATTGATAATTTCATATTAAAATCAAATAGCGATACACCTGGGGATGTAATAATAAATCATTAGTTTACTATAGTTTAAGATATTTATTTGTGAATGATTTCTATAATTCAATAATTATAAACGTGGTGTCCATTAAAGTCATTTATATTATCCAATCACATATTTATAAATTTCTTAGTACAATTTATTTACATTTGTTAATCGACGAAAAAATGGGCATACACCACTTTCAAAATATCTATTCAGCAAAGAATTCTCTAAATTCCAGGAAACGCTGCCGTTTGGACTGGGCAAATAAATACAAATCAATAATTTGTAGGTAGACATCAATTTAATCCATCAACTAAACGAATCCCACAACCTGTCTAACATAGAGTAGTTTTTGTTAAAACGTAAACACCGCGTTGTTAAAATAAAAGGGGGGGGAGAAAGCATTTTTATAACTTTCTAAAAGGCAACCACTAGCACCATAGATTTCGATAAATGAAGGAGGGGGGATTTCACAGTAAATATGAGTCCGAGTATAGGATAGTCAATTGTATCTTCTTTCCTAGGTCAATTGTAGTGTACTAGTAAAAAGTAAATGACTATTTGTGTGTTATTTAATGTAATATTCATAAGATCGTGCATGGATCAGCTGTAATTGGAAACAGGATAGCAATCCAGGGCGACTGTACTGAATGTTTCGACCAGCTTCCTTAATACAAAGTGTGTTGTACTGACACTCATTGAAACGAATTTTTATCTCTTATAGCGTTCACAATGCTATATCTAAAGGCAGTAACCATGAATGATTTCCAGAAACGATCCCTGCGGTGTTCAATAGTTTTCTAGAAGCAGTCGACGGGATAAATCTGCCCCACTCCCAATCCCGTAAATGGAGGCCATTATGGAGAATGGGTGGATGAGGCCGTTCCAGCCGACAAAGGGCCGCGCTGAGGGAATACTAAGGAAATGTATCTATTACTAGCTGTGCAGTAGGGCATGGGTCGTAGCTTCTAGTTATATGCAGTTAGCCTAGGCACTAGTACTCGGGTATATTTCCAGCGGTAGTCCGTGGCGTTATCCAGCTCTGCTGGAGCTCAGTACTTTCTGCAGCATTCCTGAGTACCATTCCAGAGTTTTAGTTCTAGATAACGCATAAAAGACACAGAAATGTTGATCCAAAAAAAATATATATATATATATTGTAACATATTTCGTTTCCTATTTTTCTTTTCTGTTTGTCAGTATGTCCAATGATTCTTTATCTACAGTGCTTTTTCTTGAGCCGGCCCCCACCACTATGTTTTAAAGGAAATATTCTTTATTCAATAATTTTAAAATAACTGATCACTATGAACAGGAGTACGTCTTTTTCTCCAAGATAAGCATTTTTTTTTTTTTTAATTTCAAAACCTCTTTATTATTTACAATGAACAAAAAATTATTGGATTACAATTAGCTCCTCGTACTGCATACGCAGATGCATTCGAAGGAGTGCATAAATTTGATACATTTCAATTTGTGGTAAAAAAAGTCAAAAAACACATCTACAACACTAGGTGACGAGGCTCAGGCTTACAACCGTGAAAACACTAAATGAAAAAAAAACTAAAACCTAAACCTAGAACCTAAGACTAGAGTGTTCCAGCCGCGACAGCGTCCTGCCATCGATGGGGGAACGGAGCGGGGGTTATCGTGTTAAACACCGGGTTTGTCAAGTATTGCAGGGAGTCGAAAAATTTGATATGTCTACAGATAAGCATAAACTAACCTTTACCTTTTCAATGCCACTGGGTCACTCTGGTCAAAAGGAGAGGTCACGTGTTCGGCATTGTATATTAATCAAAATTAAAAGTACAGGTGCTAAATTTTGGAAAATCGAAAATCCAGGACATCTTATATATACAAAATATATATATATGTAAGTTTCGAATTCAGAAACTTAAAGGAGGTGGAGGTTCTCAGGTTATAAATCGAACACTTGCAGATGTAGTTTAGAACTGTAATATTAAACATATGTACACATTAGCTAGCGCTACAAATATTACAATAAACAAATAAAACTTATAACTAAGCTGAATCAATACAATTGTCGATAATAAGTGTTGACCATTGTCTTAACAAGCGTACCCATATTCAGGAGGTTACAACTCGGAGCATCGTTCGATCCTAGCGAGCTCTGTAGGGACAGCGGGCATATGTGCCGAAGTTTGGCGGTAACGTTCAAACTTACATATATATATATATATATATATATATTATATGGCGATGCATGGAAATAATGTTGTTATAGGTACTGCAAGGTCATGTTTGTTTTGTTACCAAGATCACCACAGTGCAGTTTGGATCCTTGAGCCATAGGACGAGTTAAAAGTAGTTTAAGGTTCATCAGTGTATCTTTCAATGTAATCCTTAAATACCAGTTGTTCAATATGTACACATTCAAATTTCATATTAACGAATGGAGTGTATGATTGGTATTTGTGGATTAGGCATTGAACGGACAAGCTCAATTAGTTAAATGTATCTTTAATGAAAAACTAAAACACTTCAATACGTACAAGTGTGACAAGAAGACCGAAAAGACTATACAATGAGGTTGATGATTTTAGTCTCTCTTTCGCAGGTGAGGGAGGTGATATCCATGTGGATTGAAGAGGTATCTGGGCTGTTTCTGTATACTGTATGAATAAGTGAGTGAATGAAAAAATGTAAATATGGCTTGAATGCGAATATTGATGGCAATTACTTAATGCCCAATAAGGCAGATTGTAATTTTATCACAATAAAGATTTTCGAATTTGATTCCTTCGTCTTGTAGACTCGTGGGGAGATGCCACCGCTGATGTAACTGCCTTGTGACGATCTACGTTGTTTCTACCTTTAGAAATAATATTTTCAGAACACCAGTAGTAGCTCTCGCTCCGTCAGCCCCCGTTAATCTCTCTAGGCTCACTCTTGAAACTCACCCTTATTAGGGGGATATATGTTTTATTGTGTAATTTTCACGTTTTACGAGGGTGGTCTGAAAAGTTTCCGACCTTACAAAGCTTTTATTTTAGCTTTTATTTATTTTATTACCATTCATCTTCATGTTGAGGTCGGAAACTTTTCAGACCACCTGTGCATATGGTAAATTAAAAAAAAAAGATCAGTTGCTTTCTTTAAAACAAAATAATATACATATTTATAAAACTAATTATAAATTTAACGAACCCTTCTTCCTTATTTATGATTCGTAATTGTTTTATTAGGACTATCTGTTACTGCATATTTCAGTAGGGCATCACAAGTGGTAGCAGATCGTGTTTAATTAACATCACAATGCTTTATTTGTGCTATGTCAGAGAGACAAAGTTTTATCACGTTCTATCAACATGTTTTCCTCAAGAAAGCATCTATGGCATATAAAATAAAAAAGTCATATGATCGAATCACTGAGCTTGCATTGTTGATACAACATGCCCTAAAGCAAACTGATATACATACGAAAGGATGGCTTTGAACTACTACTTTTCACTATGTCAAATATGTCACTCAAGTGTAATGTACATGTAAATTAGACCGGTTTCAGTTCGTGTTGTGTATGTTTTTTTATTGAAATAAAACAGAACCGATTACTTCAATCAAAGCCAATGATATTTGTGTGAGCTCATGGTATTAGTGGCCCCACTGTTGTTCGATGTAATTTTTTTCTCAATAAATGACAGTGAAAATTCTACTCAGTGCCTGGTTCAAAAATACTTCATTTCATTTGTCAAATCTTGGTGACTAAGAATTGTATTTTCAAGAACCGGGCGTTAAGAGGGACTACTCTTACTTTTTCAGTCGCGTGTATTTTCTCAACGGTGAATCAAATTTTTTTTTAAATGAATTTCAATTAATCATATATTAGTAACTATTGACTTAGGACATTATATCTTGAAAGTAACAATTTAATAAAATTGTTCATGTAATTTTTATTCACAAAGTCAACTGCAATGCTATTTCAGTCGTATGTAACTGGTGCCATATGAACGCTAATTAACCAAACCGTGCCCAAATTCACTATGTCAATTATGTCACTCAAGTGTAATGTACATGTAAATTAGACCAGTTTCAGCCGCGGTAGAGCTTACAACTAACGATGACACTCCAGCCGTATTGGGTTAGGCTGACGGATGCTAATATTGCTCTGCTGTATCATCGATAAAGTACCTAATAATACTTTAATTAATTAAACTTTTTTTCCTAATCTTGTCTTTTGGCTCGTTGGCTGGTATGGGGTTTCCGATTATATCATAGTTATTTTTATTTTTACGTAGATTATCATATTGATTACGAATCAAATTGTATTTTTATCAAATATAAAAACACATAATACAGGGCGCCAAATAAAAAAAAAACTATCGAGCTGTGCTCCGGGAACAGTCAGGTGACATGAATCAAGTAAATACTTAATAAACTATTGTGAAGTATCGGTAGTTTTGACCAAAAATATTTATAATATAATTTGAAATGACCTTTTCAAACAATAAAAAAATTCAAATAGCTCAAGTATCGTGTAAATAAATTAATAAGTACTATTGACGCTTTCTAGAACGACATAATGCATTACACATTATTGGATCCCAAAACTTAATGTTTTTGAATATTTTAACAAGTCGATATGGATCCAAATGAATGAGGAAAATGGGTGCTTAAATGAAAACACTCTTGGTCACTCCACACTAGACTCTAGACTGCCATCTTCAGTTGCTAAAATGAACAACAAAAGACATATTTTCACTTCCTTTTCTTAATTTTAAACAGTCTTATTCAGCGTGATATTTAGAGTTTCTTAGACTTCTTGAAAAATATCAGATCGATTGGGTTATTGATGCATCCACAATTATAGAGCTCACAAACTGACGACAGCTACGTTAACGCTGCGTATTTTTTTTTTACTTGATTGATATCAGTCATGAAATTAGGATCTTCCATAAAATCTACATCAATCAAAACTAATGATAGTTGCCTCAGGACAAGGGTCTAGTGGCATCACTATTATGCAAAAACTAGCGAATTTGTTTTAGGTTTTATTAATCAAAAATGCTTCATTTTGTTTGACAAAACGTATTGGTCACCTGTAGAATTGACCCCCCCCCCCCCCCGCCAGCACCTCGTTCCCCTTAGTGTAGCGTTCTTTGTGTTATTTATAAACAATAATTAATGAATACAATATAATTCATTATTAATTAAAAAAATATTGGACAGTGAAAATAAAAATGTATGATATATTAAGGAAGAAACATAATGATGTCACTAGTTATTGCCTATATAGATAGATGTATGTCTGTAGGGTGACACAGTGGGGATTGAGTGAAGATTGAGTGAGAGCTAGCTAGCAGTGCTAGTCCATGTCAGGGCTGAGCCTCTGATTAGAGCTGCTCTACAATCCACCACAATCCGATTCTCAGCGTTGGATATGTGCGCCTGATCAATTCACTAACTACAGGCATCTGGGCAATCACACGGTTGTCTTATCATCTGGATTAAGACTCCTTTTTGATGGATGATCCTTAATAGGTCGTAGCATAGGAGGATGATTGGGTTTGGGGGATCCAAAAAATTACCAGGAGGCGGTGCAGTGTCTGGAATTGTCGAAGACACTCATAATTTCTTTTTAGTTAATTAGTTTATTACTATTTTGTATTCTATTTACTTATGTGTGCAAATCGTGTACGCTTAACACAAGTGTTGTGTGTTCACGCGCGAGGGGAGAATCCCCTCTCTCTCATTTCCCTCCCCCTCGCCCTCTCTCTGCTTCATAGTAACCAGTCAGCGAGACAGCCCTCCAGAGAGTACCTCAGCTTGATAAATCTTCTTCTTTTGTGATACGCGTGTGATTTCACCACAAGGTAGCCCTGCATAGATAACCTCGGCCTAGGTTACTACTCCTCTTGGTCTGTGGACCACACATCACCTTCTGGATAAACCAACGTATATCTCGACTCGCTTATCTCCGGATGGAAATAAAATTCAAGACATTCCGGAGCTATGTTATTTAATATATTTTATTCCTTGAATTATACACTTATTTCATTTCCTTTTGGTTCGAGGGCCACATTCACCTATAATCCTCCGCATAAACAAGAATCCTTAGGGTTCACTCCAAAAATAATTAGCAACAAAGAATTAAAATCCAATCTAAGCAAGGGATTTAGACATTGAATTCAGTTATATCGGTAGTACTTTTCAGCTTCGTCCTCGAGTCTAAAATTGTTTTTACCCTCCACTAGCCCACTGAATCTTTGGGTTATCCCATGCCAGCGGACTCCATTCCAATCGAAATTTATAAATTTAACAAAGGCCTAGACGCTTCTTCTATATCAGGGAGCACAGCAACGTTTAAGGTTGGGACATTTTAAAAGAAAACAAAAATTTGTTGGGGGTGCCCGCAGCTGCTATCCCTCCAATACATCTGCTCCAGAAGACCTGTCTTAATCTAATAATAAACAAGATATATGGTATAATAAGGTGCGTATATGTTTATGCCATAGATAATAGATAACAAAAGAAATTACAAATAACTACCGTTTCAATTCAAATCTATTTGGGGTTCAAACACGATGAATGAGAGAAACTCTGTTTCCTGGTCTATGTGGCAAGTAAATGATGCCGGAGGCTTTGTAAAGAGGAGAAACGAAGTTGTATACATTTTACAGTTAAGTATAATACGATATACTGTTACACCACGAGACTTTAACGGAGTCTGCTTCTTCAAATAGTAGAGTAGAGCTTCAAATGTCCCCATGTCTGCAAAGTATATGCATGGTGTAGAAGCACGGTCGGATCCAATTCATAGCGAGCCTCTTCTCCACGTCTGGAAAAAAGATGAATGCGGTCCTGCTCTTCCTTGGATTTCACCAATTCTCTGCTCGACGAGGAGTCTACCACATGCAGCGTTAAGGTTTTCGCTGGAACTGCCAGTAGTTTGGAGTCGCTGGTACCATGAAATCTCCTTCATCATAATATAACCATTTAAAAAAAAAATGCTTCTGGAATAAGCTGGAAAAATATGTTATTACAGTAAAATATCTCAGAGAGTACCGTAAAAGGGACGAGAAAACGAAAAGAAGAGAATAACTCATTGTCCTAATTGCCCCGATCAACGTCAGCTTTGTGCTCCATGGTTTGAACTTTTTCATTCTGAATAATTTTTTTTTAATAAACCATATTACATTTATAACAATTTAATAACCTTATTAAATTCTGTTCAATATCTTTCCAAATACCAGCAATCTTTCGTTAGAATTTAACTAAGCATCGCCAAAATACATGAAAATAAACATTGATACTCCATGAATATAAGAACCGTAATAATAATCCATAAATATAAGAACCGTCCTAGTATATTACTAGGAATTCGCTATTATACATTGTGATTTATTTAAGTACAAAATATATTCTATTACCGGTTTACCATCGGAAAAAAGGTCGTTTTGAGAAAAAAAAAAACACGAAAACTTGGATCATTTGTTATATAGTTTAGTGGCAAAGATAGACTTTTTTTTTTAATTCTCATGCATTTATTGTTTATTATTATTACCCAATTAGTTTTACGTGTTCAACTCCAAACAGTCAAAGCATAGGATATCTGTGGTTGAATAACTGGTTAGTGCAAATCAGTATTAAGTATTATAGTTATAAGTATAAGTATTGTGGATTTTGTTTTAAAATACGAAACTTGATACCATTTTTTCTCTTGTAGCGACCGCTAACTACATAAGTGTTAAATCACCCTATACTCTGGTGCATATATAATGTATTGTAATTAGATGTAAAACATGGTAAAAGCTTTTTCTAGCAATAAACGCGGACCGGCAGTCGTAAATAAGGCAGGTAAGAGGGTCGACGACCCACAACCATAAAATCTAAAAGCCATGCTATAAAACAGTCCTTTAGGGGACGAGGGATCACGTACCTTGTGGCAGGTGTGCGCATTTCCTCACGTTGGCCTAGGCCCTCCCCCCAAGTAGGAACTATATTTAAACGAGTACGTTTGGCCCACTCTCTCTCAGTCTCCTCATCTCCTCAGCCACTGTTACTCGGTCGCTTTACGCCAGGGCTTCGGGGCCCCTTCAGTAATTATAAGGGGCCCCGGGGCCCACTCAGTCTACTCTCTCTTCATCTGCTGTTACTCGGTGTCGTTTTACGCTAGGGCCACTTGGCCCTGGAAGTCAGTATATTAGACTCCTCGTCACCTACTCTCTCTTCAGCGCCTCTGAGCCCGTCACCCTGTCTCTCAGCCGCCTTGCAGAACCCTCTGGCACGTTGTACCTGTTACGCTGCCGGGCCCCCGCTCGAACTCTGAACATGTCTTATTCTTTATGAAACCTCTGTACCTCTTCTCTTGAACATAGTGTATTTTCGGGACACATACCTATCATAAATGGAGTCAGATATTCAACGCCTACATGGAACATGGTCCATGTTATAAACTACAACAATCCGCACTTGTCACCAGGGTTATAGTGATTAGGCACTCCCCTAGTGGCAACCTGACAACTCTAATTAGGGACCCCTTGAAAAAAGAATCTTATCAAGCATCAAACTATACATCTTGTAAACCGTTCTAAAGAACATTTTGTAAAGGAGCTTGCTTGCTTGTCCCGGAATGCACTGATTTCTAAATAATATACTTATCACATTTTTATTATTTACAAAACACATTCAATAATCAAAAGGAAAAAAGCATTATGGCAAGTATACTTCCATTTTAGATTTCATAAGCTGCGATTAAACAGTTAAAACAACTTCACGCAGAGCCAAGATAATGTCGCTATTATCCATTATAGCCGTTAAAATTTCGTGACATGTGGAGAGGAAACGCTCTGTGAGCTTTTCTAAGAAACATGTGAGAGGGGCAAAAGGAGATTAAAATGTACCAGACTCGACAGGTGTAGAAGGCGATCTGAAAATGGTGTGATTTAACCACTGGGAGTCGTAGACAGAGGAAACTGGTTCCTCGATAGATTGCAGAAGCCACAAAGTAAGTTAAAACTTTATCCCATAGAGAGTAATGAAGTCAAAGTTTGGGCTCATGTGGTGAGAGATAGTCATTATGAGACTATCATATAATGATAAACCTTCTCAGTTTAAACCTAATTTCGGCTATAAATAAATGCGAACGAAACAGTATCTTTCAACTCTGTGAAACGAAATCCAGTGGGCTCTTAATTTAATAGTTGGCGATGCGTTCGTACCGCTAGTGGTAATTACCTCTCTCCTTTCCACAAAGGAATCTATAAATTAAATTTAATATAAAATAAAAATTAAGATTGTCATTTTATGACACAATATTGTAGGAGAATATGTTTGGCCGGTAAAGTACAGTCACACGTATCTACTCCAGTATTAGTATATAATATAGATATGTGGTGAAGTTCGTGCTTACTGAGGTTGGAAATGTACGTCTTGATTCTTAAAGCCCTTTCTGCCATCCCTAAGTACCCTTCCTTAATCCCTCCTAAGTACACTTAATAGAGGGCATCAAAATTCCTTTCTGTGCTTGATGTGTGTGCAATGTAGGAAATGGCTATAGAGTTGGCCAGTAGATAAGGAAGATTTAACTTAGTCAATACTTGGATACCGCCCGCTTTATGCTGTGGATGCCCCGGGCTGCCCTGGTAAGAAGAGACAGGTCATCCGACTGGAGGCCAAATAGCACCCAAACTGTACCACATATTTTCCAATGAGCAGCTAAAAGGTGAAATTTCCCAAGGGAGTAATGCAATAAAGGGAAAGAAAAAGAGTACTTGTGAAATGTGTATTTTCTTCATCTTATCTTTACAAACGACGAGTGCTGACAAAACTGCATTAAACAATGTAATCATAGACACTAGTGGTGTCAAAATACCATGGAGGGTATAACATGAAAGATAACAATGAAAATAAGTGTTACTGATAGCTGAGCAAAAAAAAGTTTATGAAGGAGAAGAAACACTGATCAATAAAGTTTGGAGGCTACAACTTGAGGCTTATCTGGAAGGAAGTTAGGAGCAGGAAAGTTTTTCCTTTAAAAACGTAGGTATAATTCTCTGGACTTCTTCCAGCCGAAAATATTATTCTGGGTCCCTCGTAAAAATGACAAACAGGGAGTGATAAAAAAAAAGGGGGAGGGCCCCGTTCGAAAAATGGTATTGAAAACATCAGTACTGAGACACTTCAAATTATTTTTACTTTATGATGTTTAATTTCTGCATTACCAAATTTGAAAAGAAAAACTGATGTTACTTTATCAAAATTACTGTTACTTAAAAACTAATTGATCTCGTCAATGATTCCAAAAATGAGATTATAATTGGCTATTTGCTTTTAAAAAATATGCTCTGTCGGACTTCAACTACCTTATAAGTGAGCTTTAAACCTCGTGTAGTTTAAATGTAAATTGGCCCTTCCTCGTGGTTTTGCCGACTTAACCGATAATGAAATCTTGCTAAGTTGTGCGGTTGTGTTTGCTTAATTATTCAGCAAGCACACGAACTGCCCCTTGTGTCAATGTATTTCTAAAATTAATATGCTGATATGCATAGAGGCTAATAAATACACTCTGCGCTGTTTGAGCCGCAGTACCTTACTGAATGTTAATGCATTGTAAAATCTTTGCCCAGACATGGTTCGGTACGGATTCGAACCCAATGTGCCAGTATATACTACTCTTCTAGCTACTAATTACCACTGATTCCAACAGAATAAACAACGTAAGTTTCGTCTTTTAACTGGTTATTTTAATGTAATTACCGAATTTAATTTGAAGGTGTTCAACATACTTAACCTACACTGGATGAATATATACTGCTCCATGGTTCATTTTTATGGTTTCGTCAATGTTTTCGAAATAGGAAACCCCGTGATTTTACCGTGTGTCTGACTAAAATGAAATTTTACTTGAAGATCCTATTTAATATCGAAAATACATGAAAAATATAACCATCTATAAAACATATACGAGTGTAATTAGCTAATTAGTTGCTATTAAAAAAAATGCGTGTCTATAATTTTAAGTAGTTGATGAAATAAACGATATCGTCGCCCTGATTGATACTAATCAGTAATAATTTGTTTTTGTTTTTCCAATTATAATCGTAAAAAGTCCTTAAAACTGCCATTAGCATTATTTTTGCAACTAATTTCCAATTAGTGCTGACAGGGTGACATTAAGGATAATCGGCCACTGAAAAATAATAGAGTATCATTAAAAAATTAATTAGTTGGAAAAAAAATAAATATTTTTATATCATATTAAATATCACACAACAGGTTAAATTATAATATTTTTTTATAAGTAGCGTTAGAGCCATAGTGAACTATTATTACAGAAAGTCATTACAAGCGTTTTAACGTGTGTATTGAAACCCTTAATTATGTGATGCATTGCCCTTGACTTGACTTTTTTTTTTTTTTGCTACCCCTATTCACATTGAAATATGGATCATATTGCGACAGTACACTGTTTTTTCTTCATCATAAAAAACAATTCTTTACTTATTTTTTAATTTCATTCTTTATCTTTTGTTATTACTTTCTAATAACATTTTAGTTTTTAATGAAAAATAAAGCATGTATAAAGTGAAGGTGATTTAAATCGAGAGACGTTTTTTGCCCAGTCCAGAGGAGCTTCTCAAATACTAGGGCACTTAAATAGTCCAGCAATCTAAGTTCAATCATGTGGCAATTTGTGTTATAATATTTATATTATATCTTTGGTGAAAAAAAAACTTCTTCGGTTTAATTCACAGAGCTATATCTCAGTTCTATATTTGTAGAAGAATTCATTTTTGTTATTAGGTCAATATCACGTTCTAATCGCCAAGAAAGAACTAATTGTGTCAAAATGTGACACAAGCCCACAGTGAATTAATTCCTAAATAGATGGAAAAGTGCATGTTCTACCACTACAGCTCAAACCTATTATATTTTAATGTATTCAAACTTATTTTATTAGAGCAAGTTAATCATAAACTGTTATCCTTGAAAGGGCAATTCGCAAGCTGTAAGATAAGAAGAGACAACGTTAAGATCTATTGAAAGAGTGAAACGCATTGATCAGTTAATAAAAAAAAGGAGAAAGATTCACCTTAAAAGACTATCAAAGCTTCCTTTATAAAGGACCGCTGCCTTAAAAAGACACTCTTACAATATATATATTTCCTCCCAGCACTTCTCCAACTTCCCTAACGATCCTTGTCCTTTCTTTTTTCCAGTCTGCCCTTTCACCCACCCCCATAGCTCTTATTCAAGGCTCGATTGGCTTGTCCTCAATTACAGGTCTCTGCCTCATATTAGTGTACATTTTTTTCCTACATGGAGAGGGCTTTACAGCACTGCTTGAAAAAACGTATTTATAAACGAGCCTCTTAAACAAAAACTTCATCAAGGATTACGAGTTTCCTCTCTAAAGAATTGACTTGACAAACTTTATTGTGCAATAATTACAATCTGCCTTTTATAAGGCAATATTAATACAGATAAATGATCTCATTCATACCATATTTACAGTCATCATTCACTCGCTCATTCATACAATAGGACATGATTGGAGAAACTGGCCATTGCCAGGACTCCCACTGTCACGCGATTATAGCAGGTCACGAGGCCACTGTCGTTTCAGTCTCCGAGGAGGATTATAGGGATGAGTGGTGCAGTGCAAAGACTGTGCTACAGGATTAGGGTGGTTGGAGAGGCTACTGTGGAATTTCATAAACTTGGAAGGGATGAGTTCTAGAATGTAGGGTATATTAAGGTCGTTATGAAGGGTTTTGTTGCTGACATAATAAGGGGCAATTACTATTGTTCTCAAGACTTTGGATTGAAAGGATTGGATACGCTTGATGTTCGACTTTTTTGCTGTCTCCCCCATAGCTCTATTCCGTATGTCCAGATTGGTTTAAGTATAACTTTGTAGATTAGTAGTTTATTTTCTATTGAGAGATGGGATGTCCTTTGAAGTAGTCTGTACAGTAGTCCAAAGCGTCTGTTTAGTTCTTGTCTTTTTAGTCTCGTATGTGGGTTCCAGGTCAGTCGTTTGTCAAGATTGCCTAAGTACCGTACTGTCTCGGATACAGGGAGAGGAATAGAATTAAAATAAACTAGTGGACCAGACTTGCGACAAAGGGTGAAGGTAATGTGGGAGCATTTTGCTTCATTAACTTTGATCCGCCATTGATTGCACCAATACTCTATCTCGTCAAGGTGTTTTTGAAGGTTATGCGATGCTATGTCGGGGTCTAGGTGGGATGACAAGACTGCAGTGTCATCTGCAAATGTGGCCAAGAAGGTGTTGGAAGTAGAGGGGACATCAGCTGTGTGTAGGTTATAGAGGATGGGGCCTAGGAAACTGCCCTGTGTAACTCCTGCATTTATGGGATAGTAGTTAGGGTATTCTAAGCCACAGCGGACTTGGAAGAATCGGTTTGAAAGTTAGGACTGTAGGATTAGGAAAAGGGTCTGTGGTAAATGTCTTTTGAGCTTGTAGAGCAAACCTGCGAGTCAAACCCTGTCAAAATCTTGAGCTATATCAAGAAAGGCAGCAGTGCAATACTGTTTGGTTTCAAGGGGTGAGGAGATGTGATCAACAACGCGAAGGCCTTGTTGAGCAGTGGAATGTCGTTGGTGGAAACCAAACTGGTGTGTGGGAAAAAGGTTTTTGGATTCAACAATTGAAAGTAGACGTTTTAGTAGGAGTTTCTCAAATATTTTTGAGAGGATAGGGAGTAGGCTAATTGGACGGTAAGATTAGGCGTCATTGGGTGGTTTACCGGGTTTGGCGAATAGGACAATAATGGAATGTTTCCAGAGGAGAGGAGAGTGCGTCGTTCGGATAATGCAATTATATATGTAGGTTAGGAAGATTATGGCTTTAGGAGGAAGTTGTTTGAGAATTTGAGGAGTTAGGAGATCATATCCAGGGGATTTTCTGTAAGGTAAGTTTTTCAGAAGGTATTTGACCTCAGAGAGATTAACGGCTTTTGGTGGAAGAGAGAGAGGAATAGGTGAAGTGAGGAAATCTTCCACAGTTGTGCTGTGAGTATGCTCTCTAAAGAAGAGTCATAATTCCAATTCGAAATTTCAGTCTTCCATCATTTACGGACAACGTAAATTTGATTTTCGTGAACTTAGCTGTTCTAGGAAAATAATGAATTTTATAATTATAATAAAGAAAACAAAATTATTTTCCAGAACAAAAAAATGTGTTCATAGACGTAGAATTTCAAGAACCCTTTACATATACGTAGTTTGAATTCATTGAAGCAGGATTAATCTTAGTATTACAGTTTTTAGAAATATATAATAATTGTTAATATTTGCAGAAAGTTGCCAATCCAGATTTGACAGATGAGGATTGTATTGATTGATTTTATTTGTTGCCTAAGAAAATCTTTATTTTTTAATATGGGTATGTTATTGGTACTGGATTTATTAAAGTCCACATGAATGTTATTTCAGAAATAAAGGAAGATAGTTTTGGCTTTTAAAATTGTTTTCCTTGATAATAAAAATAGATAACTGTCTTTTCTTGTAACAACTCTCAAGAATACAATAAAACTTTGCTTGTAACGCCTTTTATATGGCTTAACATGTATAGCTCACACCTCCACCCCACCGTGTCGTATTCAATAACAACGGGTCACTTCATTTTCTTTTGCGTCCTTTCTTGTAACACAAAAAGATTTGTTATTCTGACAGAATACAGACATTCAACAATGATCGAGGCCCCTCCTGACGTTGAGCCTTTGGTAAGATTTAAGTAACATTAAGCATTGAGCAATCAATTACTTTGTAGAGAATGATCGATTACTCTGGACCTCTGTTCGGAAAACACCGTTTCTGAAGCTAGTAACTTAGATCTCTATGCTGCAACTACGTTGTTGGTGCCATCTCTCCTCAATCCGCATATCAACTAAACTGATATGCAGAAAATGGTTAGATTTGCAATCTTACGGTTGAGCTCTTAGAAGATTAATGTTTTTCCAGATACAGGACTACAATCCCCGTCTCCCTTCTACCCTATACTTCATTTTTCAATACGTATTTGTGAGATAAGTGAGTGAAGAGGCTTTCGGCTTAATCGAGACAGGAGCAACACAAGAAGAAATGGCAATTTTGTACAAATTTGATATGTAAGTCGTTCTATCTATTCGTGAAAATTATACTAACACCATACCTAAAAAAATGAGAAAGTAACGCCCTCCAACAATAGGCAATACCAGTTCCTCACTAAATCTATTGCAAGGATAGATTTAATTTAATATCATTTGTTTTTCAACACAACCATAGTACAGTCTACTTTCTAGTAACACAGTATGTTTACATTCATAATTTACGATCTTTCTGAGTACACATACAGCAATTTCATTACTTAGAAATAACAGACGTGACCAGCTTGTACTAACTAGACCAGTACAGACACTGTGCCTAGAGCCATTCCAGATACTCCGACAGACCACTAACTGTTCAACATGTGCTTACTGAAGCATTCCTAAAAAGCCACCAATGTTAGAATAATATCATGTATATGACAAATTTTTAATAAGTAAATGTACTATTGAGAAATTATTTAAAGTATAATTATTACTAAATGGTGGTTGGCCAAATCTTGGTTGGGTCATATCATACCTAAAATTTAAAACACGCCTAAGTAATGCAGCGTTCATTCCTTCCATTATCATTATCACCAATATCATCCGAAGAAAAAATACAACCGGCATGGACTCGATAAATAATAAAGGGGCCTAAACCACGACAGCGATTGCTAACATATTAAATCCGTTACAATTCTACAAATTCGATCTCCCAACATTATAACAAATGGACTTCTTTATTGTGATAAAATTATAATCTAACTTATTGGGAAATAAGTAATTGTGATAAATATTCTCATTCATATCATATTTACAATTTCCATTCACTCGCTCATTCCATAGTATTTACAAACAACCCAGAGACCACCCAAATCCACATCACCTCCCCAACATTATGAAGGACATTTTATAAAAACATTAAAACTCAACAGTTTCAAAAAGTGTTTAGAGCTAAACTTAAGATATTTTGACTTCACGAACAATGAGTGTTTGTCATTCATTCTATTAAATGATTTTTTTTTTTGCGTGCTAGATAATATTTTGCTCGTTATAAACCTTAGAAGTTTAAATAATTTCAGAGAGAAAAATAGTCGGCGCTTAAGTTAAGCGAGTCGCTGACAGGATGATGGAAATAGAAGACAAGGTGGGCAAAGTACTCCGCAACTAAACCGAGAAAAAAAAGAAAGGAAGAGTTGAAGCTGACTTCGCTGTCTCTGTGAATAATGCTTATTATTTTTATTTTTTTCAAAGTTTCTGACGTGTGAGTTTTTTTCTTTTTTGAACAGTTAAAACAAATTGTAGTTTCCAAAAAAAAAGGAAGCAAATGCAATACTTTAAAGCTTCACATTGTCTTCTTGTGTGGGAATACCCTTATAGCAATTTTCCTGAAGTCTATACAGAGGGGTCCAAAAAAATGTATCCACTGGTTAACAGTCCATAACTTGCAAACTAATTGACGGAGTTGTCTCATTATCTCATGTCAACTATATGGCGACTGTCATCTGACAAAACAAAACAACGCAACAACGCTTGTATGGCGATTGCCGGAACTACAAACTATTACACTACCAAAAATGAGACAACTCCGTCAATTAGTTTGCAAGTTATGGACTTTTAAACAGTGGATACATTTTTTTGGACCTTTCTGTATTATTAAATATTCTCTTCATTTTCAAAAAATAAATTTAAATATCTGATTTACCCAACTTCATGGCTTTGAAATGAAAGAAATGGTAAGTATGAACTACCATGAGCCATAGAGGTGGCTCTGAAGGTGTCATACATTTTTAATGTTCTTCCAGACGCTATTCAAAGTGTGTGCATGTTAACGACGCTTGGATGGAAAAAGGGTGGTAGGAAGGCACACAGTGGACCCCAGGAGTATAGAGTTTACGGGAGGGATGGGTTAGGGGGTTCCCCAAGGGAGCCCTTGTCCGACCGACTACCTTCATAGTCAGGATTTAGGGCACGGACCCTCTTTTCGAGGGTCTCTATTCCTATAACCAAGTCAAATTCCACTATCTGCTAAGGGACCCGTAAATCCCCATATCAATATTACATTATGTAAGCGGATATACTAGCAATAAACTACATTATACTTCCATATATATAATAAACTACATTATACTTATTCCGAAGATGAAAAATATATTACCAACTCCAAGCTCCCATATACATTACTATTTACCATATATAGGGTCAATAACTGACAGAGTAGAGAAGATCCTGACGAGATACAAGATGAATGTTTCATAGCTGTGTCAAAGCACAAGACTAGGGCTTGATCTTAAATTCAGGAAGTAAAACGCACACAGAATGCCTACTTTACAATAAAACTCTGCAGTAGAAAGTAAATATAATATAAAATATAAAAAGAAAACAAATTACACTAAGTCATTCTAATAATTTAAACAATTAAAATTGACAACCATAAAAAGTGACGTTGTTATACGCCAAGTCATCATCCAGCTGTTGTCAGTTATATATTTTCAACCTAAAAATAGCACGCATTAACAGTATATTGTGCTCATGAAAGGCACAAAGATCTGGACACTTTAAAACAAACAGTTGTACATTTTAATCTTATATCTCGTATAAAAATAACTTGATTTTTATTATTTATTTTCGTAATATTTTAATTCATATTTAGCTCTATAGTAAGGGTTGTTTTGTATTTTGTAACATTTATGTTATATGTTGTACGATACATTTAATATTTAAAATACGATTCTGTTTTCTGATTATATTAAATGTAATCCTTTTTTATAAAGACAAGTTATTATTTTAAGTGCTCAGGAAAACATAATATATATCTGTTTAACTTATCATTTAGCCGATCATTCATAGAGATTCGATTCATTTAATTATGTTCATTATGTATTTCCTAGTTAGATAATGTTATTAATACGAGGAATGCTCGATAACATATTGTATATTAATAAGTAGTGATAAGTAGTAATAGTATGTATTTAACAATATGTTTCGTTAAATGCAGACAGGAGAGAGGGAGAGGGGGGAGAGAGAGAGAGAGACACTGATAGCAATGTTTGTAAACAGGGTTCAACGGTGCGTATTTATAAGTGTTTTGATCCCCGGGGATCAGTAGTCGACTGTGAAACATCGTGCTGTCCACATCGGAGCTGGAGGTCTCCCGATTCTCGACTTGTGTCCCGCTCATGTCTGTTGACACTCGAGATGAACTTTCTTCTATTTTTCTCACTTAGCGCCCAATGCTCGTTGCGCTCAAGCTGGGCCATAAATGAAGATCGACCCGACGCGTAAGGTACCGATCAACGACTCTCTCTCTCTCTCTCTCTCTCTCATTTGTGAATTAACAATCGATAATCATTTGTTTATTTTCTTATTAATGAAGTATTATTAAGTTTAGTATTAAGTTTACTGAATAAAGATTTATTTGTTTTGCTTTAATATTTGTTTTTTATTCAGTTTCTTCATTTATATTTAAAATTGATTTAGTGTAACAATTTCTATCTGGCATATAGGCTGTAATATCAATTGGAAGTCTGGCCAATATTTTGATGGTTATTTTCAACTGTGATGGTGAGTTCGCAGTTTCTATGAATGATCGGTTTCTCTTTTTATTTCAGCTCGTCTTCGGCGATTTCTTCCTTATTCATTACTTTCGTTTGCATCCATTATTTTCCTTGTTCCTTTTCTGTCTTTATTTCCACAATTAGCATTTTGTCGGGGCTGCTGCTGGACGTCTTCAAACTTGTAAAACCATTGAAGCCGGCGAAAACTTTGGAGAATCGAGGATTTCAGGGTCAAATAGCTAACTCTGCTCCGCGTTCTCAACAATATCAACAAAATGTAGGAAGGAAAATTACTTCAACCATCCATTTATTGTGTTCCAAAACTGTATTTTACTCGTTAAATTTAGTAAAAATGATTGAAAGGTTCCGCATTTCCCAACATTAGTGATATCACGGTCTTTATTTCACACAATATTTATTTTTAAATCTTCGCGTGAAAAACAGTATCTGACTAAACGCGATCGGCCGGATGCATCGTCACGTAATCCTTTTTAACTTGGACCAATATTGGGACACTACCTTTCTGCTGAGAAACACTCGATTAGACCACGCAAACTTTACTCAGAGATAAAAGTGAGCCGCAGGTGCTACAAGTAACCCACTCTTCACATCTGTGCAATCACGCGGAGTTTATGTTGTCAAGTTCCTATGCCCCTACCGATCAATGATAATAATTTTAACAAATGATCCAATGAGATATGATCATACAATTTTATTTTAGTATTTTTTCATACTTAGTGGGAGGGGCCAAACCAGACACATATTTATGAAATAAAAACGTTGAACTAAATCTCTCACACATAGATTTGTACCCGAACGTCGTTCGATGGCACCGGCAAGTGATATAGTGACCATCATCTTGAACCCGTCTGCTCGAACCCTTGACAGCCTAAACTGTCGATAACATTCGGCTATAAACCAGTAAACCTGAGGTGAGAGAGGCAGGTATTTCTTAATGTACACACTCCACGCCAGCAACCCGCCATCAAAAGATATATTTTTCGGCGGGAGATTAAATGTTTAAGGGAAGGAAGTAAAAAAATAAATCGTTTATATACCTATACTGTGTAATGGGATTAATTGCTATACAGACGGCTCACTAACAGAAAACGGATCAGGGGCCGGCATATGGAGGAAAGATAAACCAGAATCTGGGATTTCTATTCCTTTAGGTAGACACACCTCGGTCTTTCAGGCCGAAGTGATGGCGATCAATGTCTGTACCCAAACCTTAATTGGGGAGGGTGTAAGAAACAGACTGATCACAATTTTCACGGATAGCCAGGCTGCAATTGGCGCCCTGAGAAGCTATACGACCAGATCTTATTTGGTTGAGGAGTGCAAAAACAACCTAAACACACTCTCGCTAGCCAATAAGGTTAGAATCGACTGGGTGCCAGGACACACAGGCATCACAGGCAATGAGAAGGCAGATGGCCTTGCAAGGGTGGGCTCAGAACAGACACCTCTTGCACCTGAACCCATATGTGGTATCAGCCTCAGCTACGCTAAAAGGCGTATAAAATTAGCTTTAGAGGACAGGGCAAGACTCTCTTGGAGAGAAACTAAGAAACAGGAACACTCGAAACTGTTTCTTGATGGACCCTGTAAGAGAAGAAGCTCAGCACTTCTATCAATGGACAGGTGGACACTCAAAAGTGTGACAGGACTCTATACAGGTCACTGTCGGTTAAATAAACACCTCTTTAATTTGGGGATAGTTGGATCACCAATCTGCAGATTCTGCAAGAAAGAGGGAGAAACGGCACGTCATATAATATGTGACTGTGATAACCTAGCTAGAAGGCGATACCTTCACTTTGGTAGTGATCGCATTGTAGACCCCAAACTATGTGAACTGATCGATCCATTCGGTATCCTCAGATTTGCAAGGGCCGTGGGCCTGTCACATATATAGGACAGGGACATGGACGGCGCACAATAGGTCTCACTGAGGCCGCGGTGCACAAATGCCGGAACAAAATAATAATAATAATAATACCTATACTTAATGATATGTTTCATCATTGATTATATAGAATCCTATTTTCAGAATAGAATAGAGGTGCAGGTAAGTTCCTTATATTCTTCCACAGGACGTTGTGAGAGTATATATATATAATTGTTTTCTTGGGCATGTCTACCACAAGGGCTATTTATGCCCATATATGTACGATCATTTTCATTTTAAGGACACGAGGATAGTTTTTTAAGACACACAAGAGGATAGGATTTTAAGACACGATCCTTTGATCGGAGGACGTGGGTTATATGTTGCCTACATCAACCACTTAGTTGCTGTGAAAGTTCGTGGAAATCATTATACATCTTTATTGGACTGTTTTATGCAATGAATACATAACATTTTAACCAGTCTTTAGCTTTTATAAGGGGGGGAAGGGATAGTCTTCTTAACCAAAGTTGGGTTAGTTGCTACTTTAGTAATCACCGCTCTATGAATGGTTCAGCTGGTCTAGGTAAACTGATATTATTAATTATAAATTGCTTAGGTTGATGAAAAAAAAAAATTTTATTAAACAGGTTTATTGTCTTTCCAAAACCTGATCTTCAATTATGTTGGATGTGGGACAAAAAGTGTCGTAAATTAAGGATGGTGGATGTAGCAGCCCTGATTAAAAGATACTATTGCTTTAGATGAGTTAAATATCCCACATAACCAATTGGAGATGACAGCATAGAGCTGTCTAAACCACTATTACAATACAAGTTATCAGTTGTGGAAAGAAAATAAAGCTGTTTAAATTATTCCATTCCACAATCCTGCAATAGTTTTTTTTTATTCTGTTAGATTTTGTATCAAATTTATTTCTGGGCGAAGTTTTGAGATGCATTAGGTCTTTATGGATTGGCAATATATAATATGACAAATATTACGAATATAAGTACGACTTTCTATTAGCTTAGGGTATTATTATTCGTGAATCTCTTTCTGTTTTTGTAGTAAGGTTTATCCTATTACCTGAATGGAAGTGTTCTTACCGGTGAATACGCACAATAGAGGAAGAGAGTGCTGTTAATCCAAAGAAAGCAGCGCGCTCTATCCGATACAGAAGGACCCGGTTTCAACAACCCTGCTCGTCCATTACCCGGATTCAATAAGCAGCCCTCAACGTCGTTCGCAGCAGCGGGCCAACTTTCTTTTGTGCGATCGTGTCCTTCTGTTCAAACCCTTCACCTCGGCCGGACACACACGATTTATTTCCACATTGGAAACTTTCAATTCGGGTATTCAACATGGTTCGGGTTGGTACTCAATACAACTGCACTGAGGTGTGCTTATTTCCAAACTCTTAGGTTTTGTGATGGATAGACCAATGTTATACCTATCCTATGCCTTATCCATAAACTTCTTGAATAGTTATTAAGTTTATTTAAGATTTTTTTATTTTATTTAAGAACATCACATCTATAACAGTAAAATTTTTTTTTTCCCCCTAATAAGATTTTAAGTATGGTACATAGGCTTCAATCTCGACATAAGACAGACATGGAACCCATACACGAGAATAAAAAAACAAGAACTAAACAGACTCTTTGGACAACTGTGCAGACTACTTCGAAGGACATCCCATCTCTCAATAGAAAATAAATTACTAATTTGCAAAGTTATACTTAAGCCAATCTGGACATACGGAATAGAGCTATGGGGGACACCAACAAAGTCGAACATCAAGCGTATCCAATCCTTTCAATCAAAAGTCCTGAGAACAATAGTAAATGCCCCTTATTACTTCAGCAACAAAACCCTTCATAACGATCTTAATATACCCTTCATATTTGAACTCATTCCATAGAAGCAATAAATATGTGACAGTGGGAAACCTGTAAATGTCAATTTTCTCCAATTATGCGTCTGTGAGTCTAGGGATGTTGGTCAACCTCCACTGGCTCATATCCAGCGACGCGGCTGATGGATGAGCGTGGGGGACTTCCCAAGAGTGCTTCCTCTTTCGCATGCGAGGGAGGTGACAATCATGTGGATTTGGAAAGTTGATCAGTTACTTATTGCCCAATAGAAGCTAGTTTGCGATTTTATCGCAATAAAGATTTCATGTTTTTAAAATTAAGTTTACTTTATAAAAGGGAATATATTCTTGACTATACATTACTGCATCGTTTTCATCGTGTTTTTCAATTGTTAGTAATAAATGTTAGAACTAAGGTTTTGTGTGTAATTATAGATAAAATTAAATACTCACTTGATACTAAACTATATTATATATTTTTGATTATTGTCTAAAAAATAGTTAATATATTAATTAGTTTCAAAACATATCTCTTCTTGCTCCAGAGGAAATTTTTTTTTTTTACTTCCAATGCCAACAATTTGATTAAATTCTTAATTAAAAAATAATGTAACACTATACGTGTAAAATATATCACTGTTTGCTTTTTCATTCTACAAATGAACCTCACCTTTTACACAAAATGCAAAATTGTATTGTGGCGTAAAGGGAATTAAAATATTTTTAGTATTTCAGTTAAAAAGCTAATCAAGACAAAGAAAGTCATAAAACGGAAAACTATAACCACCATGAAGTATTAGATTGGAATATATGGTAAACTTTTGGTTTTAAATAACACCAACGTTTGTGTCTCTTTATAAGCTTTTTCTCTGCCTATTGAAGAAAATATCGTGAAGAGAAATGGACTTGAGTATATTTAAAACTTGAATTATCATATAGATTAGTTATCTTTAGTAAAATGCCTAATAAAGTTTTTTTGACTCATTGCGGCCCCTGACATACCCAGTATTAACCAATATCACCCCGCATTGATCGCAACAGACTGTCGGGAAAATTAGTTTATTATTTTGTTCTTAGATGTAACTTAGTATTAAGGCTATATTCATTACATTTAAACGTGTTTAGACAATCAATGTGTAATGTTACATTATAAAAATCCCAAATCGCAATGTTATTAATGCAAAATTATTAAAAATTGTATAAAATGTCGCCAAACTACAGAACATATAATGACCTATTTTAAATAGATTCGTTTATGGAGTCTATTTACATAATTTGTAATAACAAGGGGATATGGAAGAAATAAAATAAATTATGATTATTTACAAATAATAGTACCAAAAACATTGCAATAATTGTGAACTCTTTTAGGTTTTAGAGATAGCCAGATGTTTTTCGGGAAGACAGCCCAGGAGATTTAGCATCACTGGGATTCTTTCCCTGTCTTAGGTATCCCATAAGTTTCCCTTTTCTCTCGCAGGAAGGACGACGTAAGACAAAAAGCATGCGAGTGCAATTAGCATACATACTACAGCCTGACTTACAAATTCTCGGTAACACGTGCGGCGTGTATGCGGGTGTCCCACCATTTATTGAGCGCCCTCAAATTCCACTAACATATCTGAGTAGGTGGCAGTTTTGAAACAAATCTCGATTGTTCATTTTGAAACAATTCGATGGATTAGAAACCAGTTCTCCCAGTTGTTTTATTATTCATTTTTTTTTTTTTTTTTATTATTACCTACTTCGATCATGCAAAAATCAATTTTTTTTTTCAAATAGACCTAAAAAAACGGAAATAGGAAGTGGGTACAACCCATATACTCGTAGAGAACTCAGCTTAAATAATTTTTATAAGCTTATTACATGATTATCATACCAAAAATACTTTATTTGTTACTATCTAGGTTGTTAACAGGTCAAAAAATGTCTAATGACCATGACAATAACAAAGCAGCGTTTTCAAATTGTTTGTTCTCAAAACTTTATTCTGTTCCCGTCTCAAACCAGGGTAAAGAAATTCAAAGTTTAAATTTTCCGATTTTTCAAAAATTTGATATATATTCAAAAAATATGTTGATATATATTATTAGTATTTCAGATTTGTTGAATCGTTTTTGCGACCACTATACTTAAAGAGAAACACGATCAACCTATACCTTAATAAAAGGAAGAAACCCATTTACCTAAGCATTATTTTATCAAATTATTTTTTAAATAAAGTATTTACGTTTAAAAAATTTGATAGGTAATTAGCACCAATTAAGCCGTGAAAATGAGGCACATACGCCAAAAAATTCTTTTGTTCTTTTTTTCCGGTAAAAAATCATGGGCATATATCGTTGACTCTTCATGGAAACTACTAGTATTTAAAAGGGAAAACAGGGAAGCCATGTGGAAAAAACTGTTTGCTTGTATTTAATTTTGACAAATTCTACTAGATTTATATTGGGAAACAGCAATCAAGAGTGAATTTTGTTACTTTAACGTTAAACGACAGTGAAAAACAAAAAAAAAAGGTAAATAGTTTTCTGGAAAATTTTTTTTTTTTAAATCAAATAAAAATGTGAGGAAGTTTTGTTTATTCTCAGTTATTGAATGATGCAATTGACCCAAAAGTTTATTCTTTAGCTTAGTATTGAATAAAATAGCAGGAAATACTAAATAAAGAAGAAATGGGAATTTCATAAAAGTTCAGACCATATTAATTTTAAATAGCTTTTCTTGGAAGAAATTTTAATTGGATTTCTTTTATTAGATTTTACTCAGAAAACCATTGAAGAGAATTCTCAATTTTAAAAAAAGAAAAAAACAGTTGTTCTAAAGCAATGGGGCATTCAATGAGAGTTTAATAAAAAATCAGCATTTCCTACTTCGATTAAGCTAAGTGTTTATTTGTGTATTTCAATGTCTAATCTGGAGCAAGAGAATATTGCTCATCGCCTATTATGTCCTAAGATTTGTTCAAACGTAGTTTGATGCATTGTCGCGTCATCCCATTGTGCCTGGCACCACTGAAGCAGACATTCAGGACGTAGTTTGCCAACTTGATAAATGGTTGTATGTATATCCAGATCTCTGCAAGCCGTGATACTGCTTCAAGCATAATCATACTTCAGCAATATTGTCGTAGCAACTGCACGACAGTTCGTTTTATTATATGCAATAGTAATACAATGAAATGGTAACATGCTATAAAAATCGAACTTTTCTTTAGAAACCCTTATTACGTCAGCAACAAAACCCTTCATAACGATCTTAATACACTCTACAGTTTTGAACTCATCCCTTCCAAGTTCATGAAATTCCATAGTAACCTATCCAACCACCCTAATCCCCTAGCACAGTCATTACATTGCACCACTCATTCCTATAATCCTCCTCGGAGACTAAAGTGGCAGTGGCTTCGTGACCTGCTATTAAAATCTCTCATTGAATAATTGAGATTTTCGTTAAATGGTTTCCTAATAAAAGAAGTTTGAAGATAAATATTTAGCTCCGGCTGTTGGACATTATACCAGGACAAGGGTGGTTAATGCCATCATGGCCCCGTTAGGGGTTAGGTGTTTTCTTGGGACGGCCTTTCTATCATATCGTCGATTCTTTTCACGTCAACATTCACATATATCGGTCTTGAGACACCGCAGGACAAAGTATATTACAAGAAACACAAACCGTCAGAGCACAAGACAATGAGGTTATTACGTCAGCAACAAAACCCTTCCTAACGATCCTAATATTCCCTACAGTTTTGAACTAATCCCTTCCAAGTTAATGAAATTCCATAATATCCTATCCAACCACACTAATCCCCTAGCAGTCATTACACTGCACCACACATCCCTATAATCTTCCTCAGGGACTAAAGCGGCAGCGGCTTCGTCACCTACTATAAATATGTGACAGCGGGATTCCTGGCAATGGCCAGTTTCTCCAGTCATGTCCTGAGCGTCTGTGGGTCTCGCGCTCTTGGTCAGCCTCCGTTGGATCGTATCCGGTAACGCGGATGACGAAGGAGCGAGGGTACATTCCCAAGAACACTTTCACTTTCACATGCAAGAGAGGTGACATATGGATTTTGGAAGTCTCTAGGCTGTATGCAAATACTGTATCAATGAGTGAGTGAATAAAAATTGTAAATGTGGTATGAATGATAACATTTATCACAATTACTTATTGTCCAATCAGGTAGATTGTAATTTTATCACAATAAAGAGGTTTATATATATTTTTAGATGCCTAATATGTCCATTGTTTCCACATATTATTCAAACATTTCTAATTCATAGTTAATGGCCTCATGTTATTAATCGTCTTTGATTACTGAGACCAAATGAAGAGGATCTCTTGCTATATAGGGCAAAGGCTCTATTGTTGAAGTGTGCACCAATAAAATTTGATAAAATTGATTTATTTTGTGTTTACTGGTTTCTTCGTTCCTTTTTTTATTTAAACATAATAATATTTTTAGATTAATAAATTTATAGAAGTTAATATTGGTCTACGTAATAAAGATAAGGAAGGACGAATCAGCCCTTATCAGGTAAGAAGATTTACTGTTCGGATAAACAAATACCGCTACTTCGCCACTACAGTAGGCTTGGGATAACGATTAGAAAATAAGAAGTTAACACTGGACAATTGGCGCCCCTCTGGCATTGCCGTGTACCTCATTGCCTTGTGCTGTGACGGTTTGTGTTTCTTGTAATATAATAGAAAGGCCGTCCCCAGAAAACACCTAACCCCTAACGGGCCTTGATGGCATTAACCACCCTTGTCCAGGTATAATGTCCAACAGCCGGAGCTAAATATTTATCTTCATACTTCTTTTATTAGGAAACCATTTAACGAAAATCTCAATTATTCAATAAGAGATTTTAATAGCAGGTCACGAAGCCACTGCCACTTTAGTCTCCGAGGAGGTTATAGGAATGAGTGGCGCAATGTAATGACTGTGCTACGGGATTAGGGTGGTTGGATAGGTTACTATGGAATTTCATGAACTTGGAAAGGATGAGTTTAAAACTGTAGAGTGTATTAAGATCGTTATGAAGGGTTTTGTTGCTGACGTAATAAGGGTTTCTAAAGAAAAGTTCGATTTTTATAGCATGTTACCATTTCATTGTATTACTATTACATACAATAAAATGAATTGTCGTGAAGTTGCTACGACAATATTACTAAAGTATGATTATGCTTGAAGCAGTATCACGGCTGGCAGAGATCTGGATATGCATACAACCATTTAAGTTCAAGAATCTAGGGTATATTAAGATCGTTATGAATGGGTTTGTTGCGGACGTAATAAGGGGCATTTAATATTGTTCTCAGGACTTAATATATATAAATTAAAAAAAACAATATAACAAAATAAGGTCAAGCTGCTGATCCATGTATTCATTATTAACTTTACATTTCTATTAAATTTTGTATATTTATCGAACTATTGATTGACTAGAATGAATATAGAACAGATATATAAAACTGACCTATTTCTGTTGATAGTCAGAATCTGAACAGATCTGCAGACATGAAATGGGCAGTGGATCGGGCAGTAGCGGTGACATTTACGAGGACTGACCAAACGGTGGATATAGAATGTAGGATGTAGGATATGGAATATAGGATATGCTAATTAACAGGATGAGAGCGAGAACTGGCTCACTCACATTTTAGGCCCCAGGACGTGAGGACGCCAGCCATAGATCTCGCTCAACGCCGGTTGTCCTCCGTGATTTAGAGTTCACGTCCGAGCCGATGAATCAGGGATATGTGCTGTTTTCCACTCGATCCATTTATTACAGTGCGTAGGCCAACGACAAGCATCAAATCCGTACCCGAAATCAAACACAATATTTTTCCATTTGAAATAGACGTGTATGATTTAATATGATACGTACGCAATAGGTTTAAGTAAAAAATAAACACTCAGTTGTATTTCTAACACTATCTTAAAAGAAGACTTGTAAATATTATATTAAATATAATTGAAGTAGCAGCCAATTGTAAAAAACTACCTAGGGTTTTTTTTTATCAAGACCGCAGACCCACACACCTTCACACCACTTTATTGCACAACCCGAATTCAATTATATTTTCTATCCATTTCCTATGGCTCAATAGAAATTCTAAACTTAATACCCAGACTAAATTAATCATTTACGATTTGATAGTGAAGCCCATACTAACTTACACATCAACTCGTTGAAGCTTAGTCAGTCTCAATCAGTATCAGCAAACTTCAAATAAACCAAAATAAGTTTCCAAGAACAATATTTGGCAGACCAAGGTACACTACAATAATTAAAGGTAACGAAGTATTCAAAGCTGATTATTGCCCTAAATCCCCATCCATTGATCGTTCTTTCCTAATTCATTTCACAAACGTTTGTAACTCCAGTCTAAAGTAATGAATCGTCACTCCCAATCTTTAAATGCAGATTTATCGGTATTGTAAAACTCTTCGGTTTAATAATTCATGATAATATTTATACACCAGGTTTCCTTTGTTTATTATCCCTTCTCTAATTTTGTTAATCTATGTACCATTTCTTAATTTATCCCCTCCCCCGTAATAGTTCCTACATTTTATCTTATACTCCTTCCTTACAGTCATATATATATGGTATTGATATTTTTAGTATCCGGCTAAATTTATTCATTAGAAGTAAATTGACTTTAGGAGAGTAACTTTTTGGTGTACGGTATTACCCTTATAAGAGTTTTTATTGATCGCTCAGGTATCTTCGGGGATGATTCCTATTGGAAAAATCGGAGGTTTACGCGTTTTGGACTATGTACCCCCCCCCCCTCGGCTGCGTAGGGTTATTATATTCACACCTCAGTCCTAAGCAATGTTCTCTCAGTACTATCGTTTATTGTATAGTGGGGTTCAGACATCAGCTTGTCATTCAGACAGCTTCCTAAACATCTTTCCAGCCAATGTTTACCACATGCATGAAATTACGATAGATCCTCAGATGCTAAGTTAAGCCAATTATTTTTACATTTTCTACCTTTTTTTTTATTTTTGTATCGCTTAATTTCATATTTTAAAATGACTCCTCGTTGCCGCATACAGTCTAACATCATGCTATTATGTTTTATTTTACCGTGTATGCATATAGTATAATACTGCGATGATTTATTTATTAATTACATATTTGAGAAGTCATTAAGGTTAATATCAGCCATTAATTTTCATTTAATTTGGGGTATCTTGTGTTATAGGCCAATAACAAGAGACAAATTACCTCATAATGTAATTATTGTCAGTAGAACCCATTTCTTCGCCTGTTCTTGTTATTATTAAGGAACCCATTCTTTAGGCAATTTTTTTTTTTTTTTTTTTTTTATTTTATTTTATTTTATTTTTTTTTTTTTTTCAGCAAGCCACGGCGATCTAATCGGAATATCCCAATAAATTCCTCGGCACCTAGCAGCTCTATGGAAGAGATACCACCACAACCCACCACATCAAAACAAACAACAGTAACTGATGAGTCTCCCTTTTTCACACCCAATAGTTACGAGGTGTTGAAAAATATTGAGGTAGAGGACATGGACTCTACAACAACACCCACACAGCCAAGCCACCAGCGATATTCGTTCGCAACATTAGTAATTTCAAATTACTATGCACTCAATTGAGCAAAGTTGTAGGTACAGGCAAATATACTTGCCTCAATCGATCTCGGGACACAAAAGTTTCTCCGGACACTCCTGAAACATACCGAGGAATTATAAAATACCTAGAAGAAACCAAGGCTGATTTTCATACCTACCAACTAAAGCAAGAAAGATCGGGTGGTGATTAGAAACCTGCATCCCACAACACCAGCGGACGAGATAGAAAATGAGCTGATAAGTTTAGGGTACAAGGTTCGCCAAATCACGAATGTCCTCCGTGAGGAAAGACAAGAAAATGATACAAGTATCAAGAAACCAATGCCCTTATTCTTTGTCGATCTAGAGCGAACAGCTGGAGTGGAGAAAATCTACGAGCTTAACCACTTATACTACACAAGAGTACAGGTCAAAAAGCCTTACCCGAAACGAGACATCGTCCAATGCCATAATTGCCAGGCATATGGGCACACAAAATCATACTGCTACCACCCTCCCAGGTGTGTAAAGTGCAGTGGGCAGCACAAAAGTGAATTGTGCAAGAAGCCCCTAAAATCACCTGCTGTATGTGTGTTCTGTCAGCAAGGCCACCCGGCAAACTATAAAGGCTGTGAGGCTTATAGAATTCTAAAGTCCAGAAGTGAACAACGTCGTCGTCCTGAAGAAGAAACATCAGCCACAGGTAGCCCAAGAAGCGCCCCCACCAGAAGTTTGAGGCCTTCAGTCTCTTTTGCTGACGCAGTTCGGAACAGAGAGCAGTCACAGGCATTGCCCACACCTCCTCCGCAAGTTCTTCTTTCCCAGCACTCCGCTCATCCCAGCAATCGGCAAACTCAATCCCATCCTCAACCACACATCTTGCATATCCCGCCACCTTCAAGCTCTTCAGATCTCACCAGCCTTTTAACCTCATTCCTTACAGAGTTCAGAACCCTAATTACACCTCTCATTTCCCTTCTTACAAATCTTGTCTCCTACCTTATCCCCGTTAAACAAAATCCATAAGTGGATCCTTCCGACTCCTTATCCATTCTCCTTTGGAATGCGAATGGTGTTCGCACCCACACTAACGAACTGACAGCACTACTCCATGACAAAAACATCGATGTAGCTCTTATTACTGAAACAAGACTTACAAGTAAACGACCATTTACCGTTCGACAGTACCAGACTTATCGAACTGATCACCCAGATGGAAGAGCTCATGCAGGTACCGCTGTCATTGTCCATAACTCCATATCCCATCACATAGTTCCTTTGGTAGCACATGATTTCCTTCAATCCACTGCAGTGTCAATCACCACCCTCACTTTTCCCCTTACTCTAGCATCAGTGTACTGCCCTCCCAATAAATCCATTCCCGATTCCCAATTCATCTCCTTTCTAGACTCCATCGGGCATCGTTTCCTTGTGGGTGGGGACTTTAACGCAAAGCACCAACACTGGGGCTCAAGATCCACAAATACACGAGGACGTGCTTTGCTGTCTGCACTCACACGGAGACATTGCTCCACTATCTCTCCTGACACAGCCACCTATTGGCCATCAGATCCCAACCGAAATCCAGATCTCCTTGACTTTTTCTTCTACAATAGTTTAGGAACACTAAACTATTCACTCAAGCGCCTCGATGACCTCTCCTCTGATCATAGTCCTTTATTATTAACCATTTCCCTTAGACCAATTCACAAACTGCCTCCTCCTTCATTTATTAGGGGCCCAGTTGACTGGGACCACTTCCGTCAGCTTCTTACAGAGTCCGTAAACCTCAAATTATCCCTGAAAACATCCCAAGACCTAGACGATGCAGTGCATTCTTTCACTACTCTGGTCCAGAGGTCGGCTTGGGAGGCATCGTCACCCAAGAATCCACAATCATAATCGTTTACCTCAGCATCTCAAAGATCTAATCAAATCCAAACGCCGCTCTAGAACAGTGTGGCAAAGATCCCGGCATCCTGCTGATCGCCGCTCGTACAATCAGTACTGCCGATTGGTAAAGCGGCGATTGGCATCCTTCCGTTCTGATTCTTTCAATTCCTACCTCTCCTCTCTGTCTACCAGGGATAACTCCTTGTGGAATGTAACCAAAAAAATCCTAAAGTATCAACCTGTTTCACATCCACTCCGTCGTGATGATGGGTCCTGGGCGGCCTCGGATGGGGATAGGTCGGAGGAATTTGCTCTGCATCTTACCCATACTTTCACACCTCACCTTTCTCATCAAAGCCATACTCACAGCAAAACTGTGGAAGATTTCCTCACTTCACCTATTCCTCTCTCTCTTCCACCAAAAGCCGTTAATCCCTCTGAGGTCAAATACCTTCTGAAAAACTTACCTTACAGAAAATCCCCTGGATATGATCTCCTAACTCCTCAAATTCTCAAACAACTTCCTCCTAAAGCCATAATCTTCCTAACCTATATATATAATTGCATTATCCGAACGACGCACTTTCCTCTCCTCTGGAAACATTCCATTATTGTCCTATTCGCCAAACCCGGTAAACCACCCAATGACACCTCATCTTACCGTCCAATTAGCCTACTCCCTATCCTCTCAAAAATATTTGAGAAACTCCTACTAAAACGTCTACTTCCAATTGTTGAATCCAAAAACCTTTTCCCACACACCAGTTTGGTTTCCGCCAACGACATTCCACTGCTCAACAAGGCCTTCGCGTTGTTGATCACGTCTCCTCAGCCCTTGAAACCAAAAAGTATTGCACTGCTGCCTTTCTCGATATAGCTCAAGCTTTTGACAGGGTTTGGCACGCAGGTTTGCTCTACAAGCTCAAAAGACATTTACCACAGACCCTTTTCCTAATCCTACAGTCCTACCTTTCAAACCGCTTCTTCCAAGTCCGCTGTGGCTTAGAATACTCTAACTACTATCCCATAAATGCAGGAGTTCCACAGGGCAGTGTCCTAGGCCCCATCCTCTATAACCTATACACCGCTGATGTCCCCTCTACTTCCAACACCTTCTTGGCCACATTTGCAGATGACACTGCAGTCTTGTCATCCCACCCAGACCCCGACATAGCATCCCATAACCTTCAAAAACACCTTAACGAGATCGAGTATTGGTGCAATCAATGGCGGATCAAAGTTAATGAAGCAAAATGCTCCCACATTACCTTCACCCTTTGTCGCAAGACTTGTCCATTAGTTTATTTTAATTCTATTCCTTTCCCAGTAACCGAGACAGTACGGTAGTTAGGCTTCCATCTCGACAAACGACTGACCTGGAACCCACATACGAGACTAAAAAGACAAGAACTAAACAGACGCTTTGGACAACTGTACAGACTACTTCAAAGGACATCCCATCTCTCAATAGAAAATAAACTACTAATCTACAAAGTTATACTTAAACCAATCTGGACATACGGAATAGAGCTATGGGGGACAGCAAAAAAGTCGAACATCAAGCGTATCCAATCCTTTCAATCCAAAGTCCTGAGAACAATAGTAAATGCCTCTTATTATGTCAGCAACAAAACCCTTCATAACGACCTTAATATACCCTACATTCTAGAACTCATCCCTTCCAAGTTTATGAAATTCCACAGTAGCCTTTCCAACCACCCTAATCCTGTAGCACAGTCTTTGCACTGCGCCACTCATCCCTATAATCCTCCTCGGAGACTGAAACGGCAGTGGCCTCGTGACCTGCTATAATCGCGTGACAGTGGGAGTCCTGGCAATGGCCAGTTTCTCCAATCATGTCCTATTGTATGAATGAGTGAGTGAATGATGACTGTAAATATGGTATGAATGAGATCATTTATCTGTATTATTATTGCCTTATAAAAGGCAGATTGTAATTATTGCACAATAAAGTTATAATATAATATAATATTATTTTCAAGTTTCTCCCACAAATTTCATAAAGAAATCATGTCTCAATTATTAAGACTGTGCAACCACCATCCTGGCCTAACCATGGACCGTTAAACATTATATTGTTTAAACATGCGATGTTAAACATCTCTAAATAAATAATTTTGGTCATGGTATTGATTCGTTACCCATTCGTGCAGTGACAGGCATATTGGTTGAACTACCCTGTCGGGTCCCCGATAGTTATGTTCTTTTATTTTTTCCCGAGTTTCAAATCATCATTGGATCAATTAAAACCTTTGAACAATTTACAATAATCGCACACTGATTTAAAAGGAAAAACGTTAATTTTTATTTTATTCATGTAATTCAAAAACCACTAATTTCATTTTATTAATTAAAAGCCAGATGTGTTTGTTCTTATTATTTTTACTTCAATGAACTTATTAAACGAGGAAAAAATTCAAGATTGTAATATTTCTTTTATCTCGAGATGTAGTTTGTAATATTAGGAGTTGTGATGTTGTTGACGTCTTATGAAGTAAGAAGGTGCAATTTGATGCGATCAGATTTCTCATTTACCTAAACAAAAGGATATTTTCTTTCATTTTCTTTCTCTGGTACTATCTTTGTAACTAAAATTAGATTTAGTTTACACATTAAATTTCAGATAGTTGTAATTTTCTTAATTTACATCATATATTTTGCCATTTTATAATTCCATTTTTTTTTTTTAATTTCACTTTGTATGATATTTCCCTAATTTTCATTTTCTCATTGTACACAATCTTGTTGGTTTTTTCTCTAGCTCAACCCATAGTCTTTTTTGGGAAAATGAGAGCATAATATCGTTTGGCTTTTTTATTGATTTTCACAGCCGGTGATTTTGCACGGAATAGAAGATTGGTGAATTATCATTACAAACCCCTTCTCCCTCTCTTATTGTCGATTGAGAATGATAGTATTGTTTCAATGATTTCTAATAGTCTTATGATGAAAAAATCGCAATACTATTGCATTTAAAATATCTGATTGCTGCATAAATATTATTCGGCCAAAATCGGTTATTGAATCTACACCCGCTTAGAGGATTTTAGAAAGCCTGGATGAAATTATTTTAGTTTCACCTCTGTATTTTAAAAATTAGTGTCAAAAGTTGTCTCTACATAATTGACTTCTTAGACAAGCATGAGATTTGTTGTTATGTTAGTCACATCTACCTTGGTTTTACTGTACATAATTTATAACATTTCAAATGTCCATCCACTCCTGAGGGGAAGTGGTTTTTGAAATATTTACATAGAGGAGGGCCCGAACTTAGTTTAAGTGCTCTATAAACTTTCTTATGTCTCTCACGTAAACCATGATTTTTTATATTTGGAGGAGCGGAGTTGTAGATGTAACTCCTTGGAATTTTTTATGTCAGGGGTAATATTTTTTTTTTTTTTTTATTTTTTTTTTAAGTAGCAGCCGCTACTGAGTCTTGAAGTATAATATCCAAAAGTTTCACTCAACGACAGGAAAATGACAAAAATAGGCATAATAATAGTCAAAATAAGAAAGGCCGTTTATTATGACATACATTCGTCAGTGAGTCAACCCATTAATCATCCTAAAATGAGGTAATAATTTAACGAATAAATGTTGTATTTCAGTTTTATTTTATTATATTTAAAAAAATTATGAAATGAAAAATTTAATTTGACAAGAACTTCTTGACAAAGAAAATTTAAGGAACAGTTCTGTAGAAATTGATTTATTTTCATTGGAAAGCAGGCAACAAAGAATAATATTCATAGCTCGATTACCCAGTAATTATCTCAGGAATCCTAATATTACTGATTTTTCTTACCTTGTAGTCATTTATTGGTCAAATTTTTAAAATATCTAAAACCTTATTCAAGGTGAGACACTAAAATGTATAAACACACAAGGATGAAGTATTTTTAATACTTAATTGTACTCGGAAAAAAATTTGTCAACATATTAATAACATTTTACTTTATGACTTTAACTGTACAAGATTATTGTATAATTTAACTGATAACAGTGGATCGTGTGGTAGAAAATATTTTTTGTAATTGTAAGTTCCCATTCTTTTCATAATTTAGCACCTGTAGTAGACTCGTGCGAAAAAACTGTACAAAAACCCACTATCTTGTTAGGCAGAATGACTTACGAATTATTTTAATGGCTGGATCAGAACTGATTTTCAATTATAAAAAGAATTGAAATGAGGCCACCAACAACACTGTTCGAAAATAGCTCTTAATACTTAATTTTCTTAAGAGAGCTTGAAACAAATTTAGAAGTATTAGAACACATTTCCCCAAGTAAGATGGTAACATTCTTTTTTTTAAGCCGTTTCTGTTCAATAGATATCTATGGTATATGGTATAGATACCATACATGGTGTAAAACTCATGTTTCATAATCACTCTGACAAATTGAGTTTCATAAAACTCAAGTTCATGTTTGTTATATCACTTTATATGATGAGTTTCACAGTTTTCAATTTTAGCAACAGAATTTTTATTGTGGAAAATCCAAAGACACAATCAGGACCAATAGTTATATTATATATAGTTTTATTTATATGCAGACTTAAACATCCATTCATACAAATATGACAACTATAATCCTGAAGCAAACGATTTAAAGTGCTTCTGTCTCAATATTTACAAAGAATTATCATTTGTTTTGTTGAGATCCTACTTTTATTAATAATTATTAATTGAAATATATTATACTTTCATATAAAGCTGCATCAAACTATCAACCTCCGTTCAGTTACAGTTTTTTAGAGTTTGGACATTCAGAGATTTCGTATTAGAAAGATTCTGATTCGTGCAGAACTGGCTCAGTTGGTACAGCGTATTGGGGAGGTCCCGAAATTCAAGTCCCAATCCTGACAGTATATTTCTATTTTAGCTAATAATTCTTAATGGCCACAAAAATATCGGACTCACCTTACAATGTTGATGTTACATTTGATGGTCCACGACATAAAAATATTGAGAAACCCCTATAAAATATAATAAAGTGTCATTAATCAATTGAATGAACGGAAATAAAAATCATATACTGCTTCTCCTATTATTAAGCCATCTACATTTGCTTAATATCACAAAACGTTCTTTATTTCGTTTAATTATAAATCATTAACGCTTGATAACATATATACTTATCCGATTGAGTTAAATATGTTTTTAAACCTTGAATAAACCAGATTTTTGAATTTTGCTATTCAACTTTTGTTAGCAACGTCAAGATTCCTTATTTGCAATAATAATGATATTCCTAAGTTACAATTTTGTATACAATTTTCATTTTCTCTGTAACTAATTGGTCCTAAAAATAAGTAAAAAAAAAAACACTTTGTGATAAAATATATTTAAAATGTTTTTCATTCACAAAGGGTGCTTCACATATGAGTTAATAATTTTCGCAAATAAATAAAAATATGATACCATAAACATGGGAATTCATAAATAATCGTATGCTTACATAAATTACCGTGTTTTAGATAATAAACTTTCCGATGATCTAAAACCTTTCTTTCATTGACCAAAGCTGGCATCTCAGCAAATAATGCACTCCTATATTTTTAAATGATTTTATTTGCCCAATGAAATAAATTAAACTCAAAAATAACTTTACCTTTGGCCTTCTATTTGAGTTCTGATTTCATATAAACTGTAATATAATAATAAATAATGTGGACTGTACCGATGTACAACATCTAATACACAAGGGTGAAGTATTTACTAGTTGTGGTGGTTAAGGGTGGGAGTATTGTAGTTAAATTGATCTCTCCCCACCAGAAATTGCTATAGGGTACCATAAAATGTATTATTTATGGAATATTTAATTATAATCAATCTCTTTGACCCTACCTGACACGAAAGGCTGCTTCAGCCTCAATTCTCTTTTTTTCACAAGAATATTGATTTTTTTATTTCGTTTTCATATAATTCTTTTTGTTCAGTTTCGGCATGTACTAATTCATTTTTTAGTTGTTCCTTACTAACTCAACTCTTTCTCTGAGTAAAATAAAATAATAATATCAAAATAAATTAGGGTTCACTCATAAGAATATTATAATTCCGTTAGTAATAATTATATTTTCTTATAACGTATTTGTTTGATTAGTGACGCTCACATTGGCTATAACGAAGTCCGATTCTGTATAATAAATTCAGTTTCCATTTGAGGTTTTCAACCCATACCCTATGTAGGGTCGTCACGAGGGGAGTGCCTAGTTATCCTAGCCCTGGTGACGAAGTGAGGGTTGATTAAGTTTATAACCTGGAAAATTGCTTCATGATGGTTTTACTATCTGACTCCATTTTTGATAGGTATGTGCCCCGACACTATGTTCAGGAGAAGAGGTATAGGGTAGGTAGTGTAGGTAGTTTGTGTGGTCTTGGAATGACCATGAGTTCACATTCGGTATCTGATGGAAGGCGAAACCCATCCGGATCCCAAATTCGAGTGTGAACCGGAGAGAGGCAGACTAAATTGCCGTGGGAGACACTACTAGGTAAAGTTTTTAGGGCCACGGCAACCTTTGTCCACGAGGGAGAGGTCTCTCCCAAGGAGGCGCTAGTTTTAGCGAGACGAAGGCAGATAATAAGATAAACTTGGAGAGTGTGAGGTCTGACAAGGCCGGACCAAAACATAGCGAGGTTAGGAAGAGAGATCCAGAGGTTTTCATAAATGAGAAGGCCAAATCTTAAAACATCAGTGCAGCTGTAGGGTCCACTAGTAAGAGAGCCGTCGTGAGAATTATTTACAGATTTTTTTTTCTAAACCCCTGAATTTACTAACATTTTTACAATTTTCAAATTCAAGTTAACAATTTCTCCTTTTTCTGCGATGCGCTGATGCATTTGAAGGAGGTTGGGTTACAATACAATATCAGTTTCATGTTAATATTAACAATGCAATGAATATAATACTAGGTGATGGGGCTCACCTTCTGTTTACAATTTAGGAGAAAAATTACAAACTAAAACCTAAGACTAAAGTGTTCCTGCCGCAACAGCGTCCTGCCATCGATGGGGGAACGGAGCGGGGGTTATCGTGATAAACACTGGGTTTGTCAGGTATTGCAGGGAGTCAAAAAAAAATTATATGTCTACGTTGAATGAATTTATCCACCGTAGGCAGCTCAAAGATCTCGTGAAGCTCACATGATTTACAGGCCAATACCCGGCCCTACTTAAACTCAGTGGTGGCTCGTTAGTGGCCAATGATCTAAGGCGTTATTCTGGCCAACACTATCGCAGGGTGCGGTGATGCTTTGTCCTCGACAGTGACCCAGGCCTCGTTCTGGGTCGCTTGCAACCTGCTTTAACCTTCCAGCCTCTAACTAGTTTTGTGCAGCTGCGTCTTGTATTGTTTACAATATTTACACTGGTATGACTTAAGGTTTGGTAATGTTATTTAAATTTGTTCAAATTAATTTACAACATATTATAACCCATTTACAATATACATACAATAGGGTATAGGGTGTTATATCTTATGTAGTTAGTGGTCACTACACCCTATATTATGAAGCACCTACGCTAACAGAAAACTGATATTTTTACTATAAAACAAATTTATAAAATGAGAGTTAGATCTATGACAGATTGTGGGCAAAAATTATTTTTTTTAAGTGACGTTCATGATTTTATTATTGTCAGTAGCTTTTAACAGTAGATGGAAAATTGAAACAATTGTTTTTCTTCCGTTATATAATAAGGCAGGTTCTTACCTGTTTGAGAGTTTCTAGATTCTTTGAACCGTTCACAAAACTTTTGCCTCATAACTATACACTATATAATACATATATTATTCAAAGTGGTCTAGGTCTTCCAATTTTCCTAGTGCACATCTAGAGAATATTTAAGTTCAGTTGGTAAAGAATATGCTTAGACCGATCCTCATGTCTTTACTCATACCAACCTCATTCGGGAATCATTTGGTTAGTGAAATAGTTTAAAACCTACACTATTCATTAAGTGAAGTGTACGGTAGAATTGTAGTTAAAAATTACAAATGTATTGGGGCCCATCGATAACCTTTGTGGTTGCCGTTCCTTAAAAAAGGCGAAATAATAACACAAATATGCAAAAAAATTCAGATCAGTTTTTTCCCTCTTTCGAAAATGGTTATTGATTGACTTGTGGCAAATATCAACCGTGTTACAGTTCATATCTGATTGACCAATGTGCATGTATCAACTTTCAACAAGGCTCCACGCATCAACTTTACTTAACACTCGCAATGGCTCCGTATTTAAAACCATCAATCATTACCATGACTGCTTATTGTGCAAAGTCGTGGAGCCTTAGTGGACGAAGTAAATCCCTCTTTTCCACAGGAAAAGTGGACCCATCCTACTTAACCAAACCGACATCACATGAACGAAATATACGTTGACGATGTCTTCGTCTTGTCAAAACTCACATGAGTTTCGGTCACATAATAGAGTACGAATTATTCCAAACTTCAGGTAACTCAAAACAAGGCCTTAAAATTGTTAACTGATTCCCATTTATTGTTGTTGGCATGCCATTTGTAATTGATTTTATGTGGAAAAAGTGTCAATATTTTACTCAGAACAAATTACGTTTTTTTTCCTTATAGCTGTGGTTAAGTATAACCTAAGTATAAATTAGTTATAAATAGTAAATCTGTTCATATAGGTTTCCTTTAGATTGAGCAGGTGTTGGGACCTAATTGCATATAAGATTATTTTCTATCTACAGATAGGGTTTAGGGTAGGGGCTTAATTTGTAAAACGAAAAGCAAAGATGTTAATTAACTAAGGCCTAACTTATCTGGAAGCTTAAGCACGTCCAGCCGTTAAAAGATAACTGTTAAAATTTCCTGAGGTTAGGCCTAACGGAAAATATATAAATATAACTGGAAATAGCAATTTGCATTTTTCGCTGCCGTTAAAAGGTGGACTGCCCGAATTAGCCCGTCTGTTTAGAATTTCCAAGCAGAAGGAAGGTGGGTCTTAAAATATATTGTGAATGGGGGAGGGCCCTTAGCGCTAAGACCTGCATATCAAATGAAGCCGCTTAGTTAAATATTCCGTTTCTCAGGAGATGAACCCTCTAGGTTCCCTGAGTCCTGGCATAGGCACGATTTATTTCCCTGTCCAGATCTACATACGGGGAATGAACGGGATCCACTCATCGGGATTAAAGCCGTTAGACCTAACGACGATCGCGTTTTATACGCTGATCTAAATATTGATGTTTTGGTGAATTTTCTCCTTACACTAGATTATTTTTAAATACTTCATATATAACACAAAATGAATATAACACTAAATTTTATGTTTGTTGTGGCCACCTCTTAATTACAAATAATTATAAGTCACTCTCTTCTCGATCAGATCATATCTATCACTGTTTCCATATGTTTAATAAAGCTTATGACGTCAGTCGGAGAGTGGGGGGAGAAGTTGGTGGGGAGAACAGCCGCTGGTGGGGATGGCCCCCCCACCAAGACTAGCCTGGCTATATCAGAAACGCCCTATAGAGTGAAAATCAGAAAGAAACAAACTGGCACCTTGAGCACTTCTCTCTCTCTGCACTGGCGCTTGCTGCTCTCTACTCAAAACCATGGTCTTCTCATTAAACTACCTCTGCATCTCTCTCTCCTAACCTCGCTATGTTTTAGTCCGGCGTTGCCAGACCCCACACCTTCCTAGTGGGGATCTCTGCCTTCGTCTCGCTAAAACTAGCACATCCTTGGGAGAGACCTCTCCCTCGCGAACAACGGTTGTCGTGGCCCTACAAATTTACCGAGTAGTGTCTCCCACGCCAATCCAGTCTGCTTCTCTCCGGTTCACACTCGCCTTTGTGGTCCGGACGGTTTTTGCCTACCCTTAGATACCGAGTGTGAATTCGTGGTCATTCCAAGACCACATAAACTACCTATAAACCTACCCTGTACCTCTTCTCCTGAACATAGTGCATTGTCGGGGCACATACCTATCAAAAATGGATTCAGATAGTAAAACCGTCATGAAACGATTGTCCAGGTTATAAACTTAATCAACCCTCACTTCGTCACCAGGGCTAGGGTAACTAGGCACCTTCCGTGTGACGACCCGACAATTATTATTTTTTTCATTATTAAATCTAGTGCATCTAAATATTTTATTATTACTTAATTTTCTCGGAGGCGTTATCTGTTATATTTTTTAATTTAACATTGTACTCTTTTATCATTTTCTTTTCAATCTTAAAGATATTCCTTTATGGATTTTAATAAAGTTAACACTATGATTTATTGCATTTGATTGATTTTTTTTTTTAATTCCTTTGACTGATCTCCTACTTTTCATCGAATAAAGTTTATTTAAATTCATTATCAACATATTCAAGATCAGGACACTTATACCCTACTGAAAGGAAAAAATGGATTTAAATTAAGGCTGTTTTCAGACAGACCCAGTATATATATCCTAGGTAATGACAACGCAATAATAATAAAAATATATCATCTCATAACAGTAGATCTGAGGACCATTTGCCTCACCATTTTCACCATTAAATCAAAGATTATTATTTTATATGTGTACATTATTTATGGAGCTAAACTGCATTTTGTGAAAAATCTTTTATTAAAATGAAAGGCGTAGATTTTGCAGGATAAATATTGATAGATGCCTCAGTTCCAGACGATGCTTCAACGTCTGTTTCTTAAAAAATTGTATTTAAAAAAAAACATATCGCATATTATGAATATCTAGTATAACATTTAGTTTTATAACTATAATTTATAAGCACTTCCAATCATTGTATTGTTTATGGAGTTTTCAAACTGTCGTATTGTGTCCAAAACTTTAATCGCGTTAGACAAAACCTCTTCTTCAGAATCCTCTCTAAGTGTCGTGTCGAAGTTTCCTTAATCTTCATAAACTCCAACTTGGCAGGAATAATATTTACCTTTATCGCGAACCTGTACAGGCTTCAGGTGAAAAGGTAATTATCAACAACAAAACATCAAAATAGAGCCATCTAGCTTAAATGATTTATAGCACCCATTCTCAACAATTGCGGTTCTGATCTCATCATACTTATTGCAGAGCTTATTTCTGACATCATTGCCAAGCTCGAAGGGAGAGATGCTCTACTTTCACACAGGATTATCTTCCACCTGCTCGTCTGATTGGCCTACGATTGTTGCCGTAATAATGATGCAATATCTATCTATCTATCTATATTAAAATACTCATTAATGTAACTCCTAATTTTGTGAGATATAACATAATAAATAAGCAAATAAAATCGTGAAAATTGTCCTTTTTGTATTGTAATAATAAATCAAAATCAAAAGCTACTTAAGATTTAATTTTTTCTAGTCGATGAAACAATGAAGATGATAAAACGAGTATAAATTCATATAATTGAAAAAAATTAAAATTTTAGGACTCGAGAATAGAAATGGCGTATTTAGTGTTGTTAATGCTGATTCCCATTGATCGTTTATGAAGTAAGAGCAAAATTTATTGTTGCCAATGCACCTATTTAAATATTTAATGAATTTAAGGAAGCGTCTTACTTTGGTGGTGTTGTTCAATCTTTGTTGTCATTGAATCAATGTCTGTTGGTAAAGTAGATGTAGCGACCGCTAACTACATAAGATACATCACCTTAAACTCTATTGTATATATATATTGATGATATATGAATTTAAACAAATGTAAATAGCATAAATAAGTCATTGTAAATGTTATAAACAATAAAAAGCGCAGCTGCAAGTCAATTAGTTATAGGAGCTGGGAACCCGCTACCCACATCAGGTAGTAAAGCGACCCAGACCAGGCCAGGCCTACGGCTGCCAAGACCGAAGCCCCACCGCATACTGGGATCTCATTGGGTACAATAACGAGGCATATGATTGGGTCTAACGACCCACCACTAACTATAAATAGGGGCAGATCTTGGCCTGCAAATCATTCTCCCGACGACTCGCTAACTGATGACTTGTGGCTGCTCTGATGTTCGAAACTTGGCCTTCTCATTTATAAAAACCTCTGGATCTCTCTTCCTAACCTCGCTGTTTTAGTCCGGCCTAGTCAGACCCCACACTCTCCTAGTGGGATTTTCTGCCTTTGCCTCGCTAAAACTAGCAGCTCCTTGGGAGAGACATTGACATTGGTTATAGTTCTACTTATTTGTCTGGTGCTTATTTGTCCAATATGTATATCATTAAGTAAGTCTTTGTTACAAATCAATAATGATCCACTTATCTTTTGTGTTTGCTGTCATACCAGTATATTTTGCAGTCTTCAATTTCATTCTCATGCAAGAAGAACTTTGAAATCTTTTGGCGAATAAGCATATTGTATATTGTGGTAAGAGGTTAATTACCCTTAGCAATTTAATTATATTTTTATTTTTATTGTTATAAGTTAACAGTATGCTATTTCTCAGAATAAACTTTTCTGGTGAAAATTCTACGAAAAAGTTACCCATTCCATGATTAAATGAGGCAGAAAAGGCGGGTTTTATATAGCACGACCCTTGTTTAGTCATAAGAAAAATGTGAAACTATTTGAATAATTATAATCCATGAAACCAGAGAGACGTCATAAATGACCTCTCGCCTGCACAGTGACCCTTCAGCAATTGATCAAGTGCTAGAGTGACACAGAGCATTCCCTGTTACTGACAGTTTCAAGTTTCTCTTCATTCAATATTAAAGGGAAAGAGTTATTCTATATTGGTTGATTTGATTTATCATCATCGTAATTGCTGTATCTTCGCTAATTTTCTAAAAACCAGAAACATTATCCCCCAATAATTATATAAATATAAACAGGACATCTAATTTAAATAATGGTTCTATGTACTAAGTGACGGAAAAGGTAGATTACTGCATGGCTTTAAACTTAAATCTAACCAATATCAATCTCAAATCAAGATACTAAAATGTAAACCTGATAGACTTAGACCCTGTTTCCTTGCTAATTAGAGGAAGTAAGGTACTTCAAAGACTAGTAAAGTACGTTTGTAAAAGCAAATAATTCTTCAAGTGCTCACACATTGCTTACTTCGATTAAATAAGAAAAATACACAAAATGATTCTTTCCAGAATTTGAAAACTTCTCAAAACTTGATTAAAACATGCTTGTTAAAGCTATATATGTATTGTATTCTATTAAAACTCCTAATTTAACTAAGAATTAATTACTAGAAATGGATTCTATTCTAGTTTATTTTGAATATTTTTTTTCAAAAAATTATATAATTTTGTTGTACTATATTTGAAGTTCCCCCCTCCAAAAAAAAAATATCAACCCCTACTTTTATATATCATAAAAATATAAATATAGGAGAACATATAAAAAAATATTGTTGAGCTAATGGGAAAAAACTAGTGTTGATCCTCCGGACAATAGTTACTCCTCTAGTCGCTGCTTTTATTTCCTTAGCATGCCCTTTACTATATTGTTACTCTACATAATTTACTTATTTCCAATTGTTTGCGACTATGTAACCCTTAACTTATCATGTTTTGGCTGAACAATGCGGAATTGCGATGTCGGTATTGTAGAGAGTACATTAGCTGGGAGAGACGAAGGACACACACCAGCGCGCCTCCATGGCCCGGACCCACAGATATTATGCCCTCTAATCTGCCTGCCGGCGGGAACCTGACCTCTTCATCCTTCTCAGGGGCTCTGCTTATTGTTCCGCCATGTCGATAATTTCACCTGGCAGTCCTCTTCTTAGTAGTGATATAACATTTCCTCGATGAGGACCAAGTCATATCACACAGATTACTCCTTTAGGTAGAATACGAACGGGAATCCTTCAGAATTTAGTAATGACGAAATACAAATAAACATTATAATGCCTTCAAATATAACAATCATTACCAAAAGATAATTAGTGCGACCACTAAACGATTTCATATCAGTATTAAAGTCAAGGTTATCCAGCGAAGTTGTGGAGATGGTTTTTGTATCTTCTTGTAATTCCAATACTCCATTAAATTTCCAAAAAGCAATACATATTATCAACCAGGATATTAAGATCTTTGATTTGATACCCTGCTGAACATGATAAGAAAGTATGTTAAATTTAATTATTAACTAATAGTTTCATATTTTTTCATGGAACCCCATTAATTTTTTAGGTACGTTGGGCTTCTTGTAAAACTGCTAGGCAATAAGCATCTGTCTGTGTTAAAAGCGAATTGAGTTTTATTTGTGAACACAGTTTTAATGTATTTTTATATTGATTATCAGAAAACACAAACAAATTACATATCTTTTGAGGATTAATTTGGTTTCTAAAAATTTAATTTTGGGCATGTATCATGACTTTCATGACATAAAATGTGGTTTCTTAAATTTTTTGCTGGTTAGATTTGATTTACCACTAAATGACGGTCAAAATATTTTTTTTTTAAGTATATCTGAAGAGAAGAGTGTGAGGTGGCTTCCGTAACTGTCGAGAGTAGTGTGTTTACTACGTAGTGGGTGCGGTGCGTAGGGAGTTCAGGACAGAAATATGAGCTTGATATATGACAACCGCTACTTGGTAGAGCCAATTTTCTAGGGGTGATTTTAGCAAGGTTGTTATATTACATCCAAATACACTCCTGTGAAGTAGTGTTTTTCTTCAAAACTCGATGTCATTTCATCCTCTACTCGGTAACAATCGTGAAAAGTCGATCTAGTCGTTACCAAATCGGTAATTTGGTATTAAATCATGGCTAATTAAGTCAGTGGTTTGTTTTCGAAATAATAATTCAAACTGTTTAATCTATGACGGCAATAAATTGATTTTATGCATTAGGAAATGGCGTTTTTCTGGTTCTAGAATCATTTGAATAAAGATATTTATGAAACTTTAGAAAGTAAGTTTGTAAATTCCTTCAACCTTTATCTCTTACAAGTTTTTTATTTCTGTTTCACAAGCACTTTCAGCCACCTACACTTCTATTCTGAGCTGATAATGGCAGTAAAGACTTCAGAAAGCGCTTGTGAAATAGAAATAATAAGTGGGAAAACAACATTACACGTTATTTATAGTTGTTGTTTTTTTTAACTCTACCATAGGATCCGTGCCCCATACGGGGTTCCCTCGTAGGTGTCGCTTACTGTTAACGGGGCCTTGGGGTATTTCGTTGCCTGTGGTGCGCGTATTCCAGTGCTATTGGGTCTATTATTGCACTGGTCAGCACAACTTTTGTTCTTTTAAGCCGGTTTTATTTGTTCTTTTTTTTTTCTTAATGCTAACTTATTGCTATTTACAAAGGAACTCCAATCCATCTTGGATCACGGTGCCTTCTTGATGAGCACTCTAAACTTACAACCGCCAATAAAACCATGAAGAAAAGTAAGTTTGTCATAGGATCGATTTGTATAATTTTTCAGGTTTGCCAAGCCTTTTCCAGATAGCTATCTGAGAATATCGACTTTAATGTAATCCTGGAGCTTGGAAGAACTAATAAAATTACGAGTTTACTCCGTTTCCTTGCCAAAGAACTGATCGAATAATGAGGATGAATGCCCAGTGGGGATTGGCATTGAACGCCGGCCCCTTTAGTGCCTAGAAGAAAAACGATATCGGATGACCAGTCAATAGTCAAGCGAGTGCCAAACATCCGCTCTATGTCAAATCTACTATCCAAAAATACGGCAAATGCTCATTTGTCCGGTCACTTGCCGCATGTGTTGAACGGAGATAATGCTTATCTGTGAATATTTTGGCAGACATCCATAAACTATTGTCTTTGGTGAGTAGAGCAGAAATTTATTGTCCATAATAAGTTGGTTACTACTGTTACCAACATCAATTTAAATTAGAACTAATTACAAGGTAATTGAAATCACGGATTTTTCACTGTAAATGGCGGTTGTGAACTGTATTGTATTGATGAAACATCAAGAATCATAATAAAAGACATTGGTAGTCAAGGAAGTATCATTGGTAAGTGTACGATCGTGCGGGTTGTTAAAATCATGACATAAAAAGAAATGTCAATACTGCGCAAGAGAAATATTCTGAAATCGGCTCGACTTACAACAAAGACTTTCATTTATAGGCAGTTTTTTTTCTTTATGTCTAACATGTAATGTAATCACCAAAAATGAGACTTTTTTTTAATCTATTATATCCTTCTTATTATTTATTTACACTCATAAACCGTAGTCCGGGACGTTCCAGCGATAGCTTTTAGCAAAAATTAAAACTTCTGCTAATCACTGTTGTATTATGAATAAAAACCATTTTGTGTTTTTTCTTTTCAAAAATGATCGGTAGAAGAAGAGTTATATTTAATGTGCTGCGTTAGGAATGGAACTAATGAGGCACAAAGGATAAAACCTTTTGAGAAATATAAGTAGAAATGTCAAACAACATATGAATAATGGAGGAATGATTCATTTTTTAAAGGATTCATCTTACTCCACGATATTGAAATACTTTTCCTCGGGAACCGGGATCATTTGACTTTTCCGAGTTCAATGTTTTCCTAATCACCATTTTAGAAAACAAGACCCCTAAAGCTAATTATCTCATTACATACCATTTCACCTTTGGTTATATAAATAATATGTGATGTGGAATATTTGTAAGAGGTTGGGCGTTTACGTTTAGGAATAAGACAATCCTCATTATACATGTACCACTAATTATTTTATCGTGTAGTTGATAATTACCTTACCTAGGCTAAGTAGATCTTCTAACCCTTCTAGAAAAATCACTATTTATTTATTTTAACGCCTTTATGTACATAAACTAATAATAAAATGAAAAAAAATATAGTTTTGTTTCTCCGCAGCATAACTTTTTTAATTGGCCGTTTTCGATAGAGTTGTCCAACTTGAACATTCAAGCTGCAAAATGGATAAGATAGAACGTTATCAAGTTTAAAATTAAAGTTATGCCTAATTTCATTTCCTTTCCTTCTATTGTGTGTATACTTATACACGTCTGGATTGACTATTTATGAAAGTAATTTATTTCATTATTTTCATACACCAGGACCACACCTGCAATACTTATAATGAGGCAGGAAAGGCGGGTTTTATATAGCATGACCCTTTTTTAGTCATAGAAAGAATGTGAAACTATCTGAATAATTATAATCCATGAAACCAGAGAGACACATGGCATCATAAATGACCTCTCGCCTGCACAGTGACCCTTCAGCAATTGATCAAGTGCTAGAGTGACACAGAGCATTCCCTGTTACTGACAGTTTCAAGTTTCTCTTCATTTAATATTAAAGAGAAAGAGTTATTCTATATCGGTTGATTTGATTTATCATCATTGTATTTGCTGTATCTTCGCTAATTTTCTAAAAACCAGAAACGCTGACATTATCCCCCAGTAATTAAAACATATAAACAGGACATCTAATTTAAATAATGGTTCTATGTACTAAGTGACGGAAGAGGTAGATTACTGCATGGCTTTAAACTTAAATCTAACCAATATCAATCTCAAATCAAGATACTAAAATGTAAACCTGATAGACTTAGACCCTGTTTCCTTGTAATTAGAGGAAGTAAGGTACTTCAAACACTAGTAAGTACGTTTGTGAAAGCAAATAATTCTTCAAGTGCTCACACATTGCTTACTTGGATTAAATAAGAAAAATACACAAAATGATTCTTTCCAGAATTTGAAAACTTTTCATAACATAAAAAAGGTAAGTTGTGTAAATTTCCACTACCCATGAAAAAAAAACATGCTTGCTTTAAAACTTTATTAAAACATCCTTGTTAAAGCTATATATATGTATTGCATTCTATTAAAACTCCTAAATTAGCTAAGAATTAATTACTAGAAATGGATTCAATTTCAGCTTTGTTTTGGATTAATCTGGAACAAGTTTATGTTTTTTACATTTAAATTATAATGTCCAATGATGATAATATAGTAGCTTGTAATGAATGGTATCTTTACGTAATGCCTCTTTCTGTAGTTCTTTCGTTTTCCTTTAGTTTATTACCGAGTCGAAAACTAATAATTAATGTATCAATTATGTAATATTCCTAAAAATAAGAATTAGTACATTTTGTTACAGAGAGAGAGAGACTCTTTTCGATTGGTTTTATCGTTTCTATAGCGCAATCTTTACAGTTAGAGTTAGCTTGTAATAATTATTTACAAAGGAAAGATATTATATTTACAATAATATAGGTTTTTTTCTTTTGTTAACATATGTTATTTATAAATCTTTTTTTTTAGTCTCCTATATTGTTTACAAGAGAGTGTGCAATCAAAAATAATAATAGTAAAAGTTTAATATCTTTAAGTATAGTTTTTATTTGTAATTCTTTAAGTATATCAGTAATTTTAGTCGCATCATCTATTTTTTCCTGCTATCCTGGCATGAGCTACACAGTATTAGTCAGAAACTAAGTTTATTTACCAAGAGTTTGTTTTCAGTATTAATAATATTACCTTGTGTTATTAATAAATAGCCTTTCGTTAAAATCGGGTACGGGTGAGGTAAACATACCGCATTGTACTGTAGATCAATAAACCCTGCAATAATAAAAACACAACAGCTCCGTCAAATGTTTACGATCATAGGCGCGGATTCTGTTGAGGTTATGTGTAGAGATGATGATGGCAACTCTGTGTTGACGTTACTAACATAATTCACTCCGTGTGAAGAGGTTGAACAAACGAAATCATTCATTGCTATTTGAAGGACTGCTGTTTGCATGTTTAATTCCCTTCCTGTGCTCTCAAGTGTGCTCTGCTTAACTGTGTTTGAGAAACATTTCCACTTCAAGTAAAGTTGATCGAACCATTTAAAAATTAATTACCGGTGCTAATTGTTTTAAGTTGACATTTATCATTGAGTACCTGACAGAAACTCGTTGATTTTTTTTTTTTTTTATTTCCATCCAGCTTGTTATCCATAATTTCCGTCCAGAGGATTGGGTCAGAGTTTCACAAAATATATTCACGACTAATGAACATGATTACAATTCATCCAATGAATATGCATTATTCACCGTGATAATATTATGGAGCCTATGACTAATTCATCAATTCGGTGAATATAATATGCTGGATGCTCCTCGATTTGAGTAGGATTTAAATTATATCGAAAACAGCTTCCCACGCTAATCAAGAGTATGTTTTTCAAGCAAACTCGTTTTTGTATGCATTTATTCCAAAGATTGTGGCCAAAAAAAAAAAAAGTAGAACTATATATATTATATGTTGTATTCTATTTAAATCAATAATTAAACTAAGAATTAATAACTAGAAATGAATTCCATTCAAGTATTTGTTTTTTTAAGATTAACATGAAACAAGGGTCAAATAAACATTTGAATTACAATATCAAATAATGATAATATATTAGCTTGTAATGAATGCTATCTTGGCTGCGGATTACCTGCTATTATTGCATCATGATAACAAAGCCGTCTAACTAAAACACTATTAACTTATTAACGCATAGTAAGGAACAAAAAAAAAAAACAGTTTTCATAACGCATTGTAAAAAAAAAAACAGTAAAATACCAATTAGATTCCGGAATAATTATCAAATACTTAAACAGTTGGAGGTTTTTTGCCGTAATAAAATTTGATTAAAAATACGTCAATAATTAGCCTGTAGACAAAATAAATACTATACCATAATGTGTGCTGTATGAGTTACAATAATGACTCAACTCATACATCACTAGCGTGTCTAGCTCTCAAAGGTATAGTTGTATATACTTACAGCATAACTTTAATTTAAAATTAGGTGCAGGGAGGACGTGATTACTAAACTAATAAATAATTTGATACTCTAATAAATTCGGTTTAAAAATATTTATTTTTCAATACTTATTAGTTAAAGACCCCATACTACTTGACATTTGTCCGGTTTCATTTACACATAATCAGGGCGTCACATGAATAGCTATCCAGAATGCTTCTTAAAAATCGCTGGTTAAAGCTGTTAACATATTATTAATGGCAGTTTTTATGACATTTTTTATTAATATGCGAAATGCACATTTTGTTATCCACGACGTCAATATCATTAATTCGATCCTTACTCATAATTATAGAAAAACAATTTTTTTTGACAACAGTGACTAATCAATTAATGACGCTTGTTTTGGTTTAATGGCGATAAATATATATAACTCTTCCTCATATCAAAAAATACCTACTTGTAAAATTACGTGTCTTAAGGAATAACAAAGAACTACAGAGACCGAAGCAGACATACATGAATAGAAACAGAAGGAAACCCTAAAAAATGAAAAACAAAAGGGGGATTTTACTGTTTATTGGAGGGTGCATTGATTACCTTCCAATCTTGAATAATATTAATAATTTATTTTAACGACTTTAAATTATAATTAAAAATTAATATTTCAATCAACCACTTGAGAGGGGAAACTGTAAGCAACTTGAAAAACCCGGCACATGTTTGCTTTATACCCTGGTTTTAACTGTTACTGCCTCAACTGCTACAAATTCCCAAAATACAGACCCCCCAACCCAATTATGTTAAGAACTGAAAAGAAAACACTCCATATACCCAAGCCTTTGAACATTGGTGACGTTCGGCTGACATGACACGTGACATAATAAATGTAACCGCTGTATAGACTTTCAGCAACTTAGTACAAGTGCCAATACACAGGTATAAGTGCCTTGTTCAAAGTTCATGATTATTTGTAGTAATGTTTAAGTTATTAGTTTATGAAAGCCTTGATGAAGATGGGTCTCTGCAATATTAAGGAACCGTAACGAAAAAGATGAAATTCTCCAATATAAAGAATATGAGCCCACACAGTAGTTTGTAGGTCTATATCAAGGTATGATACCTTGCTACAGCTTAAAAATGGGCGTAACGAAAATTAAACTGGCTGAAAGGTTCAAAATTAAGACTCACAATTATCTAACATACATATCGTATTTTACTGAACCCTTGACCTGACAGTAAGCAGTTTCTATGCTCAGCAGCTTAATATGTCCAACAGCTCTTTCATAGGTTACAGTAAAGTAATAAAATGTATGCCTGATGCCTGAGACAGATAGGCCTGGGGTCGGATATATTCGGATATATATTTGCTGTGATTAATTTTATTAAAACCTCAAAACATGTTAACAAATCTCTTTCCAAGCACTGTAAAATAATAATAAAAGTTAAAACAGTTAAAAAATAATCTTAATATATTTTCGACCATCAATAACTCTTGTGATTGACAGGCCCAAAAACGAACAAAAAAAAATTAATATTAACCTAGGAGAACTCCACCGTTAGATTTTCTCTCACGTTTGAAAAAAAATCAATAATAATTCGGAAGTGGGATTGGTGGGGAGATCGGGCTTCCATAAAGTTAGGTTTACATTCTTTGTTGACATGACTTTCCTCAGTGCTGGCATTAGGGAATTTTTGTGGAAAAAGTCCGTACCGTGAGAGATTCACTGCACATAGCGAGTGCTCACGTCACGTTTTCGTATTCAATTTTATACTAAATTTTATTGCACTATTTTTAATATTAAGGGTTTTTTTTTTTTTGTTAGATCATATTATAATGAGTCATATTCATTCCTCAACACCAAATCTCTTTGCAGAGAATGAGTACTAAAGAAAAGGTGGACTACAAGATAAGCCGGTTTCTGAAAAGATCCCATCTGAGAGGATTTTTTCCACGAAGGAAAAATAAAAAATAATAATAACAAAAAACGAAGTTAAAGTTTCGAAAAAAAAATACTATTTTCCCCTCTCACATTAAAAACGTTCCCAAAAAGGGTTGATGATTGTTCATTTTCATTTGTATTCACAATTTTAATGTGCAATGTTATATGACAATGCCTTACTAAAATGAATCTAAACTATGTTTTTGTTAAACTTACTTTATGGTTTATCGATTATAATATTTTGTTATTAGCTCATAAAATGCTTATTATTATGCCTTTATCTTTTAAAAAAATACAATAATTTTACTTAAAAGTTCATTATCTGATGGAAAAAGCAAAAATCTTAGGTGTGAGAGAAATTCCCACGTGGAAGTTCTATGGGTTACTTATACCGTATACATTGGACACTGCGTTCTTATTTTTTATAATAAACTAATAACAAACAAACAGCAAAGTTAATTAAGTAGATAGAAATCTAATTTGGTTAATGTTATCTCAACAGGATATGTTTTGTGCATTTTGAATGTATCTTTTGAGCTTGTGTGTACTTTAATTACCTATTTCTCTTATTAATTGGTTTTCGGAAGTTAGAAAAAAGACGTTCTCCTTCTAAATGGGCTTCAATACAGCTGTCTTTTTGGTTATTGTAGGTCTGTTAGCATAGTAGTTATCTTGGTGTATCGAGGGTAATTGGTAATTATACGTATACTGATGTTCTGTACGACTTACATTTTCTTGTAATTTGAATTACTCCAAACCGAACAAGTATTTTGGGGTGGTTTACTGCTTTGTGTAGAATTAATTTGTTTTCGGGCGTTTGCATGTCGTTATATAGGTTCGAAAATGAGCCAAATAAATGTCTGCATTTGACAATAACGATTGCTGTATATCACGAGTGAATGAAACAAGAACTCTTTATTCACGATTTCTTCATTGCGAATCTTCTATGAGAAACAAACGAAGCAATTACTAACTATTATAGCAAAGGGTGGTCTGTATAATTTGATAAAGTCACCATGAAGGGTTTGTCAGCCGGTCTAAATGTAAAGCAATTGTGTCCGTATTTACCAAGAGGGTACAAGGGGTGGGGAGATAAAAGACGAAACAGTTAAGACCCTTCGCCGAATAATCCTCCTAATCCCTTTCTCCGCTGCCCTCAACTTCCCAGGTCATTTCCACCGACGGCCTAGAGTTTGCTTTGGTGCCCATCTACTTACCAATTATTACCTAATATTCGGCCTTTACCACTTTTCAATTTCAGTTTTCGTCTGATGTCATCAAGAGTAAGAAAAACACCAATTACGAACAGAGTCAATTTAATTCGAGACTGATTCAGGAAAATATATTTTTGCTTTGTACGTGGATAAAACTGCAAGGAGGATGATTGGCTAGTCTACAGTACTGATTTAGTTGCGTGGTTACATTTTTTCATTTTCAAGTCTGTTTTTTAATTTCATCATCGTTTTGACAATCTAAGGGAAATGTCACCTTATTCATTGAGGAGGATAAAATGCTGATTTTTTTTTTTTTACGCAAGATAATGTCGGATATTCATTCCTGTTTTGGTTTTATACGGGAATGAAGCTTCGGTGATATTTCAAAATGTTCACTCTTATCACTGTATTAGTACCGTCAAAATTCGAGAGGATTTTTAAAATACGGCAGCAGATTATTTATTTATTTTTTTGAAAAACATGGAAATTATTATTACTAATTTTGTTGCTGACGTAATAAGGGGCATTTACTATTTCTCTCAGGACTTTTGATTGAAAGGGTTGGATACGTTCGATGCTCGACGTTTTTACTGTTCCCCATAGCTCTATTCCGTATTGGCAGTATAACTTTATAGATACAAAGTTTGAACTTTGTAGATTAGTAATTTGTTTTCTATTGAGAGATGGAATGGAATTAAAAGAAACTATTAGATAAGACTTGCGGTAGAGGGTGGAGGTAATGTGGAGCATTTTGCATCATTAACTTTAATCCGTCATTGGTTGCACCAATGCTCGATCTCATCAAGGTGTTTTTGAAGGTTATAGGATCTTATATCGGGGTCTGATTGGGATGACAAGACTGCAGTGTCATCTGCAAATGTTGCCAAGAAGGTATTAGGGGTAGAGGGGACATCAGCGGTGTATAGGTCATAGAGGATAGGACCCAGGGCACTGCCCTGTGTAACTCCTGCTTTTATGGGCTAGTAATTAGAATATTCTAAGCCACAGCAGACTTGGAAGAAGCGGTTTGAAAGGTAGGACTTTAGGATTAGGAAAAGGGTCTGTGGTGAATATCTTTTGAGCTTGTAAAGCAAACCTGCGTGCCAGACCCTGTCAAAAGCTTGAGAATAAAATGTACATTTTTCATTACCATCAATTGGGTGAGTAGCCAATTGATTAACGCATTATTATGTTTTTTATTTATTTATGAAAAAACTTTGTTACAGTACAATACATAATAAGGGCAGACTTAGTGAAGTTCAGCATTTTTAAATTGTAATAAATAATTGATTTTATTTATTGATTTTTATATATTGTTGTTTTTAACAGTTGATTATATTTGTTTCCGTATGCACAGTCGATGTTTTTATCATGTTACTTTTCATTTTAGCAACTGAAGATGGCAGCATAGAGCTGTCGGAAACGATATTGCTGACTAAGGTATATTGTGGAGAGACGGATGATTGGTCAATTAATGAACCAAATCTGTTTTAATAAAATTATTATTTTTTAATTAAGATAAAGAATTTTCAAAATCCGCTCTTTCATCTGAGGTGTGCAAACGATTAATTTAATTAATCTATACACTTTAAAAATTTTAAAAATAACTTTTTTGAAAAGAATTTTTCACTGCAAGGCATTACAGCCTCTCCATTTGTTTGCATTATGTTTATGTCCCGCCTAATTTAGGTATCATCATTACTGAGTATGATGTAAAAATTATTATCAATCATATTTCATATTATTCTAAAATACTATATACCATATTGGTAAGTTTCTCGAGCCTGATATGCGCCAAAATTTTTATTTTACATAATGGGCTGAGAATAAGGAAAAAACCTTTCCTTTGACTTTAATATCTTGGAGGAGGAGCCTGCATTAGGCGTAACTTAGAAGTCTACAAAGCCTGTGAAAAAGTTGTTTTGTTTTTTTATATATTTGGTATTAAGATATACAAATTCTTTACTCGTAAGACTAAACTAATAGTAATTTTTTCAGTGATCTATAAAATAACTTTAACATAACGTGTTACGTAGAGATGAATTCTTGAATGAAACGAAAACGGGTTACTAATTATATTTGCGTTTTCCATCGTGAGCACGTGGTGAAAGCATTTGCTGTGGTTTCCTGGTGCATCAGAGACCTTTTCCATTATGAAAAATGTATATAGTTTTGCCAGGTCGCGAGGGGAGGGCCTATCCACTTGGGAGAGGTCTCTCCCAAGGAGGTGCTAGTTTTAGCGAGACGAAGGCAGAGATTCCCACTAGGAAGGTGAGAGGTATAGCAACGCCGGACTAACATGTAGCGAGGTGAAGAGAGAGAGATGCAGAGGTTTTCATCAATGAGGACGCCAAGTTTTGAACATCAGAGCAGCCACAAGCCATCAGTCAGCCAGTTGTCAGGAGAATGAATTGCAGGCCCAAACCTCCGGTCTTAAATACCCAGCTGGCTTCGTCAGTAGCCAATCAGCTTCGGTTTTATTGTACCCAATGCCAGTTGAGTATGTTGTGGCCATTGTTCTTTGACAGTTGGTGGCCTTTGAGTCACTAATACCTGACCCGGGTAAGGGTCTCCGGCGGTTTGGGTCGCTTAGTACCTGCTACGGGTAGCGGGAGCCCCAGCTCATGTAACTAATTGGCTAGCAGCTGCGACTTTATTGTTTACAACATTTACAATGATTTATGGTTAGGTAATGTTATTTACATTTGTTTAAACTAATTTACAATATATATACAATAGAGTATAGGTCGATTTATCTTATGTAGTTAGCGGGCACTACAAGTTTATACATGAAATACAAATTTAGAAGAAATGTATATAGCTTACTCATGAAATATAATTTTAGAAAAATTAAAACCAGTGAGGGTCACTAATATAAATGTATACCCACCAAATAAATCTTTAGTAAAATAATGTACTAAATAAATAAATCGAGATGATGTACATGGAAAAAACGGCTGAGTCCTGATGAAGTGGTTTTCCTTCGTCCGAGCTAACAGCTGCCTACTTGATCGATACAACTCAGTCGGCTAGCAATCAGCAAGAAATCTATCTCTTGCTCATTAGCCAATGGGAAGTTGCCTCTATCCACATCCCAACGTGTGTAATGTGAGTACTCAGATTGCATCGTCCATTAGGAGAGAGAGTGAGAGAGAGAGAGAGAGAGAGAGAGAGAGAGAGAGAGAGAGAGAGAGAGAGAGAGAGAGAGGGATGAGAAAGAGATAAGAGAGAGAGGGAGAAGAAAGAGATAAGAGAGAGAGAGAGAGAGAGAGAGAGAGAGAGAGAGAGAGAGAGAGTTCTCCTGCGATAAATATCTCACACGTGTGAACGCATACGGCTCTCTTAGAAATAAATAATTTTGACCTAGTTATATATGAAATTCCGTTATGTTCCAATTGACAAGCAAATAAAACAAAATATGAAAATTGCAAAGGCTCAGGCCAAATCAGGGAGCTAAGGACCGTAGTCATTGGTAGAAATCAGCTGTAGCAGCAATTACAATGCATTGGAAAGGATGAATTTTTTTATTAGTCCATTTATATTAACTTTTTCTTATAAACCTGATATATGCGCATAAGTTTGAGGAGTGATTTTGCATTATAAAATTGAGCTATGCGAAGATAAAACCGACAGGAAACTGAAATTAATTGTTTACCTTACTATCTGAGGATCTAGTGTAAACCCTTACCTGTGGTAATCATTGTATAGAAGGATGTCTAGGAAGCCAGAATGAATATTCTGGATAGCTACTTGTCTAAAATCAACTTGAAAATAAATGCTTAGGTCTAACATGTACTGAGAGCAAGTACGTGTTGCTTTGGCAAGGTCTGAAGTCACTCATGTACATGTACCTTCTACCCTCAGGTAAAATAGAGCCTTGAAGGCTCGTTAGCTACGGGTAAGTATAGTTAAATAGGTCCGTAAGGCCCCGTTAGCACCACAAGTAAATATTAAAAATATATACATATGCTGTGGCTATATTTAATACTTTTTTTTCTGTTTTTTAGCTTTCACTTAGTGGTTTAAACTCAGCCATTTGCTATATACTAAAATAATTATACTTTAAGTTATAGATGCGTGTTATATCGTTTATAAATCTGAAAATTTATTTTGTAACATCTTGTAAATTTATTATTTATATAACATTTAAAAAAAAAAAGAAGATATTCTTGAAAATTTTCACGCCGACTAATTTATTGTGGGGATCAAAGGTTTTTTATTTTTAAAATCATGAACCATTATCTAACTAATTATTCCAACTTTAGTAGTTTTTCTATAAAGCTGAACTTTATATTATAATTAAAAAAATAATTCATTAATTTAAGATGGTTACCGTGGAACATGTTCTACCCGGGAACAAGCCAGAGCCAAACACATGCGTAAAACATGTCACTGGAGCATTTCGAAATGTAAACTGCTTACGTATGTGTGCAATGAGGACAATGCCGGAGTATTTCTTATTTTTGGCCACGATGAAAGTTATTACAGGAACCGGCTTATTTTAACATGCCTAAGACAGCAGAGGAAGAGTGCAGCAAAAACTCCTTTCTAAGTTAAAAAGAGTTTCCACAGACACCATGTGCATCTTAAGTATGAGTTTGCAGGGAAGTCCCAAAACACCACTTTTGGATTAAATAGAGCCTAAAACAAAAAAAAAGGAGGAAAAGGTACTTAAGTGTTTTGTAATGCTGCCAATTTAGAAGTTTCAAACTAACTAAGATTGTTTGCTTGGTTGTGTTCATTCCGGTGTAAACAGCATGGCGATCAATGCCAATAAAGATAGTTTTTTGAACATAAAGTTTTATTTATTTTTTTTATATTACTTTCCAGTCAGTAAATTCTTATAGCAGTGCCCTAGCGAGTACGTTTTGTGGATAAAACAATCATTATCTGGTGCTTTAAAGTGCACGAAGCATAACTTTAGAACCACTATTCGTTTTATAGCTCACCCAGAGGGGTCAGCGGCATAAAAGCTCTACTTTTAAAAAGGTAATTAAGGAAATATTGGCTAAAGGAGAAGCTATGGTAATCAAAAGGGAGCCGAAGAGGAGTCCTGATAAACAGAATCTGCTCTAGAAAAAGCATCTTCCTTAATATTCTAAATTAAAACCCTACCACCTAGGACTTTCATCAAGAGAAATTAATAGTCTCTTTGAAGCACTTTCTGCTTTTATATGGCAGTGAATCGTCCAATATTAAATCATAAATTACTGAAATAAAGTAATAAGGTAAGAGATGAGTGGCGCGGTGTAATGACTGTGCTAGGGGATCAGGGTGGTAACACTAAATTAAAATTTACTAAAATATAGATTATATTATTTTAAGTTATTGTCCGAAATCAATAGAACTATCATATTAGTAAATTGCATATTCATGTTTCCTTACTTTACAATAATTTAAACACATATTTTCCAATCATAATATCTTCACTTTTTGAGCGACCATGTACAAAAAAAAAAAAGGCTAATTATCATATAATCCTTGATATAATTTAATGGTTATATAGTTTTCTGTTCAAAAGCTTATAAAAATTGGTTTATATTTGAGTTACATAAATTATTTTTGAAATATTTATGTGATAAAACCGGAATAAGAAACGAAATCCCCGTTTTTCTTCTGAAACGGGAAAAACTTGGCAACTGTTATTCCTAGTCTCAATATGACAGTTGATTTTTAGAGACCGTTCAATTTCTCACTACATTTTTTTATTTCACTCTTTTTTTTTCCTTTGAACAGCCATAACATCGAGAAGGAATAAAATGTCATAAATCATTAAATAAATTTTTTCTCAGTCAAAGAAACTTATTTTTTTTTTTGGAAAACAGTTTCTACTAAGACAGAGCATTTTCTTTATTGAAAATCACATTTGTTGTCCTTATTAACCACCATAACAATCATATAATAACAAAATAACCATTTTTTTTTTAATCTCACTGACTAAATGATAATTATCCTACGTTCATAAAAATAAATAAAGTTACACAGCATTTCTGTGCAGTCTCTGTAGATTCGGCTCAGTAGTTTTAAAAAAATTTCCATTATACCGACTTCTATTAACAATTAACTAATGTAACTTCTGTAGACCTTTTGAAAATTTATTCATTGAAGAAGTAACGGTGATGGTTTTTTTTGTAATACCCTTTCTATCTCGTGAATAATTTAGACCAGTTACATTGGGCTATAAAATAAGGGCCAATTTAAGTATTTCGGCTTCCAGTTTAAGAAGATTTAATTGAAATATATTCAAGCATTTAAACAAAAAATCATATAGATGTGCTGACATTATCCGGTCCAAAATAAGATAACCCAACATTTGCTGACACTACGTTTGTTAGTCTTTAAAATAATATGAATATTTTTTTTGAAAAAAAAAATGTGATGTGTCCTGAGCGGGATTTCAATTGAAAAATCCTTCTTGTCCAGTTTTTTACAATAACGCAAATTCCAATGAATATAGGCAAACCTGAGAAAGGAACACGTAAAAAAAGAATCAAAATTGTATAGTAGGGTGGGTCAAATAGACGTGGGAGCGTCATGCATTGGCCGAGAATAATAAAAATTAAATAAAATAATAAAAGTTCCGTCTTTCCGCAATATGGTCCACAATATTGTACTGAAGTATTATTTTTTTAACTGTACCATTCCGTAACCAGAACTAATCATTTAATAAAAATATAATAAGAATACAAGACCAAGAACCGATTTAATTATAACTGGCTACGGACGGAGTTACGGACTTAACTCCAGAAATTATATTATTGCTACTTACATTGTTAAATGATTCAAATCCAAACTTAATATTGAATAATTCTGAAAGGTAATGGTAATTTGTGGGACTGTGTTGTCAATGGTCTGCCAACTGAATGGAAACGTTTTCAATTCATAGCTTTATTAGCTTAAAAGGATTAAACAAAGCCATGCGGTATTACAAGCATCTTGCTTCTTCATGAATTATTCCATTATTAGCCACTACGGTGCTTTATATCTCTGCTTATGATTTAAACCAGCCCTAAGCCCGTTTAACTTGATAACAGTACTTCGAAAGTACTTAAAGCATTATCATAACATTATCAATTGCGTAGGGCCTATGCCAGCGCTAGTAATGAGGAATGATTCATTAGTTTACTTGTTTCGTACAGTTAAAGGCAAGACGAGGAGGATCGTCATTATATGTTATTCATCTTTTCGGCAGTTGCAGCGAGAAGAGGTCTCCTGTTTGCACTAATTTTTATTGATCTTCTTTTGGACAAATTTTACCTTTTTTTCTTCTTAATAGTTTTTCTATTTTGCTTATAATGAGTGTTATGTTCATTCGTAAAAGATTAATCATAGTGTTTGGAGATTTCTTCGTTTTATTATTTATAACACTTTCAATAGGTTTCTTTTGCAGTTAATTTTCCTTCATTCATTACCTTCCAATGCATTGCATTAAGGTCTTACTGCTAAGGGCTGTAATAAAGTAGCTGAACTGGGAATATTATATTGAAATGGAAGGAACTGAATATGCAGAACGGAAAGGAATTACTGAAGGGTTGAGTGTTCCTGAAACTTCAATGCAATAAAACTTCTGGGTAGATATATTGGTCTACAATGAAGTAAAGGATTTGAAGGAGTGGTATAATTCAGGTTTTTGATAACACCTTATTGAAGAGAAGCGAACATAAGGTATTATTTAAAGCATATGTCGGTGTTGAAAGGGGTGCTTCGTGTGATACATTGTAACATCTTGTGATTATTTTCATGATAAGATGTAAATTAGTAACGGATGGCTTAACCAAAACATGTGTGGCAGCACAGGACTACTCGGAGAACGGCTGGTAGGCTACGACTGAAGAAAAATCTATGCTAAGTTTTTATTAAGTTTATTTGTAAATAATGTTTCTACGTACTATGGACAGAAATACATATTTACACTTATATTCACCATCTTGGCATAACTTTTTATGTATCTAACTGCTATTATATGAAATTTCACAGTAGCCTTTTCAACCACCCTAATCCTGTAGCACAGTCATTGCACTGCGCCACTCATCCCTATAATCCTCCTAGGAGACTGAAACGGCAGTGGCCTCGTGACCTGCTATAATCGCGTGACAGTGGAAGTCCTGGCAATGGCCAGTTTCTCCAATCATGTCCTGAGCGTCTGTGGCTCTCGCGCTCTTGGTCAGTCTCCACTGGCTAGCATCCGGTGACGCGGCTGACAGAGGAGTGTGTGGGACTTCCCAAGACTCCGCTTTCTCTTCGCGTGGACTTGGGAGGCCTCTGGGCTGTCTGTAAATATTGTATGAATGAGCGAGTGAATGATGAATTGTAAATATGGTATGAATGAGATCATTTATCTTAATTACTTATTGCTTAGTAAGGCAGATTGTAATTTTAGCACAATAAAGGATTTTATATAAAACTGCTATTATAACCAATAATTTATAACACTACATTTTTTCTTGTTATCCATGACCTGGCGTATGCAAACGTAAAATATCCTAACGTTTTCCACAAAAGAAAGTTGATGAAAACTTTCTGAAATTTGTAAAAACTCAGGTTTTCATCAGCCTAAGCTGATCTCCTAACAAGCTCACTGAATGTGCTAAGATTTTTTTCAATCTCGCAATAAAAAGGCGAGTCCTGAACAGCACGATATAATGAAGTTAAGCTAGAATAAAAAAAATGGGAAGCCACCTGTAAAGACTTCCATGGACATTTTTTTAAGCAGGAAACCAGAATTTGGAGACTATGAAAAAAATATTAAAAGTATAAATGTATTCTGGAACATAACTGTAGACTTTCATCCTCAATTCATTGAATCGTATAAATACATAATAGACTATGTTTTCATAATAACAAAAACATGGATTGAATGAATACAGGTGAAGAAATTGTCACATTTATTCGATAGAATTACTCGTTACATCGGTCGCAGGTATTGTTTCAAGGTGAATATTCTTGAAATAATTGAATTGATAGTGGCTCTTTTATAGGGAAAGGGAAGGTCTGAACATTTTCATTTTCGGACCAAACTTCCAACGAGAAGCGCTCCATTCCAAGACAATTTCTGAACTCCCCCGAAACCACTAACTGAATACACCTTTCGTTTATTTCCGAGGACAATCGACTTCTGTCTCATTTCCATTCCGGTTGTCTGGACATTCGAAAAAGTTCAACGTTACAGTTTGAAATAAAATTACACTCACAGTTTTATATAGATGTAAGGATAATATTGATCTGTATATTTTAATGTTTGTCGCGTTTAAGAAGTTCCAGCAAGTGAAAAAAAATAACGCAATGTCCAATGCCAGAATAGAGAGGAGGTGGAATCATCGCTGGATAACTAATTTATCGATTGTGACCATGCATTCGTTTAATCACCTGTGGCACACTTCACCGATGCTAAAACGGTTAATATTTTTAAATGTTTACTTTCAGGTTTATTTATTGTGGTTTTGCTTATTTACATATTTTACTTTTGTATTTTTTATTATTGTGATTTTATCTATTAATAATGTATTAGATTTTGATTTCATAATTTTATGTGAGCAATTTTATTTGTAAATTGTCAGGTACATTAAGTCTTTTAATTTCTATTTTGTTTTATTAAATTAAAATTTTTAAACTTTTCCCTAATTTTATTGTGCTTGCGTTTGTGTGATAGTACATTAAAAACGTATTTTCTGTAAAACATTAGAATGTAAATGAGGTCATTAACTACGATCTGTTTACATTGCCACAAACCTCTTGTTTCGCTGAGCTTAGACCAGGATCTAATTTTCAAACAGTTAAACTTTATGTCGAGAAAAAGCCAGCCTAGAGAATCGGCTCCGTAGGTTTGTACTTGATGCATTTGCCTCATTCGAGAAGTCAATCATGGACTATCGAGTGGTCTTTTTAAGAGATAATTGGATGATTATGAAATAAAGTGACAAGAATAAGTTTCAAATATAGGAGGAACATACTGCACGGCCCTATCCAATAAGTTAAATTTCACATTTATTTTAGTATCCTTTTTATTTAAATATATACATACAAGGCTTGATAGCATTTTAATTATAATTTCCATTCATTATTTTCGGTGTTCACCCGAAGTCAGTCAACAACTCCTATCATCACTGAGGTATTGCATTAAACTCTTCCTAACGGGTTCGATGTTCAAGCCAAAATGGTCAACTTATTTACATCAATTTATGAAACTCGGGAACTAAGAGACACTGTTATACCTTAACAGCCATTACCAATGTAGTTGGGTCCAATAAATGATGTATTATATTTTGAGGGTTTTGAAGTCAAAATGTGAGTTTTTAGGTTATGGGTTGTTATTGGTAAAATAAACTTTCTATTGTCTTGCCACAATTAGTCTATGTTTAAACGCAAACGCTTTCAGCTGCACGTGCTGTTATTGTCAAGTGCTGATGACCAATCAAATTGTGATGTTTATAAACTATATATATATATACATATAATATGTAGTAATACTGAAGATACAACGATATACAGTAATTATTTAAGTAATTTTGCTAAAAACACCTTAAAATGATGTTGTTAACACAACAATAACAAGGAAGGATTTATGACCTGATAGTTATTATCATTATTTACTGCAAACTCTTGGCATGTACACACACAACACGACGCGCAAAGAGGAATAGACAGAAATAAAAAGAGTCTTTTGAAAAATATACTATTAAAAATAAATATTTATAAAAATATTGAATAAATATTTATTTATCAAAATCCTATACTGATAAATTGTGTTCAATACCGCTGTTAAACAACCACAGAATAATAATAGGCTCTCATTTACATATTAAAAAAAAATACATTCATGAAGTTTAAAACTCGTTTCAAAAAACCTAAACGTTGAACATGACAACATTAAACGAAAAATAAGGAAATGAAAATAGGGACAATACTGTTTCCTCTTGAAAAGCAATTTAACTTGTCAACTAATTAAAACTGGACAACAGTTCCCTGTTTGTTTGTTTTTGTTTAGGCTCCATTAGATTCCATTTGTATTATATATCGGCTGTTTCAACGTTACTGTCAGTGAATTGTATGTTATGATATCAAAAGTATGTTCAACGATAACTTGGGATTGTAGATAAATAATTTTTAAAAAAATCACATCCAAGGATTAAATTTTACAGTACACACTACAGCCAGAAAATGATACTACATATCCTCTTCCTTTACTTAGTCAATAAAACTTTCAAGGTCATAAAAAATTAATTGCCTTTGCTACTTAAGGACAGCTCTACTTTCCGTCTTTCATATGTCGGTCTGTTGATCTTTCTTAGTGTTCTACGAGAGTAGTCTGACAATTCCAAAATTACAAAAGGACATTCAGCAGTACGCTGTTTATGAGGAGGTTAATTTCGAAATTCATAAGTTCCGCTTCAACCTGTTTTTTCAGAAACCTCCCCCCAACACAATAAAAATCCAACATCCATTTTAGCTGGGGTGACAAGGTAAAAATTATTAGCTTCGCTTTCGAAGTAGCTGTAGCTGCTACTTAAAAATGGAAGAACCAAAACAATTTTATTGTTTTTGAACATCGTCATTGGAGAGGTTTGATGCTTAATTTTAATACCATTAAGACTGTGCCTGAGTTTTGCTGTAACTAAGGTGTTCGGTTACGGCACTACCGAAAGGTCTTGATGGCTAGGTATATCTGTGGCTCCGGCATCGCTCTTCATCTTCTGTAACCTGGCGAAATGTATGATAGTTGAGTACATTTTATATTAATATTTACGTTGCATCGTGGTTCCTAAAATGATAACACCATACTGTCTAAGAGAAACAAGTCTGTTATGGTGTTATTGATTTCTAGTTTATTTATTTTTAAAAAATCTAAATAGCGTAAATTCCCTATTCGCTTTATTCTGTATTCACTTACAATTAGATGAAAAAAAGAGTTTAAAGAAAAATATGCTAATTAGGGTTGCACTGTGTGGACATAATAAATTAGTTAAATTTATTTGCATAGCAATACTCGACAATAGTAGTGCATATCAGATTTCACATATGAAACAGAACTTTGAACTGATAACGTAGAGTACAGTACTTCCAGCTACAACTTAGTCCTAATACTTGCTGGCATAGACTATTCCAAATATCTTGACAATTTTCAAGTCAGGAAATATCTGAGACGTTACCAATTTATTTATCCTTTTTAATATTTATTATTATTGTTTTAATTTGGAACGACACAGAATAGGAGTACTAAGCATTTGTTTTACGTTTGGTGAAATATTGTTGTTTTAAAATGAAAAAAAACTTTTTACTTATAGTGATTATACCAAGTTGTTTGTTTCTAGTTTTACTGCCTGATAATGGGACTGATTGAGTCCGAAACGAATGAGGAATGAATATGAAAAAGAAATTTTAAACAGAAGGATATTATGCAATTTTTTTTAAAAATATGTACATACTTATACATCCTTCAATACAGCAAATATTACTAAATTACTTTAGAAAAAGTCTTACTCTTATGGGGAGAAAAGTTAGGCGTAAAGATGTGATGTTTTTTTGGTCCGAAAACTAAATACTATATTACTCCAACATTCCATTTACACATCGCTGATCCCAGTTCTGAATCTTTTCATGGCTTCATGTTCCACTCAAAATGCATTTAGTGCAGTGATTAGATGGACAATGGCAGCCTGATTAGATTATGTAGGCTGACGGATCCCATCTTAGCCAAAGGAGAATCGAATAGCCAATCATAAAAAACATTACTTGAATTTTTTGAAGACCCGTACACAAAAATAATACAGCCTTAATAAAAGCATGACAACAGATAAAAATATGATAATAAAGGAAAATCAATAAATAAAGTTATTATTATACCTAGTTGACTCAAAGTGGAGGGAGTAAAAATTTTCTTCAAGTCAAATTCAAATCTAGCCCCTAAACCAGATATAAATATTTTTAAACAAGAAAGTAACAAAAAAAAATTGTATCTAGAGAAAAAAAATAAAATCTCTTCAACGAATCAACAAATAAACTCCCGCAGTAACTAAAGCAGAATGAACCAAAGCAGAGACAGGTGAGGGGGTTGTTAATATAGAGGCTGTTAATCCAGAATAAAAAGAAATTTGGGCACTCTTAGTAAAAGACGCAATAATTAATAACAATGAAACTCAAAAATATCAATCATAAACACAGTCTAAATAAAAAATATAATTTCAACCTCCCGTATTGAAGAATCAAGAAATAGACACTACGATACAAACATCTCCTACACGATTCTTTTCCAGTGTTTAAAACTATGACCCAACCACCCCTCCCGCATCGATGGCCACAGACTGTCGGGGAAAAATTAGGATAAGAATTAGTATGTAAGTTAGTTTTAAGTTTGATCAAAAAGGTGAGCCCCATCACCTTTATTAGTCAGTTTAGTCCAGTCACGTATAATGTATATCATTATACTTGTTTATTCATTATATAATTTTTATAAAATAACAAAACCTGTATATAATGTAGTGATGCTACAGGAAATACAAAAATAATTTCTAAATAGATTCGCCTGAGGGTCTATAATTGTATATAATTATCTGTAAATTTAAAGGGGCTAGGAAAGAAAAATAAAATGATTATTTTCTATTGCTCATAGCATGGGTTCTTAATCTCCAATTTGCTATCTTAGGGCTGATTCACAACTTTTTTATTCAAGAACTTACTCATTTTTCATCTAGAGGCTGAGAGAAACCAGCTTATCCATGTCTACATAATGAAAAATTCTTTGCATTAGTTTCATAGTTTGCGATCCTGGATGGCCGCTAATGATGGATTTGGTCTCACTCACTATATATCAGCTATTTCTGGTATTAATATATCAGATAATTCTGAAATAAAATTTCAAATCCTGCTTTGTTGAGTGAGCTGAAAAATACAAGCCTTTGTGTACTCGGCAAGGGGCAGTTAAACCACAAAGTATCAGCATTGGTATTGACGCCTGTTCTTTGATGCGGACGGCAAACAGACCGAAATAATGCGGCTAATGTGCCTGAATGAACACTATCAAGGCCTCTGAGGGCATCCACTCGGAACTAATGCTCCACGCTCCGGAGTAGAAAGGAAATATATTCTTCACAATTTAAGCTCAAGGCTTTGATCGTCAGTTGCCGGGCTAATTTTTCCCCTCTAATCCCTTTGAATAAATCTATATACACCTTACAACAGTTGACAAAAAATACTGGTGTATGTTCGAATTCACTCTAAATTAATATCAAATTCAGGTCATACATGATACAATATCTAAGCGAATCACTTGTCAAGATTCCTAAGTAAGATATAAGACGTAGCTAGCATATTCTTACACACCAATGAGTAAGATGAATATAATGCTTATTGTTCATATTTAAATAATAACTCTTAAAAGTATTCAAACGAAACCTACTAGAACAGTGGTCTTGCAGAACCTGTTAGCTCCGAGGTTCTAGGAGGACTTTTCCGTGTGTTTAAAAATGTTGTCATTGATGAATTGTCGTATCTAGGTTAGCTGGCTTACATGTTTTTCATCTACACCTTTCGATCATACCTCATGTCCTATAAAACCCTATTTACCACCACTGCTTGACGTATGGGACTGGTGTGTCCCCTGGGGCCCCGGAGACCAAACTACATTTGCTTAAAATACAAACAACTTGGTGTTGATCAGACCTATAGGTTGGTCCATAATTTTCTTTTCTACATTGAATATTAAATATTATGTTTTTAATACTATTATTTATGCCTTCATGGTTAACATTGGATATTTTGTACAATTCCAAACGGGAAAACAAAAGTTTGTATTCTTTGAATTATTCTTCAATAATTCAAAGAATACACAGTTGTTTGCTTGAGAATTCACAATTAGGAGGCTATCTCATCTATTCAGGTCAAATTACTTTAATAAACTATTTATTCTGATGAAAATTTTGCTTGTGACCGCCTTCCGATTAAATATTTTAAATAGCACTACTACTCAATACCACTGTGATACCATGCGTATCACAATTATTTAATTTTTAGTGACAAATAAAATAATCCTGTAATTATTTTCTACCTGAGTAGTTAATTTACAATGAATACTCGGTATCAAGCACAATAATACATTTACCTTGTTGCTGGCGTTTTACTGATATTTATGCAGTGTCCTGAATAAGAAATAAAACTACACAAGTCACAGGTTTGCTCTCTGGAAAAGTCACCATTGATTGTTTATTACTTCCACAAACGAGAAACGTTAGAATGATTATTCCTGATTAAGTTGCCAATTCGTGTATAGCAAATGTAGAATTTCGAAACGATAATCGGGCTAAATATTTTGTTTAAAAGATGCCTCAAAATGCAAAACGTAGATAGAAAATGATTTTATAAGAACAATGACTATTAGGATAAGCCTGATTCAGAAACTTATTTTTGTACAATTTTCTCTTTTTTTGTAGAATTAATCTCAAAATTTCGATGCTGATGTGCCATCGTGAAAATATTTGTATTCAATCCAACACTAGCGATATTAATGCAAAACAACTGTGATCGTTGCACTTATCACAATTTACAGGGAAATCTGTAAAAAATCAATAATACAAATTATACCGTTATTTTCTTGTGCTTTTTTAAGGCACAAACATATCATCATATGTTCGCATGCACATTGTTGATTTTCCGGCTGCTAGAATTTGATTTCTAAATCAAATATCTCAGGATCATTCTCGATCGACTATTTCAGTATTAAGCGGCAGAATAGTCGTTTTCCGATGCGAATTAACATTCAGACTGGAGCTCCACCAACAAGTATGAGCATGCATACTGATGCCATCGCTGTGACCAAATTGTACATACTTTCAACTATACTGTTGTAAAAAAAATAGCTTATTTACAACTTAAATTATACTCCCATTAATCATAATATATTGCTGTTATCACTGTACCAGTTCCTCTTAATTATTGTACAAAATGGAGTGTTACATATGTGGGATGAACCTAAAATACATTTTATGCCAGGAGCATGTGAAGAGGAGTTATTATTCAATCTAGGAGATAGGAAATACACTATTAAACATAAATAACTGGAAGCCCAAGATACCAGACAAATTCTTCATTGTAACAAGAGACAATTAACACGTTGATAATTTTGAAAAATGTCAAACTAGGCTCAATGCAGGATCCAATTCTCTCAATATACAGGATCTAGGTAAGTGAACCACGATATTCAAAAGGCACTCTCACTTGCACTCTCTAGATCAGATTTAGAGTCAGTCCGAATCTAGAAACCACCCTGATAGAAACCAGACAATGCCACGGTGAATAGCGAGGTCTTTTGGGATTGTTTGAATCTATTTATTTTTATTACGATTCGTTCGTCCTGTTTGTGTAGATCTTGCTAACGCAGAGTGATTGTCGAAATATTTTTTTGAATAAAAACACAGTTATTTTTACAATAGTTTTCTTTATGTCTATTTAAAATTTTTTGGGTATGAAAGCATATGACTCTTTTGTTTGTAAAATTTATATATTTGTTCATATTGACTGATTCTTTATTGAAGCCTGTACATCCCGACCGTCTTTCGTTTTCGCAGACAGTTAAATATAGCAACGAGAAAGTCCAAAAAAAAAAATTAATTAGTCTTTTAAGAAACTTTAGGGAAAAATAGTACGAATGTGGCAGTCAAAGGAATTTGTTCGGCAGAAGGCGAAAAGGGATACCGCGTCGAAATAGGGGCACATCATCAATGTTGAGTATGACAGTCTTCGATACAAACCAAGATCAGGTGACAGCTGTCGATGATGAAGTACCGCAGAGTGGAATACAGGATCAACATGTTTAGTTGTGGCTTCAAATGTCATCGTAAATAAATTAAGTTTTGAAATTAAACAATTTTATACACAAGAACTTTTGTGACGACCAATATGTGTGGTATAATACAACAAAATATAATATACTACAGTTATCTTAAACGCAAACACCTTGAAGGAATGCTATTAAATAACATATAAAATCTATGCACTTATATATACTATTTATAGCATACAACATATAGATAGGTATACATACTATTTATAGCATACAACATATAGATAGGTATACATACTATTTATAGCATACAACATATAGATATGTATACATACTATTTATAGCATACAACATATAGATAGGTATACATACTATTTATAGCATACAACATATAGATATGTATACATACTATTTATAGCATACAACATATAGATAGGTATACATACTATTTATAGCATACAACATATAAGTTATCGTCTCCCGGCTGTAGACGATCAAAGAAAAATATAGAATATGGATGATAATAATGCACACAGGTTCGATTGTTAACTGGCTTTATTCTGTTCTCGTCCTCTATCAATACCCAAGGTTTGTTTACTCTAGGCCCTGTGGTATTAGGGTTAACATTGTCTTGCCACTAGCCATAACATATAGATAGGTATATATATACTATAACATTTACTGATGCCCACTAAACTTCAGCTCTTTTCACCACTTACCACTGGATTTCCTATCTCCTAATATCCACCTCGCTTCATCCGAGCCTTCAAAGCCTATTCCAACACCTCCTCACCGGATAGACAGACGCTTGCCAGTTTGGAAAAGAAATTTTTCATTGTATGTTCATACCTTCGTTTTTGCATTACTATTTCGATCTTATTGTCTACTATGTGTATAGATTTTTGCTGGCACCTTCTGTGGTTTTTACCATTGTATATTTTGTTTCTATGTTACATTATTTTTATTAACGTATTTGTTTTCATTTATGTCGTATTGTATTGAACAGACTTCTTCATAGTGCTGGTTTTTTTTTGTTGTATCTGTCTCTGACTTGATTTTCTAAAAGCAGTTATTTATTTTATTATTATTACTTTTTCTTACAGAGGTTCAAACTTTATTTCACATTGTAAATTTTGTTTATCTCCTTTGTGATGTAATAGTTCTTTTTTTTTTTTTTCAGATATGAGCTTGTCGTCAAAACATTATTTTGTTCTTTGGGAGCTTTGTCTCGGAATATTTTTTCTATTCCATTCTTTTAGCAATAACAAAGCCCGTATACAAAATAGGCGTAATGCTTTGTAAGCTTGTTCCAAGAAGCTATTCTTCTTTTCTTTTGTATCAGATCTGCTGATCTGTCGACTGTTGAAGCTTTCTTAACTGACTTATCTCGACGAATGAACGCAGGCCGGATTGGGTTTCGCTCTGATAAAATTAACGGAACAAGTTATTTTTCCATTCCGAGTCCCAGTCGGAAAATTGAGTTTTGTGGAAAATCATCCTTTCAAAGCGACATCAAAGGGATGTAGCTTTCAAAAATCTGAAAATAAAATTTCTACTGGAACCAGACACTGGAAAATCTTCAATGCTAGAAATACAAAAAAAAAAAACGGTCACTCCTGTGAAGCATGGTAATTTTATTTTGTAATTATTTTTTTTAGGTTATGTCAATTAGAATGGTTATTAATCTCATATGGGTGTATATAGAGCAACTATTCACCTATAGTTCTTATAGCTATTATAAACGTACGTTGTAGGGAAACATGTACCCTATATATATATATAAATATGTCTGAATGAGCATGATAACGAGGAAAAATCCCCGGGCATATCTGAAGCCTATCTGGTTGCAAGACTTGTATTATCATTTATGGAGACAAGCAAAGATCAAAGGAAGTGAGTAAAATCCATTTTTCCTGCCAATATTTCAAACATCAGCACAGTACAATGATGTATTCATAGTTGTTTGACATCTCTCTATGGTCCTTTTGAGTTCAACTAATAGTCATTTACTACAGAGCGAGTTTTCTTTGTTTAATGAGTATAACAGGTAACAACTATTAAGTTATTTATTTATAATATCAAACTCACATGGTATCAATGATCCATGATAAACAAGAATTCTTCTCTTACAGGCAAGGGGTATATTTGTTTCTACGAGTTTCCCTGCATTGTTCAGCTTCTTGCAAGTTTCTTCGTACATCGGTTAGGTTCGTGCCTATTTCGAGATATAGTGAAATCTGACGTGCCAACCTAACTTTGAGTGATACGTCGGTACGTTTCTCACTATGAAGTGTCACCAGATCCCTGCATATTCAAGTGGTAGGTTTCTGCAATAGTTACAAAATACTGATAATATAACCCCTTACATAACTAGAAGATTGTATGCAATGCTTTATTTTCTGGAATATATTTATTTTCTTTGAGGTTTCGTCTAAAATTTTGAAACTTTAGAAAAAATGTTTAGCCCGATTACCTCAATAAAGGCTAATTAAATAACTTTTTCCATGTTAATCTATTTTCCTAAAGTGTTTGTTGTTTATATTTATCGTCATCAGAGTTGAGCTACATAAAAGTTCAGTATAGTCTTTACTTGTACCAGCAATCACGACATTATATTCACGAAAGCGTGAAACACTTTCTAGTCCTCCACAGTTCATAATTTGAAATAAGTTTGAAAAATGTGCATAAACTGAAATTATTCTTGTAAAAACTGAAGTCCAATCTAGACGGTAGGTACTGTTTGTATAGTCGCACAACGAAATAATAAGAAAAAGGGAAAAAATGTAAGAATTCAATTAATAAAAAGTTTAGTCTATTATATGGAAATGCTATTATAATGACAAAATGTTTTGGCCACAGTTTTGTAAATAACCGAGTGAAAGTCACATGAAGAAAAAAAATCCATCATATGGAAAAGTGATTGGGGCCTTACCGATGATGTGGTTGGACGGTGGAACGTACAGAAAATTAATGGTTAGGTATTGAGAGCACTTGGCCATAGATTAAATTCTGAAGGCCATAGAGGCACATCCTACACCTGAGTCTCCTACATAGATGTAACATAGAAATAGAAAATATGGAAATAAAAAAAGACGCAAAAATTACCAATGGTATTACCAAACAGGTAGATTTAACTACACCCCTTCCTTCCAAATACACCTCCAAATACCCTCCAAGGAGAGCCCCGCTCCAAATCCTCACTTATCCTCCGACGTACAGAAAAACGGCCGTGGAGTTAGCGTGTCTTTTAAGGTGAATACCACATTATTTACGGTCGAGTATTTGAATTTAACTGTATCTTTTGGCTTATATCAATTGAATAAAAAGGTTTTGGTTTGGTAAACAATCGAATTTCCAACGCTAAGCCAATAACTTTATAGCTTTATTTATTGATTAGCTTTTTAACAATTCACAATACATTTCAATTTTATTGTGATTTTAACTATTTTATAAGATTTTAGAATTGACTGATATTTACTTGATTCTCATAATTTATATTATTTTAACCTTTCATTTAAGTTCTTAATTTTAATAATATGACCTGTTTGAATTGTAACTGACAATGTATTTTGATCTTTTAATCTCTTGAATTTTCAAAAATTCTTATATCTTTTGACACACATATGTGTCTATTTTTACTCTTGTTTCAGCAATTGAAGGTGATGGTTTAAGCCATCCAAAGCGTTACTATTTTAGAAATGATAAAAAACTGTGGTCAAACAATGAGTTCACTACTATTAAATTTTCTTATTATCGGATAAGTTTAATCGAACTGTAAAGTATATTACATACATCTTATAAGAGAACCTATGGAAGAGATAAGGAAATTTTTTCTTCAGCCAAAAATACTTTTCCACTGATAATAACATAACAATTACTAAATAAAATATTGACGATTCAAGTTTTTCTATTATCAGCCGGCCGAGCGATTCGCCTCCTTTCTAAGCACACAAGGAGATAGACAACAAAGAGGCCTCAGACAAAGAAAGCTCTTTGAGTGCGACTCATAAAAAATTCACTAAACACTGATGCCTCATCTCGGCTCAGTATCTAAGGAGTAGGGAGAAACCGCTACGCTTCGAAATTGAAAAATAAAACCTTTTTGTAAAGACGTAAGTAATTTTATATACACTGACAGGCCAAAAATTCCACCCACCTGATTTTTTCATGTTTTCATCTCAAAATATTTCTGCTTTGAATTGGTCTATTTTTTTTATGAATAAACATGTATTTTTTTCAATTAGAAATGTCGATATAGAGGATAGTAACCCATAATCCTTAATTCAATTAAAGGACTGTCGTTCCCAATGTTTACTTTCCATGGAATTAAAAATGTTTATTCAGTGTCATTTGCGTTCTGGTGCAGCAAATGTCTTAGTTTTCGGCTTCGATATTTTAATTTTCTCAATTTTAAGTTTAAAAATGCCTCTTTGTGCTGAGGATGTTGCACGTGGTGTGGCACTTATTGATAATGGACGTTCCATTAGATATGAAACTCTACGAGACGCCGTCAGGCATTTTCGAGAAACTGGGTCTTACCATAGAAGGTTCTGGACGGCCTAAGGCAACAGAACCACAGAATGACCGGTTTCTTACTTTAAGAATTTTACGAAACCGGCACCTTACCGTTGTACAAGCGATTCATCAGCTCCAAGAAGTTCGAGGTGTTCCATTTTCTGAGCGCACTGCTCGTAGAAGATTAGATGAGTATGGACTAATGGCTTTTCACCCAGTAAGAGGACCAGAATTGACCAGAACTCACAGAGTTACACGGGTGGCTTTTGCTCGAGAACACACTCATTGGACTATGGACGAATGGTGTGCTGTACCTTTTACAGATGAATCTAGATTTGCACTGCGATCTCCAGTCGAGCGTGAAAGGGCGTGGAGAAGAAGAAATGAAAGGTATGCAGCCTGTAATTTCACCCAGAGCCAACCTTTTCAACGTGGTTCCTTAATGGTGTGGGCTGGGATTTCAATGGAGTGCCGCACAGAATTAGTTCGTGGAGGGTCTTTGACGGCCACTCGCTATGTAAATAAGATTTTGGAACCTCATGTGTTGCCTATCCTCATCGAAATTAGCGATCATTAATTTCTAATACACGATAATGCACGTCCACATGTCGCTCGCATAGTACAGACGTTCCTTCATCAGCACAACATTGAGGTCTTAGCCTGGCCAGCACGTTCTCCAGATTTGAACCCTGACGAGCATTTATGGGATAACCTCGGAAGACGAATAAGAGCGCGTTCAGCATTTCCTGATACACTGCAGGGCCTTGAAAGGGCTCTTCGGGAAGAATGGGTTAACCTCCAGCAAAGGGACATTTCCCGACTGTTGGAAAGTATGCAGAGGCGTATTCAAGAAGTAATAAAGGCAAGAGGAGGAAATACGCGCTATTAAACGATTCTGTCATTAATTTCTTTTAGGATAAAAATGGTTATTTTTCTATTTTGTTTTTCATGTTTCTTAGCAGTTCACATTTTGATTTTAAATTTTTAAACAAAGACTCATTTAATAAACGTTATAAATCTTATCAAAGATGAAAAATATTTTATAAATTCAATAAATAATAAGTATTATATACAATGACTATGTATTATATACAAATACAATTTTTTTACAAGTGGGTGGAATTTTTTGCCTGTCAGTGTATATTGCGCAGTAATATTTTGAATCAGCAATTCAAATCAGTTCGGTCAAAATGTTTCTAACCGAATAATACTTAATTTAAAGGAAAAATTAACGAAAAAACAACAACCACTGAAGGGTGTGGTCGTTGAGGAGGATTTTCGAGTGGAACCCAAGCCTTGGTGAATTCGGAATCAAAAATAAGTATAACTCCCTGAACTGAATTACATGGCTAAGAAAACAGGAATCTCCCATTACATCCATGTATGCTCTAAATGAGCTGTATAATTGTTTTGTTAGATTTACATATCTTTCATCCTGATTTATAAATTATCTTTCGTTGATAAATTTATTCCATCTTAAGTGAATCGTCCCTTCTCCATATTGCACAAATTATACAGCTATTGCTCATCACATTTGGGTCTACACGCTCCGTCCATCAGCATCCATGATAGCTGCTCACAACCGTAATTGCACAAGTGAAGTTTGACAGACATCGTATAATTAGGTTCCAGTCGAACAGGGCAGTGATTTGACTACGCTCCTGCAACGTTCAGGCACTTGATAATTAGTACGGCATTTGACGTTACTTGGTATTATTGCTATGTTTAATGTTGTTTTAGGGTCACGTGTTCGTTCAAATATTTCTTACAACAGCATAAAACTATTTGCCGACACTCGATTTGTTCAAGAGCCTTCCAAATTTACAATAAAGCTGTTATCAATAGCGCTGATGGAATTGAAAAAATGATGACTTATCGACTAATAAACTTTCTGTAACCTGAATTTTTTTTTCCGGTTTGGAAGAAACCATCACAAAGTTTCATTAGAAAATGAAATTGAAAAAGCCTTTCCATTCCTAAGCATTTTAAAAAGGTATTAATAGATATCACAAATGCATATGACGCAAAGATTTAACGAAGATCATTTTCTCGCAGATTTTTTTAAGTCAAATTAAGCACTCATCTGACAGGAAGATTCGGGAGCGCCCCAGAAGTCACCTCTAACAATACAATAAAACTATTTGGTGACACTCAATTCGTTCAAGAGTTGAATGAAAATGTTTGTCAATTGCATTGATGTCAATATTTAATCGTTTGGAGTGTGGAAGACCAAAATCACCTATGTTTAGGCGTAAATACTCCCGATATATTAATAATCAAATAGCCAGAGTAAGTTGAACGATTGTTTATTTAAATATTAGAGGAAAATATCCAATGTTTGTTTTTTAATGTAACTTCTCCAGTTGACTTAAACCAAAGTACCACTGCATATGACGATAAAATTGTTCACTGTTTTCCAACTTGAAACTCACTTTTCACATTGTTTTTTTTTTTTTTTTTTGTCAGAGATTCTCACTCTCCAATTCTTTTGCCTAGCTTTCCAATGTCTCATTTTCAATTGTTAAACGATGCAATTCAGCACTGGTTCTAAACCCGCCCGCTGATGACACACAATAACCCCTTTTTTAAGACACAATAATATTTTTTAATGTAAATTTTGCAAGATAACGTTCATTAGTTTATTTATATACAATATAATATCATTTTTTAAGATAAAGTTGTGTTATGAAAAGGGACGTATTTAGACTAAAAATTCTTACCTTCGATTCTCAATGAAGAAATCTAGAAGCAGGTCATGGGTTTCGTTTGCACCTAGAAAGAAACAATGCGATATAAATAAATGTGATGGCAGAAGAATGTGAACTAAAATAATGAAAAATCATATCATTCTCAGCCCTGAAGATGCCCTGAATAGGTGAAACGTACTGTGGAGATACTGTAAAGCCTTGTTTGAGAAATTCGTTTTTTATGTGGTGTTATTTTAAATACAGATGTCTCTTTTTTAGTCGATTAGCTCGTTAGAATATTAAAAATAAAAGTAACAAATGAGACAGTAGCTTTTAATAGCAACCATGAAATTTATTTTTAGGTTTAATTTTTTTGTTTTTTTACCGGAAACCCCAATGGTTTCCGTCCAAAAGGTGGTTCTTGTCATTGAGAATCTCCAAGGCATCAGGAGTAATCCAAAAAATTTATTGTCATACTATAGTAATAAAAATAAATAAAGATCTTTATATGAAAAATAAAAAGTTTGTTTTTACATTATCCTTTGTACAATTTCCATTCACTAATGTCATTATTGTTTTGATTAGTTGCTTTTAAAAATAATTTTTTCCTTCATCTTGAGCAGTGTATCTAGTCATAAGCTTTGACGTGTCTTATTTGTAATTTTTGTTTTGACTTGTAAAACTATTATTGCAAAAGTAATAGGAAAGTAACTGCCATCAACACTGCATTGGCAACTTAAACTTGAGCATTTTTAGGAATAATTTGCATGGTAGTTTTGAACTCAAATCATGTTAACCCCTAATGTCCAAAGATGTTGCACCCGATTTATACTATTCCCATACATTTTTATATTCAGTAAGCCTGAAGATGATTTAGTAGGACAGTTAAAAATCATCGCCCAATAGATAATTAAGACATTCTGGATAGATGTTTCATGACAATATATGATGGGGCTTTTATGAAACATTACAAGATATCATAAAAAAATGTCATTAAAATCGTTTTCACAACAGAACAGCTTAACGAAACTGGTAATGTTGAGATGCATCTTTATTTATTTTTTAAATTTTATTCTATTTATTTGAAAGTACTACAAAGCTCAAATAAGAAGCCTTGGTTTGACCACAAGAAATTGAGTTAACTGATGTAATCTACGTGCAGTTAATATTTGTATTTAATAAACAGAATGAATCTTAACTCATAAGAGACCTTGGCAAGATCACAGCTATCATACCATCAAACTTGCAAATGTATTAAGGGTTGATTCAAGTTTTCACGGTCCCTTACAGCATTACTAAAAAAATATGACTAACCCTTTGTTCCTGTTTAAGAAGCCAGAAGAAAATCTTGTTTCTCTGTTACCCTTTGTTATATTACTCCATAAACCATAAACTAGGACTTAGTACTGTAAGGGATATCTGGGTCATAGACTTGGCCGACAGTAGTCCCGCTCACTGAGCACGTGCAAGTTGAGAAAGTTCGCCAGTAGCTGCTGCAACCATTCATTTGAAATTTTAGCTTGTATATAATGGACGGAAATGCGCAGAAGTACAATTCAGATATTTCCAGCCGCTTAAATAATAACTTTAGAACATTCCTTGATGATAAAATGTTTTATCTTCATTTTTTGACGAGTGGTGTAAGCACTTGACCGCGTTTTTTGTTATGATCGCGGGTCTAAAATAATCCAAAGAATTTAGTATCATACAAAATAGTAATAAATAGAAACAAATTATCATCATTCTATAAAGGTCATTATTTTAAACTGAAATCTAAAACTCTTTGGAGTTTCTAAGGGCACATCAGTGTGAAGGGTTGATTTTGTAACGTACAAGGGAGAGTTGACTACAGTTCTGAGGACTTTTGTTTGGAGTGTTTGAATTCGTTTCATATTCAAAGGTTTCAAAATGGACAATAAAAGAGTGTATTTCTAAAGAAGTCGATATTTGGTGGTCTTAAATATTCAATTACTTTATGTGAGGTGAGGAAACCTATTACTTTGTGTTGGAGTCGAAGGGTCTGAGCAGTGAGAACATCATGATACAGGGGATTTACGGATACAAAGGTTGCTTTGATGAATGTTACTTCAGAGGGATCGACTCCCTTTGAAGAAATCGCAGAGTAAGAAACACTTCAACATTAGTTGTTTGGAGTGGATTGACCCTGGTTATGATGCAATAAAAGAACGGGAGAATTGCTGGAACCATCTTACTACTATTCCACCCTCATGTGTGGGGCGTTTGTTGCTCCCGCAATTTGTTTCGGTCTTAACTGTTACTTCTAGCTGCATGAAAAGGAAAATCTGTGATATTACTCCAAAAGCAGCGAGCGGCATCTTGCTAATCCCGGGTTTCTTCTCGTGGGGATTTTGGGGGAGTAAATGTCACAAAAGGGACAAAACCCTTCATAACGATCTTAATATACCCTACATTCTTCAACTCATCCCTTCCAAGTTCATGAAATTCCATCCAGTCATTGCACTGCTCCAATCATCCCTATAATCCTCATCGGAGATTGAAACGGGCCAGTAGACTCGTGGCCTGCTATAAATGCGTGACAGTGGGAGCCCTGGCAATGGCCAGTTTCTCCAATCGCGTCCTCAGTGATTGTGGCTCTCGAGCTCTTGGTCAGCCTCTACTGGCTCGTATCCGGTGACGCAGCTTATGAAAGAGGGTAAGGGACTCCCTAAAACTCCGCATGCGGGGGAAGTGACAATCATGTGGATTTGGGAGGCCTCTGGACTGTTTGTAAATACTGCATGTATTATCGGGTGAATGAAGAGTTGTAAATATGGTATGAATGAGAGCATTGATCATTACTACTTGTTGCCTAATAAGGCAGATTGTAATTTTAGCACAATAAAGATTTTGAGAATACTAAAGAAAATGACTATTTTGTACTGTTAAAAATAGTGGGGGACTTCCCAAGACTCCACTTCCTCTTTCGCTCTGGGTTTTTTGTATGAATGATGAATTGTAAATATGGTATGAATGAGAACATTTATCTCAATTACTTATTGGCTAATAAGATAGATTGTTATTTTAGCACAATAAAGAATATTATAAAAAATGATTATTTTTCAATATAGACATTAATTTCTAGATACTGTGCGGAACTATACTGAAGTGGCACTAAGTCTCGTTAGCCGGGTACAATACTGCGGCTAACTAATCTTCACTAGCGATATCTGTGCAACTCCCGGGGATGGCTGCGGTGGGGCCACTCCGAACTTGGTAGTTGCCACCCTCGACCTTATAAAGCACTCTTGAGGATTAGCTCCAGCTGTATCGTGCTTACCATTCTGGGCGTTTCCTCCTTCTAACTCCGGCAGATGCTAGGCCTATGTCCACAAGGTTGCGGATACAAACATAAGAATTAAGCGTTCATATGTTAATGAGAAGCAATCCAAAACCAACAAAAGACCTAATTTTTAAATTAGTGATAATTTTTTTCTGCTATAATTCACGCCCTTTAATTTACTTGCCTTAGATAAATCATAGTAGACATTATCACCCAAGGAGCACCTCCAAAATATCAAACATTTAACCATCGACCCAATAATTCGAAGAGTACCACTAATATAGATATACTTTAAATAGCCTGAAGCGTCCATTAGCATTGGCAATATCTTACTGATCATTATTAAGGAGATAATTATCAATATTATCATTGATTTCTCTCCGAAAACAATCTATTTCACCATTTTGTTTTAAATAATTAGCCCGAACTTTGCTAACAGGAGGTTTTTTTTTTTTTTTTTTAGGAGGCTTTGGACTTGCTAAGTATGTAAAAATATAAACATTAGTGATATATCTAAGTTAGGTATGTTTTTTTCATCTACATCCTCCGATTGTATCTCACGTCCCATAAAACACTATCTATAACCCCTTCCTGACATGTTGGGCTGGGGTGTCCCGGCTGTTTCCGGATATCCTGTGCTCGGTTCTCGTGCTGTCTGTGCTCCCCAAATGAGTTTAAATATTTCAACGACCGAGGCGGGCTAATAAAGGGTTTTATGCTGAAATAAAACCAATCGAAACCAAAAAAAACCAATAGTTATAAATTCTCAATAGCTGCTGCGGTCTGCTATAGAACTACACCTTACTGACAGTGTGTATATCGTAAGCAGTTTCTAGAAGAGGGTCTAACCTATCTAAAATCGGCGATGTAAATTTCAAAAAAAAACTGTATTTAAAAATGTATATGAAAAATTCCATCTTCAGTGAAAAGGCTCAAGAAATAGTTCGCGTAGTAGAAAATGCAAAGTATATTTTTTTATATTAGAGTGGACAATTCGTTTAATTAGTTTTTGGATAATTGACGTAGACAGCAATACTGGCTATCACTTGCAGGGGAGATTTCTTTTAACCTGAATCGCCAAATTTATTTTTTAGATTGTAAAAATAAATAATAAAAATAAATTATTAGAGGTGTTTCTTTTCTCTTTACTTTAGTTTTGTGCTTTCTTTCTTTTTTTTATTACTATCATGTGGTTTTTTTTGAGAAATAAATGGAACAAAACAGAATAACCGAAGGTGCGCTGACCGGTAGAACAATCCCATTGCACCGGAATACGCGCACCACAGGCTACGTAACCCCACGAGCCCGCTTCACGGGCTTGTGGGGTAAACCGGTTTGAGGCTCAGCCTCAGGTAGGGCGAAAAAAAAAAAAAAAAAGTTTAGCAATTGTGTAGAGCATTAGTTGGTACATTAACTTCAGATTTACCGTCAATTGTGCTTATACATTGCCGTCAATTATATATTATTGTAATTATATCTCTTAAGTATTAAAATTCGGATACTCAGACTCAATGTTTATTTATAAATTCTGAGAAACTATCGTTATTATTGAAGATATTTAGTTCTTATTAATTATATATTGTATAATCGTCAATAGAAGTGGAATTAATGAACATTTATCACGTTTTTATTTTCATTTCATTATATTAAATTGGTCAATCTGATTATAAAAGACATTTTGGTTGAGAGAAAGCAGAAAGACTAACTGCACAGTGGTTTGTCCCCCACAGATAAAACACGGTGTATTATAAGGACTCGGGTCTCGGGCTCCAGTACTCAAGGGAGTAATGAAATACTCTACTGCAATTCAACACTTTTCCCTCTTATATTTTCTGCTGTTTTTTCTACATATAGTCTCTTCTGTATTTACTTCATATATAGCTTTATATTTACATTAAATGGAAAAATTATCTATGGAATAGTAGTAAGAAATATTACAATACACTTGTATTATCAAAAAGATATTTTTAGTTAGTTAAATCATTTTTCAGATTCAATTTTTCAATGATGAGAAAATATTATATCCCAAAATAGTATTACTATCGTAAAATTTATGCTTTTTATTTTTATTAGACATTACTAAACGTCACTACCCTCCTAGGTGATTAGCGTATCTAAACTCGTCAAAAGTTGATAAGATTTTTTTGATAAAAGGGTCAACAAATGCTATAACGGAAATATGATAATGACTATAACCCTAATAAACGGTATTCTAAGAAATGTAAGCTTTACAGAAAAATTATCTTTCCGTTAAAAAATAAAATTTACTTTACTCGAAACAATATAAGCAATTTTATCTAGAGGAATAATGTCAAGACATTTGACGGCTCTCAGTGTTACCTGGGATAAAGGCTGATTGTTATTAAAGGCGTTTTTGTAAATTGTCTCAAATGTGTTCAATAAGGTCTGGCCTTAGTGATGGTGGGGGTAAATGGGTAATGATTGTAAATTTCTCTGAAACATTGTCCATAATAACAAGTCGTGTCCCGTATTACGTGGCGTAATCTAAAATTATTGGTACGCTTTCTATGGTTGGTTTAATCGTGGTATAGTACGAGCCTTCTCTAGACCCTTAAACGTTATCACTCGACAAACAGAATCTTGACTAGACAATAAACAATACGAATTCCTAGTTGAGGTTCTACATTCCCACAGTGTTCGCCCACTCTAGTATTGCCTTTCTGTGAGGAGTCAAACTGGGTATTCTAACAGTCCCGTGGGATTTCAACACTACTTTTATGGATTAGATGCTATGGATTAGAACACTACTTTTATCTTCCTTCAAGAGGTTATCATCTGTGATCAAAATGAAGGAGAGGGGCGTCCAGTAACGACTATTTCTGCTACTTTCGCAAAACATTAAAAAGCGTTTTGAAACCTGTAAAATATTTGGCTATTACGGGCAAACCCGGTTAGCTTTTTTTCAGAATTTTTGGGGGTTCGTTAGTTTTTTACGAAATCAGAAACTCTTTTATTTTCACCCGTTTTTTTTCTGTCAGTGCTCGTGTCTCCTAATTGACCTGTAAACCCTAAATGTTGCGTGAAATACTATTTTAAAAGTAACTTTTATCACTTTATTATCTTAAAAACTCAATCAGTTTCTAATGGTTTAGTAAGAGGCTTGAGTCCAATAAGATCCAAATAGAAGATTATGACAATCTCGCGCCATTGAAAAATGCTGTCAATACACATTCATTCGCATTAGCTTCAAATTCCCAGATGTTATTTTTTTTCATTTGTTTTTTGGAAATTTTCACCACCATGGCATCTATCAGCAATTTCAAACTGGCTATATCTTTGCCACGGCCGGCAAGCGGCACCGAACGCTTCCAACGCGTGGCAAGTGCCACGTTCAACGTATTAACAAACTCAAACTGTCATCGGATAAGAAATTCGACAACTAAATTTAACATATTATCACTTAAAACACTACTTTGAATGATTTAAAAAATAAACAGGAGAGAATTAATAATGTCTATTTAATCATTTTTTTTTTAACACGTCTGCCTATGTGGATTATTAGCGAGCATTTAATTTACAATTATAGTTTTGATAATTTAATGTTTTGCTTAGAATCGATGATTTGTATGCCTATCAGAAACAAAAATGTATTTCAAATAGAGTTTTCGTAACGTGCTTGGTGGATTGTATGTGTTCATTTCACATCTATTTCACATTTCTCATCAGACATAAGCACAAGCTTCATGTCCGAAACAAGGTCTTAAAAAAGAAGTCTTCCGGAGCGCCAGATCATTCTTCAATACCTAAGCCTCATTGTCCGCTTCAGATACAAGTTTATATAAATCAATAAGATCTACTTTTCGCAAGACATTTTACTGCGAAAACACTTGACAGTCTGTTCTCGTGTGGCTGCAGCTTAAGGGAGCTCGGTTTGCATTGTTCACTTTTCACACCGCCTATGACTTTTTCCAATCTATATCCAATCCAGTCTTATTTGTAAAATGTTAATAAAAAAAATCAGCCGATATTTACTATAATACACTGACAGGCGAAAAATTCCTCCCACCTGATTTTTTCATGTTTTCATCTCAAAATATTTCTGCTTTGGATTGGTCAATTTTTTTTATGAATAATTAAAGGACTGCCGTTCCCAATGTTTACTTTCCATGGAATGAAAAATGTTTATTCAGTGGCATTTGCGTTCTGGTGCAGCAAATTTCTTAGTTTTCGGCTTCAATATTTTAATTTTCACAATTTTAAGTTAAAAATGCCTCTTCGTGCTGAGGATGTTGCACGTGGTGTGGCACTTATTGATAATGGACATTCCATTAGATATGCCGCTTATGCCATCGGAGTTCCCTATGAAACTCTACGAGACGTCGTCAGGCGTTTTCGAGAAACTGGGTCTTACCATAGAAGGTCCGGTTCTGGACGGCCTAGGGCCACAGAACCACGGATGTTTGGTTTCTTACTTTAAGAATTTTACGAAACGCCGGTTTCATCAGCTCCAAGAAGTTCGAGGTGTGAAAATTTCTGAACGTGCTGTTCGGAGAAGATTAAATGGGTATGGAGTATTCAATAAATAATAAGTATTATATACAATTACCATGTATTATATACAAATACAAGTGGGTGGAATTTTTTGCCTGTCAGTGTATATTAGTTCAGCTGTGGTAGTTGGAAATAGATTCTCACGGTAAGAAAAGAAAACTTTCTCGCAATAGAATTCAATTATAATTATTGAAATGATATAAGCTAAGTACCTCTTTTTTTTCTGAAAATAATTAGGATCTTGCTAGAAGTCAAGTTCCTTTCTGCGACTAACTACCGCTTGTTCGAAACTAAGTTTCCTTCGGAATGTTTCTAATTGCGCCGGACCAGCGGATGAAGCAAGCTAGTGGAAAGTTGTCGCCTGTTCTTTAGCAACTTCAAGTTACAGGAGTGACTTGTTCGCCAATACAATTCTTAGCCAGAGCCTTTGTCTAATAAAACGTCATTTGACAGTTGTTCACTTTTAATCAATAACTTTTGCTTTAAATACACTTCTTTCATTTCGTCGAACAAGTTGTCAGATCCTGGCCTTTTCTACATATAGTCTCTTCTGTATTTGATAGCTTTATATGTACATGAAATAGAATAAATTATCTATCGAATGGTAGTAAAACATATTACAATATACTTGTATTATCAAAAAGTTCCTGCTATTTTCAGTTAAATCATTTTTCAGATTCAATTTTTCAATGATGAGAAAATATTTTATCCAAAAATAGCATTACTATCGTAAAATTTATGCTTTTTATTTTTATTATACATTACTAAACGGCACTACCCTCCTAGGTGATTAGCCTATCTAAACTCATCAAAAGTTGATAAGATTTTTTGATAAAAGGGTCAACTAAAGCTATAACGGAAATATGATAATGACTATAACCCTAATAAACGGTATTCTAAGAAATGAAAGCTTTACAGAAAAATTATCTTTCCGTTAAAAAAAAAGCCAGCGCTTTGTTTGTCCTAAGTTGTCAGATCCTGGCGTTGCTTAGGATTTAGGGGATTTTCCCAAAGTATTTTCCAATAAGCAATATTCGTATACATATGCTGTTCATATTCCGCTTTTGGTAGAGTAAGTTGTTTAACTTCAGAGGGTGACCCCACAGTATTAGCGCTGCTACAGTGCTGTACAGTGCTAAAGCTGCAAAAATGTATTCTGAGTTCGATATTTTCACTACATGCTTGAAATTTGTAGGACACAAACGCAATATACTCTAAAACCACATACAGAACCCATCATATTGTTTTATATAGTTTTAATCCCAGTGGTTAGGGGTTTGGGAGTGTTACAATGGATTGACAAAATATCATTCTAAATAGAAATTCGACGCTTAAGGTGTGCTTTGTGCATACATACATGTTTGCTCACAAAGTTGCAAGTTTCATTGGTCAATGAGTTTTTTTTCCAGAAAAAAAGTAACAAAACCGTAATCACTGATTATTTCAATGACTGCACATATTTTAATAAATAAATTTAAACAGTCATAAATTTCTTTCTAGCATGATACATATCCATTGGGCTGTTCCTTATTCACGATGCTTTTCACTATCTATATCGACGACGTACTCTCCACCCGTGAGTGATGGGTGTCATCTTAAAGTAGACGATTCCCAAATATATCTTCTTTCCTACCGACCATCATATTACAAGGCAAGATCTCAAAAGATTTTGTACTTTGTCTTATTAGAGCAATATCTTGTTAAACACAGACAAAACTAAAGCTATTTTATCATGTTTCAGTCACCTGCTAAAAACGAATCCTTTTTCTACGCATCCTTTCTGAATAATAATCTCATAAAATATCTTTGCACAGTGAAAATCTTTGGGATTATATGATGCTTGCATGATATTCGTTATCTACAATCGTTTGATACTCCCTAGTTTTCTCGACAATTCCTGTAGCGTCTATGAATCAGGAAATGCTAACGACTAAAATCACAATTGTGTCTCTTTTGTAGTTATTCTTTCGTGCTCTCAGTATTTGTTTTGGTATTGATATCAGTATTTTTAAATAATTATTAGTCAATGAAAAAATATAGATAAAAAGATATCTAAGCTTGAACCACGGACCTCTCAGATATCTTCTCAAAATGAAAAAGTGCTCTCAAAATGAGCTAGTCCTGCAGAAGTAAGATTCATCCCAGAAATGAATCCTCTTTATACATATTCTCGCAATTTTGGATTTGGTACAGTCTATGCTTAATACATATTTACCAAAGAAAACATTATTGGACTATACATTCGGATAGTCTACCAGCTACGCAAGCCCGAAGATATTTCTTTTATAAATTCTCTTTCGTCGAACACTCGCAATGGGTTAAGCAACGCACCACAGCGGCCATACGGAAGGCTGACAGCTAAGAAAGACAGCATGCTACCACTTAACTTGCTAAGGTCTAGTCCAAAGTGAATTGGTATTGGAGAAAATCTTACTCCTGCCGGACTAGTTCACTTAGTAGGAAAACAATAGGTTATTGGAGAGGGATCTGGATTTAGATCCAATCCTGCAAGTATATTTTTTCTTTTAAGTATATTTCTATTTTAGACTTTGAGATCTCTAATTCGTTACTGATGATTTTAATTTGATAATATGATAGGGATATATTTATTTAGGATGTAACTTGATTTATAACTCTTTATTTTTTTGTAGGATTGGTCAATTTTCACCACCATCGAAGGAAGGAAAGTGACTTTGACATAAAACGTTAATTCTCTGAGGTTTGAATTTATACCTAGTTGTTAATTTTGCAATTTAAAATAAAGCAATGCAACAACTCAAATCATTTGAGTCACCCTAGTGTCTGCTATATCTCAATTCTAGCCTATAAACTTGTAATCATTGGGTAGAAACGGCGTTTTAGGGAGTGTTAAGGCCTTAATATTAAAGTTTTATTGTTTCTCTCCAGGGTAAGGTTATGGAAGGCAAAACATTTATTTTGTTTTATTGTTTCGCAATAAAGAATATTAATTGTATGTTTATTTTTTTTAAAGGGTATCCAAGTGATAAATCCTTTAACTATACTAGTATTAGCCTGCCACACTCCAGCTGTGACTGCCAGACATCCATCGCACAGCTCACCCAACAAGTAACCGTGCTGGCCAATTCAATGAGTAGACGTGAAGAAAACGGGTCCGCTCGGCGATACCAGCGACCGAAACCAACTACCGGATCTAGTAATAAGGGCTTATGCTTCTACCACGACAGATTTGGTAAGGAAGCATATCGATGTCGCAGGCCCTGTAGGTGGGTTGATGACGCTACCACACCGACGAGGAAACTAAAAGTCGCCACGGTCAGAGCGGTACCCATGGCAGGCCTAACCTTTCGCCGCCTATTCGTGACAGACGTCCGCACTCGGCAGCATTATCTGATAGATACGGGAGCAGCTATCTCCGTACTTCCGCCACCCAAAGTAAAAAAGGCTATATCCTCCGACTACCAGCTCTACGCCGCTAACGGCAGCTCCACTCCAACGTATGGAGAAGTCAACAGGAACCTCGACCTAGGCCTGCAGCGAATCTTTAACTGGTACTTCATTATGGCGAAGTCCAGCAGCCAATCCTAGGTGCCGACTTCTTGGCTCATTTTTATCTACTGGTAGATCTCCAGCACCGCCAGCTGATCGATGGCATTACCAGTCGTCGAACCACGGGAAGAACACAAGTCGCTACGCTCTCCGTGATATCAAACATACCACCCGGCAACAAATACGCCGGCCTCTTACGGCGCTACCTTCAGCTCGCACGACCACAACAATCTATGGGCTCAATTCCGCCGACAAAGGTAGAGCACTAGATAGACACTCGTGGACCACCCGTATGCAGCAAGGCTCGTCAGTTATATAATATTCGTTTTTAGCTGAAATGTGTACTTCAGTTGAGACATATGGTCTACCTTTTCTTTGTTCTTTTACAACCCGCTTAGCCCTAAACTACCTGCCTCCAGCAACCCACATCCAGAGCCCACACTTGTCCTTTAGCCTTGGCCAAAGGATGTTCTAGTGCTGTAATTCATAATTATTTGTATATATACCAGTGTTTTGATTGGTATTCATAATAAAGTTTTTTAACTCTCCTCGAACAAGATTATTTAACTGGCGCACCGAACAGGCACCTGGCAGTATACTCAGTAAATTCACGGGAGTCCACCATCTAGAGATCCCTCATTTGGCAACGGACAGTGAGACCACTCCAATAGCGTGAGAAGACCGATGCAAATACCTCTATTAGAAAGAAACCCCACAGGACAGTACTTCACCGATATTGGGTACTGATCTATTTCAATAGATTTTCACCAGGTAATACCCTAAAGAAATTTTTTACATATCTGAGGAAGTTGAAGGAAGAAAGAAAACTGGACTTCACTGAAGACATCATTCACTTGGTAAATACAATGATTATACACATTCTGACTTAATGACATTAGTAACTGACAGACTTAACCTTTTAAAAAACATTTCAGAAACAGAAGAAATGGACGGAACTAATTATGTAATTAAAGATTCAGATTTTCATTTGATCCCAACTTTCGATGGACACTTTAGTAGATTTTATTGACAGTATAAACTTAGTATTCGAATATTCATGCAATGCTAATAATTCAAATAGAATAGGAAGCCATCAAAGATTATTAGCTCACGTCCGTAATAAACTTGTAGGAAAAGCGAGATCATGTAAAAAAATTTATTAAGGCCCGGGGAACTGAATCATTTCCTTAAGGAGGGCGACCGGCTGATGATGCGGATAGAAGGAAAACGGACGGAGGACTTAATAACTGAAGGAGATGCCGATTCACTGAGAGCAGCTCTGGTGTGCAGAGTTAAGCGGAGTATTCTGAATACGATCCAGGCTGACGAGGAGACCTCATGGACCATAGTTAAGGAGCAGCTGAAGAAAGCATTCGGTGGGGGAAGATGGACCCCGGAAGAGGATATTTTTAAAATGTTCCGGGAGACGAAGAGGCACCACAAACAAACGGGCAGTACGCCGGAACACTGCTGGCCCAATACAATGGCATCACGGAGAAGATGCGGGAGACATTGAGCGTGGCAGAAGTAGAGGGCAGGATGGCGTTTTTGTCTACAATACTGAAGGTGCAGCTAGCGAAGGAGACAGGAAGAAAGGAGACGTTACCTAGAGAGCGCACGTTTCTAGAATGCGCCCAAGAAATGGTGGACACCAGCGCCAGAGAGGAGGAAATGGACTGGAGGAAAGTAGTATATAAAAGGCCCAAAATCGCGCCGGTCACTTGGAGGAAGAAGGAGTCGGAGTACGGTAGAAGAGAGAGAGCAGCAGTGGGAGAAAGGAGCCGAGGAAACGCGGGACGCCCCAGGAGAAGGGAAGACAAGAAGTGTTATGAGTGTGGGAAGACAGGACACCTGGTAGCAAAGTGCCCACGCACTAGGTGCTTCGAGTGTGGCACGGAGGGTCACGTAGCAAGACAGTGCCCATATATGAGCCCACGCAAAAACGTGAACCGTCCCGAGCCAATGGAAATCAATGCTCAGAGAGTGTGGAGGAGGAAGAGACATCAGTCGGAGGCTTCAGAAACTTCGGAAACCTCCGAAACGGACAACGAAAGAGAAGAACCAGGAAGCGGAGTGGGCGGTGGAAGCGGCAGTGCCCGGAGGAGCGGTCGACGACAGGCAAAGGAGGAGAGGGGAGAACGCGAGATCTGAGAAGAGTGGCAGCGGAGAGGCGACCGCACGTTAATAAATAATATTGTAAAAGGCACACATGGTGGTCTGCCTATAATTAGAGTCGCGAGTGGAGTGCAGTGCTTAGTGGATACGCGGAGTACCAACACAATAATGTGTCGTGAGACACTAGAGAACATGTGTGGAGGAGGGAGGATACCTCAAATGCAGGTATGTTCTTGTAGCTTGGTCACCCTGGGGGGCCCCTGCAGGGTCGAAGGGAAGGGAAATGGGACATTCGCTTAGGTAAGAAAACATATAGGTGCCTGAGACAAGGGAGGGACGTAGGGAGAGACGGTAGGGCGCGAGTAGGGGCGATTAGGCGAGCGGAGGATTGGAGAGTGGAGCTCAAGGGAGAATATACGGACATTTTCTTTAAGGAAGGGGAGAGATTGGGGGTCACAGGAAAAACAGGAGACGCTAGGGGCATGCGAGGTCTGCCACCGTACAAAATATGACAGACATCCACAAATAGGGCTACAAATCGAGACTCCCACGGCGCAAACACCGTTAACGGACCTTCAAGCGGACATCTTTACCTGGAAGGGACACAAGTGGGTCACAGTGGTTGACCTATTTAGTAAAATGGCCATGGCATACCCCGCTCGGGAAAAGTCTTCGGAGGCAGTATTAGGAGCACTGAGGAGGTGGTTCCAATTCTATGGAGTCCCCGATCGTATAGCGTCGGACGGCGGGAGGGAGTTTGATAACGCCAACGTGAGAGAGGAGGTGAAAGCTCTTGACGTGATATGGCATGTCAATACCCCAGGGCATCCAAAGAGCAGAGGGGGAATTGAGCGTCTCCATAGCACCTTGGGAGATCATCTCCGTGTTTAACATGTCGACAAAGGGTTGGAGCCGGCATAGGCAATGCATAAGGCGGCGATAGCCTATAATCACTCCGTTCACACGACTACAGGGTTCTCACCCTTTGAAATCGTTTTCGGTCTTCGCGGCAGTCACCGAGACATTAGTAGTACGGTGGTGGGAGATGAGACGTCAGCACAGCTCGCCAACAACCGCGTGGAGTTGGGGAAACTGTGGGGAAAAGTCTACATGAAAATTACAGCCGAAAAGACTAGGAGGGTGGTCAGGGAGAATGCAGGCGTCAAACCGATAGAAGGACGCGTCACGATAGGCACCATCGTGTATCGAAGGATCGGCTCCAATCGGACTACAGAATTGCCCCGTTATGAGGGACCCTTCAGGGTGATCGCGATTCGCGAACACAATTTAGTTACCATACAAAGTGTTCGTGAACCCGGGAAGCGCAGGACTGTACATGTAGAGCAGTTAAAGCTTCCGGTGGGGAAGCCTACCGAAGCTATATAGTTTGGCTCTAGTATCCTCGACCTCCACACATCTCATTGGGGCCATAATTTGGGTTTTTTTGTATATAGTTTTACAAGGATATTTTTATTTTATTGTTATTCTTTGTATTATTTTCTGACCTATCGGTAATTTGTATATGCTTTAAGTGAGTAAAAGTGGTATATTTGAGTTCCCGACGGATGGTTAGGAACTGGCAAGGGGGAGTTAAAGCCAGAGGCCGGACTACGTCGAATAATAATACGATCATGGAATGTAAACAACCATGATCCTATGTATGTCTGATTATCTTCCACAATAAAACTTTTACTGAAGTCAGAATGCATCCTTCAAATGGGGGTCTCCCCTTAGTGAAAGGCACTCATTAGCTCAAAATAATTTTCCTTTATTTTTCCCACATCCAATTTTTATAAGTTTGAGAGCTAAGAAGAAAAAAAAAAAATTATATACTTACCTCATATCCATGGATTCACATCATTTAATATTATAATTCAGAACTGTAAAAAAAGAACTACTCTGAAATCTCTGGTTCTATCGAAGAAAGGAAACGGTCAAGAGAAAATGATAAACGAAAAGAAGATTCACCAATTGAGTAAGTATCGTTGAGAAGGTAAGTTTTTATATTTTAGACACATATTAGTAAGGTACTGGATACCTCATGGCATAATCTAATGCCAGCGTAGTGAATTCCTTATTATTGTTTCATCAGTCTATTGAATGTCATCTCTTACAAATCATATTTCCTATCGCTATATTTTTAAACTTTACGACAATCATAGGACTACTAAGTAGGCTAGTGGTTTACTAGGAGCTGTATGTTACATATATACGGACCCGTATGGATCATATATATAATATATATATATTATATACATATAGCTCCTTTGCAAAAAATGGGGTATTCCTACTCCCAGAACTATGACAACATATTTTTTTTTTTTTTTTTTAATTTCAAAACCTCTTTATTGATATTTTTTACAATGAACAAAAATTTTTGATTTACAATTTTCTCCTCTTGCTGCGATGCGCTGATGCATTCGAAGGAGAGCATAAATATAATATAATTTCAGATTGAAGTTAAAAAGTCAACAGATATACAACACTAGGTGATGAGGCTCACCTTCCGCTTACAACCGGGAAACTAAAACAATAAAACCTATACCTAGAACCTAAGACTAAAGCGTTCCAGCCGCGACAGCGTCCTGCTATCGATGGGGGAACGGAGCGGGGGTGATAGTGTTCAACACCGGGTTTGTTAAGTATTGCAAGGAGTCGAAAAATTTGATGCTATGCTGTCTACGTTGGATGAAGTTATCCACCGTAGGCAGCTCAAATATCTCATGAAGCTCACTGTTGCTCCGCTGCTCGAATGAAGTACCTCTGACCACTTTCGTCAGTATACCGTTTTGGAATTGTTGGAGTTTCTTAGCTGTCGTATACGTATATACGAAAAAGCGGTGCACCATACAGCAGAGTAGGCCTGAGTATGCTCTTGTTGATCAACAGCTTGAGACGCAGTGATAGATTGGGGGAAGTTAATAAGTGCGCAAGCCGGTAAGACTTCGTGCGAGTATGCTTCAACTGCTAGTTTTTAACCTGTAAGATTTACTAGGAGCTATTGGTATATAGAATATACAAATAGCTCCTTCGCCAAAAATCAGCAAGAGAGCCTATTGCCTACGCCTTTTTTTTTTTTTTTTTTTTTTTTTTTTTTTTTTTTTTTTTTTTTTTTTTTTTTCCTTCATAGCCCCTTTAAATTTACAGATAATTATATATAATTATAGATCCTCAGGCGAATCTATTTACAAATTATTTTGTATTTCCTGTAGCATCACTACATTATATACAGGTTTTGTTATTTTATAGAAATTATATAATGTATAAACAAGTATAATGACATAAATTATACGTGACTTGACGAAACTGACTAATAAGGTGATGGGGCTCACCTTTTTGATCAACCTTAAAACTAACTTACATACTAATTCTTATCATAATTTTTCCCCGACAGTCTGTTGCCATCGATGCGGGAGGGGTGGCGGGGTCATAGTGTTAAACACTGGATTTGTCAGGTGCTGCAACGAGTCAAAAAACTTAATGTGTCTCCGGCGGATGAACTCACCCACCGACGGCACACCAAGCAACGGGTGCAGGTCAGCGTTCTTCAACCTCTCGAAAGAGGTGTGTCGGACCACTTTTCGCATGATTCCATTCTGGAAGTGTTGGAGACATTTGGCTGTATTGTCAGTCAAGTGGGTAAATAGTGGGGCACCGTACAGCAGAGCTGGCCGGAGGACACATTTATATATCATCAATTTAAGACGAAGCGACAGGTTAGGTGAAGTTAGCAAGTGCGATAGCCGGTAAGACCTTTGTCGTACTTTTTCTATTTTATTACTAAAATGAGTAGAGAAATGGAGATGCCTATCCATTTTTATACCCAAATAGTGCATTGAGAAAGCTGGTGAGCTCTCTTGCCCTCCCACGCTATACGAATTTGGCAAGGATTTTTTCCCCTTTTGGAGGGAGAAGATTACGCAGTCGGTCTTCCCGGCGTTTACGCTGATGTTTAACATGCCCAGTCTGTCACTGATAACGTTACAAACTGACTCGGCGTGTGTAAGAGCTCTTTGTGCACTCATGCTGCTGCTGTAAACCGCAATGTCGTCGGCGAACGCCTACGCCTTCAATAATATGTTGCTGTTATTATATAGAAATGTTTCATAATCTACGAGAAAGAAAAAACTTTTATTGATAAAGTTTAGTTTATTTAATTATTTGTATATTTAATTTTGAGAAAGAATCTAGTATCCGTAGTTTTTAAAGGGATATTTCTGACAAGGAGAGTTTAAACTAAGGATTAGAGATAATTTGTTTATAAATGGGTATCTAAATAAAACTTCTTAAGTAAGGTTTGTGAAGAAACAATAAATTAAATATTGTCAGTGGAATCTTGTTTGTAGCAGAGTGGCACTCAAAATAGTTCGATAGTGGTGGATTGAGAGGACATAAGATATTTATAAAAACAGGTTTTGAAATGAGCGATCGAAGGAAGCCGTTCTACGAGCAGGGTTTTGAGTTTAGGAGATTATATGTACGGTAGGGATAAGGTGGGTATGACTTGGTAGTGGTCTGGAGCAATTATTTGTGGTCTGGTCAAGCGGAGCCATTCTGACTCGGTGGAGCACGAGAGTCTCAGCATCTCGAAGATAAATTGCAGGGAACAGTTCATAAGATTAATTTTTCATGTAAGTTAACCCATGTTTATAACAGACTTAAATCTACATGTGACCATAGAATCAACCGAGATTCCATATTAAAAACTATGGATACTTAGATACTTTGCTGATACAAAAATGTTAGATTTGTAAACTTTGCACCAGACGGTTTTATTCTCTATCGTTGGTTCCTATAGAGTATATTTCTATATAATAGTGGTTACATTAATTATTGTAAGAGTGGTTTTCGTAGGGCTCCAGTCTCTTCAGGTTGCATCAAGCTCCTTGGATAGAGTGGGGCGATACCTTTCCACTACAAACAAAAAGGTAACGAAGCCTTGGCCAGGACCTCCTGGGTGGCTTGGAACACTGGCCAAACATACAGACAAACCACATATTTATAAGAAAACTTTTTTTTTCATAAAGTTTTCCTACAAGAACTAACTGTTTCCTACTGCCAAAGTCAAGGCTTGTTGATTCAGTATCCGAGATACTTGTAGCAAAAATATTTCAGCTCATTTGGTAAATTTTAACTGATTTCCATGTTTTCCACAAAACTCAAAACCAGAAATATTAGCTCCATGTTTGAGAAAAATGAAACCTGATTTAATATGTTATGCCGAATACCTACCAAGGAACAAAAAAAGCCACATTGAACCCTACCCTCTGCACTTCACATAAAATCAAGAAGTCAGTCGAGTCACCCCAAGGGTGGAAGACGCCCGCCGTGGGCTAGGGTCTCTACGACCCGGCCACTGTCCGGTGAGCGTCAAGAAAGACGCGGTATCGACCTTTGCTGGTGGCCTAGTCGGCGGGCAGCTTTATACGTATTGATCTGACTCCATAAGATCGTAGGTGTGCCCCGAGTGTGCACTATGTTCAGAATAAGAGGGACACGGTAGGTATTATAGGTAGTTTGTGTGGTCTTGCAACGATCTAGAGTACACACTTAGTATCTGAGGGTAGGTGAAAACCGTCCGGATCCCACAGGCGAGTGTGAATCGGAGTGAGGCAGAATGGATCGCTGGGGGAGACGCTACTAGGTAAAGTTTGTAGGGCCACGGTAACCGTCGTCCGCATGGAAGAGATCTCTTCCAAGGAGGTGCTAGTTTTAGCGAGACAAAGGCAGAGGGTCCTACTAGGAAAGTCTGACAACGCAGGACTAACACATACCGAGGTTAGTAAGGAGAGGTACAAACGTAATTAAATACGAAAGCAGAGCTCAAGCGCTCAATTGTCGGACTCGATGTAAAAAGCTCAGAATTTCTGTCTTATATAAGCAGATCATTTCTCCCTAAAGCGAATGGGAGAGTTTTTTACATGGCCAATCATATCGTTTATTTTGGCCAATCAGGGGCTACTACCCCCGCGCTCCTAATTTGCTCATTCCACGTCGGGATCGTGAACTAGTCCCTAGTAATTTATGAATATGAACGCAACTATATAGCTTTGAAGTTATAAACGCGAGAAACTTAAATGCATAGCACAGATCCCGAAAGTAACAAAAAAAAAACAGGTTTTATGTACAAAATATGAATTTGTATAAGTTTTGGCTGGACTGAGAACATCGTATAGATTAGTTGTAGTACTAACTCAGCTAACCTCAAACAAGTTGTTTACTTACCATATTACTCATTATAATAATATTCTTGTTGTATTTTACATATACAATGTTCATTAACTTGGACAGATCGATCTGTTAATTTTTTTTTAATAGTTTATTTGAATTGATTTTATTTTTAGGGGTATTTTTTTTGAATTAATGGTATTTGTACTCATTGTAAATAATATTGATATTGCCCACAAATTCCGCAGTTGCCTTTTATTATTATTTAACTGGTCTTATTGGTGAAACCCTCTATTTATATAATTTTTGTTTTTACTAATTTTATTTTCGATCAGCTAATCACAGTTTGTTCCATATACCGTCAAGCTCCTTTTCAGCCATCTAGCCGTTTCAGTGTCCTTTGCTAGTGATCTAAATCAGTTCAAAACGGGGTTGGAGATTTGCATTTTGGGATCCAAAGCTGCCCCTCCCCCCAACAGGAAGCAAGGATGTGAGTACTAGAAACTTCTGATATCTTAAAACACAATCTAACATCACAATAAAAATCTCACTGGCATTTAGCTTAGTTGCTTTGAGCGGCTATGCCTACGCTAGGAACAAAGAACGCAAACTATAGGGCCAAACAAATTATCGATAGTCCAGTAGATCGATTACCGTCGGAAGGCCAAGTTACTCTCAGTCAACTTAAATATATATATGGCTGTGGCCTGAACATAGAGTTCAAACTATCCAATCCATCTGTTAAAGAGGTTTGCACATTACACAGGTTATATTTCACACATTAGGTCTGATGGAATGGTCTTAATTATTATCAATTACATTAACAATTACATTAACAATTACACACCGTACATAGCGATAGATCCACAACTTATTAAAGAAGTCCGTTGCAGGACACAGGAAGTGTTAACTAATTTGAAACGAAACACGAAGAGATAAAACTCTGTTTTGAGGCGTACACAGCGGAGGAATAGTTGTTGTCGGAGTATTATGCTGGATACAGAAGGAATGGGAGGGGCAGATATGCCAGGAATTCTCTGCAGGGCTTCACCCGCGGATAAGATAATTGGATTCCCAAGGTGGCACTTGAGTCCGTGGGTGGCTCGCGATGGCCTGTTAATACAACAGCAAAAAAAAACGGATAAAAACACTGAACTATAAAAAATAACTACAATGATTCCTCTACTGGGTGAGGCAATGTTATTATTTAATTCACCGCAGTTCTTTTTTTTTTCTTTTTTTTTTTCTTTTTTTTTTCTTTTTTTTTTTCTTTTTTTTTTCCTTAGCTCTCAAACTCATAAAAATAGGATGTGGGAAAAATAAAGAAAGATTATTTTGGGCTAATGAGTGCCTTTGACTAAGGGGAGTCCCCCATTTGAAGGATGTATGAGAAGGATATAGGGTGTGGAATGCCTAAAGGAGGCGGATGGAGGCAGTTCAAGTAATATTATTGTCTCTTAACTGTAGTGAAAAAATCTTCGTAGCCATTGATTCCCTGAATTTATATATTTGCATCACGGCACAGACAGTTTTCCCTTCGTAACTCAATTCACATCCAATTACATAGTCAGAAATGTAATATTTTTTTAATCGAGTTTTTCCTTAGAACCGAAAACCATTGTTTTGTATACATTTGTGGTTTTAAATAACGTCTGAATTCGGTGTGTTGAAACTTAAGTTGACTAAAATAATTTTCTAGCTGATTGGTTAAGGTAACAAATTAAATGCCTAGGGAATGTCCTGATGAATAACATGTTAATTTGCAGGATGCATTATCCGAAATACGCACTTTCCTCTCCTCTGGAAACATTCAATTATTGTCCTATTCGCCAAACCCGGAAAACCACCCAATGAGCCTCATCTCACCGTCCAATTAGCCTACTCCCTATTCTCAAAAATATTTGAAAAACTCCTATTAAAACGCCTACTTCCAGTTATTGAATCCAAAAACCTTTATCCTACTCACCAGTTTGGTTTCCACCAACAACATTCCACTGCTCAATAAGGCCTTCGCGTTGTTGATCACATCTTCTCAGCTTTTGAATCCAAACAGTATCGCACTGGTGTCTTTCTTGATATAGCTAAAGCTTTTGACAGGGTCTCGCACGCAGGTTTGCTTTACAAACTCAAAACATATTTACCACAGACCATATTCCTAATCCTACAGTCCTACCTTTCAAACCGCTTCTTCCAAGTCCACTGTGGATTAGAATATTTTAACTACTATCCCATAAAAGCAGGAGTTCCACAGGGCAGCGTCCTGGGTCCCATCCTCTATAATCTATACACTGCTGATGTCCCCTCTACCACCAATACCTTCTTGGCAACATTTGCAGATGATACTGCAGTCCTGTCATCCCATTCAGACCCTGATATAGCATCCCAAAACCTTCAAAAACACCTTGACGAGATCAAGTATTGGTCCAACCAATGGCGAATCAAAGTCAATGAAGCAAAATGTTCCAACATAACCTTTACCCTCTGCCGCAAGTCCTGTCCGCTAGTCTTTTTAAATTCGATTCCTCTCCCTGTGTCTGAGACAGTACGGTATTTAGGCTTCCATCTCGACAAAAGACTGACATGGAACCCATACACAAGGCTAAAAAGACAAGAACTAAACAGACGCTTTGGACAACTGTACAGACTACTTCGAAGGACATCCCACCTCTCAATAGAAAACTACTAATCTACAAAGTTATACTTAAACCAATCTGGACACAGGGAATAGAGCTATGGGGGACAGCAAAAAAGTCGAACATCAAGCGCATCCAATCAAAAGTCCTGAGATAATAAGTTAACTTACTTAATAAATGCCTTTTATTACGTCAGGAACAAAACCCTTCACAATGATCTGAATATACCCAACATTCTTGAAATCATCCCTTCCAAGTTCATAAAATTCCATAGTAACCTATCTAACCACCCTAATTCCCTAGCACAGTCATTGCACTCCACCACTCATCCCTATAATCCTCCTCGGAGACTAAAACGGCAGTGGCCTCGTGACCTGCTATAAATAAGTGACAGTAGGAGGCCGGGCAAACGGGAGCGTCTGTGGCTCTCGCGCTCTTGATCAGCCTCCGCTGGCTCTTATTCAGTGACGCGGCTGAGATAGGAACGTGGGGGACTTCCCAAGAATCCGCTTCCTCCCTCCCACGCGAGGGAGGTGACAACGATGTGGATTTGGGGGGCCTCTGGGCTGTTATATATCGTATAAATGAGCTAGTGAATGAAAATTGTAAATTGGTATGATTGAGATCATTTATCACAATTACTGATAGCCCAATGAGACAGATTGTAATTGTATCACTACAAAGTTGTAAAAACTAAAAAAAAAAGTCTAGGATAGGCTATTTGAGTCCTATTAACTAACTTTTTAATGTTCAGCAAGTGGCTCCATAGTTTTGAACCTCCTGAAACCAACCATTTATAAATTTTTACCCCAAACCATTTGTTCGCATAGGATTTTCATCAAAACCTCAACCAGAACCCTCCACCAGTTGAGCTGGTATGTTTGAAACCAGGTTATACACATGAGCAAAAACATAATAGCTTATATACAATGATATTGTTAGATTACAAGACACGGTACAATTTAGCCTAACACTAAGTCTTATGGAAAGGCTAACCATAATAATAAGGTTAAGAGGCTGAACGGTGCCTGAGGATGACAGACGTGGGCTGTCTAAAGCCAACTAAAGAAAAGCTATTGAAGAGAAACACTTTTATTATTTAACAACTAAATAATGGTATCTATATTTGACAAACAAACCCCTAATAACGCAGAAATCTGCCGGTACTCGAAACATTTAAGAGGATTTATCCGATAGCTTACAATTTCCCCTGGGAAATTGACAGGTCACTTAGATTTCCATCTCAAAGTAGCCGGAAGTGAGAGATCCATGTTAACTTACATTTTACCAATGCCTATGAGATGGCAATGAAGGATGCCAAAGTACAAAGAGGCGATCTGTATCAAATCTGTTTGGGATGGAACCTACTCCAGAGGGATTGGATGTCCTGGAACGTGCGATTTTCCTGGATGCATTGACAATTGGGACCCTCGCCAAGTTGTCAGGCCTGGAAATACATCTCGAGGATAGGATATATATATTGCTCCACGAGAAAAAAGAAATAGAGCCAGAAAATCACTTATGTATATCGAATGAAATTTACATTAACAACTGAAAAAATTTCATTTAATAATTGAATATTATAACTATTGTACAGTCATAATTTAATACTTTTAACTAAAGTTCGTTTAAGGGATGATTGTTAAAAATATTGTTCCCGTAGAAAATCGAATATTTCTAAATTTACTGTAAGTAATAGCTTTTCACTAAAAAGCACCATTTTAGTTAAATGAACCCCTTGAAAGTATACCTTCTCATAAAAATTTATCAAAAACTATTTTATAAACAGTAAATTAAATAAATGGGAGATAAAAGAACAATAAAAAGTCCAAAATGTAAATCTAATATTGGATGATTTAAACTAGATTTGCAGGTAATAAAATGAAAAGAAAGAAAGAAATGGAAAAATTAATAACACAATTTATATTTTTTCGATGAAACATATTAATAATTTGATATGGAATTTTAATAAAAAATAATTCTTTTTTCTATGGGTTTCAATGATGTTTCATGTTGATCCCTTAATACTGCCTGTTGGTAAGTGGTCTGAGTACTTAATATCAAATCATGGAAGAGTGTCCATTCAACGTGCGTGTTAAATTAAGTATAGAGTATCCCACTGTTTATTTTTCCGTAAGATTTGTTTAGATTCGAGGTTTGGTAATTTTTTTAAGAAACCAAAGTGATGAAATGACATAATTTAGCACAATTAAGTTTCATTCTTTTCAATTTTACTTAAAATTAATGCCCAACTTTATTACATGTTGAGTTATGTTATATAATGCTTGTTGCTGTTCTTTCCTTAATCAAAATCAATCTCATTTCAGAATTCGTAGAATCCACTAATTAGGACAACTACTAAAGCTATGAAGATCTAACATCACAAAGGGATATTATTTTTCTACCATACTCCCCCGATTTTGTCTATATTTCTTCCCCCAAACATTTCTGATTGAGTCATGTACCGGGTTGGCTGCAAAAACTTAAATATGAGAACGAATCCATAAAATAAACCTTCTTTCTTTAGGAAGAAAAGTATCCTGAAACAGGAGGTAGGGGAAAAAGACAGGCTAAGAAGACATAAAAAGTTGGTCGGTGCGGAGGTAGTAGGGCTACTCCTGTTGCAAAAAGCCCCCCTCCCCCAACTCCTTTTGAGCCTCGGCTGAATAGAGACCCACTTATGGGCCCCCTCAGCTTACATTCAAAACACTGCGCCATCGGTTCACGCAACCTTATTTACACATTCCCCTTTCTAGCCTGGCAAAATCTCATGGATTTTTCTAAAATACAAATTTCTCCTGAAAGCTCAGCTTATACAATAAATTTTAAAGTAATATTCGTCCTTGATGAGATCGAGTATCGGTACAACCAACGGCTGATCAACGTTAATGAAGCAAAATGTTCCCACATTACCTTACATTATTTAATTCCATTCCTCTTCCTCTATCCAAGGCAGTACGATACTTAGGCTTCCATTTCAACAAAAAGCTGGCATGGAATCCACATACCAGGCTACAACAGACGCTTTGCACAACTGTACTGACTACTTCGAAGGACATTCCATCTCTCAATAGAAAATAAATTACTAATCTACAAAGCCAATCTGGACATGCAAAATAGAGCTATGGAGGACAGCAAAAATGTTGAACATCAAGCGTATCCAATCCTTTAAATCAAAAGTCCAAGGAACAATAATTAATGCCTTACTACGTCAGCAGCAACCCTTTGGAACGATCTTAATATACCCTTCCATGTTTATGAAATTCCATGGAAATTTGCTGTATTAGAGAAATATTCTCATAAAAGCAAACCTCCATTTTATAGACAACCGTTAACAAACGTTTGAGGCCATCCTCTCATGTTTGTTTCCTCTTATAAGTGCCTGTCCCAGCACCTTCAAGAATTTTGGCTAGAAATGATGTCATGGATATGAACCAGTTGCTGTGTGCCGGACAAGGCTGATTAAAATTAATCCAAGGATCATTAGCCTCTCTATACACACAAATCAAGTTGCGGAAGGTTTTGTTATCAACAATACTTCATCTTAGCGATCAAATCCCTTGTAACTAAAAATGACATCACTGAAAAAAAAAATGTAAATACTCATAATTCAAACATTAATATTAAAATAAACAATTGAAATCGGCTGAAATTTATTAAATACGCGATTTCTATGTCCGGCCTGCAAAACTTCTTTTCCGGAATATTCTTGAAATAAGTTTTGCGTTGCTTTTAATATTTGACAACTTCTGAGCTAGAACATGAGATTGTTTGTCAGTGAAACGTGCCTGAATTATTTCACAATTAGTTTTGTTCCCCATATTTTCTATAATTGTAGTTAGCTAAAAAGTAATTACTACATTTTAAGATATTGTACATATATATATTTTAATTTTGATATCGATTTAATTTTTTTATACGACCACTGTCTTAGAACAAACATAGAGAAAGACGATTGCCTTATACCTCCATAGAGCCTCACCCTTCGGGCTTGGTGGAAATTAATTCAACAGTCTATTGCTTTTTCTTATGCAGGAATTTTTACACAACAATATTAGCAATACCTCTACTCACTTAAGAAAAGCCCAAGGAAATTTGCGAAGTACACGGAAAAGACCCTTGTGAACTTACTCCAACCTTATTTTTTTGTCAACTCGACCTTTGTTCCCATTTGCATTGAAGTAATGGTCCTAGAAATAGAACTGTCTCTTGAAGATTCAACAGGTTGTCATCACCTCATAATTTCATCCTTTGGTTAGCCACATCGCGGGGTTATGCATGTAAAGAAAGACAAACTTTATAATGTCACAGCTTTACGTTCCCAACGACTTTAATTTATAAAAAATGTATATTCTGCCTGCCAATTATAGATTTTTTTTTGCTTTGTAGGCAACAGTAACGTTATGAGTTACAGACTGGGAATGTTAAACATTAGTGTAAACGCCGGGAAGACCGACTGCGTAATCTTCTCCCTCCCAAAGGGGAAAAAATCCTTGCCAAAATCATATAGTATAAAAGGGCAAGAGAACTCACTGGCTTTCTTAATGCACTATCTGGGTATACAAATGGATAGGCATCTCCGCAGGTGTTACCGGCTATCGCACTTGCTAACTTCACCCAACCTGTCATCAAATTGATCAAATTGATGATATATAAATGTGTCCTCCGGCCAGCTCTGCTGTACGTTGCCCCGCTATTTACCCACTTGATGACAATACAGCCAAATGTCTCCAACATTTCCAGAATGGGATCTTGCGAAAAGTGGTCCGACATACCTCTCTCAAGAGGGTAAAGAACGCTGACCTGCACCCGTTTCTTGGTTTGCCGTCAGTGGGTGAGTTCATCCGCCGGAGACACATCAAGTTTTTTGACTCGTTGCAGCACCTAACCAACCTAGTGTTTAACAATATGATCCACCACCCCTCCCGCATCGATGGAAACAGACTGTCGGGGAAAAATTAGGTTAAGAATTAGTATGTAAGTTAGTTTTAAGTTTGATCAAAAAGGTGAGCCCCATCACCTTTATTAGTCAGTTTAGTCCAGTCACGTATAATGGGTAATACTTGTTGATTCATCAAATAATTTTTATAAATAACAAAACCTGTATATAATGTAGCGATGCTACAGGAAATACAAAAATAATTGGTAAATAGATTCACCTGAGGATCTATAATTATCTGTAAATTTTAAAGGGCTATGAAAAAAAAAAAAAAGTTATTTTTTATATAACATCATAGCTAACGACGATAAAGACCTTTTTTAATGATGTGAAAGTTATATTCCTGACAGGGTTTGTGTCAAGTAACATATTTAATGACTGGCTCTAAACTCCTACCTACGAGATGTTAAAAATCGACCCATAATGGGTTGGGTACGTTTAACAGGAAATCTGTAGCACAGAATAGGATATTTAATAAACACAGCTGGTATAATGACTTCTGCAGTAAGGCTACGGATGGAGATAAAGTATCCATTAGCACATTCCATCAGATAGGACCAGCTGAGAGATGAAATGATGACAGACGTGAGAGGAGGATTAGAAGAAAAGGAGAACATGCCAAAATACCGTGTCTGGAGGTCAGGAAGCTAGAAAATGAGATATGACAAAATCGTGTGATTTGAATAATTTATTTTAATATGCAACACACTACAATAAACATTGTATTTGTTAATCTTATTAGCATTGAAGCATTGAACATGCTGCAGAGTAATTTTTAAAGCTTATATGGGTGTATCAAAGATATTGGTCCATATTGGTTTTGAATTTAAGGTGTAATATCTTAGTTTGTTGTCTAGTTAATATTGAGTGTCAAAAAGGTCCTTTAATCATTAGTTTTAAACAGTTTTTCAAGTAGGTGTATATTGAGTTATTCCCATAGAAGTTGGCGGTGTATTAGGTTGGAATGATTTGGTTGGCCGATTAGCAAAATCGTATTAACAAAATTCTTGTAGCTAACATGACATGTAATTAAAGTAAAATTATCTTTTTTAAACCTTCCATGGAATATTGTCAAGTGGCGTAACTAAGGTTCCCTTTAATCTATATCTACATCTGTCTCCCTCCCATCAGACAAAGAAAGGCTCCCCTGCTTGGGCCCCCCAAACCACTTGAGCTCTATGGAAACCCGTAATAAGCCCATAGAGTACCTCCGTCTCATTTCCCTTTGACTTTGTCCAAGCTTGTCCGGATTACAAATATCAAACCCCTTCCTCCCAGGATACTGAAACCCAATTTATAAGTTGAATATAATCTTGTGCACGGAATTAGTTCAGCTCTATAAAGTTATTTAAGCGACATAGTAACGTAACGTCATGGAGAATGTCTTTACGTACTCTGGCGAACAGCATACGGCCATTAGTTAATCCACAGTTTATAATATGGAACTTCGCCAAAAGGGCGAATAGGGTTGTAACTAATAACCCTAAAATGTTATTGTCCCTTGCTTCCACAATCCAGGCATTTTACTGGGTGACCAACTTCTATTAAACCAAGACTCTCTAATAATAATTTGTTCACCAGGAGGGTTTCCGTTCCATATTTTCCATTATTTATTAAATTTTATTTTCTGTCCATTTCTTTATTTGATTGTCGTTTTATGACATTGAAACCGTTCTTCATAGCATTAGAGAATAAATCCATTTTTTGCAAAACTGTAATTAATTAATGAGGGTGTTTATAGTTATTTCTATCATATCATGAGATCAAATTTATTTATGAGAATTTAGCTGATTTTAAATATTGTGTTTTCATTTTAAATGTGTACATAGTGTTTACGGCCTGTTCAGGTATCATTTTTACTATAACACAAAAAAAATTTAAATTAAAAAGAAAATGATAAAACAGCTTTATTGCCTTTCCACAAATAATAACCTCTTACTATAGCTCTAAGCTGTCATCTTCAGTTATCTCCCATTGGTCATGTGTGGTATATAACTCATCTAAAACAATAGTAATTTTTTTTATCTATTTAACTAACGCTGGTACATCCACGCTCCTCACTTTACCTTACATTTTTATTATTTATTATTTTTATTTTATTTTTTATCAAGGGGTTTGTGCTAGTTCTCGGGTCCCGATAGTTATTTTCTTTTATTTTTTCGCGAGTTTCATATTATCATGGGATCAATTAAAACCATTGAACAATTTACAATAATCGCACACTTATTTAAAAGAAAAAATGTTGATTTTTATTTCCTTCACATAATTCAAAAACCAATAATTTCATTTTATTAATTAAAAGCCAGATGTGTTTGTTCTTATTTTTCTTACTTAAATGAATTTCTTAAAAGAGGACAAATTCAAAGATTGTAATATTTATTTATCTCGAAATATAGTTTATAATATTAAGAGTTGTAATGTTATTGTCGTCTTATCAAATAAGAAGGTACAAATTGATGCGATCGACATCGGGTTTGTTTATAAACTGTGGATTAGCTCCGATCGTATTAAGAGTTTCGTCAACAAATTACCGTTTTTCAGTCCCATGATATTTTTTGTACGAAAAGGTGCCACAAAAACTTCGTCGTTTTGATTATTCGTCATTCACCTCTACATTATCGATGCCTGACCATTCAGATTCAACAACTACACTCAATTTACCAATTGTTTGGTAATTAGAAGACCATTGAAGAATTTTTTCTTATCACTTGGATTCACCGGTAAGCTGTTATATTTCGTTATACCACACACCAAATTATCGATGGATCCACTTACGCCCCCCTTCTACTTTCAAGAATAGAAGGTCATTGATTATCCAATATTTTTTAATTATTATTATTGATTTCAAACCATAACCTTGACGTCATTTATTCAAAAGCACCTTTTGAGGAATCTTTCTTTTCAACAACAATTTCTCGTACAACTTTCTTGTTTGTTTAACACAATATTATATTCAACAAAAAATAAATTGAAGATTATTTCAATCAACAAATTTGGACAATCGTATTCAAATCTAAGTTTCGTTTTGGCGCCTCGATCGGTTTTCGGTCGTGAAACGTACCAATTAATTTATGTCGGTTTATAACAATATTTTCAATTTAGTTTATATTAGTTTATCAATTGTATTCTCAAATAAGTTTTATATTTTCATACTCAGTTTTACATAACAATATTCTCAATAAAGTTCGTATAGTTAAAAATATTGATTAATTTCATTTCTCATTTACATAAACAAAAGCCAATATTTTTTTTCTTTATCTTGTACTTAAACATAAGACCCAATCGTAACTACTTGCCCCCTTATGTTTATATTATTATTTACTTCTTCATAGTTCTTGTAACTATTTAAATAATTAGAAATCAATTGGTTCCAAAAAAAAGAAAACGTACAAATAGGCGAAAGAATCTTTGTTTTAAAATTTTCATTTTATATATTTTCAATCCTGATAACTAGTGCATAGTATGCGTTTTTTCCCCTTATCTATTTTCTTTCTCTGGTACTATCTTTGTAACTAACGTCAGATTTATTTTATACATTAACTTTCAGATAAAAAATGTTATTCAACAGGTCTTCATTCAAAAATAATTGTAATTTTCTTTAATTTCACATTATACATTTACCATTTTATAATTTCAGTGTTTTCTTTTAGTTTCACTTTGTGTGATATTTCCTCAATTTTATATTTTTCATTGTACATTTACTTGCTGGTTTTTTCTATAACTCAAACCCATAGTCTTTTTTGGGAAAATAAGAGCGTAATATTGTCTGGCTTTTTATTGATTTTGACAGCCCGTGATTTTGCACGGGATAGAATATTTGCGAATGATTATTACGAGCCCCTTCTTCCACACTAGTAACCTGCTGATTGAAAGGAAGAGCTATCCAAACATTCACCCAAGCAACTAGTTAGAATTTAGTTTTTCATTTTTTCCACAGTTTCCAGTTTTTTAACTACCATCGTCTAGCTCCTATTTAATATTCACCTCCTTACTTCCTAGACTTCCATCTATCCAATGATTGCCACAAGTAGGAGATTAAGCAAGAGCATCAGTCACTAAGGTAAGCAAATTCATTTCACAACGGCTAACTGTTTATGTTGTATCGTTTAATTTCATATTGAAAAGTTACTCCTTAACTAGCCCATTCAGAGGAAAGAAATCAAGTCTGTTTTTAGGTACATTTAAAACACTTGATGAGCGATCTCTGACAAGTTAATAATTCTCCTTTTTCAGTAATAATATCTCATTGAAATATGTGTCTGTCTATATCAATGAATTGAGACGATTCAACTTGAAGTAAGCAATACGATATGTGGCGTTTCTCGCTACAACACAGCCTGGGTTACACGAGCTACAAGCTACTTAAATATATTATATTAACAAGACTAGACAGAGCGGTAATTCCGTGCGTTAGATACGATTAAAGGATAGTGACAGTGTTACTGATGGGATTCACCCCACGACAGTTGGCTGCCATGCGGCATGTGGCATGGAGATGGAAAGGGAATGGATGCATCATTACCGTAACGATGAATATGCTAATAACCGTGGCTGGTGCCTAAAGATCCAGGACGCTAATATAATCCCTGAGGAAGGCAGGCTGATTGATGCATTCTCCCTTTGCCTACCGCTTCCTTCGGCTACAGGAGATTTTTTAAGGTCCCTCAAGGCAGGTCTAATCTATCAAACGGAGTCGGCAAACTATCGGTTCCTGTGTAACCTTGTAAAAGCCCAGATAGGAAAACTTTCTCTCTTTGAAAACTTTAAAGTTTTGAGATGTGATAAATATTAACAAGAGATTGGTCTGATTGGAAATAAACCCAATAAATTTACTTGCCCATCCTGCGAGATGATATACTTACAATGGTACAAGATGATTTATTGTCAGTGAATAACGCCCTGTTTTGCCTTCCCACGTTTCTGCGTGTCCTATTCTGCCATTCTCAAATACTCAGAAAGTGCTTGAGAATAAAAAAGAAAAAACTTTTGGAAGCCAAAATGAGACGTAATTGGCTTAAACCAAGTCCAAAACCACCATTTCAACAATTTAAAAAAAAATTATTTTAAGTGTGTTCCATTTTGTTGTTTTTTTCAACAATTTATCTCTACCAAAGCGAGTGATCACCCACAGCCCACGTATGAAAACCAAGACTTATGGTCTAGTCAGCACCAGTATTATCTATATATTTTACAAAATTTAAATTGCTTCATGTTCCATATACCATTTTTGTGTGTTTTTTTTTTAATCAACGTATTCTAGGTACATCCTGTAAACTTTCAATAAATCAACTGGATATTATTTGCCCCGAAAAGCTATTGTTCTATCAACTTCTCTTTATAACTCTTTCTTAAGCACAAAAAAAATTCCTATTCAACGGAATGGCTCCTTATCAGAATGATTTTAAAACCTATAAACCTTCACACTTACCTTTTTCATATAAACCTACCACTCTTGCCACTCTTTCTAAACTTTTGGAAAAATTCAAAGTTCAAAAAAATCATTTCTTGATGTAGAATAGGCTTTTGACACAGTTTGACATGCAGGACTCGTCAAACTGTGACCATACTTGTCACTGAAACCTTAATTTGAAAACTGCTTTTTTTCAGTACGTGAAAATTCAGTGACCTCCTCAATAAGGCTTGCCAAAACAGGAGTCCCTCAAGGCTCAATACTTTTTCCATTATCTTTACCACTGACATACCTACAACTCCGTTGTAACTACCGCAACATACAATTTTATCAACTTACGCAGACGGAAAAGCAATACTTGCAGCACGTAAAGATTCTCTGACACTACAAAATTACTTGGCTCAACTAGACCCACTGACATTAAAATTATTACAGCTTAATCTTTACACATGACGTTCACTCTTCAACGTTATCAATGTTCTTCACATTTGATGAGCACATCTTGGAAACCGTACATGAAAATGAACTGTCTTACGGATGCACTAAGAAGACTAACATCAAAACTTTTTATTGTGATGATATTACAATCTGCCCTATTGGACAATAAGTAATTAGGATAAATGTTCTCATTCATACCATATTTACAATTCAGCATTCACTCGCTCATTCATACAATATTTACAAACAGGCCAGAGGCCCCCCAACTCCACATGGTTGTCACCTCCCTCGCATGCGAAGGAGGAAGTGGAGTCTTGGGAAGTCCCCCACGCTCCTACGTCAGCCGTACATCAAAACTATGCAAATTTTTCAACCTAAAGTTTTGCGAATTATCACAGGTACACCATTATCCGTGTAAAATCAGTAATAGTGTAAAATCAAACTCTTTACACTGAACTCAAAATTCCTTACGTTTACGACTGAATTTCACGACAAACTGTAAAATCAACCAAACCCACTGATACGAGGACTGCCTACGCCTGACTTACCTGGTAACATTTAATGACGACTGAGGAGTCATTGGAATAGTAATAATCTAAATTAATAAAATGGAATATCCTTAAACTTAGCTTCAACAATATATCACTGGATGTCATCGGCCTTCATGTCAAACATGACCTTTTTTTCATCATATTTACAGCACATTTGCTAGTTGTGAAGCTGTGAATTAATAAATACAGCAAAACAAAAAAAGGTTCAAAAGAACCTATCTGAAATATAACGAATAAACAGGTAAAACAACGAGATATTATACATGCTTTGGTTAATAGTTAACAGAAAAAAATCAGCGACTTTCCAACATCTATAAATTATCCTGATTCTCTCTAGGTTTTAAGCGTTGTCACGTCACTGTATCTATGTAACAATTCATATTCTGACCCACCCCTCCTGTTTGGAGAGGCAATTTTTTTTTCTTTCATAGCCCCTTTAAATTTACAGATAATTATAGATCCTCAGGCGAATCTATTTACCAATTATTTTTGTATTTCCTGTAGCATCGCTACATTATATACAGGTTTTGTTATTTTATAAAAATTATAAAATCAATAAACAAGTATATGATACACATTATACGTGACTGGACTAAACTGACTAATAAAGGTGATGGGGCTCACCTTTTTGATCAACCTTAAAACTAACTTACATGCTAATTCTTAACCTAATTTTTCCCCGACAGTCTGTTGCCATCGAGGCGGGAGGGGTGGTGGGGCCATAGTGTTAAACACTGGGTTTGTCAGGTGCTGCAACGAATCAAAAAAAACTTAATGTGTCATTGGCGGATGAACTCAACCACCGACGGCACACCAAGCAACGGGTGCAGGTCAGCGTTCTTCAACCTCTCGATAGAGGTATGTCGCACCACTTTTCGAATGATCCCATTCTTGAAATGTTGGAGACATTTTGCTGTATTGTCAGTCAAGTGGGTAAATAGTGGGGCACCGTACAGCAGAGCTGGCCGGAGGACACATTTATATATCATCAGTTTGAGACGAAGCGACAGGTTGGGTGAAGTTAGCAAGTGCGAGTGGCGGTAAGACCTTTGCCGTAATTTTTCTATTTTATTACTAAAATGAGTAGAGAAATGGAGATGCATATCCATTTTTATATCTCTTATCCATAAGAGAGGCAATGGAGGAGTAAAGTTATAAAAATAAAGTTATGCAGTCAATTTCAATAGGAATTTCTTGTCAAAATTTCAGAAATAAACATTTTTTTAAGTGTTAAATGTGGTCTATAGTGAACAAACCAAAATGATTTATAGAAAACAATTTTATTCATAAGAAAAATGAAATATAATTTATAAGTTGAAAAATAATTTCAGAAACTGCAAAATAGAGGTTATTAGAGGTAGCTTACAGTGAATACGTCTGAGCTAGAAATAATTAAGACCGTTTGAATTACTAGATTAATTAGAACGGTTGTTTAAAGTTTTCCTTTACTGAAATCTTTTAAATAATATTTTTTAGTCATTTATCAGATATTCAAATACAAGTGCATATTTCACTAACAGTTATCTTAATCAAATTCGAGCGCTCTGAGACCTAACACTGTATTATGAAGAGAAATGAAGTAAGTTTCGATTCGATATTCGCATTAGTTTGATTTCATTATAAAATTTCCGATTCTACATCCGTACCTGTGATCGCTAAAACGATTTTATATTTTTCCCATAATTTTATGTACAACTACTACTTAAACGCTGCTATCTGAAAGTTACTTTCAACAATTACTTTGTATTTAAATAACGAACGCTATGAAACTTTGTGTGGATCAAGTGAATTTGTACCCCTGAAATTTACCGTTGCAAATACTTTAGCATCAGATAACCACTTTAACTATTATGTGACCACCAGAACGTGGTAAATGTGCTGAGAGTATATTTGCCCTGGCCCGTTTAACTCCCGACTTTAGGTCGGCCATTCTGCTCTGTAAAGGTCAGAGGCGGTCAGGCACGGACTCACCAAATATCAACGAGAACATCGTCAAATATTTGGACACGTGCACGTAACTCACGAGAAATTTCTTCCTACGAGTTTCCAGAAAATCACCCTTTCTATAAGAAAATGTCACACAATTCTATGAACTATCAGCTTCTATCGACATGATTTTACAGCCTGTATCTACATCATCCTCTAGTTTACGATTACCAACGGTTTTCCCTTGAGAGAAATTAAAATCCTGCATTTGAGTGGTAGTTGATATTTATAATTCAACGGTTGAGTTTTTTTTAGTGAATTTGGGGAAAGAAATATGAAAATAAATTCATTAATGGGACTCAAATTCCCCCTGTGCACTGTGCGTTAATTTTACAGTAAGTGTGGACAGGAGCACTGATCAGAAAATTCTGCGAAATCCTTGGCAATATTGTTTAGGCCAAGGCCACATCTTTATTATTTTTTTTTATCTGTAGGTAACTAGATCTCCAGGCCCTTAGGTTAGTCGGTTATATATATTAAAGTGTCGTTTTCAGATATCAGAAGCTTCTAATCCTCATTCAATACTCACCTCCTTGCTTCCTAAAATACCCACTGTAACCAATGATTACCAAAGGGAGGATATCGAAATATAGCAGACACTGATGTCAGTGAAGTTATTTAACAATGTCTTCATGTTTTATTGTTACACCGTTTAATTTCAGATTGCAAAATTAACTTCACAACTAGCACATTCACTACCTCAAGTCCAAACTAGATGTTTTGTGATGAAAAAATATTTAATAATTCAACGGTCTCCACCACTTATTTTTTCATTTACCAACTGGTTTTTTTTTTTTGGTTTTTTTCCATTTTCTTTCATAGCCCCTTCACTTTTACAGACAAGAATATATAATTATAGATCCTTAGGCGAATCTATTTACAAATTATTTTTGTATTTCCTGTAGCATCCTACATTATACACAGGTCCTGTTATTTTATAAAAATTATATAATGAATAAACATTATACGTGACTGGAATAAACTGACTAATAAAGGTGATGGGGCTCACCTTTTTGATCAACCTTAAAACTAACTTACATACTAATTCTTATCCTATTTTTTCTCCGACAGTCTCTTGCCATCGATGCGGGAGGGGTGGTGGGGCCATAGTGTTAAACACTGGGTTTTTCAGGTGCTGCAACGAGTCAAAAAACTTAATGTGTCTCCCGTGGATGAACTCACCCACCGGTGGCACACCAAGCAACGGGCGCAGGTCAGCGTTCTTTAACCTCTCGAGAGAGGTATGTCGGACCACTGCATGATCCCATTCTGGAAATGTTGGAGACATTTGGCTGTATTGTCAGTCAAGTGGGTAAATAGCGGGGCACCGTACAGCAGAGCTGGCCGGATGACACATTTATATATCATCAGTTTGAGACGAAGCGACAGGTTGGGTGAAGCAAATGCGATAGCCGGTAACACCTTTGTCGTACCTTTTTTATTTTATTACTAAAATGAGTAGAGAAATGGAGATCCCTATCCATTTTTATGCCCAGATAGTGCATTGAGAAAGCTGGTCTTGCCCTCCTATACTCTACGATTTTGACAAGGATTTTTTCCCCTTTTGGAGGAAGAAGATTACTCAGTCGGTCTTCCCGGCGTTTACACTGATGTAGTTTTGGGTTCCTTTAAGTAAGAAAACATCTATTTTTTGAATCCATATATTTCGATGGGCACATAGAAAATACGACAATTATTATTATTACTATACGGAGTATAATCAGGGCTAACTCAGATTTATTCCCCTCTTCCCCCTATGACTTTTTATTGTTGCACTTCCCCCTGACAGAGAAGTGGCATTTGCCTGCCGTTTCTCGCAGAGAGGCTCGGAGGCGATATTGGAACTGCTCCCCTCGACGCCTTATCGACACATAACGCCCCCTGCCGTGAACAATAACACCATTCAGTGCCGCCTTTGCTAGGCTCAAACCTTTCTCTCCCTTTTATTGCTTCCACGGCCAGTTCTTCTTCACCACCCTTGGATAATACTGCATTTGACAATAACTCGTAGCCCTACTGAATCTAACTTTTGTCATGGTATATTACTAGAGATGACCAGCACGATCCTTGTATCGATAGTACATAAAGATTTAATAACTCAAGTGTTTTTTTTTTTTTTAGACAACAACAATTTTTATTAAGCTAAAATTACAATCTGCCTTAAAGTGTAATTTTTCTATTAACCTTAAAACCTTTGCTATTTGTATTACTTTTCAATATATATAAACTCCTAATAAAATATGAAGCATTAGTTTAAAAAATGCTTGTCAGTCCTCGATTAACCTACGCAACTTCATCTTGGATGGATCATTGCGAGTAACTTAAACTCCTGAGAGTTCAGAATAGATTCCTATGAATAATAACAAGTTTACTTAGACGTAACTACAATGAATGTATAATGTGCATTATACTTCTGTAACAATCACAAATCGCAATGTAAAATTATAAAAAATGGTACACAATGTAGCCCAACTAGTGGGCATATAATGACCAACTGTAAATAGATTCATTTATATAGAATTTATACATATTTCCATAATTTATAATAACAAAGGGATATGCAGGAAAAAATGTAGCTACCATCACGCGATACAATTGACATAGACTTCATCTATAACGCAGTAAAACAAAGCACTGAAACGTTTCTTGAAAATCATAAGAATAGTAACAACAACTTAGTAATACCTGTTGTGTATTATATATCAACTACGAAGAAAAGTTATAAAATCTATCATTTTATCTTCTATAGCCACAAAAAATCAGTCTTTTAATAGTAGTTTTTTTTTTTTTCTTGCAAACAAATCAGTGGATAGTTTATTATTACGTATTCTTGAGAATGGGGGGCCTCCCAAGACTCTTCCGCATACGAGGGAGGTGACAAACATGTGGATTTGGGAGTTCTCTGGCCTGTTTGTAAATACTGTATGAATGAGCGAGCGGATGAAGAATTTTAATTATAGTATGAATGAGAACGTAATTACTTATGCATCAATAAGGCAGATTGCAATTTTATCGCAATAAAGATTTTGATTTGATCCTAAATAAAAATTGTATTCTAGTTTTGGTTCAGAGGAGCTCTAGTTATCTAATGAGCTCATGTTATATAAAATGTAATGCAGAAGAAAAAAATTCTCCTCCCTAAAAAAAACGTAAAAAAAATTGTGTGAGGTGTGGGACACATCAGGTTCCTTGGTAAAGTAGATTATTCACGTCTAATATTGTGTTGAGTTTTAAACTTAATTAACATATAAATTGCCTTCAATTATTTCTCAAGGTGTCTCCATTATCTTTCGCTTCGAATTCATTTCATCACCGGTTCGAACAGGGTCTGTACAATAAATCTGTATAATAAATGTGGTATTATTTTAGAATACATATCACTTTCGATAGCTAACTGCTGTAATAATCAGGGCTCATGCGACGTTTTAACAATTCTAAATTTTTATTTGTTAAACTTTTTATGATAGAGACAATAAATACACTATAGGAGGAAAAAGGGTAGACTATATGTTAGAAAAAGAGTATGATCTGATATGTTACAGATCATAAGATGGAACTGAACTCAAATATGTTTGAACGCTGTCACTATTTTACAAATATTTCCAAGTCATTTTTTTTTTCCTTTCATAGCCATTTACAGATAATTATATATAATTATAGATCCTCAGGCGAATCTATTTACAAATTATTTTTGTATTTCCTGTAGCATCCTACATTATATACAGGTTTTGTTATTTTATAAAATTATATAATGAATAAACAAGTATAATGATACGCATTATACGTGACAGGACTAAACTGACTAATAAAGGTGATGGGGCTCACCTTTTTGATCAGCCTTAAAACTAACTTACATACTAATTCGTAACCTAATTTTTCCCCGACAGTCTGTTTCCATCGAAGCGGAAGGGGTGGTGGGGCCATAGTGTTAAACACTGGGTTTGTCAGGTGCTGCAACGAGTCAAACAACTTAATGGGTCTCCGGCGGATGAACTCACCCACCGACGGCACACAAAGCAGGATTGCTTTTCGCATTCTGGAAATGTTGGAGACATTTGGCTGTATTGTCAGTGAAGTGGGTAAAAGGTGGGGCACTGTACAGCATAGCTGGCCGGAGGACACTTTTATATATCATCAGTTTGAGACGAAGCGACAGGTTGGGTGAAGTTAGCAAGCGCGAAAGCCGGCAAGACCTTTGCCGTACTTTTTCTATTTTATTACTAAAATGAGTAGAGAAATTTTCTTAATTATATAAATATAAATCTTTCGCCTGTATTTCCAAGTCAACATGAGGAACTGCTATTAATAGCACCCGTGCATTAAAATACCTCCCCACATCCATTACGCCTGGGGCTCAAATACTCGTATTACAGTGGACTGAACACAAAGTTTGACTCGGTGTTCGCAGGTTTCCCGGAGTTGGACACACCAGGAGTTGACCTGGGAAGGTCTGATTCTCTCTAATCTTGGCTGCTAATTAACAAATGTTAACTTAAACTGCCATTGTTACTGAAACCATTGTTTAGAATAAAGGCTACCGTATTTGTATTGTGCTTCAAAGATGTAAAAAGAATTGTTTTCATACTTCGCTGGTACTTTCAACTGTTAAACTCTTATATTTGGCCAATGAAATAGATATGAAACAAAAAATGCCATTAGTTAGAACTAAATATTTATAAATCATTAAATTTTTGTAGACCAAATATTTCTGATATATCATAAATGAAATATCCCTTGCATGTCAGATCCAGAATGTCATACACTCAATCCACCATTTCAGCCATATACATTCTATTTTCTTATCACTCACTGTAAGACTTAGCGAAATCTCCCTAAACGAAGAAACCTGTAAATAATAATTTAGGTACACAGAAGACTGTGTACAATAACGATATAGTACACAACATACTAAAGAAAAAATAAATACAAAAAATCAAAGATAAACCAAAAAGAGCCAATTGGTGCACATTACCATATATGGGAACCATATGATAAAAACTCACCTGAATCAAAAAACATTCAGAAGTAGAAAAAATCCAAATTCACTTAAACAAAAAAATTCCCAAGAAAAACATACAACGGAAACCAGACAGCTTTCTGGAGTACAATAATTTGAGTAATTTGATGAAATACTGTTTTTTGAATTTTAATATTAATAGGAGCCTTCACGCAAAAACGAAGCGCAAAATCACTTACATGCCCCTCTAACTACTGTACCATTTACTTAACAGACTCTCAAAACTGCTTAACTAAACTTATCACTTATAAGTTGAAGACATACTTACTGTAACCCACACCACAAATATATGAATATGCAGAAAAATCTCACATCTTAACGATTATGAGATTTTAATCCTAAGAAATCTTGGAGCATAACCACACGTAAGCAACCACAAACTCTACAGAGACCTACAGGCTTCATGCGTACGGCCATGAAAAGATTAGACGCTTTCATAAAAAAACTATCTGGTCATTTAAACACACTGATACAGGAAACCACTAGTTCACACTTGACTAACCTCACAATACTGCCAAGGACTCAAGAAAAGCTGGAGTAACTGCTTAACTGCCATATACAATTATGGATAGGTGTCACAGGATGACCTTCATCCTCGCGTCATTCTTATTTTATATGTCATTAGCTGAGCTTCCTTTTAACAGCTGTGAATTGATTAACAAGGTCTTAGTTTGAGAATATAAAGAAACGAAAATCGTAATTGAAATGATAAATCTAGTTATTATTTGACATTTATCTTGGATGCTTGCCACGTACAATACTCGATGCTGAGATTTTATCAAATGAGGACAAGTCTAAACATCTCAAAAATTGGAACTGTTGTAGGTTACAGATAACCTTGTCTGTTATCAGAGGGGCCATCTTGAACAGCCCTCTGTATTCCAATATTCGTCCTACCTGAATGAAGACAAGCCAATCCCAGACAGACCTGAGCTATGCAAATGAACTTTCTCATCTTATCTTTTATCGAATCCTTGGCTTTATATGTAACTTATCAGATACACTTTAATGCCAATTACATGGTCAAAAACATAATATATTACATACTCTTATCCATTTTAACCTGTTTTGAAGCTTATTCAGATGAGTTAATTATTTGTCAAATCAGCTCCTTTCCTGAATACTGAATTGACGATGATTATATCCAACAACATAAAATAGATTAGTCCAGCATGGGTCAGAGTTAGAGAAAACGTAGTTAGTAAAAAAAATCCTGATTAATGGTTATTAATTTGATAGTCATAACATCCAAGCCAAGATGCTAGAATATAAATTCAAGTACTTTTTATACTTTGGCACGATATGCAAGCACTTTCATCAAGCCTATATGTCGTCAGGTTACGACACACAATACAATAATTACTATATTACCCCTAATAATATAGAAATGAATATAAGCAGGCCAAAATACTCCCAATAATAAATAACAAAATAGTTTAATAATAAAATATTTGTTTGTACGTTGCATTGCTCTTAAGCTAAATCTAATTTAGTGTGTAATTAATTGTATCCTTTAATTTTATCCATCCACCTTTACATATTAGTCCAACTACCTTCACGTATAAGGAGATAATGGTTAGTTAGCAAATGTTTCACACGTCACTTTAGCCACCTTCTAATAACAATATTTGAGGGTATACTGTAAGACATCGTATTCGGAATGTTTGGTGGCAGGCTCTAATATGGAGGATACATTCTAGATAAACCCAAGTTCAATCATGGCGTTCCGTCAAAGCTCAGAGACGGAAACTTGATTAGAACAGTAGCTAATCTGGTTTAGACAAATGTTCAAGGCCTAGGAACCGTGTCTCCTCAGCGTCACCAACCAGTGACACCAGAGGTTAGCTACATCTCTTCATTAAGTGTTGAACCATGGGTATTGGATTTAGTACAAATACAGCATTGAATTATTAGTGTAATGGTTAACAATTGGGCTTCATGAAGATGAAGCTCTCGGATTTGAAATTAAGAAACTAGAAAAAATGAAATTTGAATAATGGTATCTTCTTTTTTTTAAGGAAAAACTACTTGAAGAAGGACTGTAAACATCAATTTCACTTATGACCAGAGAGGCTCCTAGATACTCACAGACCTGGCCCTTTTACTATGTCGAAAGAAACATGGCAAACGTCAGCACCACGATGATAGATCATAGGTTGTCAACAAACTAGTCCTAATACTATTTTTAAAACCAGGCATAATATCTTTATGTGTGAATATTTTTACTTATTCCACGTTTCTTGTTGCAATGTTCCAGACTTAATCATCCCAATATCAGGTAACACAACTAGAAAAACAAATCTTTTTAAAATCACAATACGTAAATACTCCATTTTAACTCCATTACATTCTTTATTGTGCAATAATTACAATCTGCCTTTTATAAGGCAATAATAATACAGATAAATGATCTCATTCATACCATACAGTCATCATTCACTCGCTCATTCATACAATAGGACATGATTGGAGAAACTGGCCATTGCCAGGACTCCCACTGTCACGCGATTATAGCAGGTCACGAGGCCACTGCCATTTCAGTCTCCGAGGAGGATTATAGGGATGAGTGGCGCAGTGCAAAGACTGTGCTACAGGATTAGGGTGGTTGGAAAGGCTACTGTGGAATTTCATAAACTTGGAAGGGATGAGTTCTAGAATGTAGGGTATATTAAGGTCGTTATGAAGGGTTTTGTTGCTGACATAATAAGGGGCATTTACTATTGTTCTCAGGACTTTGGATTGAAAGGATTGGATACTTTTGATACTTGATGTTCGACTTTTTTGCTATCCCCCATAGCTCTATTCCGTATGTCCAGGCTGGCTTAAGTATAACTTTGTAGATTAGTAGTTTCTTTTCTATTGAGAGATGGGATGTCCTTTGAAGTAGTCTGTACAGTTGTCCAAAGCGTCTGTTTAGTTCTTGTCTTTTTAGCCTCGTATGTGGGTTCCAGGTCAGTCGTTTGTCGAGATGGAAGCCTAAGTACCGTACTGTCTCAGTTACAGGGAGAGGAATGGAATTAAAATAAACTAGTGGACAAGTCTTGCGACAAAGGGTGAAGGTAATGTGAAAGCATTTTGCTTCATTAACTTTGTTCCGCCATTGATTGCACCAATACTCGATCTCGTCATTTAACTCCATTAAATCAATATTTCACCATATATATATAAAGCAAAATACTTATTACTAGCATGCTGTGTCCTTTCAAACTTAAATACCGGTAATAAATACTAGATAAATAGAGATAAATAAATTAGCATCGCCACTAATATTATCTGGCTTGGAAATTGTCAAGATATTTGGAATAGACCTTGGCAGTCAGTATTATCTAGGGAATTAGTTGTAGCTGGAAGTAGTGTACTGTACGTTATCAGTTCAAAGTTATGTTTCATATCTTCAGTCTGATATGTCCAACTGTTGTTAAATATTGCTATAGAAATAAATTTTACAAACTTATAATGTCCACCCAGTGGAGCCCTAATTGGTATATTTTTCTTTGAATTATTTTTGTTCAACTAATTGTTACTGAATACCGAATAAAGCAAATAGGTAATCTGTGTCATTAAGATTTTTTTAAATATGTTTACATCCATATTACGAGAAATCAATAAAACCATAATCGACATATTACACTTAGCGTAAATATTGTTATAAACTGCATTCAACTACAGTTCACCAGGTTATAGGAGATGAACAGCGAAGCCGGCGCCACAGATATACCTAGCCATCAAGACCTTGCGGTAGTGCTGATCAGCTGAACACCCGACACAACAAAACTACAGTGCAGTCTCAATTGTATTAAAATTAAGCATCAAATCTCTTCTGATCAGTCTGAAGGGTAGCGTATTTCATTCATAAAAGTTCATATTATAAATATTTTTATTATTTATTATGTTCACATAGTGCAAGCTTTAAAATCTACGTTAAACTTTAAACTGTATTTTTTATATTATTAGTGATGTAAATGGGTTCTTAAAGTATACTAGAATTATTATCTTCTTTTCAAATAATTTTTGTTGAGTCTAAGTCAAACGAATAATGTTGAATTATTTTTAAAATTATTATATACATATGCATCCTTCAATGCAACAAATATTATTTAATGAACATATTTTTGCCAAACACCCTTATTTTAACATATTTTGATTTAGAATATGTAAGGAACTAAATAAACTAAAATGGCACCTGGTTTTTTTTTTTTTTTTTTTCTGTAGCTAAGCTACATTTTGTACGGTTATTTTGAAGATATACGACTGATTAATTTATTTAATGCATTTAAATAATGCAAACGTTTTGAAATTTGAAGGTGATGAGGTGAAGCGATTGTAGACTGAAACTAACTTAACTTAAGTTTCCCAAACACTATTCAGTTATCGATGCGGTGAAGGTGGTCATCATATTTGTAATGCCTTCCGGGTGTAGGATATTACACTAAAACTGTAAATTGTGGTAGCTGGTAATGCGAAATTGGTTAAGTGGACTGTATAAAAAACTTACCATGAGTAAGTGGTATCAGAAATTAGGAACATGAAAATTTAATTTAATGATTAAGCAAGTTTATTGAAAATAAAAGAAACTAAAATAAAGATATTTTTTGGGTAGAATAGCAAAAATATTACAAGTTGTGCGTGCCTCCTCTGAGGGGCCCCGGCCACATGATATTCCATATCCGTGTGATCTCTGAGCTATGGTTTGATGGAGAGGGATAAAAAAAATGTAGTTAAACGTTTTTTCTACTCTGTTAATCCTTGCCCTTGGCGGAACTAAGGGCCGATCAAGTCACCCTTATTAATTAGCCACCGACGATCGCATGGTATGTGGTCCATGGTCATGGACCGCATTTCAGCAATGAAAAGCATTACCTAAAGCCCATGCTTTGTCTGTTATCATATTAACAAATGTTATAACAAATTTTCTATATGAGGAATGTAAAATACATCCCCCATAATCAGGGCGAATTGTGATTGGAACACATTTAATCTCATATTCCGCATAGGGCGAATTCCGTGAATGCAGTGGATTTAAAACCGGATCCAGGAGAGTATAAAATAGTGGCAGCTATTTAGGATGTAGATCCCTGCGAGACCCCGGTAGCTAACAATGTTATCGCGGGGGCATGCCAACCAGGTTGGCATTAGCCAGCCTATAGATTCCTCTTTTCACGCTTCTGCCCATTGTTCCTCTGTCCTCTTCTCGCCCTTTCGACGGAATCAATAATATCTTTATTCTCTTTTTACAGAAGCAGCGTTGTTATTTACTGCTTTGTTTTCGAATCCTCTCAAACACTAAGGCCTTATAAATAAATAAATCTTTAATAGCTGTGTTCACTATTTAAATACAATCCTAAATTATTACTCTAAAATTTTCATTTTTTATAGTTTACGTATATTTACTTAGTTCTTGGTTTTTAGCCAATCATTTTTTTTTATTAATAATAAGCTGAATATATACTTTTTTGAAATGTATTAAAAAAATTGGAGAAACACTAACGCTCTGTGTGAAACATTAACATTAAACAGCTGTGTTATTTGCAACTTTTCAAATCATGATGAAATAAGATCGAGGGAAAGTAATTTATATGCAACTAACGTGTTGAATATCAAATATTATTTAGAACTTCAACAGCAATTAAAATAAATAACTATTACGCTAAATGAGGAAAAAGAGAAAGTAATCAACTTGACAGAGGATAAAATGAATGATTGAGTGGTCCAACATAAAACGAAAATCTTACAATAAGCGCAAGATTTTAAATATCTTCATCCTAACGTAACCGAAAACGGACTTTTACGGAGATCAGAGAACGAATCAAGGCAGGGGTTAAATTTCGTATAACTTTATCTGACAATGACTGATAAACAAGACACTGATGTAATCTAAACACAGAAACTACTGTAGAGAAAAGAAGGCAAGACGAGGTGAACAGAACAGAACCTTGCATCAAGCATCGAAATCGAATCAGCCTGGTATTGAGGAAAGCTCAAATAGTGCTTACCACATGTCGGTAGAATGAACGAGTGGGCTGGTCGTAATGACGTTCAAGACGAGAATAAGACCTCAAGGAAAACTCCGGAAAACCGGGGAACTCAAGGCCGAGGAATTGAGGAGAAAAAAAGAAGAGTGTTGATCAGAGAACTTGTGCTCTAAGAAGTGCAGTAAGGTAATCTAACCAACAAAATAAACTGAAAAGTACTGGCGTCTGATCGCACTAATGGGATTGGGGAAAGGAGTTAACAAGTTAATTTAATTTACATGGTGTTGGTCATTAAACCCTTATGCCTGAATCACAAACAATATGGTATTCTTAGAATATCATGAAACAGTGGAATATACCCCAATGCACTGATAATAAAAGACACAATATTGGTAAGTAAAATTGGGTTCTGGAGCATTTATAATATTAAAACTTAAAAATTAATTCAATTACACATAAAACTCTTTATTACAAGGAGAGGGGTAGTGATAAAATGAAAGATAGTAATACAATACTATTTAACTATGATTTCAAATACTATTTAAAGGAATAATAATAATTGAACCTTGGTTCCAAAAGCAATCTACCGTTATATGTCACTAAAAAATTAAAAACTACTATAATGTATACAGATAAAATTACTTCAGTTATATACAAAAACACTCTATTACAAAGGAATATGTATTAGTAGATATAACATATACTTACTGCTTTAAATTTACCGGAGAAATTTTTAGGCATAAATTCTGTTTAACCATAATATCTTATTCCTTAATACAGAAAACAATTTAAACCATTAAACTATTCCACACAAACAATAGTATGGTACGGAACAAATCTATACTAAATATTAACATGTGAATAAAACAAACATTACATGACCATTGAATGCATTGTCTATTACAAGATTTAATATTTCTATCACATCAAGCGCATCCACTCCTTTCAATCAAAAGTCCTGAGAGCAATAGTGAATGCCCCTTATTACGTCAGCAACAAAACCCTTCATAATGATCTGAATATACCCAGCATTCTTGAACTCATCCCTTCTAAGTTCATAAAATTCCACAGTAACCTATCCAACCACCCTAATTCCATAGCACAGTCATTGCACTGCATCACTCATCACTCATCCTTGGAGACTAAAACGGCCATGGCCTCGTAACCTGCTATAAATAAGTGATAGTGGGAGTCCTGGCAATGGCCAGTTTCTCTGATCATGTCCTGAGCGTCTGTGGCTCTCGCGCTCTTGGTCAGCCTCCGCTGACTCTTATACAGTATAAGAGCGTATTTCTATAAAATAACAGAACCTGTATATAATGTAGTGATGCTACAGGAAATACAAAATAATTTGTAAATAGATTCGCCAGAGGATCTATAATTATATATAATTTTCTGTAAATTTAAAGGGGCTATGAAGAAAAAAAAAAAAACGTAGGAGCGTGGGGAATTCCCAAGACCCTACTTCCTCCTTCGCACGCGAGGTAGGTGACAACCATGTGGACTTGGGGGGCCTCTAGGCTGTTTGTATATATAGTATGATTGAGCGAGTGAATGAAAATTGTAAATTGATATGAACGAGATTATATAGCCCAATCAGGCAGATTGTAATTGTATCATGATAAAGTTATTATAAAAGATTTTTCTATCAAACTCTGGGGGTACTGCATTAGCATGAAGTTGTAATGAAATAAATCTGATTGATATTGATTTGATTTAATTTTGTCCCAGTTTATTCTAAACCAAATGTAAATTTCGCATTGGTCAATGGAAGGAACTTAGATGGTAAAATAGAATTTACGATATGATAAGTTTTGTATTTACATGGCCGAAAAATTTAAACGAAATAGAGCGAATGAAATAATGTATTCTTACATTCAACTTATAAACTAAATATTAATATCTCACAATATATTGGTGTCTTCAATGTAAGAGTTATATCAGCCCAGCAGTCTTCTTCTCCACTTCCTCAATCTGCGTCCTCCGTCTTGTCCTCCCTCCCTCTTGTCCTCCCTCCCTCTTGTCCTCCCTCTCTCTCGTCTTCCCTCTTGTCCTCCCTCTCGTCTTCCTTCCCAAATAGTGGACTCAACCAAATAGTGGACTATCCCTTCTCCTCGAGCACACTTGTCTTCCGTCCACCCTCTCATGAAGACAGCTTAAGGCCATCTTTGTCAACTGAAAGAGTCATTGTCACACCTCTTTACTCAATGTTTCTACTAGAGGCTCGGCCCGACGTTTTCTTTGATCTTTACTCTCCGGTGCCAAAAAGGGTTTATGACGCCTCATCCTGTACTCAGAGCACTACTCTATTTTGTCACCCACCGACAAAAACTATCATACACTATAGGCAATTTACATTTCTTATTTCTATTATATTATAAATTATACATTATGGAGTGAGTTACACATATCGCAGTACTTAGCTTAACAAAGTCTACTTAATATTTACAATTTCATACATACAATATTTACACCTGAACTCACCATGCTTACTTTAAGCTCCCAAAGCACTTTCTGCTTTGAGTCAGTTTCAAACAAATACTCCTCATAAAGACACCTTGCCGCTAGGGTGGTCTTGGTTATGAAGGTGATTACCACAATTTCCTTAGTCACAATCACATTAATACCGGAGGTACGGTGATAGAAGAAATGAAAATGACGTACGTGTGTATGAAAATTATAATTACCATTGCATTAAATCAATTTATAAATAAAATGTACAACACCATTGAATAGTAAATTTGACATGTCCTTATTATTTATAAATAAACGTTTTAATTAGTAACTCTTGTGTTTACACCACTACGTCATGTCCAAGAGATTGTAAGCTCCATGATCATTGTTCAACCTATTTAATTTACAACTAAGAAATAGTTAGAAATGTATCCTTTCTAAAGATATTATACGATTTATTTGAATTTAGCACTCTTTATTATTAGTTATACTATTTCGAAGAATTGTTACAGAACTTTGATAGAATCATTACTATAAATACAAGGTACATTGTAAGTCGAAATGTGTTTGACAAATAAATTTGATCGTCATCTCATTATTCATTATTCATCATAAAGTTTTTAGTTTTTTATGTTTATAGTGGCAAGATTAATCTGCGATCGATAAAAAAAACTTTATAGCTATGTCGCATAGCTGAAACACGTTTACTAAATATATTTAAAAAAATAACTATAAATATAAAAAGCATGTGTTGAGTTAGTCGGTCGGCTGACAAACGGCTTTGATAAATGAGGAAGCGAGTTATATTGCGGGTATAAATCATAAAACATCTACCGCAGAATATCTGCTTCAAGTCCGGTCAGAATTCGCCCATTTCAACCAGCTGGACCCTGTAGTATTTTTTAGGACAAAATGCCCGCATTTAAGCTCCTATTTTTCATTTCTCGCTACAATACAGGAGAGCTTCGCTACAATACATGTCGTTGTCTTTTATATATCACCGTAATATAAACTGGAAAGAAAGGAAATTCATAAAAAATCAAATGTAAAAATTTTAATAATATGAATATTATTTCCGAGTCAAAAGGGAGCTCTACATTCGCTTCAATAAAAATAGAGTTAGATCATCATCATGAATGCAGTATATAAAACATTATATTTGATTAGATAGATATACATATACTAATAGTCCAGAATAAGGAGAAATAAATTAAATAAATTAACATAACATTTCTGCAAAATAATCTCACCGAAATTATATCATACAAAAACACAAATAATCGTATGGATAATTGATAATATTTAGTTTGTATAACCTTTTTTTAAGTTGACACGAAAAAAAGTAATATTTATGAAGGAAATAAGTAAATAGTATGTTATAGTACCGATGACATATATCCCGGTCTGTCTCCTCAATGTCAGAGGCCATGAAAATATTATCCAAATGGTATGACATTGTAATATTATTATTTTTAAAAAAAAACCAGCAACGCACATCACATCGTTAAAATAAAATAAATGGGAGTTTGCCACGAAAAAATTCGAGACTCACGTAGGCCACATTGTCAAGAATCCTCAATTATCAGATGAGAAGCTAATTATATATACCTATTGAAGTGGGCACAACTGCAATGCAAAAATTAATTTAAGCCTACAAGTCGAAATGTTTAATGTTGTTCAAGTCGATTTAAATCAATCAAAATTTTATTCACTCAAAAGACAACCTTCACGGCAATAATTGTTTTTCAAATAAAATACCCAGTATTGTTTATTCAGTATTATATCAAGAATTTAGTTACAATCATATCACGTGATGCGATACCGCACTCTCGATCACAACGCTCACCTCACCGCAGACTCCATCACTTTTTTCATCTTTAATTTCCTTACCATATATGTCACAAATACAATTTGGATTAAATTGCATTCATACAACAATGTATAACTATCCCCTCCTATTGTAACCGGTTTTACAGAATTTCAGTATTAATTATATTTGAAATGGGATTAATACTCAGATGATGGGTCAGTCATCATAGTGAAAATAAATACACCATTTTCATAGGACATATACAAGAACCTGTATATGTGATTTAGCACTACATAAAATGAAGTTAGAACTGCAAAAAAACGCTGATTTAAAAAATTAGAGCTGATAGAGAAAAACCTGAGTTCATATTTAGATTCAGTGCCCCAAATATAGTTAAAACCAGTTCTAAAATCCTAGGCATCAAAAAAAATTTTGTATTTAATAATAAAAAATGTTTAAGAGGATAATGTGTTTTATTGAGATCTTACATGTTGTCTGTTTGATCAAGGAACTTGTTGATTGGAAAGGCTGACCAGGTCGAAAACATAAGGGTTCTGCTTTTGAAGATTCAAACTTGGTTATTAGTTTACTACCACTAACCGAATATAAAGAGGGGTTTTTTATTAACTAATTCCCTGGTCAGGAAAATGAATATCTAATATTTGATTGTTCATAATTATATTTCTTAGCTAATTACTAATTATATCTCAAATATTTTTGTTATCTGTATAATAGTAATTTGGTTGCCTTTTGTTGAATATAGTTTTTTTTAATTTCCAAATTTGATTTGTCGGTTTGATTAGTAGCTATTTCCTCGATTAGCTTGTTTGTCCAGTATTTATGGCGAGTAAAAATTGTTTATAAATAAGTGCTGTTCGAGTTATGTTTTTTTTTATTTTTACAATTTTTTTTGAGTTGAGCTATCCTGCTTTTATTATTTTTTTTTATTTGGGATGTATCGGCTTTATAGAATTTATCTTCACAGAGCCAGGATGATTGAAATAGAACTAAAGACCTATTCCCAGTTCTATACCTCATTCATCAGTATCATCAACACACATCAAATCATTGCATTTTTCGCCTGATATACTAAGGCGACAATTCGCTAATATAAATAACCATTTAAAAATGTATAATATATATGGTATAGAAATGAATATTTGTTTGTAGTATTGACACTACTATTATTTATAATAAAGAGCTAACTAAGATTATTAATAAGATTCGAACTCAGGGCGTCCCTTATAACTGGTAGAGGCACTGACCACCAAGCGTAAGCAGGGTAATAGATATTGAGGAGTTCGCGGGTTCGTGTACCGATATGACACTAATTATTTGTTGGCTGTTAATCATTAATAATTATAATATCATCAGTCGACATCGCCATGTATATACGGCGATACATGCTGAATATAAATATTCAACATTTGTATATATATAAACATGTCGACATTTAAAATTAACTGAAACATTGATTAATAATTGAGTTACATGTTCCAGGCAATGCCTAGCTTAAATCCTATTAACATTGCAGGCGATGTGAGAATAGAAGGGCTACTACCCAAAACATGCTTAACTATTAAATACTTGCCGTCTATGCAACATGTGGTTCATGTAGTTGAACAGAATTCATTCGGCATTAATGCACTATTGCGGTCAGCTAGCAACATATATTCTAAAGAATGCATCGGAAATAACTAAATTGAAATAATCACTTGGATAGTGAAATTTTCATAAGTATTACACTTTTCTATGTTTTCTGGCAAAACCTAAAAATGTTGCAGTACATTCAATTTTGTGGCAAATTTAAATTGGACCATCAACAACCAACTGAGTTTAATAATATACAAATTCCTGGCAATGGCCAGTTTCTCCAATTGTGTCCTGAGCGTATGTGGCTCTCGCGCTCTTCATCAGCCTCCACTGGCTCGTAACCGGTGACGCCGCTGACGGAGGCGCATGGGGGACTTCCCAAGACTACGCTTCCTCTTTCGCATGCGAGAGAAGTGACAAACATGTAGATTATGGAGGTCTCTGGGTTTTTTGTAAATACTGTATAAATGGGCGAGTGAATGAAAATTTTAAATATGGTATGAATAAAACATTTATCACAATCTTATTGCCCAATGAGGCAGATTGTAATTTTATCATAATAAAGTTTTTTTATAAAAAAAATATGTAAATTGATAAATCAAGGGCTTACCTTGTATAACTGGAATCCATTTATTACCAAGCCAAAAGGAAAAGGATCTACCTTCAACCCCTGTCATACGTCAGTAAGTATGTACTACAGTAGTGAACGTAAAAATTATTCAATTAATCTTACATTTTATAGGCGTATCCTACTACGAAGTATGGTGATTTTAGTTTATTATGATTTTGGCCAAATCGGATATTTTTGAACTTTTAAAAAGTTAAAAAGTTTAAAAGTGCGAGGCAACAAACCTATCATCTAATATAATAGTCACGAAACAATACTTCAGAAGAATCAATATTGACTAGAAATTATAATGAGCGAACAGTTTAACTTTTCTCATACTTCATTCGACCCTAGTTTCGTAGTTTCACCCAAACCGGTTGGTAAAGGAAATCCGTTTCTCAGAGGTTCTTTTCTGTGAAACAACAAAAGAGACAAATAGACTGCAGAAGTAGCGCAGCTTTCGAGATCAACGAAGACGAAACGCTAATATTACTACCATAAAATAACAAATGATGGAGTGTGTACTCTAATGAAATAAAATAAAACTCATAACTACACATCCTACACACATTTCAATGAAATATTCGCCCTACATACAAAGAGAGATTCGTCACCTAAAACTACCCTCCTATTGAGAAAAACTAATCCATAAGTTATTAGAAAAATGGTGATTAAATCAAAATTTAAACCTCAAATATTCATGCTATCGTGTCCACGCCCACCGCTACTGTACCAAGCACAGTACCAAGGTTGAACTCAATTTTAATATTTTATTATTATTTGTTATTGTTGTTTTTTATCACTGGTTGCAATAAATAATGTCGTGTTGGCAATAATGTAAAAGTTTTGGAATTTGTTTTTATTTTTGGATTTGTCTGTTAATTTGCCTATGTATTAGTTTCGTGTCAATTGATACACGACAGGCGGAGGAGCGTGGTGGAATTCCCAAGACTCCGCTTCCTCTATCGCATGCGATGGAGGTGACAACCGTGTTGATTTAGGAGATCTCTGGGGTTTTTGTAAATACTGTATGAATGAGCGAATGACCATTTTTAATGGTCAATATGGTATGAATGAATAAAATTTTCACATGGGAAAATTGTCCAATAAGGCAGATTTTATCACAATAAAGAAGTTTCATATGTATATATTATTTATGACCAAAAATTAGTCGATTTGAATATGAAAATACCTTATTAGTTATATGGCAGGCTATTAGTATTAAGTGACTGGCTATAAGATGTAGTTTGTAAAGGGATTTAAGGGGAATGTTAAACTATAACGATAGTTTTAACGAGGATTATTACCTAAAACAAAAACCAGCTTCACCTTGTTCACAAGCTCGTTAATTTCACTGTTTGCGACTAACAAGACTTCCCCTTTTGCAGGTAGTATTGTAGCCCGATCTGAGAGAAACAGAAACAGTTTTCCCTGGCTTTGGCGGGATGAAAGAGAGGGAATTGGACCGACCGGTAGAAGGTAGAGGGGAAACAATGGGAGATCGTTAGGGGCAGAATGGGCTGGCGTGGTGACGCATTGAAATCACAGTTGCGGCGGTCATTTGTCTGGATAGCTTGCTTTGTAGCGGGGTGGGAGCTTCGCTGTGCTAGGCCGCTTCTTTATCTCGGCAGCTGTATACAGTCAGAGGAACCTCTTTCTCTCTGTATAGAGTCATTAAGCCTTCCGTTGACTGTTTGCCTCGCAAATTGGAACCGTTCTCTAATATATCTTCATTAGTTTAGTATTAAACTTTGACCTGGGAGTTCGCTTACATTTAAAATTAAACAAGCTCAAAAATGATTCAATTTATACACAAAACATCTTCAAGTCTCTTAAGATCCATAAGCGCTGTGTCTAAGCCACTGCCAGGCACTGCCTGTATTTTTTTATTTACTTTCAGAAAACTAAGAACCTATTTATACCTGGAAGTAATTGGTTCAAGAGCTAATGCCCTGTTCAGACCTTCACCAAAGCAACACGTATTGCGCTATCAAAAAATATATATTATATACTTTAAAACATTAAATTCAAATGTTAAGGAGATATAAAGTGAAATCATTTCCTTTTTTCTTGGATTTCATTAGGTTTAATAACTATTCTTTTTTTCTTTTTTTTATACAGACCCGAGTATGGATTAAGTTCAATGACGATAAACATCAAGGATACCAACCCCCACCGTTGTACTCAAGGTAATGTGTAAATGCAATGATTTATAATTAGAAAGCACTATTTTTCATATTATTATTTTACTAATGTAACAAGAAATACGATGCCTCTCTCACTTTGAGGTAAACAGTTTTGTCTTTTAGGTACTCGATTACAGCCTGAAACACTGTGCCAGCTCGATGCAAAATTATATTGATACGGTAATTTAAATGCAGCAGTTGAAGGCTGTAATAAAAATAAATTATAATGAAATAAAAAAAAACTTTTGAGACTCATTCAGACTTGGGCTTGGAATAGCCCCTCTTATTCTCCAGTACAGGTAAATTGATAAATCTTTAAAAGTTCGCAAAAAATATAATTTAAAAGCGTGGCTTTAGCTTTTCACAGAATTTGTAACTAGCTGGTAATATTTATTGCACTTACACGTAAGAAAGAAGGGCTATTTGCCTAGTGAAAGTGATGAGTTAGTACAATAAGGGTGCAAGTTTTATTTACTGTGTTATTGGAGTGTGGTTTTCAGATATCAGTTCGTAGATACGGGCAAATACACGTGCCTCAATCGATCTCGGGACACGAAAATGTCTCCGGACACTGCCAATACATATCGAAAGATAGTTAAATACTTGGAAGAAACCAAGGCTGACTTCCATACTTACCAGTTGAAGCAGGAAAGATCACTACGAGTAGTGATCAGAAATCTTCACTCGACCGCACCAGCTGATGAAATTGAAGAACTCTCAGCTCTCGGTTTTAAAGTTCACCAAATAACAAACGTTTTACGTGAATACAGGGAACAAGACGAAGCGATCAAGACACCACAGCCCTTGTTCTTTGTCGATCTAGAGCGAACACCAGGAGTAGAAAAATCTACGAATTGACCCACCTGTATTACACAAGAGTATACTTGACAGTAAGTCATAATTAATAATTGACACGAAGTCATACTGTGTGAAAGTGCAGTGGGCACCACAAAAGTGAATAGTGCAAGAAGCACCTAAAATCACATTCAGTATGTGTTCTCTGCAATCAAGGCCACCCGGCCAACTATAAAGGGCGGCGACGCTAACAAAATCCTCAAGACCAGGAGCGAACAACGTCGACGGCCAGAAGAAGAGAAGACAGCCACAGGTAGCTCAAGAAGCTTCACAGCGAGAACTTTGAGGCCTTCTGTCACTTTTGCCGATGCCGTTCGCTACAGAGAGCAGTCACCAACCACTCCCTATCTTCCTCAGCATTCCGTTCATCCCGTCAATCCACAAACTCCATCCCATCCTCAACCACACATCTCGCATATTCCTCCACCTTCAAGTTCTACAGATCTCACAAGCCTTTTAACCTCATTCCTTATAGAGTTCAGAACCCTAATTACCCCTCTCATTTCCCTTCTTACAAATCTTGCCTCCTACCTTATTCCCGTTAAACAAAATCCATAAGTCGATCCTTCCGACTCCTTATCCATTCTCCTTTGGAATGTGAATGATGTTCGCAATCCGTTAACCCCATTGAGGTCAAATACCTTCTGAAAAACTCACCTTACTGAAAATCCCCAGGATATGATCTCCTTACTCCTCAAATTCTCAAACAACTTCCTCCTAAAGCCATAATATTCCTTACATTCATAATTATATTGCCTGTTTATTATTATATACCTAAATAATTGCATTATCCAAACGACGCACTTTCCTCTCCTCTGGAAACATTCCATTATTTCCCTATTCGCCAAACCTTCATGACGATCTTAATATACCCTACATTCTTGAACTCATCCCTTCCAAGTTCATGAAATTCTATAGTAGCCTATCCAACCACCCTAATCCCGTAGCACAGTCGTTGCACTTCACCACTCATTCATATAATCCTCCTCGGAGACTGAAACGACAGTGGCCTCGTGACGTGCTATAAATGCGTGACAGTGGGAGCCCTGGCAATGGCCAGTTTCTCAAATCATGTCCTGAGCGTCTGTGGCTCTAGCTATCTTCGTCAGCCTCCACTGGCTCGTATCCGGTGACGCGGCTGTCGGTGGAGCATGGGGGACTTCCCAAGACTCCACTTCCTCCTTCGCACGCGAGGGAGGTGACAACCATGTGGACTTGGGGGGCCTCTGGGCTGTTTGTAAATATTGTATGAATGAGCGAGTGAATGATGAATTGTAAATATGATGAATGATAACATTTATCTCAATTACTTATTGCCTGATAAGGCAGATTGTTATTTTAGAACAATAAAGAAGATTATTATATAGTAGATATCAGTAGTTTCAATTCCTCTTTTAATACTCTTCTCATTAGTTCCTAGACCCATCTTTCTACCAAACGATTGGCACAGGTTGAAGATTAAGATTTATCAGACTGAAGTAAGCGAATTAATTTCATAATGTCTGTTTCATAACTATCTCGGTTTAGTTTTTATTGCAAAGTTAAGTCCTCAAATAGTTCATGCAAACTGTTAAAATAAAACTTAGATTTATATACGTAATAGAAGCTATAAATTACTATTCAGTCCAGAAACCTTGGTTTCCTTTCTAGTGTACTTTTATGGCGTGTATAAAACTTTAGCACCTCATACCCTGGCTCACCTGAAACGGAAATGCCACAATAAAGTGTGTTAATGTTATGGATGAATTATGGATAATGCATTGAACGAGTCAAATTTGTTACCATACGCTCAACACATTTGTGTTGTATTCACCTACATTTCTTTCGGAGGTTTGTCGCATAGTATATTATATTTAATAAAGTTAAACGTGTCAGTTATGTGCGTGAGTTATTTGAAAAAATGTTTTTACCATATTCAGAAATTAAATTTATCTGAAAAAAAAACTGTCCATTTTGTCGTAACTCAATTTAGCTCGCGCATCACCCCTCACCAGCGTGAGATAAAAGCCCGACGGTTGGGTACAATATAGGAGGCACTAGATATTTATAATAGACAAGCTTTATAATATATATAAAAAAAACGATAAGAACAAATGTTATAGGACATATATTTTTTATAAATTCCATATCACTGACTTCTAATATATTTTTATGTTGGTGAAAATATTTAGAGTGTAGTTCGTTCTGAATTTTTACCTGAGAGATAATTAGAAAGAATTCTTACGTTGAGATCGTTTGAATAATTTTATAAAATCATTCTAATATTTTTTTTTTCCCCTTAGCTCTCAAACTTATAAAAATAGGATGTGGGAAAAATAAAGGAAAATTATTTTGGGCTTATGAGTGCCTTTTACTAAGGGGAGTCCCCCATTTGAAGGATGTATGAGAAGGATATAGGGTGTGGAATGCCTAAAGGAGGCGGGTGGAATCAGGAAGGTAGTGAGAGTCTACTGCATTTTTATATATTTATCATCGTACATTCATATTAAGTAATATATAAAATTCATAGCGGGAAACAAATAATAAAATCATATTACACAAAAATGCGTTTGGGATTCTAACCCTCCCCCATCTTCATCTCTCTATTTTTTCAGTAATTATTGGTAAAATATTTTTAATAAATTACAAAACACACAACTAAGTAAATAAATAAAGTTATTAAAAATAAATTTATTTACAAAAATGGAAAACTAGATGAAAAAGACATGTATGCATGTGCTAGTTGAAGAGTACTTTTGCAATATAAAACTAAACGAAGAAAAAATAATTGTCAGATATTATTAATTCCCTTACCTTAGTGTCTGATGATCCAATGAGTAATCATTGGATAGAAATAAGGACGTTTTGGAAGCAAGGAGGTAGAATTAAAGGAGAATTAGACGCTTCTAATCTCTGAAAAACACTAACTAGTACTCAGAACACGTGTTTCTTTTGGCGAATCTCTGGAAAGCTCTCCCATCCTCTGGCCAAACTACAGTTTACAGGAACATACCCGCACGATAATAAAGTGATGTCCCCAAAAGTTAAAGGGTAATAAGCCTTGGTACCTGACCAGATCATAAAGACTATAGACACGGGATTCCAACCAAAAACGCACTCCCTCAAAATCAACCAACTTCTTACAAATAAATTTATTTCAATCTTTAAAATATCACCATATATATAAGGTGTGGCCCAAACCCATATGGAAAAATATATCAGAAACATTGTCAACGATAATACAGGCCTAAAAGAATTCTTCGTCTCCCCTCTTCTCCCAAGAAGAAACCTATTTTGTCTTGAAATTAGTGAACTCAATAAGCTGAAAACTGTTGAAGTGGTAAATGAAATCCTTAACAGTTTCAAATCCCTTAGGTCTAACATGAGTATTGAGGTGTTCTTTTAACACAACCACTTACACCGTTTTCCTGAAAATTTAGGAGACACCAGTGAGGAACAAGGTGAAAGATTTCCCTAAGACACTAAAACTATGGAGGCCTAACCAAGGAATATGGGGTACGCACATGATGACAGATTACTACTTTTGTTTAAAAAGAGGCTGTTACAAAATGCATTTAGCAACGTCACAGAAAAGAAGTTTCCGAAGTGTTCAGCGACTAGTTGGTTTCATCGATGACATTTCCTCTATCTTTGTATATAATAATATTTGTATGATATAATAATAAAAATTCCGTTTTATTTTTTTTTTTGATCCATGGGATTTAACTTAAAAAAGTGTAAGGTATATTGCACTAAAATGTTATATCTTAGAAATTTGACTTCCTAGGAAAAAAACTAATTTGAATTGAGGGCATCAAATCATGAAATCAGCTTCAAATACTCCGGCGCCAAAGCACCTTTTGGGCTGGGTTATCAAATGCTAAGTAAATCCTAAAAGCATTAAACTTTTGATTTTTTTTTTTATAGATGTTTTGATGGTTCATTATTGATTACGAATCCTGATTAGTTTTGTATTTTCTCCCCTACACAAGCCTGCCCATACCAATTACAATTTTTAACTGCCCACAAGCCTTGGCGAGTCTGTACGTAGTCATATTAAGAACTAGTACATGATAGTAGTTAAACTAGTACATTGACCATTTTAGGTGGTTACACATGCCTGGACAATAACAAACGGACGGCCACTAACAGTAATTATGCCATTAGACTTAGCACAGGAGGACTAAGTGGCATGGACCATTGTGGCTCTAAGTGACAAGTCGTCAACAAGTTTGCAACTCAACCGAGCTGGATACAGGCCGACCAACCTCATCACGTCAATAGTGGAGATTAATGATGTGCCTCCTATATCCACTACAGGAGATAGAGGTTCCGGCCTCTATATTAAGGTCACATCCACCATCAGTCTCCCTGGATCATTCTGTGATCCTTTATGAAGGACCACTTCGGAAAAGGGTTGTCATGGCGGATCCACTTCCACCAGACATCTAGTGGGAACTATATCTATCACCCAGTGAATATTCCCCTGGCAATATTTTTAGTGCCGACAAACCTTAGCCGTCAAATTGTGATCTTAAGTAGAGCTGCTGTGTTAGATATAATCCTCATTTCGATAGAAAATTAATATTAGATAGCACAAGTGAGCTCAGACGAACTATAAAAAATTTAAAACTATTCCTTTGAACTGTATTGTAGTTATAATTTTTTTTTTCTCCTTAGCTCTCTAATTATAAAATTAAGAATGAGGGAAAAATAAAGAAATATTTGGGTTGAGCGGATCCTTGTACTAGGAGTACCTGCTTGAAGGTGGTGCGAGGGAATTAAGGAGTGTGCGAAGCCTCGGTAGAGGTTGATTGTAGTGGTACAGTGGTGAGAGTCCACTGGTGGCTTAGTTATATATATTTTTTATTTTTTTTTTTTCCCCCCCTAAGCTCTCTAATTAGAAGATTAAGGATGAGGGAAAAATAAAGAAATATTTGGGTTGAGCGGATCCTTGTACTAGGAGTACCTGCTTGAAGGTGGTGCGAGGGAATTAAGGAGTGTGCGAAGCCTCGGTAGAGGTTGATTGTAGTGGTACAGTGGTGAGAGTCCACTGGTGGCTTAGTTATATATATTTTTTATTTTTTTTTTTTTTCCCCTAAGCTCTCTAATTAGAAGATTAAGGATGAGGGAAAAATAAAGAAATATTTGGGTTGAGCGGATCCTTGTACTAGGAGTACCTGCTTGAAGGTGGTGCGAGGGAATTAAGGAGTGTGCGAAGCCTCGGTAGAGGTTGATTGTAGTGGTACAGTGGTGAGAGTCCACTGGTGGCTTAGTTATATATATTTTTTATTTTTTTTTTTTTCCCCCCTAAGCTCTCTAATTATAAAATTAAGAATGAGGGAAAAATAAAGAAATATTTGGGTTGAGCGGATCCTTGTACTAGGAGTACCTGCTTGAAGGTGGTGCGAGGGAATTAAGGAGTGTGCGAAGCCTCGGTAGAGGTTGATTGTAGTGGTACAGTGGTGAGAGTCCACTGGTGGCTTAGTTATATATATTTTTTATTTTTTTTTTTTTTCCCCCTAAGCTCTCTAATTAGAAGATTAAGGATGAGGGAAAAATAAAGAAATATTTGGGTTGAGCGGATCCTTGTACTAGGAGTACCTGCTTGAAGGTGGTGCGAGGGAATTAAGGAGTGTGCGAAGCCTCGGTAGAGGTTGATTGTAGTGGTACAGTGGTGAGAGTCCACTGGTGGCTTAGTTATATATATTTTTTATTTTTTTTTTTTTCCCCCTAAGCTCTCTAATTATAAGATTAAGAATGAGGGAAAAATAAAGAAATATTTGGGTTGAGCGGATCCTTGTACTAGGAGTACCTGCTTGAAGGTGGTGCGAGGGAATTAAGGAGTGTGCGAAGCCTCGGTAGAGGTTGATTGTAGTGGTACAGTGGTGAGAGTCCACTGGTGGCTTAGTTATATATATTTTTTATTTTTTTTTTTTTCCCTCCTAAGCTCTCTAATTATAAAATTAAGAATGAGGGAAAAATAAAGAAATATTTGGGTTGAGCGGATCCTTGTACTAGGAGTACCTGCTTGAAGGTGGTGCGAGGGAATTAAGGAGTGTGCGAAGCCTCGGTAGAGGTTGATTGTAGTGGTACAGTGGTGAGAGTCCACTGGTGGCTTAGTTATATATATTTTTTATTTTTTTTTTTTTCCCCCTAAGCTCTCTAATTAGAAGATTAAGGATGAGGGAAAAATAAAGAAATATTTGGGTTGAGCGGATCCTTGTACTAGGAGTACCTGCTTGAAGGTGGTGCGAGGGAATTAAGGAGTGTGCGAAGCCTCGGTAGAGGTTGATTGTAGTGGTACAGTGGTGAGAGTCCACTGGTGGCTTAGTTATATATATTTTTTATTTTTTTTTTTCCCCCCTAAGCTCTCTAATTAGAAGATTAAGGATGAGGGAAAAATAAAGAAATATTTGGGTTGAGCGGATCCTTGTACTAGGAGTACCTGCTTGAAGGTGGTGCGAGGGAATTAAGGAGTGTGCGAAGCCTCGGTAGAGGTTGATTGTAGTGGTACAGTGGTGAGAGTCCACTGGTGGCTTAGTTATATATATTTTTTATTTTTTTTTTTTCCCCCTAAGCTCTCTAATTATAAGATTAAGAATGAGGGAAAAATAAAGAAATATTTGGGTTGAGCGGATCCTTGTACTAGGAGTACCTGCTTGAAGGTGGTGCGAGGGAATTAAGGAGTGTGCGAAGCCTCGGTAGAGGTTGATTGTAGTGGTACAGTGGTGAGAGTCCACTGGTGGCTTAGTTATATATATTTTTTATTTTTTTTTTTTTCCCCCCTAAGCTCTCTAATTATAAAATTAAGAATGAGGGAAAAATAAAGAAATATTTGGGTTGAGCGGATCCTTGTACTAGGAGTACCTGCTTGAAGGTGGTGCGAGGGAATTAAGGAGTGTGCGAAGCCTCGGTAGAGGTTGATTGTAGTGGTACAGTGGTGAGAGTCCACTGGTGGCTTAGTTATATATATTTTTTATTTTTTTTTTTTCCCCCCCTAAGCTCTCTAATTAGAAGATTAAGGATGAGGGAAAAATAAAGAAATATTTGGGTTGAGCGGATCCTTGTACTAGGAGTACCTGCTTGAAGGTGGTGCGAGGGAATTAAGGAGTGTGCGAAGCCTCGGTAGAGGTTGATTGTAGTGGTACAGTGGTGAGAGTCCACTGGTGGCTTAGTTATATATATTTTTTATTTTTTTTTTTTCCCCCTAAGCTCTCTAATTAGAAGATTAAGGATGAGGGAAAAATAAAGAAATATTTGGGTTGAGCGGATCCTTGTACTAGGAGTACCTGCTTGAAGGTGGTGCGAGGGAATTAAGGAGTGTGCGAAGCCTCGGTAGAGGTTGATTGTAGTGGTACAGTGGTGAGAGTCCACTGGTGGCTTAGTTATATATATTTTTTATTTTTTTTTTTTTCCCCCCTAAGCTCTCTAATTATAAAATTAAGAATGAGGGAAAAATAAAGAAATATTTGGGTTGAGCGGATCCTTGTACTAGGAGTACCTGCTTGAAGGTGGTGCGAGGGAATTAAGGAGTGTGCGAAGCCTCGGTAGAGGTTGATTGTAGTGGTACAGTGGTGAGAGTCCACTGGTGGCTTAGTTATATATATTTTTTATTTTTTTTTTTCCCCCCCTAAGCTCTCTAATTAGAAGATTAAGGATGAGGGAAAAATAAAGAAATATTTGGGTTGAGCGGATCCTTGTACTAGGAGTACCTGCTTGAAGGTGGTGCGAGGGAATTAAGGAGTGTGCGAAGCCTCGGTAGAGGTTGATTGTAGTGGTACAGTGGTGAGAGTCCACTGGTGGCTTAGTTATATATATTTTTTATTTTTTTTTTTTTCCCCCTAAGCTCTCTAATTAGAAGATTAAGGATGAGGGAAAAATAAAGAAATATTTGGGTTGAGCGGATCCTTGTACTAGGAGTACCTGCTTGAAGGTGGTGCGAGGGAATTAAGGAGTGTGCGAAGCCTCGGTAGAGGTTGATTGTAGTGGTACAGTGGTGAGAGTCCACTGGTGGCTTAGTTATATATATTTTTTTTTTTTTTTTTTTTCCCCCCTAAGCTCTCTAATTATAAAATTAAGAATGAGGGAAAAATAAAGAAATATTTGGGTTGAGCGGATCCTTGTACTAGGAGTACCTGCTTGAAGGTGGTGCGAGGGAATTAAGGAGTGTGCGAAGCCTCGGTAGAGGTTGATTGTAGTGGTACAGTGGTGAGAGTCCACTGGTGGCTTAGTTATATATATTTTTTATTTTTTTTTTTTTTCCCCCTAAGCTCTCTAATTAGAAGATTAAGGATGAGGGAAAAATAAAGAAATATTTGGGTTGAGCGGATCCTTGTACTAGGAGTACCTGCTTGAAGGTGGTGCGAGGGAATTAAGGAGTGTGCGAAGCCTCGGTAGAGGTTGATTGTAGTGGTACAGTGGTGAGAGTCCACTGGTGGCTTAGTTATATATATTTTTTATTTTTTTTTTTTTTCCCCTAAGCTCTCTAATTATAAGATTAAGAATGAGGGAAAAATAAAGAAATATTTGGGTTGAGCGGATCCTTGTACTAGGAGTACCTGCTTGAAGGTGGTGCGAGGGAATTAAGGAGTGTGCGAAGCCTCGGTAGAGGTTGATTGTAGTGGTACAGTGGTGAGAGTCCACTGGTGGCTTAGTTATATATATTTTTTATTTTTTTTTTTTTTCCCCTAAGCTCTCTAATTATAAGATTAAGAATGAGGGAAAAATAAAGAAATATTTGGGTTGAGCGGATCCTTGTACTAGGAGTACCTGCTTGAAGGTGGTGCGAGGGAATTAAGGAGTGTGCGAAGCCTCGGTAGAGGTTGATTGTAGTGGTACAGTGGTGAGAGTCCACTGGTGGCTTAGTTATATATATTTTTTATTTTTTTTTTTTTTCCCTCCTAAGCTCTCTAATTATAAAATTAAGAATGAGGGAAAAATAAAGAAATATTTGGGTTGAGCGGATCCTTGTACTAGGAGTACCTGCTTGAAGGTGGTGCGAGGGAATTAAGGAGTGTGCGAAGCCTCGGTAGAGGTTGATTGTAGTGGTACAGTGGTGAGAGTCCACTGGTGGCTTAGTTATATATATTTTTTATTTTTTTTTTTTTCCCCCTAAGCTCTCTAATTAGAAGATTAAGGATGAGGGAAAAATAAAGAAATATTTGGGTTGAGCGGATCCTTGTACTAGGAGTACCTGCTTGAAGGTGGTGCGAGGGAATTAAGGAGTGTGCGAAGCCTCGGTAGAGGTTGATTGTAGTGGTACAGTGGTGAGAGTCCACTGGTGGCTTAGTTATATATATTTTTTATTTTTTTTTTTTCCCCCTAAGCTCTCTAATTATAAGATTAAGAATGAGGGAAAAATAAAGAAATATTTGGGTTGAGCGGATCCTTGTACTAGGAGTACCTGCTTGAAGGTGGTGCGAGGGAATTAAGGAGTGTGCGAAGCCTCGGTAGAGGTTGATTGTAGTGGTACAGTGGTGAGAGTCCACTGGTGGCTTAGTTATATATATTTTTTATTTTTTTTTTTTTCCCCCTAAGCTCTCTAATTATAAGATTAAGAATGAGGGAAAAATAAAGAAATATTTGGGTTGAGCGGATCCTTGTACTAGGAGTACCTGCTTGAAGGTGGTGCGAGGGAATTAAGGAGTGTGCGAAGCCTCGGTAGAGGTTGATTGTAGTGGTACAGTGGTGAGAGTCCACTGGTGGCTTAGTTATATATATTTTTTATTTTTTTTTTTTTCCCCCCTAAGCTCTCTAATTAGAAGAAAAAGGATGAGGGAAAAATAAAGAAATATTTGGGTTGAGCGGATCCTTGTACTAGGAGTACCTGCTTGAAGGTGGTGCGAGGGAATTAAGGAGTGTGCGAAGCCTCGGTAGAGGTTGATTGTAGTGGTACAGTGGTGAGAGTCCACTGGTGGCTTAGTTATATATATTTTTTATTTTTTTTTTTTTCCCCCTAAGCTCTCTAATTATAAGATTAAGAATGAGGGAAAAATAAAGAAATATTTGGGTTGAGCGGATCATTGTACTAGGAGTACCTGCTTGAAGGTGGTGCGAGGGAATTAAGGAGTGTGCGAAGCCTCGGTAGAGGTTGATTGTAGTGGTACAGTGGTGAGAGTCCACTGGTGGCTTAGTTATATATATTTTTTATTTTTTTTTTTTTCCCCCTAAGCTCTCTAATTATAAGATTAAGAATGAGGGAAAAATAAAGAAATATTTGGGTTGAGCGGATCCTTGTACTAGGAGTACCTGCTTGAAGGTGGTGCGAGGGAATTAAGGAGTGTGCGAAGCCTCGGTAGAGGTTGATTGTAGTGGTACAGTGGTGAGAGTCCACTGGTGGCTTAGTTATATATATTTTTTATTTTTTTTTTTTTCCCCCCTAAGCTCTCTAATTAGAAGAAAAAGGATGAGGGAAAAATAAAGAAATATTTGGGTTGAGCGGATCCTTGTACTAGGAGTACCTGCTTGAAGGTGGTGCGAGGGAATTAAGGAGTGTGCGAAGCCTCGGTAGAGGTTGATTGTAGTGGTACAGTGGTGAGAGTCCACTGGTGGCTTAGTTATATATATTTTTTATTTTTTTTTTTTCCCCCCTAAGCTCTCTAATTAGAAGATTAAGGATGAGGGAAAAATAAAGAAATATTTGGGTTGAGCGGATCCTTGTACTAGGAGTACCTGCTTGAAGGTGGTGCGAGGGAATTAAGGAGTGTGCGAAGCCTCGGTAGAGGTTGATTGTAGTGGTACAGTGGTGAGAGTCCACTGGTGGCTTAGTTATATATATTTTTTATTTTTTTTTTTTTTCCCCCTAAGCTCTCTAATTATAAGATTAAGAATGAGGGAAAAATAAAGAAATATTTGGGTTGAGCGGATCCTTGTACTAGGAGTACCTGCTTGAAGGTGGTGCGAGGGAATTAAGGAGTGTGCGAAGCCTCGGTAGAGGTTGATTGTAGTGGTACAGTGGTGAGAGTCCACTGGTGGCTTAGTTATATATATTTTTTATTTTTTTTTTTTCCCCCTAAGCTCTCTAATTATAAGATTAAGAATGAGGGAAAAATAAAGAAATATTTGGGTTGAGCGGATCCTTGTACTAGGAGTACCTGCTTGAAGGTGGTGCGAGGGAATTAAGGAGTGTGCGAAGCCTCGGTAGAGGTTGATTGTAGTGGTACAGTGGTGAGAGTCCACTGGTGGCTTAGTTATATATATTTTTTATTTTTTTTTTTTTTCCCCCTAAGCTCTCTAATTAGAAGATTAAGGATGAGGGAAAAATAAAGAAATATTTGGGTTGAGCGGATCCTTGTACTAGGAGTACCTGCTTGAAGGTGGTGCGAGGGAATTAAGGAGTGTGCGAAGCCTCGGTAGAGGTTGATTGTAGTGGTACAGTGGTGAGAGTCCACTGGTGGCTTAGTTATATATATTTTTTATTTTTTTTTTTTTCCCCCCTAAGCTCTCTAATTATAAGATTAAGAATGAGGGAAAAATAAAGAAATATTTGGGTTGAGCGGATCCTTGTACTAGGAGTACCTGCTTGAAGGTGGTGCGAGGGAATTAAGGAGTGTGCGAAGCCTCGGTAGAGGTTGATTGTAGTGGTACAGTGGTGAGAGTCCACTGGTGGCTTAGTTATATATATTTTTTATTTTTTTTTTTTCCCCCTAAGCTCTCTAATTATAAGATTAAGAATGAGGGAAAAATAAAGAAATATTTGGGTTGAGCGGATCCTTGTACTAGGAGTACCTGCTTGAAGGTGGTGCGAGGGAATTAAGGAGTGTGCGAAGCCTCGGTAGAGGTTGATTGTAGTGGTACAGTGGTGAGAGTCCACTGGTGGCTTAGTTATATATATTTTTTATTTTTTTTTTTTTCCCCCCTAAGCTCTCTAATTATAAAATTAAGAATGAGGGAAAAATAAAGAAATATTTGGGTTGAGCGGATCCTTGTACTAGGAGTACCTGCTTGAAGGTGGTGCGAGGGAATTAAGGAGTGTGCGAAGCCTCGGTAGAGGTTGATTGTAGTGGTACAGTGGTGAGAGTCCACTGGTGGCTTAGTTATATATATTTTTTATTTTTTTTTTTTCCCCCCCTAAGCTCTCTAATTAGAAGATTAAGGATGAGGGAAAAATAAAGAAATATTTGGGTTGAGCGGATCCTTGTACTAGGAGTACCTGCTTGAAGGTGGTGCGAGGGAATTAAGGAGTGTGCGATGCCTCGGTAGAGGTTGATTGTAGTGGTACAGTGGTGAGAGTCCACTGGTGGCTTAGTTATATATATTTTTTATTTTTTTTTTTTCCCCCTAAGCTCTCTAATTAGAAGATTAAGGATGAGGGAAAAATAAAGAAATATTTGGGTTGAGCGGATCCTTGTACTAGGAGTACCTGCTTGAAGGTGGTGCGAGGGAATTAAGGAGTGTGCGAAGCCTCGGTAGAGGTTGATTGTAGTGGTACAGTGGTGAGAGTCCACTGGTGGCTTAGTTATATATATTTTTTATTTTTTTTTTTTTCCCCCCTAAGCTCTCTAATTATAAAATTAAGAATGAGGGAAAAATAAAGAAATATTTGGGTTGAGCGGATCCTTGTACTAGGAGTACCTGCTTGAAGGTGGTGCGAGGGAATTAAGGAGTGTGCGAAGCCTCGGTAGAGGTTGATTGTAGTGGTACAGTGGTGAGAGTCCACTGGTGGCTTAGTTATATATATTTTTTATTTTTTTTTTTTCCCCCCCTAAGCTCTCTAATTAGAAGATTAAGGATGAGGGAAAAATAAAGAAATATTTGGGTTGAGCGGATCCTTGTACTAGGAGTACCTGCTTGAAGGTGGTGCGAGGGAATTAAGGAGTGTGCGAAGCCTCGGTAGAGGTTGATTGTAGTGGTACAGTGGTGAGAGTCCACTGGTGGCTTAGTTATATATATTTTTTATTTTTTTTTTTTTCCCCCTAAGCTCTCTAATTAGAAGATTAAGGATGAGGGAAAAATAAAGAAATATTTGGGTTGAGCGGATCCTTGTACTAGGAGTACCTGCTTGAAGGTGGTGCGAGGGAATTAAGGAGTGTGCGAAGCCTCGGTAGAGGTTGATTGTAGTGGTACAGTGGTGAGAGTCCACTGGTGGCTTAGTTATATATATTTTTTATTTTTTTTTTTTCCCCCCTAAGCTCTCTAATTATAAAATTAAGAATGAGGGAAAAATAAAGAAATATTTGGGTTGAGCGGATCCTTGTACTAGGAGTACCTGCTTGAAGGTGGTGCGAGGGTATTAAGGAGTGTGCGAAGCCTCGGTAGAGGTTGATTGTAGTGGTACAGTGGTGAGAGTCCACTGGTGGCTTAGTTATATATATTTTTTATTTTTTTTTTTTTTCCCCCTAAGCTCTCTAATTAGAAGATTAAGGATGAGGGAAAAATAAAGAAATATTTGGGTTGAGCGGATCCTTGTACTAGGAGTACCTGCTTGAAGGTGGTGCGAGGGAATTAAGGAGTGTGCGAAGCCTCGGTAGAGGTTGATTGTAGTGGTACAGTGGTGAGAGTCCACTGGTGGCTTAGTTATATATATTTTTTATTTTTTTTTTTTTCCCCCTAAGCTCTCTAATTATAAGATTAAGAATGAGGGAAAAATAAAGAAATATTTGGGTTGAGCGGATCCTTGTACTAGGAGTACCTGCTTGAAGGTGGTGCGAGGGAATTAAGGAGTGTGCGAAGCCTCGGTAGAGGTTGATTGTAGTGGTACAGTGGTGAGAGTCCACTGGTGGCTTAGTTATATATATTTTTTATTTTTTTTTTTTTCCCTCCTAAGCTCTCTAATTATAAAATTAAGAATGAGGGAAAAATAAAGAAATATTTGGGTTGAGCGGATCCTTGTACTAGGAGTACCTGCTTGAAGGTGGTGCGAGGGAATTAAGGAGTGTGCGAAGCCTCGGTAGAGGTTGATTGTAGTGGTACAGTGGTGAGAGTCCACTGGTGGCTTAGTTATATATATTTTTTATTTTTTTTTTTTTTCCCCCTAAGCTCTCTAATTAGAAGATTAAGGATGAGGGAAAAATAAAGAAATATTTGGGTTGAGCGGATCCTTGTACTAGGAGTACCTGCTTGAAGGTGGTGCGAGGGAATTAAGGAGTGTGCGAAGCCTCGGTAGAGGTTGATTGTAGTGGTACAGTGGTGAGAGTCCACTGGTGGCTTAGTTATATATATTTTTTATTTTTTTTTTTTCCCCCTAAGCTCTCTAATTATAAGATTAAGAATGAGGGAAAAATAAAGAAATATTTGGGTTGAGCGGATCCTTGTACTAGGAGTACCTGCTTGAAGGTGGTGCGAGGGAATTAAGGAGTGTGCGAAGCCTCGGTAGAGGTTGATTGTAGTGGTACAGTGGTGAGAGTCCACTGGTGGCTTAGTTATATATATTTTTTATTTTTTTTTTTTTCCCCCTAAGCTCTCTAATTATAAGATTAAGGATGAGGGAAAAATAAAGAAATATTTGGGTTGAGCGGATCCTTGTACTAGGAGTACCTGCTTGAAGGTGGTGCGAGGGAATTAAGGAGTGTGCGAAGCCTCGGTAGAGGTTGATTGTAGTGGTACAGTGGTGAGAGTCCACTGGTGGCTTATTTATATATATTTTTTATTTTTTTTTTTTTCCCCCCTAAGCTCTCTAATTATAAGATTAAGGATGAGGGAAAAATAAAGAAATATTTGGGTTGAGCGGATCCTTGTACTAGGAGTACCTGCTTGAAGGTGGTGCGAGGGAATTAAGGAGTGTGCGAAGCCTCGGTAGAGGTTGATTGTAGTGGTACAGTGGTGAGAGTCCACTGGTGGCTTAGTTATATATATTTTTTATTTTTTTTTTTTTCCCCCCTAAGCTCTCTAATTAGAAGATTAAGGATGAGGGAAAAATAAAGAAATATTTGGGTTGAGCGGATCCTTGTACTAGGAGTACCTGCTTGAAGGTGGTGCGAGGGAATTAAGGAGTGTGCGAAGCCTCGGTAGAGGTTGATTGTAGTGGTACAGTGGTGAGAGTCCACTGGTGGCTTAGTTATATATATTTTTTATTTTTTTTTTTTTCCCCCTAAGCTCTCTAATTATAAGATTAAGAATGAGGGAAAAATAAAGAAATATTTGGGTTGAGCGGATCCTTGTACTAGGAGTACCTGCTTGAAGGTGGTGCGAGGGAATTAAGGAGTGTGCGAAGCCTCGGTAGAGGTTGATTGTAGTGGTACAGTGGTGAGAGTCCACTGGTGGCTTAGTTATATATATTTTTTATTTTTTTTTTTTTCCCCCTAAGCTCTCTAATTATAAGATTAAGAATGAGGGAAAAATAAAGAAATATTTGGGTTGAGCGGATCCTTGTACTAGGAGTACCTGCTTGAAGGTGGTGCGAGGGAATTAAGGAGTGTGCGAAGCCTCGGTAGAGGTTGATTGTAGTGGTACAGTGGTGAGAGTCCACTGGTGGCTTAGTTATATATATTTTTTATTTTTTTTTTTTTCCCCCCTAAGCTCTCTAATTAGAAGATTAAGGATGAGGGAAAAATAAAGAAATATTTGGGTTGAGCGGATCCTTGTACTAGGAGTACCTGCTTGAAGGTGGTGCGAGGGAATTAAGGAGTGTGCGAAGCCTCGGTAGAGGTTGATTGTAGTGGTACAGTGGTGAGAGTCCACTGGTGGCTTAGTTATATATATTTTTTATTTTTTTTTTTTTTCCCCCTAAGCTCTCTAATTATAAGATTAAGAATGAGGGAAAAATAAAGAAATATTTGGGTTGAGCGGATCCTTGTACTAGGAGTACCTGCTTGAAGGTGGTGCGAGGGAATTAAGGAGTGTGCGAAGCCTCGGTAGAGGTTGATTGTAGTGGTACAGTGGTGAGAGTCCACTGGTGGCTTAGTTATATATATTTTTTATTTTTTTTTTTTCCCCCTAAGCTCTCTAATTATAAGATTAAGAATGAGGGAAAAATAAAGAAATATTTGGGTTGAGCGGATCCTTGTACTAGGAGTACCTGCTTGAAGGTGGTGCGAGGGAATTAAGGAGTGTGCGAAGCCTCGGTAGAGGTTGATTGTAGTGGTACAGTGGTGAGAGTCCACTGGTGGCTTAGTTATATATATTTTTTATTTTTTTTTTTTTCCCCCCTAAGCTCTCTAATTAGAAGATTAAGGATGAGGGAAAAATAAAGAAATATTTGGGTTGAGCGGATCCTTGTACTAGGAGTACCTGCTTGAAGGTGGTGCGAGGGAATTAAGGAGTGTGCGAAGCCTCGGTAGAGGTTGATTGTAGTGGTACAGTGGTGAGAGTCCACTGGTGGCTTAGTTATATATATTTTTTATTTTTTTTTTTTTCCCCCCTAAGCTCTCTAATTAGAAGATTAAGGATGAGGGAAAAATAAAGAAATATTTGGGTTGAGCGGATCCTTGTACTAGGAGTACCTGCTTGAAGGTGGTGCGAGGGAATTAAGGAGTGTGCGAAGCCTCGGTAGAGGTTGATTGTAGTGGTACAGTGGTGAGAGTCCACTGGTGGCTTAGTTATATATATTTTTTATTTTTTTTTTTTTCCCCCTAAGCTCTCTAATTATAAGATTAAGAATGAGGGAAAAATAAAGAAATATTTGGGTTGAGCGGATCCTTGTACTAGGAGTACCTGCTTGAAGGTGGTGCGAGGGAATTAAGGAGTGTGCGAAGCCTCGGTAGAGGTTGATTGTAGTGGTACAGTGGTGAGAGTCCACTGGTGGCTTAGTTATATATATTTTTTATTTTTTTTTTTTTCCCCCCTAAGCTCTCTAATTAGAAGATTAAGAATGAGGGAAAAATAAAGAAATATTTGGGTTGAGCGGATCCTTGTACTAGGAGTACCTGCTTGAAGGTGGTGCGAGGGAATTAAGGAGTGTGCGAAGCCTCGGTAGAGGTTGATTGTAGTGGTACAGTGGTGAGAGTCCACTGGTGGCTTAGTTATATATATTTTTTATTTTTTTTTTTTTCCCCCCTAAGCTCTCTAATTAGAAGATTAAGGATGAGGGAAAAATAAAGAAATATTTGGGTTGAGCGGATCCTTGTACTAGGAGTACCTGCTTGAAGGTGGTGCGAGGGAATTAAGGAGTGTGCGAAGCCTCGGTAGAGGTTGATTGTAGTGGTACAGTGGTGAGAGTCCACTGGTGGCTTAGTTATATATATTTTTTATTTTTTTTTTTTTCCCCCTAAGCTCTCTAATTATAAGATTAAGAATGAGGGAAAAATAAAGAAATATTTGGGTTGAGCGGATCCTTGTACTAGGAGTACCTGCTTGAAGGTGGTGCGAGGGAATTAAGGAGTGTGCGAAGCCTCGGTAGAGGTTGATTGTAGTGGTACAGTGGTGAGAGTCCACTGGTGGCTTAGTTATATATATTTTTTATTTTTTTTTTTTTCCCCCCTAAGCTCTCTAATTAGAAGATTAAGGATGAGGGAAAAATCAAGGAAGATTTGGGTTGAGCGGATCCTTGTACCTCCTTTAAGGTAGTGTGAGAGAAGTAAGGAGTGTGCGAAGCCTCGGTAGAGGTTGATTGTTGCGGTAAAGTGGTGAGAGTCCATGGTGGCTTAGTTATATATTTTTTTTTTTTTTTTTTTTTTCCCCTAAGCTCTCTAATTAGAAGATTAAGGATGAGGGAAAAATCAAGGAAGATTTGGGTTGAGCGGATCCTTGTACCTCCTTTAAGGTAGTGTGAGAGAATTAAGGAGCGTGGGAAGCCTCGGTAGAGGTTGATTGTTGCGGTAAAGTGGTGAGAGTCCATGGTGGCTTAGTTATATATTTTTTTTTTTCTTTTTTTTTCCCCCTAAGCTCTCTAATTAGAAGATTAAGGATGAGGGAAAAATCAAGGAAGATTTGGGTTGAGCGGATCCTTGTACCTCCTTTAAGGTAGTGTGAGAGAAGTAAGGAGCGTGGGAAGCCTCGGTAGAGGTTGATTGTTGCGGTAAAGTGGTGAGAGTCCATGGTGGCTTAGTTATATATTTTTTTTTTCTTTTTTTTTCCCCCTAAGCTCTCTAATTAGAAGATTAAGGATGAGGGAAAAATCAAGGAAGATTTGGGTTGAGCGGATCCTTGTACCTCCTTTAAGGTAGTGTGAGAGAATTAAGGAGCGTGGGAAGCCTCGGTAGAGGTTGATTGTTGGTACAGTAGTGAGAGTCCACTGGGCTCCACCATCTAGGCTGGGCCTACATAACTGTTAACCAATCTGTAACTGTCCGATATTGTTGATCATTGTTAAAAACATAATAAGAACAGAATTCACACCGGAAATATTTAAGTGAAAATAAAAATCGTGAATTAAAATTTGCTTTTTGTAACTACATAAACAGAATTTGATGATATTACTTGTCTGGTCGTCACGAGAGGGGTTCCTAGTTACCCTGGCCCTGGTGACGAAGTGAGGATTGATTAAGTTTATTACCTGGACAATTGTTTCATGACGGTCTTACTATCTGACTCCATTTTTGATAGGTATGTGCCCCGACAATGCACTATGTTCAGAAGAAGAGGCATAGGCTAGGTAGGGTAGGTAGTTTGTGTGGTCTTGGAAGGACCACGAATTCACACTCGGTATCTAAGGGTAGGCGAAATCCATCCGGATCCCAAAGGCGAGTGTGAACTGGAGAGAGGCAGACTGAATCATCGTGGGGAACACTGCTTGGTAAGCTTGCAGGGCCACGACAACCGTTGTCTATTAGGGAGAGGTCTCTCCCAAGGAAGTGCTAGATTTAGCGAGACGAAGGCAGAGATTCCCACTAGGAAGGTGTGGGGTCTGACAACGCCGGACTAAAACGTAGCGAGGTGAGGAGAGAGGGATGCAGAGGTTTTCATAAGGAGAAGACCAAATTCTTGAATATCGCCGCAGCTGCAAGTCATAAGTAGCTAATCGTCGGGAGAATGAATTACACCCCGAGATCTACCCCTATTTATAGTTAGTGGTGGCTCGTTAGGCCCAATCATCTGCCTCGTTATTGTATCTGATGAGGCCCCAGTATACGGTAGGGCTTTGTGTGGGCATCTGTAGGCCTGGCCTGGCAGGGTCGTTTTACTACCTGATGTGGGATAGCTCCTGCTCTTAACTTAATTGACTTGCAGCTGCGACTTCTTTATTGTTTACAATAACTTTTTTATGTTATTTACATTTGTTTAAATTAATTTACAATATATATATATATTACTACATTACTAAATAATTAAAATTTCTGTTTGCTAACCAGTGTGACTCAAGGTGTTATAACTGTTTAAAAACATTCAATTATGTTTTAAAAATTTGGTTTTTGCAAATCATTTTTTATTCATGTGCTGAAATGTCATAGCTTGATTACATCCTGAGACTAGAAAATGCCAGATTAAAACTCTGATAAGAATTAAGAACCACGCAGAATAAAGACTGATTCTTAAAACTCAAATCATCACTGATCTAAAAAGCACTATGCGAGAAAGTGAAAGAAGATAATCATTGAGAGTTTATCATCTGCAACCTTTTATAAGGCAATAAGTAATTAAGATAAAACTGCCTTTTAATATTAATATGTTGTCATTTGCTAGGCCTTGAACTGTCCTGGTGGCATCCATTGTAAAAAAGGTAGCTTGAAATATGTTTATTTACTCGCTCCCAATCGTTTTTCTATTGCATCAAGGGTGACTATACATTCAAGTTAATTAATTACTAATTAAAGGGTAACGGGGCACCAGATCCTACTAATGGAATTGAGGGAAACAACAAACACTGCCAGGACATTCTGACATGCTGAATGATAAACCATGCACAAGGTGCACTTAGTAAATTACTAAATGGTAAATCAATTTTTAACACATGTATATCGCAATGTACTGATATTACAAAAAAAAATAACAGGGGTTAGAAAAGATGGAGATTTTTCTATAGTCGTAGTGATGTAGGGTTAAGATTTTTTATCAAGGAATGGACTATAGCTTTTTTCTAAGTTGGGAAAGCTGAGTTTTGAAGGGAAAATTGTAAATATGGAGAAGAACAGGCAGAATGACTGGAATGCCTAGTTTAATTAGCTTCATGGGGATTTCGTCAGGACCAGTAGCCTTAGTACGTGCTTTTATTACGGAGCATATAAGGCCTGTGGGAGAGACTTATTTAGAATGAAAATCATTACCTTTAAATGAGGGCTCGCAAGGGCTATAAAATGACGAAGATGGTGAAGTGGTTGAGGAGGCAGACATAAAAGATGAGCTTAGCTCATCAGGTGAAATGGGGAATAGTTCTGAGGAGGAAGCAATACAGGAGTCACAGAGGGGTAGTATTCCAAGGGGTTGCCATTTGGATTTAGATTGAGGAGTAGATTAGAGGGCTTCGTGAAAGTATTTGTACTTCGCCGGCCGGGCTGTCAACTGCCAAGTTGCGGGTTACACTGAACGCTTGAGAGTCACCTACAAAAACAGAAAAGGAACTTTAGGGATGGAGACAGGCGTGGCAGAGGTAGGTCGGGTAACATATGTAATGTGACGAATTCAATCAAGTATCGTTGATTAGAGCCGTGCTCGTTGAATATTCATAATATTTAGTCAGCCAACGGGAATGGAATTTTTAAATCATTTTCTCATCCAATTATAATTTCAATAAAATAAGTCTCTTTTACTGTCAAAATATAAAATGATTACATTATTTGGGGGGGATACGCCCTTCGTGAGTAAAATTACGTTTATAAAAGGACACCAGCAATTGTATTTTTTTAGAGATTTTAATTCTGTTAGGACCGTCGTAATAACTGAATTAACCCTTGGGGTATTTGGGGTACAATTTATTTAAAACTTAGCTTATCTTAATAAAGGTCAAATTAATTATGATTAATTTTAACTCCCTCGTAGCAGAAAGATTAGGTAGACCCTTATAAATTGTAATTTGACTAGGGCGTTTTAATGCATTTTATTTTAATGGGAATATATAAATTATTTCATACCATTAACCTTATTATACTTCTACCCTTATGTAAATTTGATGGAAAAAAGAATCTTCATGGATTTAAATAAGTACTACTCGGTTTCTACAAAATATCGTTTATTTTTCAGAACGATTTCGACCGATCTACTAAAATGAAAAGCCACGTGATAAAAAATCGATTATGAATATGGAAAGCAAATAACTTATTAAGAAAATAACAATCGCAATTAATAAAATTTATACATAACAATTTAATAGTCAATTAAGTATCCTATATTTTATATAATTAAATAAAAACTCGACAACATAATAATCCTATGGTTCCATTAACCCAATTACTGGTCTAAAATTTCAAAATTATTTAATCTACATAAATGGACGGTTTTGAAAGGATTTCTGGTAGGACTCCACTCCACAAATGCCTACATTTAGGATTTTATGGTAGGGGTTCTTGTGCTCTTGTGTTTTTCTTATTACCTATTAATATTTTCAAATGTGAGCGAATCTAATTTAATTTCTAAGCTTTCAATGCTGTTGATTTTTTTTTCTTTAGAATAGAAAAAAAATGTATTCCAAGACTTAGTCCTCTATGAATAACATAATTTTTAGGTGACAAAGTCACACCTGGCAAATAAAATTAACTATAACATCATAATAAAAAAAAAAACAGTATAAAATAAAGTGTAAAACTATTTATATTACTACTGCTAATGCTTACTAGTACTTAGGTTTTATTATAAATAACGCCGACTCTGTATTGGTTTAACACGTTTATTACCCCTTGATAAGCACAAGGGGTAAAATACTTCAAATTTGGGCACCCGTAGGGTGATTCACGCCAGACATGAAAAAATTCATTATCTATAAAAAAAATATTTGTTTGTATTTTGATTGTAATTACGCTTTCATTTACTGATTTAGTTTCACACTTGAACAGTTCAGAAAAAGATCTGCCCTCTCGGGGTACGTAAGGGAGTGAAATAAAATTTCAGTTATTTCAATTAATAAATTAAAATTAATAACTTCCCCCACGCCACGAATAGGCTTCAAAGGTTAAAGACCCAAAACCGTCGAGGAAACGTTTGGGCCCGGAAGGCTGGGCCAAACTCTGCCTTGTCGGAGTCTTGAAGGACGAGTGACGTTCTCCGGGCGTGGCCAGTAAGTATATAAACGCTACCGAAACCTCTACTGTCACTGATTGTAGTTCCTCCTGGAAGACATCAACACCATCAACATGTTCACTAAGGTATGGAAATTTGTAGGATTTTTTTGACTATAAGCAAATAGCAAAATCCTAAAATGTCAACATCACTTGTTTTATTTTGTTTAAACCTTCCACTTGCGAAGTTTTATATTTTTGTTTTATTAAAGGCTCAATGGATTCATTAGTGAGAACTATAATTTAAATAACACTTGAAATAGACGATACAAAAATATATCATTCATGTACTTTATAATGAGAACATTATAAACATAATTATGGAGACATTAAAGTTTTCTAAGCTACTTATTATATCATCTGCTGAAATTAGTGACCGAATTCCGAACAAACACTTTTGAAGTTTTGTAAAATTTTCAACTCTGCATTCTGCATTGATCGTTGATATCTACCTCCTATTTTGTCACTTCTGCCCGCCTGAAATAAGATTAGTTTATTCAAGCAGCAACAAATTGAATTTGAGTATAGTTACTCGTGCATGGCAAATAGAGGTAATTTAAACTCGTTTTCGGCGACTTCAGAGCATTCGGTATTTCGAGCAACCTATATGTCTGAAGAGACCTCATCGGCGGAGTCAACTCTTTTAAAAAAACTCATTTTCTTCCTCGTCTGTCTTAATCACTTTGCTGCACTTTGTTTTAAAGGATATATATCCTCGACATATTTCCATTGAGCCATTCACAGAATTACAGATTTCATTATTAATGAATATACATTCCTTCTTGTCTACCCTACTTTCATTTTACAATGCTTTTCTTCCACTTTCGGTGGCTCTATACCTGTATTCTCAAGTTTATCATAAATTAAATGATATAATAGTATAAAAGCTTAAAGATAAAATTATGTCTACTATTCCAAGGCAATCAGATCTGTAACTCTGAGTAAATTATATTGCGCATTCAGATGGTATGAAATGTAAAAGACTACATAACAATTAATATAATATGAATATAATATGAAAAAAGTTTGTACCTTGCGCTATTCTACTTCATAGTAGCAAATAGATAGTATTAAACAAATAATTGTATTTTATGGCCCAGACAATGAATACAAAATGTTTTTAAATAATTTGAATTTATAAACTTTAACGAATTGGAGTATTTCAATCGACAATTTCAAGTTCCCCTTTCGGCCCTCAATTTGAAGAAGCTTTACAGTGCCTTAGGATTCAAATCTCAAACTTTACGTATTTTTTAATTATATTTATATTTGATCCATATATATTTATATAAATGTACATCTCTATATTAAAAAATTGATTTGTTTCCAAACTCGGAGAGAGAAGTTTTAGTCCAAACAGAAATGAAGCAATAGTATTTCGTTTGCTTGTCTGGGTTCTATGATATCATTCGTAAAAATAGTACTAAAACTGTATGCAAAAAGTGTAAAATTTCTTCGAGGTTAAGCTTTAAATGTCTTGGTTGACTATAATAATAAACATAATTACTCAATGTGCGCTGACCGGTGCAACAATCCCATTGCACCGGAATACGCGCACCACAGGCTACGTAACCCCATGAGCTCACTTCACGGGCTTGTGGGGTAAGCCCGTTTGAGGCTCAGCCTCAAAGAGGGAAAGAAAAAGAAAAATAGTTGACTATAATAAGTATGAGAAAAGTATTAATCTTGAAAACTATCGCTCCTGTGCCTATTGACTAAACCGATTGAAATCTTCTGATTTCTTTTTACGCCATGGTTGAAGCCGCATTGAAAGGGGGTAGTGAAATATAAATCAAATATATTGCAATAAAATATTATGAGAGCCTATATAACATAAAACCCGTTTTAGGTATCATCCAAGCTCATTTTAGTAGATTTATTTCAGTTGCATCAACGAAGAACGAAATAAAATAGGTTTTATTACTATCGACATTAAGAGTCCTCAGCAATTGAAGCTATTAACTCAGACTAATAATTGTTTCGGTAACAACAGTTTATAATTGACTTCGTAATGGTTCTTGGGCTAGTATGGTCCAAAATGGCTGAGTTGGCCAACTCTGATACAGCTTGCCATCAGTACCCATAGATGTAACGTAAATAGTTGCTTCAACTACTCTACTCCTGAGTTTCAAGCCAATTTGGTAGTTAGCATTGAAACTTGGGATTGCTCTATGCATTGAAGCTCATCACCTTGTGGCCATGGCCATGCCAATTATAGATTAATTGACCTCAGGAACTTTACATATCCCTACGTTTAAGAATTAAACTGTCAGTTACTCTTTGATAAGATCATGGTACATGGAATGAAAGTATTTGTTGGTATCGTTTACGTTTGTGATGTCACAGATTCTGTGTTCCAGGAAGTAGGTCTTATCTCAATCTGATGCTCTTGGGAACATTACAGGCAGAGAAGTTACCTGATTCAGCCTAGTACTAGGGAACGTGATGTAAATTGTTGAATATTCTACACCTGAAGGGAGACTCTCCCATATTTTGTATACATTAAGTAATAAAGAAGCCGGCTGTTCTGCACCCATCAATATTTGAACGGGGTGACCATGCTTGAAATGTCGATAGGTTTAAAATATATAATCCAAGGCACTCAATCGAGAACTGAGCGTTGAAATGCGATGCTTTAATGAGTGATCAAATCCGCTTGTCTGAATTATACGAAAAATTACCTTCTCCACCCAAGACTTTTTATTAAGAAACGACGTCGGTCGACTGTTTAGAGTTGATTGACTGCTTGTAGTTCTGTGCTGCAAGAGTCAAAATTTGAAAGTCAAGAAACCTATGCAATATTTCCTCTGTACAAACCTTCCAAAACGTTGAATCACAAAATCAATAAACCCGGAGCAACAGATTCTGATCATTTTTGTTTAGTCCACTTATGTCTGAAATTCCCTTTATTTTAAATCACTTCTATTCCCCATATTTGTGACAGTCAATCCTTTAATGTTGTTATTTTATTGGCTATTTCAGTCCATCTTTTAAGTTTGTATATTATTTATTCACTATTATTTCAGATAATTGTTTGCTTTTTTTTTTCTAAGTGAGATCAAGTTATAATAATATATCCAGCCCCAGTTCCAGAAGTTTGTTTCGTTGTTGCTGGTTGTCAATTAGTTATGTAATTTATTTCGTTTAACCTGCTAAGCTAATTCAAAACTCATTCGTCAATCGTATAAATCCCAATCCGGAGTCCTTAGAACAATAGTATATGCCCAATTCAGTGTAACTAATAAAACCATCCATACTGACCTTAATTAATGGCATCTGTCCCAACTTGAAACTTGCTATGACCACACGTACCTACAATCCTCCTCGAAGATTGTAGCGACAATGGCCCGGAGTCTGTCTTTGTCTGTGCCGCTGCTATCTAGCAGTAATGTGGCAGCAGGGGTAGCGTGCCCGATCCCTGTTACAGCTGACAAGTGATTTTGATACGTTATTCCAGCACTTAGTAATATACGTTTACATTGTGTTGTGCATATTGTAAATACTTTATAAATAGTGAGCTGAATATTGTAAATATGATATCAATGAGAACATTTTTTACAATGGCTCATTATACTATTAGGGCTGATGGTAACTTTTTTTCAAAATCGTAAAATTCATATTGTATTTTTTGCGAGCTATAGCAATTTTATTGTCATTTTACTATAAATTATTTAATTTTCTAACCAACCCGTGTGTTTCAGATCGCCCTACTCGTCCTGGCCTCAGTGGCAACCGCACAGGCAGGACTCCTGGCCCCAGGTCTGGTCCGAACTCCATCCTTGGACTCTGCCATCATCAGGTCCGAGAGGTTGGGCGGCAACTTCGCATACTCCACCGTTGAGGGTCACGCCTATGCCTCCGTCTCCCCCATCGTCCAGGATGTGGTCGCACCCGTTGCTGTATCCTACTCCGCCCGTCCCTATGTCATCTCCCACCCTGGCCTAATCATCCACTGATCAGTCAATAAATAGTATTAAATAAATTTCTTTTTTGTAACAACCACTCACAAATTATCTCTTCCTATCTCTTTTTTTTTTTTTTTTTTCTAAGCTCTTTATTAAATTTTAGGATGAGGGAGAAATATAAAATATTTAGGGTGATCGGATCCTTGTACTAGGAGTACCTGCTTGAAGGTGGTGTGAGAGGAGTAAGGAGTGTGGGAATCTGCGGTGGACGTTGATTGTTACGGTACAGTGGTGAGAGTCCACTGGTGGCTGATCTTGAGCATCTTTGCTTCCTATCTCTTAAACATTTTTCAATGTTTATAGACTGGAGTACATCAGTCCCACAGTGGGAATGAAAAAAAACCTTTACGTCATTGGGAAAGTTGGCTCTAAATTGACCCATTAGTCACTAGACGTCAATTAAAGCACTCTTTAATTACTCAACTCCTAGTCATCGAATCAATAGTCAAAGGCTTTTCGCTTTTCTGTCAGTGAATGAATTATAATGAAAAATCTTCTTCTTTCAAATATCACTCCTTTTTTCTAATGAGGCATCCATCCAATATCCATGGCACATATGCTTAGTAGAAAGAAATGCTTAGAGGATACTGTGAGGTATAAGTCACTCGAAGTATATGAAACAGTTTAGAAAAGTTTTTTTTTTTTATTATTAAAAAATATAAATTGTAGACAAATAAATATGAGTAATTGATTTCATAAAACAAAATTAATTAAAGTTCTCTCTTGCTTGACAGCAGCTCAAGCATGAAAATGACAGGGCATTGAAATAATTTCCACGTGACGATCTTCTAAAATTAGTTTTCAATTCCAAAATATAATGTGTACTGGCTTCGAATTAATCATTCCAATCGATTAATCCTTATCATTCTATATCTGTTTTATATTTTGAACAATTCCTTCTATATATTACGGTTTTTAACGCTAAAACTTCATTATTGAATTTAAATCAAAAAAATATGAAAAGATGTAAAAATGAGTAGGAAGGGATGTTTTATTTTCATGGCAGAGCTAATTGCGCCCGCGCTCCACATTTATCCCCGTGTTTTTTTTATTACATAAAAAGGACTAGAAGGTTCCCCGTGGTCTTAAAAATAAAAAATAAAGTAATACTCTAAAACAACCTGAGGATGAAACGTGGCGCTCTTTTAATTATTCCCTGATTGGAGTGTCAGGAATAAAATAAAATCGGAAATAGCAGACAAGCTCGGGGAAAAAGTGTATTAGGCTTGTTTCAGCAAGGGCGAGGGTCTTCGCCATCTCGAGTTTTATTGAGTTATACCGAGTTAGCATCCCTTTATCAGCCCGCCTAAGTGCCCTCGGGCTCTTTAATTTCTCTTCTACAATCTGGCTGCAGTATTACTGTATCTGACAGGTGTGGGTATTGTTGATTGGCGTTGCAGCTAGAGTAATTTTCGCATTGTTGGTCAGTAACAGAATCCAGAATAGTGAATAAAGCCAACAAATCTAATAAACACTGGACAAGAGTTTCATCAATACTTAATTCCAAAAAAATGATTATGCAGAGGATTATGGCCCACTTCGAGCCAAAAGGAAATGAAATTAAACTTAATATTTAAGGATAGGTTTAAAAATTGTGGACTGTAGAAAAGGGTGGTTCATAAATTGAAAACATACACTGCCAAAAACCCAAAATAAAAAAAAAATATATATATTAACACAAAATAGATAGTAAAAAACAAACGAAAAGAAAAATGGCCACCCAATTATGGTATGAACAATTAATATTAAGACTAATGAAACTAACCTAGCAAGAATTAACTAAAAATTATAACTAACTAAACTCTTAAAAAAATTTATCGTCTATTAATTGTCTAATTCAAGGAATAAAATATATTCAATAACATAGCTGGGGAGATCTGTTAAATTTTATCTCTATCCGAAGATAGAAGAACTCATCTTGAGATGTAAACTGCTCCATGCAGAAGGTGATGTGTTAAATCGGTACGCCGAACAAGAGGAGTCACCTAGGCCAAGGTACTATGCAGAGCTGTCTCGCGGGGAACTCAATGAAAAAAAAGAAGATGAGCCATCCACCTGAGACACTCTCTGAAGGGCTTTCTCACTTTTACTGCCTAATATGACCCAGAGAGAAAGAGGGGGAAGGATGAATGAGGGTGATAGCTTCTCCGAAGCTGTGCCACTGACCTGTGAAGTGCCCCAAGGAGCTGGTACTGTACTGTTCAACGTGTACACGTCTGAAATTGTCGGAGCCCGATATAAAAACACCACAGTTACTGCTTTCGTAGATGACATAGCGGTGTACAGTAGCAGCATGAGCGCCAAGGTAGCTCTAAGACAGGCTTAAGTAGCCTGTAACCAGATCAGTGAGAGATTGGGGAGACTCAATATCTCTGTAAACGCGGGTAAGACTGACTGTGTAATTTTCTCTTTCAAAAGGGAAAAAGCCCGCTCCCTACTAGCTACAGAGTAGGAACAGAGAAAAATTCACCAGCCAACGACCTAGTATATATGGGAATTAAAATGGACAGACACCTCCATTTTAGTAACCTCCATTTTGCGAAGAAGTTGAAGCATACACGCATGAAGTCTTACCGGCTTACACACTTATTAACTTCCCCCAATCTATCACTGCGTCTTTAACTATTGATATACAAGAGCATACTAAGGCCTACTCTGCTGTATGGTGCAACGCTATTTCGTTATCTGACGTATACGACAGCTAAGAAACTCCAACAATTCCAAAACGGTATACTGATGAAAGTGGTCAGACAAACTTCATTCGAGCAGCGGAGCAACAGTGAGCTTCACGAGATATTTGAGCTGCCTACGGTAGATGAATTCATTAAACGTAGACATATCAAATTTTTCGACTTACTACAGTACCTGACAAACCCAGTGTTTAACACGATAACCCCCGCTCCGTTCCCCTATCGATGGCAGGACGCTGTCGTGGCAGGAACGCTTTAGTCTTAGGTTCTAGTTTTAGGTTTTATTTTGTAGTTCCCACATTGTAATCTGAAGGTGAGCCCCATCACCTAGTCCTGTACCCAGTGATTTGTAATTTTATCTTCAAATAAAAAATTGTTATTGTAATTCTACCCTCCTTCGAATGTATACGCAGATATGCAGTAAGAGGAGAAAACTGTAAATCGAGAATTTGTAAATTGTAAAACTTTGATCAATAAAGGGGTTTTGAAATTAAAAAAAAAAAAAAGAGGGAGAAGGAACTGGAAAAGGGAATTCTTCCCGCGCGAGCGAACGCACAACACTCGTGTCAAGCATGTACACGATTCGCACACACAAACATAAATAAAGTAGTAATAAATTTTATCTAAAAATAAATTATGAGAGTGATCAATATAATTCACAATACCCATTGATCAGTTCATGAAATTAATTCTTAATGGATATATAACGCTTTTGATATAAGGTCCAAGTTAAACTTGGCAAACTAGCTCTAGCAACATTAACTTAATGGTCACATTGTGTCCCCGTTGTCTGTCTCTGCGCCCATCGGGTCTATCACAGTAAACTGTATACAGTCTCTGTGTGCAGTCTTTGCGAGAGTTCTTCCTAAGGGAAATAATAAGGGTGGTTGCAGGGTACCTCAGTTGATAGAACCCCCGAACAGATATTGGGGAGTTCGACTTTTTTTTAATGTCTAATAATTACTGGTATTAATAGTTATATTTTTTATTTCATTATCTTTGAATCGGTTCTTTCGGTCGTTGAATTCGTTTTTTATTGAAAAAAAAACGATTTTTTTATGGAATAAATGACAAACGTTTATCGGCGCTTTTGTCTATTAAAAATTTGACTTAAAAATCATTAATTAGATAATATAAAAAATAATTGTTGATCACAGAATATATGCTAACCGCATATCCGTCGGTCCGTGATTAAAGCCCCATGTACTTCCTATTATTTGGAGTAAATTCATTTTATGTTTATTCGTTGTTGTTTTTTTTACAATAATTGGAATTAGAGAATTGTCTCAAAACCGAACAAAGCTATTTCGGGAAGGAGCAGAACTCGCGAGGTATTGGTAGGGGTAGGGGTAAACATTGGTAATCAAGCATGTAATCGATTAATGCTCGATATAGAACATACGTAAGTGTTGGAATACATTTTCGTTGTTCCTACTTACACGGATGATTACATCAATGATTTGTTGTGCCGAGGCACCGACAAAACATATCATTAGTGATACAGCTTTCCATCGCCCCGGATACCATGAGGAATTGGGCCGTAAAATTAAATCATACTGAAATAATTTATCTGTCGCGCATGAGGTCACTGTTTGAATTTATCGTCTCATGAGGCCTTACATTTATCAATAGTGTCTATGTAATGTTGTTTTTTACAGAAAGATTACATTTTTTTTCTCACTCTCGCTACCAACATTGATGACTTTAATATTTAAAAGAAAACAAATTGTTCTTTGTCGGATATTCAGTTGACATTGAATAGGTTTGTACATTATTATTTATCGTCGTGTAACTTCTTGTGTTATAGTTCTTATAATTCTTGCTCAATCTTTTCAATGATCCTAATGATGATGATGATAAATAAAGAGTGATAAAAAATAGTTCATTTAATAATCAGTATTCTCACCATTCTTTCCCTTTAAATTTATTTTCACCTTGGTTATTGATCATGGTTAGCATATATTCTGTGATCAACAATTATTTTTTATGTTATCTAATTAATGATTTTTAAGTCAAATTTTTAATAGACAAAAACGCCGATAAAATTTGTCATTTATTCCATAAAAAAATCGTTTTTTACGATAAAAAACAATTTCAACGACCGAAAGAACCTATTTAAAGATACTTATTAATAATTAATTTTTTTATCATAGTGTATGTTTTGAACTAAAAAATGCTACATGATGATTCCATTGATTACATAGACATCATCGCTAAATATGAGGTCTCCTGAGATTAAAAATTCAAACAGTGGCCTCAAACGCAAGCAACAGATGAACTTCAGTCAGATTTAATTTCACGGCACAATTCCTCAGGAGGAATCTGCTGTGTCACTAATGATTTTTTTTGTGACTCAGTACATAAAATCATTAATGTAATTATATGGTGTATTTATGTACAGCATATAACCATTACGACAATATGTTCTATATCAAGCATTTATATAACAAAAGCTTAATTAATTATATAACAATGCAGCTGGTAATGCTGAGCTTGCTGGGTCGCTAATTATACCTCCCACAACGCCGTTGAGCTCTGATCTCACCAAGAATAGCCTGGTGAATTGAATTAAAGAAGGGAGCTCATGTCACTATGGTTCATTATTGTGAATTGATGAAAGACAAACAATATTTCTTCAACACTAAGAATAAGTGAAAATAATACATATTTGAGAGCTGTTATTTAAGATTCCCTAAGACCAAAGTTTCTCCCTGCTAAGTAAAAAGAGGGATTTATACAGTACGTGGCTACATCTTCTCGCCGCTATAACGCTACATAAAATTTAAGTAGTAAGAGAAGTAAAGCACTTTGTCCGGTTAGATGTCGAATATTCCCAAAGTGGGGAGGAGACGCCCGCCGCGGGCTAGGGTAACTACAACCTCTAGCCGCCGTCCGGGGAGCGCCTAGAAAGAGATAAGGTGGGTGGACCTGTGGTCTTTCACCCTGGCTGCCGGCTTAGTCGGCGGGCAGCCTAATTCGTTTTGATCTGACTCCATAAGATCTTTGAAGGTGTGCCCAGACAATAGTGCTTTGTTCAGGAGAAGAGGAACAGGGTAGGTTTATAGGTAGTTTATGTGGTCTTGGAATGACCACGAATTCACACTCGGTATCTAACGGTAGGCGAAAACCGTCCAGACCCCAAAAGTGAGTGTGAACCGGAGAGAAGCAGACTGAATTGCCGTGGGAGACGCTACTGGTAAGTTTGTTGGTCCACGGCAACCGTCGTCCGCGAGGGAGAGGTCTCTCCCAAGGAGGTGCTAGTTAGTTTTAGCGAGACGAAGGCAGAGATTCCCACTAGGAAGGTGTGGGGTCTGGCAACGCCGGACTAAAACATAGCGAGGTTAGGAGAGAGAGAGAGATGCAGAGGTAGTTGAATGAGAAGGTCGTGGTTTGAATAGATCAGCAAGCGCCAGTGCAGAGAGAGAAAGAGACCTGTGTTCCAGGTGCCGGTTCGGTTCGTTCTGTCGTCTACCCTAAGACGCCTGGGTTATATAGGCAGGCCAGCCGTAGGGGGGTTGGTTCCCCCACCTGCGGCTGTTTCCCCCACCTGCGGCTGTTTCCCCCACTAGCTTCTCCCCCTTATCTGACTGACGTCATAAACTTTATTATAAAAATATGGAAACATATAGATATTTTCTAGGCCGAGATGAGGGTAACTTTTAATTATTCATAATTAAAAGGTTGCCACAACACACTCCAACAGGCTTTCTTGAAATACAACCTTTCCAACTCATTTAAAGAAGGAGGTCCCAATCCTTCTTTACATACTTTTTAGAAAACATTTGGCTTAGCATCATAATATATGACCCCTCCTTGTCAGTGACATGTTGAGCTTAATTGCTCACGTACCCGCAGCTAACAGCTCTTAGCTGTCACTAAAACGAACAATCGTGTTAAATAAATAAAATCGAGACATTTTAAACTAACGTTTTTGACAGTTGGATTGTGAGACGGAAAATAAATTTATTGCGAGCAGACATCGAATATATTTATAAAGAAACACACCTCACAGTAAATATGTATAGATATTTAAATAAATAGATATATTCCTCTGTGTTCACAATGCACCTCCGGCAGTCCTTGACCGATGTTCAATACGGGGAAACGTGACCTATTCCTTCTTCTGTATAAAGTTATTTTCAACTTACGAACACACTATAGCTGCGACATTAACTCTCAATTCAACATAGAAGAGTATATCAACACTTAGATTTATTCCAATGTTTTAATAAAAATGTTCAATTCAAATTCAAATGTTTAATAAAATAACATAAATCAGCAATTCAAAAATAGGTAATTATCACCTATCAATACATTATCATCACAAATCTATCAATACTTTACGAAATGCTTTGCTATATGAGATTTTTTTTAATCGATATAATTAATAGCAATACTTATAATTTTTTTGTTTGGTAGTAAATCTTCAATTGCAGTAAATTACAAACTTCCCTAGAAGTACAATATTTAATTGTGATAAAAGATCACATTCATACTGCATTTTAAGTTTTACATTTACTCTTTCATTGATAACGTATTTACAATATGCATTTATACAATAAAGGCATCTATGCATTGCCCAGAGATACCCCAATTAAAATTAAATCCATTTTGTACACTTGCAATTAAATGACAAATAATAAATTACTCTGAACGTTTCAACTGGTCCGTCAAGTATAAACTGAATGCAAACCCGCAATAGTTAAGTGCTAAGCTGTAGAGGAAGCCACAGAACGCCTGGATCGTTGCATCCGCTTGTGCTCAAAGTAAAATATATTTCCATAAATTCAAAATAACGTTAAACTTTAAATTGTCTGCGAAGACGTAAATGTATATATAATTACATATATTCTTCTCATTATTACTATCAATATTCATTAAGATCTTCTGGATTTTTCATTTTCCATAATTCACCACCTGATATTTTAATCTTGATTAATTTAAAGTACCTAACACGTGACCTGTTCTTTGGCCAATGAGAGTGAGCCAGGTGGCGTTGAGGAGGGAAAGGTTAGTTCACTCCTAGTCTCGAGTGAGGGTCGTGCTACTGTACAAAGTAATCGGTTATTATAAAGTTCTACTAAAGAATATAATATTATATAATTTATTATATTATTATAATTATAACTACTATTTACATAGTGGCAGGGACCACGAAAAGCAACGACTTTGAAGAATCATTGGACGACCAGAAAAGAAAAATAGGAAACGAGGTATGTTACAATATATATGATTTAAAGCCTCTAGTTACTAAACTAAACTAAACTAAAACTAGTTATTCATAGAATTTCCTATTTTAAAGCTTTCACAGCCTTTCAGATAAATATGATAATATTCATGAAAAGCGAGAAATTTCAAACCAAAGTACTCAGGCTAATAGCTGTAGCATTACCATATGTAAGCAACCACGCATTGCAAAGACCTACAAGTTCCATACCATACCAGATACAGATTGCCTAGGTAATGACAAACTATCTGGTCATTCGATCCCACGGATACAATCATTTGATACAACTTTACTTACCTCATAATACTTCAAGACGACTTAATAAAACCTGGAATAGACATCTGTTAAGATAACAGGCCAATCCTAAATACAATAATGGAGAAGTATCACTGGATGCCCTTCACCCTTACGTCGTTCTAATCTGCCATTCACACTGGCTGGTTGAGGTTCTATTTCACAGTTGTTAATTTATTAATAAAGACAATTACAGTACAATAAAAAAAAAATAAGATTAAAAATTCTATGATATACATTTACATTCTTAATGCCGAGAAAAAAACGGAACACCAACCCTTCCCTAGTGAACGTTTATTTCCGTAAAGGTTGAATTAAATTATCCGAGAAATTAATAACCCGGGAAAATTCCGTTGAAAATAACAGGAGAATATCAAAACACTTTTCCGCTCTAAAGAGATTTAATTCTAAAATTTCACCGGATCCTTTAATGCCCCTCTGATCCAGGAATTTAATGACGCCGGTCCATTATACAGCGTCCGGGAGGATCAACCGGGCTTATCACCTCCTCCTTTGTCAGCAGTGTTAATGACGGACTAAGTGTCACAGATTTTCCCACCATCCCCTGCGTATTTCGGCTATGGGTGGTTTTTCTCGACAATACTCAAGAAAATCATAGAAGAAAATATTCAAGTATGTGTCTATTTACTAGATTATACACAGCCAGACCAGCATTATTTGGGTAAAAAAAACTGTTACACAAACATTATCGCAAGAAAACTTTCAAATTTTCAACCATTGGAAATGCCTCTATAACTGTCATATATATTGTTATGGTATTTTTAGGATCAAGGTAAATTTATTTATTAAAAGTATGTTTATTTTAAGGGAGTGAATTTCCTGTTCAAATACACCTTTTCTGTCGTATTAACACTTTTTTATTCCCTGTGTAGGTATAAGCAGTTTCCTCCAGACCTTTTGGGTACAAAAGGCGCAGGATGCTCAAACAAAGAAAGTCACCAAAAACACGAGCTACCAGTAAGAGTTAGATTTTAGCGTTTATTTTACAGTGGTTTTCAAACATCAGAAGTCAGATAGAAGCTAGATCGTCACTCAACGTAAGCGAGTCAATATTACACTGCCTCACATTTTTATTTAGTATCGTCTGAATTTGGTCATACCAATTTAAACGAAGCAAAAATAAATGATTTGTAAATTGATTGAACAATGAAAATTAAATTTTCTGTATCACTTATCTTGATCCCCCATTCATTAAAATTTCTACTATCACCCCCTGAATGTTTCGGGTTTGATCATACTGGTTAAACGTAGTCAAAAATAATTTTAACTATCGACATTAGTTGTAATGCGTAATCCTATTGCTTTAATAAGAACTATAAACCTATGAAAATATATTGTCACGGGACCCTAACCCAGGACCTCATGATTAATAAGACCTTCCAACTGATCCATCTCATATTGGACTACAGTCAGCCCAATATCTAATATCTTTAGCAGGTCTCAAATGAAAAGGACCTTTCCTTCTTTTATAAGAATTAGCCAATACCCTATTTTGTTTGGAAACCTCAAACAGTCATATTCTCAGAACAACCAATTTCAAACATCCATCAGAAGATCAAGAAAAGGCGAAACTTCATTTCAAAAATTTAAATTCTACAACGAATACTGTTTAACCAGGACTAAGGGAAACAAAAATTATAAAATATACATTCCATCACATCAATTAAAAAAATTTATCGTCAAATTTCATCAGCTTCATGCTTATATGGGTATAACCCATTCATAACATTACATGAGGACAGATTTCTACAGTTTAAACTAAAGGAAAATGTTATTAAGGTTATTAGGAGTTGCACCAGTCAAATTTGTATAATCACCAACAAACCCCCTCCTTTTAGTTGATCCCTACAATTATATACAATCATCCGACAACACTGTTTTTTTAAAGTTATTTTTGTTATATTATTTTAAGTTAAATATTAATAACTTTCATGATCAGCAACTAGGCGTACTTCTGAACTATGTTTTCTAGCACAGTTTGTGAACTCCAATATATTCACAGAATCATTTTATATAAACCTTAAATTAGTTAATAATTCTTTTTTTTTATTATTATTTATAATATTTAGTAAAAGGCGAAAGATGTATTTGCTTTGAAGGGAGACCAGAGTTCTTGGCCACATTTGCAGATGACACTGCAGTCTTGTCATCCCACTCAGACCCCGACATAGCATCCCATAGCCTTCAAAAACACCTTGACGAGATCGAGTATTGGTGCAATCAATGGCGGATCAAAGTTAATGAAGCAAAATGTTCCCACATTACCTTCACCCTATGTCGCAAGTCTTGTCCACTACAGCAAAAAAGTCGAACATCAAGCTCATCCAATCCTTTCAAATAAAAGTCCTGAGAACAATAGTAAATGCCTCTTATTACGTCAGCAACAAAACCCTTCATAACGATCTTAATATACCCTACATTCTTGTACTCATCACTTCCAAGTTTATGAAAGTCCACAGTAGCCTTTCCAGCCACCCTAATCCCGTAGCCGTCATTGTACTGCACCACTTATCCCTATAATCCTCTCGGAGACCAAAGTGGCAGTGGCTCCGTGACCTGCTATAAATCCGTGACAGTAGGAGTCTTGGGAATGACCAGTTTATCCAATCATGTTCTGAGCATCGGTGGCTCTTGGGCTCTTGGTCAGCCTCCACTGGTTTGTATCCGGTGACGCGGCTGACGGAGGAGCATGGGGGACTTCCCAAGACTTCGCTTCCTCTTTCGTATGCGATGGAGGTGACAAACATGTGGATTTGGGAGGCCTCTGGGCTGTCTGTCAATATTGTATGAATGATGAATTGTAAATATGGTATGAATGAGAGCATTTATCTTAATTACTTATTGCCTAATAAAGCAGATTGTAATTTGAGCACAGTAAAGGAATTAAACTAGAAACTATTATTATTTATAAGAAATCGTAAGAGTTTTTTTTAATTAGAATATATTAAATTATCCGCATCTTATCATAATTATAAGACACCATCTGTGTGTCACTCACCTGTGTGGATAAATGTTTCATATTATCCAAAACAACCATGGTAAGCCATGGATACATTCCACATCTGGAAACAGGAAGGGGGGAGATACGCTATTTATGTAGTGTGCACTTGGTCAACAAATCATTTATTCATTGAGAAAGGAAAAGTTTTAGAGAGCCATTGACAGACCAGAAGACGAACCATTGCCAGCCGGTACAGAGTTACTCTTAGACTGAAAGGAAGAGACATTTCTCGAGAGGAACCAGGTTACTAATAAGTTTAAGATTTACAACAGACATCAACAGATTTTCATACCAGGACATAGGAACTAACCAATTTAATTTTTTAATACTAAATATAAATTAAATCCATGAGGTGGCGGGAATCTCGGGTACCGCAGTTGGAAGTTAGCTTGCAGACCACAAACAAAATATTTGTAATAATTTTAATGTGTTTGTATTCAGTTATAAAGAATGTAATTAAATTGTTATTATTTTGTTCAAATATTTTAATTCTATATCTAATTTTATAAATATTTTTATGTTACGACATGAAAAATTGTTTAACTATATGTGTTGCCTACTCTAAATAGAGAGGGTCCTTGTGCAAATGGCCTCCTAGTTATCAAGCATAATCTGGTTTCTATAAATAATATTAAATGATAATTTTTGAAAATTTATACATAGTTGTTACCAAAAATATATTATCCAATTTTGACTAACTGAATTTAGAAAATAATGCCAGACCCATAAAGTTGATACAGAAAATATGTCAGTATGAAAATACAAAATTTTATTTCCATTATAAATGTTTGAATTTGATTAAAATACCTGGCGTTCCACTATAGATGCTACCTGGGGATAGCGTGAGTTCGAAACATCTTGGAAAAATTAAATATTATTGTGACAGGATTTTATGGACAAATTTACTACAAGTTAAAATATAAATTTAAAAATAAATCTCTGATATCACAGTGTCATGCGTTTTGGAATATTGTTGTATTTCTTTAAAACATTCCGAATTTTGAAAACAGAGAGCTCCGAAATTTTTATCTAAAAAAGTTCCAGAGGTAATAGCTGAAAGTGTCAATAAATTAGAGAGACTAATCAGACTTTTTCTCGTTTCTTCAATTTTCTCATAGATGCTGTTCTTGTTTCCAGAGCGACAACCAACAATAACTATCTAAAGTGTTCTCAAAATTATTTCCTATTTTTGTTAGTAAGTTGCATTATTTCAATGTATCACGGAACATTCTATATACATAGGCTAAGGGTGGTTGTGGGCTGATTAATAAACCCCTCTCTCCGTCTGCCGGGGTCTAACCACAATTGATTATAGATCACTGATAGAAGCGGGTTCGGTGGCTATCCCATCATTCTCGAGTATACTATAATTAAAATTAAGAACATTTAAAGTTGAGCATTTAAATAATGTCAAATCTATTACTATCTTGATAATGTTGGTATAGCCGCCAAAAACGCTTCTGTCAGTATAAAACAAATTCTGGGTAAACCAGAGAGGGCTATAGATTAACTGATATGTATTCCTCGTACCTTTTTTAATGTAAAGGTGATGCCCATAAGACCTGATTGATTAGCATTAAGACTTTGGTTGTGAGGGTTAGGTAGATCACTATTTGCAATCACCAAAAGCATTGCCAGCTGTAATTGGATGCGGAAGTGCTAGTAACTGCCCTAATGGGGGGGGGGGGGGTCGCGCCCGTTGGAAAGTTTGTCCTTGCTCGTACTTGCCCCATTAAAAGAAGGGATGCATTTAAACGAAAATATCGCCAGCGTCAGGTGTTGTGACCAGGGATTGAGTATACTGGCTGGTCCTCTAGAGTTGTGTTTATCTGCGGCTTTTCCCTTCAGGCTGTTTTTATGATGGCGATAAACACCAGTTGTGTATTATCTCACAGCGGCTACGATAACGTTCCGACCGTTTTGAATGTGTCGCTTATCTCCAACACCCTGTTTAATGATAATTAAATGTGTAGTCAATTATAATTTATAAGACCACTAAATTGTTTGCTCAAAGTACATTAAAGGTTGTGTTTCCTATTTGTTAAGACCTCCGCCATGTTATTATTTTATTTTACCCGGCCCTTCACGCCCTATTTCACCTGAGGGTAATTAGCGTATGACCCTTTTTGTCTCCAAATGCTGTTCCGACCCTCGTCAAGGCAACACGTACTCTCCGTTCAAGTTTGAGTCTTATTATTATTGTTAGAGAGCAGTTTTCTGATATCAGAAGTTTCTAGACCCCCTTTCATCATTGTCACCTTGCTTCCGAAAACTCCCTTTCAACCCAATGATTACCACTGGCATGACATCGAGGTATAACAAGACACTCAGGTAAGTGAAGCAATTTTACAATGCCTAACGGTTTTATTGTTGCATCGTTTTATTTTATATTGCAAAATTTACTCCAGAACTAGCGAATACTCTATTTATTTCTCCAAAAATTACCAATTACCAAAAACAGTTCAAAAATAAAAAAAAAAAAATTATAGTTTAAATAGGAATCGTATTAAAGCAGTAATTTGATCTTAGTTTAACGATTCAGATTATACATCCTTATTATTATTTAAGATGTTGATTTTTAAAAACTCGAAACGCTTATGTTAATAATCAATTAGTATTGATCTGTAATTCTTCTTTTTTTTATTTAATTATGATTAAATGCCACTCAGCCTAATACATTTTTTATCTGTTCGGTTTATATCTTGTACCTCACCAAACTCGGTTTCAAATCCTTTACCTCTCTGATTCGTTTCCATTGGGCTACTAATAAAAAAAACAGTGAGATCACAGACCACAAATAAAAATTAATAATATAAATACGGTGTAAGGTAAGTAAATTTAATACATAAAATTCCGAACAAAAAAACATTTATCCGTAAGTTTAACAACATAAAAATAGACTAAGTGGCCTCCCATGAAACACCTTCGCTCTCACATCTGATTTGGCAGAGATATGAGAGGTAATCCACAGAGAATTGATATTTATTAGGCGTGGATTTCTTAATGGGCACAGTGCCTGATTGGAAGTAAGGAAGTCCTAGGTATGAATGACCTTTGTGAAATTTCTGAATCTTTGGCTAACAACTCAGAAACGGATATATTTTACTACTTTATATTTTTGTCAGTGTGGTTGTAAGTAAATTGTTCAACGTATAAACGACTTAAAAAAATTTACCTGAAGGATTCATTTATAGACTCGACAACCCAAACAGCCTATGAAACCCCTTTGATAATTAATTACTAAGATATTTATAGTTTGAATGCTCTTTGTAGTGCCTTTGTTGTGTTACAATTTTTTTTATGATTTGATGCACCATATTGTAAAATGAGTATTGTGTGAATTTAAATGAAGCGTACTGGGTCTTCTATTGAGAATCTGCGAATATGTGGTGGCAATTGTTTGTTTTGGTGTAGATGTATCACGGGCGTAAATAATGAGAAGGAGGGGTGCGAGCATTGACCCCTGCGCAACACTAGTATAATCTTGTGGATAACACACTAACCGTATCCTAGTGAATAGAATGACAACTTCAATATACTGAGATCTGGGCTAGTTTTTCAGATTCATCTTCTAGTTTTTATTTCTTAAAAAGATGAGTCTGATTGGGGTTGATTAGCTCAGGAAGAAAATCGAGTAGCTACGTGAATAAAAAAGTAGCAAAGAAAAATCTTCTTAAGCTTAAAAAAAAAATCTATGGAATCGATATCGGTTTCCGAGTTTCAAACGAAATCAAGCGTGATAATAGAAGACCAAACAGGTTTTTTTTTTATCATAGTATCACAATAACTTTTCTCACACTTCGTATCAACTAAAACCTTAGCGCAGCACAACGTGTTATAGACCTGGAGTCTGAATTGAGAACATGTAACTTGTGGCATTATTCTGTGGCAAGGATTCAGACCACATTGAACTTAATTGCTGATCTGGAATAGTTTCTTTTTTCAAACAATAATAAACAATAAGTTCGACGTATAAACGACTTAAGAAAAACAGAATCCAATGGAGTTTTCAATTTGTCAACTAACAACATAAAAAAATCTTTTCAACCGCATAAAAATTAATAAACAGTCAATAATTAATTACTAAGGGATCTTTAATGTCCTTGTTTTGTTAATTTGTCTTTTCAATTGGGCACATCATTAATGTGAATTTGACATATTAATGAATGGGGCATTCTGTTGATAATCACAGTCTGCATACTTGTCAGGTTTTTCTTATATACCTTTGTGTCATATGTAAATAATGTAAAGGATTGGTGCAAGTATTGACCCCTGTGAAATGCCAGTTTAAACGTTGGAGATCAGGAATAGATTCCCGGCTTATTTCTTCGAGGAAAACACGAGTAGCAAAAATCAAAAAAAAATATGGTGAAGCCGGTTTAGAAAAATCTTCTTGAGCATTGATTGATTTTTTTTGCTATATTCTAGTTTTTAAAAAAAATCTTTTCTGAACATAGGATTTCTAGACTAAATAACAAGTGTGTTGTAGATAAATCCACTATGTCAAAGGCTTGCTGAGCATTGAGAAATGCCCCTGTCTTGCTAACAAAGGCTGAATAGTTAAGTCCCCTACTCTGCGTAATTGGTCTGATTAAATTACGGAGAAATGGTTGTGGCTAAACCCGAATTGATAGGTACGGAAGTAATGATGAGTTTGTCTGTACAGTATCTTTATAATTAGTATAGGAATGATAATTTTAACATTTTTGGTATGTATTGCATATGCTGTAGCTACTGATCTTTGTTTAAGTTAATCATTTTTCTATATCTGGTGAAGTAAGATTGTTCATATGCGTTTCATTCATAATAAGATGGAATAATGTGAATTCGACTGACTGGTAGCTGCTAATTTATTCGTCCTTCCTGTATTGGATAAATAAAGGCATTAAACGCAAACTTACAGCATAATATTATTTGTAATCTGATCTTTTTTTTTCCCCCACCATTTCCCTCTTTTACGCCAACTTTAAGCAACAGGTGATGCATCCAAAACTGTTTCATGTACCGCATTGTCAAGTAATTGTTTGTACATTATTATCAAACGCGAGAAAATGCAGAAGAATTGTCCATTAAGGACCCATTTTACGGAAACTGTAGAAGTGATTCAACAACGATTTACAAATCGTGTTTCGGATAGATATTTTGATCAGTTTAATTGTTGCTGTTTCATAAGCTGCTTTATGCCGTACTCTTTAGAAGAATCGCCTTTCCAGTTTTTTGTCCGTTTCAAACATGAAAAACTACATATTGCAATTGAAAACAGTCACAATTGAATTGGAAAATTTTATAAAAAAACAATGATGGGTTGGAAAACGGACATGATGTAAAAGGAGAAGGCGCTAAAAGCGTTAAGTAAGGAACATTCTTAAGACAATTTAATTCATTTGATGTATCGAGTCTTTAAATCTCATTTTAAAAGGATTGCAGCCTTGAAGATTGGGCTCGAAGGAACAAATATAATAGATATATAAATAATAATATTTTTTTATTATTATCAATCAATTTTGTTAAGATAAAATTACAATCTGCCTTTTATTAGGCAATGAGTAATTGAGGATAATAATATAATAATAAAATAAGGATATATTCGGAAATAAGGAATTGGAAGTAACAAACTGTTGACGTTTGTGTCAATGTGAGGCCAATTCTTATTATTAAACTATGTTTTGAATTTCAGCATCAATATAAGCTTTCCTTACTCAGGGTTTATTTTATTGTTTTCCTTAAATACGGTTTAAAAAAAAGTTTTACTCAAAAAATTACAACCTTCCTTGGTAAGGGGCAGATTGTGTAAAACTGGTAATTGTGATAGTTCAAATACTAATGTGACTATTTTTTTTCATTACATAATAAAATTTTCCGATTGGCAATATATTTTTATTACGACGCTTTAATGACTTTACAAAAATTATTTTTGCTCCAAAACCAAGTATTTTATATGATTGAATAAGACCTCATTTGAAAGAACAGTTTTGCAGAAGGTTTTGTTTAAAATTTTAATTAATTTGTATTTTTTAGTATCTTTTTTCATCCCTTCCGAATTCATGAAATTCCATAGTAACCTATCTAACCACCCTAATCCCGTAGCACAGTCATTGCACTGCTCCACTCATCCCTATAATCCTCCTCGGAGACTGAAACGGCAGTGGCCTCGTGACCTACTATAAATGCGCAACAGTGGGAGTCCTGGCAATGGCCAGTTTCTCCAATCATGTCCTGAGCGTATGTGGCTCTCGCGCTCTTCGTCAGCCTCCACTGGCTCGTATCCGGTGACGTGGCTGGTGGGGGAGCGTGGAGGACTTCCCAAGACTCCGCTTCCTCTTTCGCTTGCGAGGAAGGCAACAACCGTGTGGACTTGGGGGGCCCCTGGGCTGTTTGTAAATGTTTGTAATATTGTATGAATGTGCGAGCGAATGATGAATTGTAAATATGGTATGAATGAAAACACTTACCTCAATTATTTATTGCCTATTAAGTTAAGGCAGATTGTAATTTCATCATAATAAAGTTGTTGTATTCAAGTATCTTTTTATATATACATATCTTAAATACATGTGTAACGAAATTAGATATATGTGCGAGCCACAACACATAGCACATACATGGAAAACCCTGTTGCTACTCTGTGCTGAATCTCTTCTATCCACGTGATCCCTTTACTTCGATAATATCAATCATTAAGCAATAAGCAAATTAGTTATTAGTCCCCCGTCCACCCGTATGTGGCAAGCATCTAATTAATTTCATGACGGGATTAATTTCATAAACTACAGTTTATTTTGCTCTGCACTACAAAACTAAATATAAACCACCATAGTTCTAAACGTACATTTAACTTAATAATTACTCTTTGATGATAAAGTTTAGTTAGGTTTATCATGATAGAAAACTTAGTCGAGGAAGTGTAAAAATTGAAGTTAGCTTTTTCGCGTCGGGTACATAAAAGGCTAGAGCTGGCCTTTGAAACTTAATAAGAGCTAATAATTAAGTCACGAACTAACCGCCTTACTTGATTCAGTTTTAAACTCGATCTACATTTATCCACCTGAATAATGATGCACTTCCTCCAAGTAAAATATCAAACATACACAGACGAATAAGTTCGAAATAAAACCACCACGGGCGAAGGACCTGAGGTCTGTGAGACCAAGGCTCTAATTACTCCCTTCCTATCATGTATGATAATAATAAAGTTTATTTTATTAATCAACAGTATTATATATTTCTTTATTGAATACACACAATCAATACAGTATTATTTACGCAGTTCTCAGAACTTCAGTTTATTCAGACTTTTTTTGCGGGGAAAGGCTCTTTAATTAAAGTCGCTTCACATCTCGCTTTTTTTAGAGCCAGGTATGACCTGGCCGACTACAAACCATTGCCTAGGTACCCCTAGGCTCCACCCTCGGTAGACTCTCACTACTTTCCTGATTCCACCCGCTTCCTTTAGGCATTCCACACCCTATATATCCTTCTCATACATCCTTCAAATGGGGGACTCCCCTTAGTGAAAGGCACCCATTAGCCCAAAATAATTTTCCTTTATTTTTCCCACATCCTATTTTTATAAGTTTGAGAGCTAAGAAAAAAAAAATAATCAATTCATTTGATTCCGAGTTTATTGAATATATGAAAATAGAAAAAGTACGACAAAGGTCTTACCGGCTATCGCATTTGCTAACTTCACTCAATCTGTCACTTCGTCTCAAACTGATGATCTATCATATAAATGTGTCCTCCGGCCAGCTCTGCTGTACGGTGCCCCACCTTTTACCCACTTGACTGACAATACAGCCAAATGTCTCCAACATTTCCAGAATGGAATCATGCGAAAAGTGGTCCAACATACCTCTCTCGAGAGGTTGAAAAACGCTGACCTGCACTTGTTGCTTGGTTTGCCGTCGGTGGGTGAGTTCATCCGCCGGAGACACATCAAGATTTTTGACTCGTTGCACCACCTAACCAACCCAGTGTTTAACACTATGAAGAATTAGTATGTAAGTTAGTTTTAAGTTTGATCAAAAAGGTGAGCTCCATCACCTTTATTAGTCAGTTTAGTCCAGTCACGTATAATGTGTAGCATTATACTTGTTTATTCATTATATAATTTTTATAAAATAACAAAACCTGTATATAATGTAGCGATGCTACAAGAAACACAAAAATAATTTGTAAATAGATTCGCCTGAGGATCTATAATTATCTGTAAATTTAAAGGGGCTATGAAAGAAAAAAGAAATCAATTCATAAACCGAAGGTGAGCCCCATCACCTAGTCTTGTATATATGTTATTTGTACTTTTAACTTCAAAAAGATATTGTGTTGTAATTCTACCCTCCTTTGAATGCATCTGCGCATCCAGTAAGAGAAGAAATCTGTAAATCTTGTACATTGAATTTTGTTCATCTATTTTTAAATATGTTAATAAATAAAAGGGTAGTGGGGGGAAAAACAAAACAATTCAAAACAAACAAAAGCTGTGGAATCTGTCGTTTCCAATTCATTTCTATAACCCTTTACAATAACTTGATAAAAAAGTGAGTGTGTTGCCCTCACACTATATTAATATACAAACCAAGTCTAATAGATTCCCCTGTCACATATACAGAAAATATTTTTTTATATTATATTTGTTGTACTGTGGTTCAGAGTATTTTTTCTTTTCATCTATTTATATATGGCGTGATCTTATATTTTATGTGAGGAGGTATGCTTTATATTGTATATTGATATGCTTATGTGTATAAGTTAAGGTTCCGATATCGTAGGCAGCCAGCCTAATCCTCAAGTCATCGGGATGTAATCATCCCGAATATATTTAGAGAGGCTTTAAAAGGCTCAATAAAAACAGACTTGTGACAACTCTCGATCTGTGATTACGTTCAACCTCTTTCCTTTTTCCTTCAAGTTTTTCATTGACGATCATTAACTGGTGCCGAAACCCGGGAGCGGAGTGGGTTCGAGTCATTAACGTGCGATTCGGATTTTGTTATTTTTTTCCTTCTCATTTGCTTTCGTGTAATTTAATTAAAGTAGGTAATGGTGGATTTGCGGCCCACAGCGTTAGAAGTTCCACAGTTACCTAAAGAAATCATGTGCGAACTCGCTGGCATGGATAAAGGTGCGGGCAGTGACGTCGCAGGACATGAGGAAAATGATCTCAGACCTCGAAAAATTTTCCGGGGAACTGGGTGAGTTGAATCATTTTCTCAAAGGTGGAGATTATGGAGAGGATACAAGCCAAGATGGACGAAGGGCTACTCGACCCAGGTGACGCTAAGTCAATAAAGGCAGACCTGGTGTGTAGGGTTAAAAGAAAGGTGCTGAACCTGATACAGGCGGACGAGGAAACCCCATGGGAGATAGTAAAGACGAGACTGAAGAAAGCATATGGGGGGGGGACGATGGACCACAGAGGAGGATATCTTCCAAATGTTTCGAGAAATGAAATCTCCGAGACAGAATAGTGGACAGTATGCTGCAGTCCTGGTAGTCAGCTACAATAAAATAAATGAGAAAATGAGGGAGACAACTAGCGCCGAGGAAGTGGAGGGCAGGATGGGGTTCCTGTCTACGATCTTAAAGGTACAATTAGCGAAGGAGACGGAAAGGAAGGAAGGGTTCCCTAATGGCGATCGTTCCTCGAATGCGCCCAGGCGATGATAGATGCGCAAGAGAGGAAGAAGTGAAAATGAACGAAGATGACAACGATTGGAGTCGGATCCCATATAGGAGAAACTGGACCCCAAAAGCGGTGTGGAAGAGGCAGGAAACGCCGTTTGCCGGTAGAGACAGGGGAGCGACAAGAGAGTGAAGATTGGGAGTGACGAGGCCTAGGTACGCACCTCGGAAAGAAGATAGGAAATGTCATGGCTGTGGAAAGACGGGCCATCTGGTAGCTCAGTGCCCTCGCACTAAGTGCTTTGAGTGTGGGGAAGAAGGACACATAGCAAGACAATGTCCATACTTGTTTCGTAGAAAGGAATTTTACAAAGCAGAACCAATGGAGGTGAATAACCAGGAAATCCGGGAGAGGTGGAGCGCGACACCAAGAGAAAATGGATCATCGGGCGACGAGTCATCAGGGACGTCGGAGACAGACGGAGAGGAGTCGAAGCGCAGCGGGAGCAGACGACGAGAGTGGCAGAAGAATCCCTCGCGCAGATGGGAGCGGCGTACGGAGGCCTGAGGAGAGTGGCAGCAGAGAGGCGACCACATCCTAAGGTGCAATGCAGTGCGGGAAAGCATGTGTGAGTTGCCAATCATTAAGTTCGGGAAGGGGGAGAGGTGCCTCGTTGATACTGGCAGCACCAATACAATAATATCTCGTGGTGCGTTAGAGAGGTTGCATGGAGGAGAGAGGGCACACCAGATCAAGGTATGTAACAATAATTACTTACTCAGGGGGGACCCTGCGAAGTAATGGGAGAAGCGGTTGTGGGGCTGGATGAATGGGCGAATGTAATGGGTGACATCAATGTACACGTCGTGGAAGACATGCCGCGGGAATACCAGATGATAGTGGGGTGTGATTTACTGGGAAAATTAGGCGCGTGCATTGAAAATGAGGGTGAGAACTGGAAGATCAAACTAGGGAAGAAAACCTATCAAAGCGGGGAAGGTGTAAGGGGCGAAACCGGGCAAATAGGAGCGGTTAATAGAGTGGAGTATTGGAGGTAGAGTCTGCTGAGCGAGTTTAGGGATATTTTTTTCGCTGAAGGGGCAAGCTAGGAGCAACGGGGAAAACGCTACATGAGATCCCGTTAAAAGTAGAGCGGGTGACGTATGTGAAGGAGAGACGGTATCCACAAGCACTCAGACAACATATTTGAAAGGAGATCGAGGATCTCAAACGCCAAGGTATCATCAGAGATAGCACGTCTCCATAAAATAGCTCTTTGTGGGCAGTGAAAAAGAAAAGTCGACCGGGAGATAGTGAGAAAAAATACCAAATCGTGGCGGATTTTCGGAAACTTAATGACAATACCCTGGACGAAAAATATCCAATCCCGCGGTTCGAAGACATCCTAGACAGACTCAACGGTGCGAAAAATTTTAGCTCATTAGACCTAAAAACAGGGTACCATCCGATCAAGCTAGCGGCGCATGGCCAACATAAAACGGCGTTCTCGTTTGAAAGAGGGCATTTTGAGTTCACGAGAATGCCGTTCGGTCTCAAAAATGCTCCAATAACCATTCAGCATCTCATGGACGAACTTCTGAGAGGAATGGACGAAAATATGTGCCAAATTTACATGGATGACCTGCTGATCTTCAGCCGAACGGAATCGGAACATATTCAACACCTCCGGAACGTATTTAGGAGATTAAGAGATTTCGGGTTGAAACTTTCAATAGACAAACCGTCACTGTGGCAGGAGCAGATTAGTTTTTTAGGGCACACAATCTCACAGGAAGGGGTTCAACCTGACTCGACGAAAGTAGAAGTGATCCAGAAAATGGAGGTGCCAAAAGACGTAAAAGGGATTCGGAGATTACTGGGCACGCTCAATTACTACCGCCGTTTCGTGCCGGACATGGCAGAATATATGGTACCCATTAATAATTTACTACGGAAAGGAGCATGGATAATGATCACGCCGCTGATAGAGCAGAATATCCGCAAATGCTTGGCACGGGCACGTTTGCAGGAGGCGCCGATTTTGGCTTTCTCTAACTTCAAGAAGGATTTCACGATCACCATCGACGCAAGCGACTATGCTTTGGGGGTAGTGTTGTCACAGGAAGGTGGGGACCGGGAAAGACCGGTGGCTTACGCGAGCAGACGCCTGACAGACACGGAGGCGCGGTACAGCGCTCTGGAACGAGAACTCTTCAGGATAGTGTGGGGTATTGGGCACTTCTGTCCGTATGTATTTGGCAGAAGATTTCGAATACATACGGACCAGCGACCTCTGCAATTGGTTGGAAAACTCAAAGAATTCTCCTCAAGGGTAACGAGGTGAAAAGAATTCTTAGCGCAATACAATCTGGATATTGTATATAAGCCAGGCAAAGACAATGTCGTGGCAGATTGGCTGTCGCGCGCTATTATGGTGAACGCCATAGAGGAAGGGGAACATCGAGCGGTATGGGGTAATTTATTGAGGAATGGGCGCCGAGAGAAGTGGGCAGGAGCAGCACACGGGAAGATAGTGACAACAGTCCGGATCCATCATAAGACGAGTCTGTAGGGGGGAGACCACGTGATATGGAGACGACGGATGAAATCATCAATGATAAGCGGAGGCAGGTCTTTTGGAAAACTCAGACATCGGGTACTCTCAAAATACTCCAAAGTACGTACGGTAGGAGTCAGATCGCGACGATTTGGTCACCACCGGGAGTTCGAGGAGATCAAATTTGTCAGGCTCTCAAGGACGCGTCAAAACCTAACCAACACACCATTTATTCGTGTGCAACACGACTGTGTGGGACAAAGTTAAAAAGCTGTGGCAGAAAGAGCTGGTTGGTTGCGCGTTTATTCAGTGTCTTTCCGCGGTCCAGACCCTGCGTGACAAGGAGCAGCAACGCGAGGTAACACTGGCGTATCACCAAGGGAAAACCAACCACCGTGGTGGGGAGGAGACGGCACAAGCACTACGAAGGGGCTATTGGTGGAGAATGCAGCGGACTATTCAGGAGGTAATCGGAGCATGCGAAGTTTGCAGGAAGACAAAATATGATAGATATCCCCCACAGGGACGCCAGGAGGAATCGCCCACGGCAGAAGCACCATTGAGGGAGATTCAAGTGGACACCTTCACGTGGCGGGGTTTTAAGTGGGTCACTATCATCGACCCATTTAGCAAAGTGGCTATAGCCAATGCGGTGGGGGACAAGTCATCAGATTCCATATTACAAGCCCTCAACACATGGTTGCAATTCTACGGCATACCGGAGAGGATCTCGTCGGACGGGGGACGGGAGTTTGACAATTCAACCGTGAGAGCCGAAATGCTAAAACGGGACGTGGCATGGCATTTTAATACCCCCGGACATCCCAAGAGCAGGGGAACCATCGAAAGGTTACACAGCACCCTCAGCGACCACTTACGCGTGTACCAGGTGGATAAAGGACTGTCGGCGAACGTAGCGATGCCCATGGCGGTGGTGGCATACAACCACTCGATACACGCCACGACGAAGTTAGCACCCTTGGAAATTTTGTTCGGTTTACGAGTGAGACCGAGGAATTGGCCAAAGACGGTGGCGGATGAGGGAATGGTGGCACAGCTCCATAACACCCCCATACATCTCGAAAAGATGTGGCACAAGGTACGCGATAGGATTATGCGCGATAAATCCAAGCGCGTGGCACGGGCAAATTTGAAGGTGCGGGATCGCATAGGGGCAATATCGATTGGGACCGTTGTGTACAGGAAGTCGTGTCAAATCGTAGTAAGGCACTGGTTCGGTACGATGGCCCCTTTAAGGTCATCATAATTCGGGAACATAATCTCGTGACCATCGAGAGCATGACCTCCCCAAAGAAGAGGCGAACCGTTCATATTGAACAGTTGAAACTTCCACCACAGAGGGGGGGGAAGGGTGTTGAATGTGCGTAAGATGGTGTGCCCTCGATCCGATACGGAGCAACTAATTCTGAACCATATGCTTCGCATGTGAAGCTCAGAGAGAGTTTTCGTTTTCATACCTTATATTGTGGATAAGTTCCATGGTTTTTTTTTTCACCTGGCAGCCACCGGGTCACGGGTGAATGTATTATATTTTATTATTCTTGTTTTATTTCAATAGTATCTATTTTCTTTGTGTTCTGTTGTTTGGTGCGGACTATGATTATATTAAACCGTAAGCGTGATGTAAAGGATTACAGGCTGTGTGCTGCGTGAGCCGGACCTTGAAGTTTACGAAGAGATATGCGTAAACTGGCAGGGGGGACATCGTAGGCAGCCAGCCTAATCCTCAAGTGTAATCATCCTGAATGTATTTAGAGAGGCTTTAAAAGGCTCAATAAAAACAGTCTTGTGACAACTCTCGATCTGTGATTACGTTCAACCTCTTTCCTTTTTCCTTCAAGTTTTTCGTTGATGATCATTAACTTATATATACATATATATAAGAGTGTATGAAAATAATACAGTGTAATAATAATAATTACAAGAATAGATTCAGTAATTAAATTCACCAATCAGCTCATTCGATTTATTCCCGCTCTGACAACCTAATTGTAAATTGATAGATAATTCTTATCATTTAAATATCCAAAAAATAATTTGTATGCTATCTTATTGAACCCAAGAAGTTGGCATCTCATTCTAGACAGAACAGGCAGCCTCCTTGTGTGGTAATCTGTGACTCCCTTGCCAATCTATTCCTATCCGATGTAGAAACAGATAACAAAAATTGAATGATTTGAGTAGCGTAGGGCTGGTGAACTTTAACTGTATAAATTTCACATAAGCCTTGCAACCGTTTATTATTTTCAGACAGTTTTAAAATTAATTTGACTTTTATTTACCACCATACATTCGATACCACTAGACTGAAACAAGTAAATTAAAAACGACTCGAAAACAGACTTCTAGTGAGTTCTGTATTGTATAGACTTCATACAGGGTATCTGTCTAGTGGGTCATTCCAGTTTAATCCTTGTTCGTAACATTTAAATTCAAGCTCACAAGATTGTTATCGAATTCCCTGTAGTTGTATAAACTACAAATTCGTACAATTGGCAGAGACTGATTAGTAAACATTTGTGGTGTCTTATCAATGACATTGCTTAATAATTCAATAGAATAGAATGGGAAAAAATCTTTAATCTGGGCACATGTCTCTTATAAATAAAAACAAGTCCATATAAATAAATCTGATTCCGTCTAACGAAAAAAAAATCTTATTGGCAGAAGATAATAATAATCAAATAAATGATATACCTAAAATTATAATATATCAACCAAGAATTCATTTAAATGCAAAATAAGAAAAGTTATAATACACTATTAAACTAAATAATACAACTATAATATATAAGGAAATTAAATAAATTTTACAATGTTGTAACTAGGTTTATCAACGGAAGATCTTATATAGTAAAAATAATAATAAAATAAGAGAATAATGATAATGAAAGAATGCAAAAGTCCTATGTTAGCAATTGTATGTCTGATTGGTAAGGTTATTGGAATAGGTGAGTTTTAAAAGTATCTATGGATGAAGAATGACGGATATAAAGAGAGAGAGAGAACTCCTGAGAGTGGTGGAGCGAGAAAGAAAGGGCAGTATCTCCAGATTTTATTCAACGGTCTGTAAGAATAGATTTCCTTTCCAAGCTACCAAGATAAATATCCCAAATCATGTTGAAACAATCGACACCAAAATAATTGGCTAAACAGTTGGCCATGGCAAGAATTGGCAAAAGTCAGAAAGTCCAGACTCATGGAACCCGAAGGGGGCAAATAATTCTAACGTAAGTTTTAATTTATTCCGTTCATTAGTTAAGATCTGCACGTATTAACTTAGTTATAAATCAGATTGGATCAGCTATAACAGTCACAGTCACGAATTATTAAGACAAAGGATGTTATTCAGAGCAGAATGGTCATCATACGAATAATTGTCAAGAACAATATCACTATCTGGCCGCTTGAATATTGTCCCTTGGTCGAATTGTGAGTTAGGCTTTTATTTTTTCAGAAAACAATGATCTTGTTCGGCCCATGAAAATAATCGAAAAAACTTTTTCGAATATCATGAACATTTAGAGACTGCCATTTCATATTTTGCTCTATAGCTTTTTTTTCAAATGTACTGAATTTCTCAACCCCTCAAATGTTTTGATCCAACGTTCTTACTTCTTACTTTTATTTCTGCTCAAATAAAAGATGGAAAGATTTCATGACTAATTTTAGATATACAGATTAGAGGATACCTTGTAGAGTTGGTGCCTGGCTGAGAGGATGAACATCATACGAGAGACAGGTGTCGTCAATAGGACGAGATATCGTGACAGGAAAGAGATGGTGGTCCAGCGCAGGGATGCTGGCAGTGCGGCGGGTCACCGAGTACTGGCCCCAGTCCCAGGTCCCGACCGTTGCCAGGCTACGCGCATCCCTTCCACCCCCCTGGCCAATCTCTTCTCTCATTGGTAGTCGGTTCTTGTTAACGCCACATCTCAATCCAGTAAACCACCAGCTCACTATAAACAAACCTAAACGAGAAACAAAATTTGAGCTTATTGCGATGATATAAGCAAATGAAAATAATTATATGCACACCTAAAATAATAATCTAGAAAATACACAAGAATCAGACATTATATACAAAATTAAATGTCGCTGTCAAAACTCTACATAGGAGAGACCCCTCACAAGTTACATAAAGAGCATACCAGTATGAACATGATTTCAAAAATGTTCTTCTGTAAAGGTTCTACCCAATGTGGTCGAATTAGTAATTTTAATGTTTTTAGGCCTCTTTTATATTTTATATGTGCAGTATATGTCAGAAGCACCCTCCGGGGGAGGTCTAGTTGACCCTACAACTGCCCAGTGGGCGTCAGAAAGAAATATGAATAAACCTATTATCGTTGACCATTGCTTAAAGATCTTAAAGGTGTGCCCCGACAGTGCACTATGTTCAGGAGAAGAGGTACAGGCTAGGTATTGTAGTTTTACGTGGTGTTGGGATGACCACGAGTTCGCACTCGGTATCATCTGAAAGGAAGGGATACATTCCTATGATGTGCTAGTTTTAGCGAGTCGAAGATAAAGAATCCCACTAGGAAGGTGTGGGGCCTGACAACGTCAGACTAAAGATAGCACGGTTAAGGATATAGAAGTGTAGAGGTAATTAAACAAGAAATCCATGGTTCGAGTTGGTCATTTCTGCCTACAGCGAATGAGAGAGCTTTTTATTTCAACCAATCATATGATCGTTTTTTTTTTGCCAATTAGAAGCAACTACGCCCAGGCCCTTGTTGAGCTCTTGCCGCGCCGGGATTGTGAACTAGTCAACTCTATCTATTCTGACGCCGAAGATTTATTAATAAAATATGAAAAGGTAGGGCGGCGTTTTCTGGTCCGTGAAGAGGGTAACATCTATTTGTCCGTGATAAAGAAGTTGGCACAACATCATATTCGAAAATTGTCACTGTTGGTTCGCATAGACGCACACGGAATTGATAGAGTGTAGCCAAGCATAAAGATCATTATGAAACCTTCGTTCTTGAAGATCATCTTGGTGGCAATACAAAGTCCTATGAAATTTAATTAAGACCAATGTAGAGTTGGGCCTATGGAGATAGTGGTCAGTGCGGACTTCATTATGGAGGTGACAATACATGATTATCATACAAATTAGAGCGATAATTACTCAACACAAAGGTCAAGCGCATTGGGCAGTTAATGTCACCTGAATAGGGCAAGGGTGTCCTTTATTCCTGTAAGAGTCATTTTCCATGATTTTATTAATGGTGTTGATTCCTATATATATATTGGAACCTACCTCATTTTTTACCATTTATTTTTCTAATTTATTTGATCAATTTACCTTAACTAATTTGGTAGGTCCGTCATGAGATCTTAATTCAAAATACTACTATTGAACCTTGATCGAGTGGGGATAAGCTGAAGACGGTAGTCTTAGCACAGCCGTCAAAAAGAACGCATCTGGCTAGCTCCCGAATTGGCGGTTACCAATTTATTGAAATATTGAAGAATGCATAATAGAGAGCAGGCGTTTGTTGAGTTATTGGTTGAAACTGAGAGGGGAAAAGAAGAAAAGAAAAGCAGGTGATTTTTTATTGAATACCATGGTGTGTTGAGCCTGATGGGGGGACAAAGTTGTAGGTGGGTGTCATCAACATTTGATTAATATTGTGGATCCAATTATAAAAAAAAAATGAGCTCAATTTCATATTTTGTAATTATTTGTAACTAGCATGATTTAAGACGATTTGAAATATTTTTTATATTGTCAATATTCCATGGTTTAATTATAATTATTAATCATAACCATTTTTGATTTGAATATATTTCACAATTCCTAGCTTCTCAATTTATTAATAACCACAACATTAGCCTTGAGATCGGGCGATTCAATCGGGATAAATTCCTATGTCAAAGACATAAAACAATTTGAATTAAAGATCTCATGACGGACCTGCCAAATTAGTTAAGTTAAATTGATTAAGTAGAGTAAAAACTATGGTAAAATTAAGGTAGGTTTCAATATATCCATTATTAAAGTACTCTAAAATGATTAGATAATGACATTTTGTTATTTTTACCTGGAGGTAACTAGGAGGGTGGTTGGAGGTCATGTTCTTTGCAATTTTTTAGCCCTCCCTTCGGCTACGCTGGGGTATTTGACCATAGTTTTTCCGACCATCATCAAAGCAGCACGTGGTGTACTCTCGGTGAAAGTTTAATTATTATTGTGAAATTAAGATGTGGTGTTCAGATATTGGATGTTTCTAATGGTTGGATGTTCCTCCTAGCTGCTGACACAATTTCAAACAGTTATAAAGCTATAAATTCAGATTCAAGTGCACTCATTTCTAGAATTATTAAATAATGACAGTTCCAAAACGATGTTTCCGCACCGTGAAGTCGTGCGGGTCTGCATTACACGGCCCAGTGGCTCTGGCAGCTATAGTGCAAGTAGATGTTATTTCATTGCGGCTAACTCTAATAAATAACCTCAGTATTTTACCCCAGCTTAAAAGGGCTCGTAACCTTCAGGTGAGCTCCACGTGTTCCGCCCTAATATAAAAAAAAGGGGGATTAGACCTTTAGTTCAATTGCGACGATTTTCTAGCATGTGTCTCATTATCTAAACTACATTATTCTATACTAGGCTTTATGAATAAATTTATCAACGGTTGCATTAAAAAAAAAAATGTTTAAGAAGTGAAGTTTTGAATGAATTAGTTTTGTTAAGTGACGAGTTAAGAAAAAATAAATGAGTGAATGTCTTTCCTTAAAGAAACACTGAAAGGCTAATATCCGAAACAGATTGGTTAATTAGACTTACATCTAATCTTAAATACTAGTCTTATCAGTACCAATAAAAAAAATCATTTTTTGTCTCAAACAATTAGTTGAGTATGGATATGTTTGCTGACAGGTATCTCACTATCTAAAGGAAATTGTTCTACACTAGGCTTTATGAATAAATTTATCGACGATTGATCAGGGCCAATAAATATTTTTAAGAAGTTTCGCAATTACTTCTGCCCCAATAAGTCACATTGTAATTTTATCAAAATAAAGATTTTTGATTAATAATTAAAAAAAGTTGACCCTTTGTCTTCAGGGTTCAAATGAAAGAACGCCAAACGCACAAAACGTGTATTGTTAAAATAACATTAGCCCGATTAAATTTACTTAACACGTTGACTGGCAACTACGAGATAACTCGTAGATTGCGTTCTTTTCTAGGAAGCCAACTACGAATTATATCGTCCTGTGTTTACTTGCTATTTTTGTGCAGCTACGATTAAACTCGAAATGTATCTGTGCTATATCGGTAGATGGATTCTGGGAAAAGAACTGGGAAAATAATTCAGGATTTTGTTGAATTTCTGTCCGCAAATTATCATTCGCATTTGATGTTGTTGCTTGGGAATCATCGTCATTATCTTCAGATTCGTGATCAACTTCAGGTTCGGAGACGACCTCATCTTCACTATCACTTGAATTCTCAGAAGGTTCATAATCGCTACTGCCCTTACCATCCTCGCCAAAAATCCCGTCAAATTCTGAATCACTTAGATTTGCGTAGTAATCAATTTCATTTTGAGTCAGTGGTCTTTTCTTATCCATATTGGGTTCAGCTTCAGAGAAGCGACAGGTCGAAGCGTGTCTGCGTGCGAATTAACTCGTAGTTGGCTTCCGCGAAGAGATTTCTGTTACAGAAGCCAACTACGAGATAATTCGTAATACCTTTTTTTTAAAAAACACAGATTTTTTAATAATATAATGTGATTAGATCAAATTGTCATTTTAGGCTAGATTTTTGAAAATTGCCATGGCAATCAACGAGTCAATCAATTTTGTTTTCTCATCTCTTTATTATTGTATTTATTACTATTAATTTCTTTATATTGTAGTTGTTGGTATTTTTTTCCCTACTGTTCAATCCATCACCTGTTACACTACCATTTAAAAGAAAAAGATGCAGTGCACACATTTATACGGTCCCAGTGACCAATGGTTTAAGAAATTACTTAAGGGCATACAGTGCCTTTTCGAATGCGCTTGCATTCATACTTCTGAGTGCCACGCAAACGTGTCAATTACATCCTGTAATTATTAGCTGTTTTTCTATCATCCAGAGCTTTTAACGTTCAATTATTCAAATCACATTTTTTCTTTATTTTAAAAATTGCACAGTCCCTTGGCGGGATATTGGTAAAGTTTTCAATAATTAAAAACAATTGCACCTCAGTATAACTTCATCGGTTACAATAATGCCACTGCGCAAGGTTATAAAAAGTCGAACATCAAGCGCATCCAATCCTTTCAATCAAAAGTCCTGAGAACAATAGTAAATGCCCCCTATTACGTCACCAACAAAACCCTTCATAATGATCTTAATATACCCTACATTCTTGAACTCATCCCTTCCAAATTCATGAAATTCCATAGTAACCTATCCAACCACCCTAATCCCGTAGCACAGTCATTGCACAGCTCCACTCATCCCTATAATCCTCCTTGGAGACTGAAACGGCAGTGTCCTCGTGACCTGCTATAAACGCGTGACAGTGGGAGTCCTGGCAATGGCCAGTCTCTCCAATCATGTCCTGAGCGTCTGTGGCTCTCGCGCTCTTGGTCAGCCTCCACTGGCTCGTATCCGGTGACGTGGCTGGTGGGGGAGCGTGGGGGACTTCCCAAGACTCCACTTCCTCTTGCGAGGGAGGCAACAACCGTGTGGACTTGGGGGGCCCCTGGGCTGTTTTTAAATGTTTGTAAATATTGTATGAATGTGCGAGCGAATGATGAATTGTAAATATGGTATGAATGAAAAAACTTATCTCAATTATTTATTGCCTATTAAGTAAAGGCAGATTGTAATTTCGTCATAATAAAGTTGTTATCATCATCAAAAAATTTTAAAAATATGTCATTATTCAACATATCCACTGATTGCGTTACTTTTAGTATAGGTAAGGATAAACGAATGAAGAGCATAAAAAATGCCTAAAACAGGAGTCTGATTCAAATTTTCAAACTTATACTTTTTAACTAAAATTTTAAATATAAAATTCCAACCATAAGTTTGATAAATTGCGGCTAGTAGCCATACTGCTGTGTATATCAATTTTTTTTTTCAGAAAATGCCCGTTTGAAATCTGTGAGACAAACCATCAGAACCATCAGCCCGCAACCGGCATCCCAATAACAAACTGAAACAGTTTTACTATCGTGTAGTTTGGTAAATGAATATTTATTTGAGTTTGATATATTCCGAATTCAAATATCCCTCCCCCCTTATAGTAAACCCTCGACCCTAATTTACCATAGATTGGCCAGCGATCGATTATTTAAAGCGGCCTGAGATATATTGGCAATTATTAGTTGGTTAAACCAATTATAGAGGATAATGATCCTGGCCAATAGCGGCTACTTAGGTTAATTGGCACTTCGTCTAATTAACGTCCCCAGCATCATCAAGCTGAATCAGTACAAATATCTTCGGAGAAACTTTCTACCGACGTTCCTAAATTTATCATCTCAATCAATGATACCTGACC